>CM033475.1:170371376-170971376 GCA_019447015.1 Hymenochirus boettgeri | reverse complement strand
TACTACAAAGTTCTGAAAATTGGAGCGTTTCATTGCTGGGCTCTCAATGGCCTTTTACAACCCTTTGTTTTCTTCTCTGTTTCTAATTTAGCGAAGCGCAATATTAATACCATAAACCATAAAGTTACTTTCTCAGCCTAAAACACCAGAGCCATTAATGCCACTTTCTCCCCCCCCCCCATGATAACATAAACTGACAGTGAATCTGTAAGATTTTGTAAATCTGCTTTTTAGCTGTTGATGTTGGTTTTTCATGATGGGTGCTGTGGCTTGAGAACAGAAAGCGGGATGCAGTATAGATCAATGTACTCTGAATGTTCACCTATCAATGCCTCTAGTTTGCAATCATTTGAAGCAGCCAGTGACAGTTTGAGAATATATTTCCCAATGACAGAAGCTTTATTCATACAATTAGCAATGACAGATAGTATAAAGCTCTGACAGCCTAGCAGGTGTGTGATATCTGGCTGCACTACCTGGATTTGTGAATGGTAAAAAGCGGCGGAGGTGTGCCGAATGACTCACACTCACCTTTTCAGTTTCGTGTATCTCTTCGCTGTTGGATAAAGTAACATTAAAGGGTTCAGTGAACTGATGTGGGTCTTTTCCCTTCTTGCGTTCCTTTTTAGCTGCCAGGACCTGAATGACTGAAAGTTGCTGGCACAGAACAATGGCCACTAACAGCCATACCCAACACCTCATTATGTTCGATGAAATATATTCTTCAGGGACTAGAAAGCTGAGCTGGGAAGAGCTCCAGGTACCACTGCAGGAAGATTAACAGAACAAAACAAGCAAAGAGAAGAACTCCTTCAATGTAGATAAGGACCGTCCGACACAAAGGGCTTGAGATAAAACATTAATTCATTAATTCCAACAGGTCTTTTTTTCTTACAACATAACAGGATGGGTTGAAAGCAAATTCTTTCCCATTGACTTTGTAGAAAAGTCCATAAAGTTTAATTAAAGCTCACTGAGCTATGAAGCCTGAAAGTCTGAATGATCAGGGAAACATCTCATCCTACATCTGTCAGCATAGAAACCCATCAGTGTATGGACTGATTCACAGTGAAAGATTACACACGTAATCATCAATAAATCCTGAGTCAGGCAGATGAAGAGACAGCGACATCCTTATACTGATCACTAGATTATCTTCTTATATGAACAGTTCAGCATCCAACGGCGCCTTTTACCTAGATTTTCAGGTGCCTTTCATACACAAGAAGGGCGATGAGTTATAATCCAATTTTAATTTCCGCCTGTATTCACTTTCACATGGGGACAAAATGATCCCAAATTAAGACTGCAATGTATACATCTCCTTGAGTTAAATTAGCTTAATGTGCGTTTAGTGGTTTTAATTTATGTTCTTGGCTTTAAGGCATTCGGCTTTCTTGCTTCTTGCTTTCAACAGCAGCCAGGATAACTTAAAGGGGGGAAAAAGCCTGAGATCTGAGTTTCTACAGCAGAAAATTTTTTAGAAAAAGTCCTTTGAAATAAGCCATTCCTTATTTCCTTAACGCACGCTGTGTTCTAATTACTAGTTAGATAGATGGTTGTTCTCTCTCAGCTCCAGTAGATATATTTTCTCTGTCTCTCACTGTGTCTTCTCAACTGCAAATTGGCAGTTGCTCTGCAGGCTAGTTCATTTCACCAAATATATACTTCTTTCCTGTAACAGCCCTAGTCACAACTTGAGAGAGGGAGGGAGGGAACTTTCCATGCTCATCTGTCAGTCCTTTTTTTCACAGCCCAATTAAATAAGAACTGATAAGCAGATCAGTCCCTCTCCAGAGAGATGTTAATCACTTTTTAATGACTCTTAACCCTCCATTTTTCCCATCATAGAGGACTGCTTATAATTATATCTTGTGAAACAGTATGAGAAAGCTCAAGGACTCTTATATTGGTATATGGAGAGTCCAGTTGAGTGTTTGAGTGTTGTTTTAATACACCTTATCACTCATAGGAGCTTTAGAAAATATGCTGGCTGAAATATAGTCTCAGGCATACAAGCCACGCTGTTTAGAAGTCATTTGAAATAATTATTTTCATACCTGGACAATGTGATTAAGTTCATATATATTGTATATTGGCACCTTTAATATTATACCAGTCACATACATACAAGAATAACTACATCTCACCTTTTATTCCTTCTTTCCTTTCATTTGACACTGTCTGTCTGTCCACTGTGCTCAGCAATGCAGCTCTGGGTACATATAGTATCGACTGGGTTCCAACATGATTACCCCTTTATTGGTACTGCGTGTATCTGAAAAACGAACATTACAGAGGCGAACGTATGTTGTCTCCCTTGGAATGCTAGTTCGGTTGCAGTTGGCTCTTTGTATTGTAGAATAGGGAGTCAGCCACGATCGCTAGGAAGTGTGGCTGTCCCAAACAATCTTACCTATACTTTATATAGGGAGACCTTTCGGGACTGTGTGTAGCCATATATTTAGGGCTGGGTACATAGGAGACGATTTAATCGGCAAACCGACCACTATTTTCGTATTTCGGTCAGTCTGAAAAAATTGCCAGCGACCAGTGATGGGCAAACAGGTGATTGGGCCGCATGACGACGAACAGTCGGTCGGGATGAAAAATTTGCCCGTGTGTACCCAGCCTAACAGATGACAGACAGAATTTTACAGGTTCTGTCTGTCATCTGTTAGGCTTGGTACAGTCTCTACTTAGTTTTAGTGTTTTTCCAGCAATATGTTGGTCTTTCTATTGCAAAACAGTCTGCAGTGAGTGGAGGAGGGGCAGCCTATTGAGTATCCTAATTATTCCATTTTGTTTTGGCTGCAATACATTTTTTTGGGAAAATTAGGAAGAAATCCAAATTTCCCTCCCATCTGTGCTATACTTTATTTGCAAGGTGTGGTTTGTTTACTCTATACAATATCTGTCAGTATTGCTGGCAGAGAAACTGACAGTTACCCAAAATCATACTCATTACCATTCACCGTATAGTGCAGACCTGTCCCTAGTGATTATTTTCTCTTTTGGCAACTTCCCAATGATAATTACCATGAGAAGTTAGTAATTGGTTAGTTAGAGTTTTATTCCAATGGGATTAAATTACTGAGGGGAAAATGATGGACCAAAGCAAGAGTCTCAGTCCAAATGGATAACACTAAAAAGTAATCAGGGGATTTTTCATAATCATACATAGGTAGATAAAAAGATAAATTACTGGATGCCCCTTGTACCAACCATGTAATAAGGGTCTGAATCCCAATTTTTTAAATTTAAATGACAACAATACCCAAAAAAACAACATCTCCCCCATTACATGTCCACAGTTCCAGCAGCTGAAATCGCTTAGTCTCATTTACAACAGTGCTGCCTTCCCTTAGATATCACACAGCAAAGATGGGTGCTAAAAGCCCGCCTCCTAGATGGCACAGGGCCATGATTAACATATCACTTGTCACTGGCTGGTGGGAATGTCTGTTACAACCTCTCTCCTCCTCTTCCAGTCAAACAAACTTGAACTGTTTGGTTGCTAGGATACAGCCTACATAATCAAGCTGATCAAGGATGGGTGGAGGAGTGTTTTCTCACATGCTAGCTTTGAGTGACAGGCAGACAAAATTGTTATGCCCCCTTCACAGTGTGGCTAATTGAAGGCAGAGAGAAGCTCGAAATCAGGAAAAAAAAACGTATGGGGAGGGCTGCATACCATTACGCTTTTGAAAGCAGTTTTTAAAAAAAATGCATTGAGACAATACAGTTATCCTTTAAAGGGAAATTAAAACCTATAAACCACACGCACACTTTTAAAGTACCCAGGGTAACTGGTAGGTCCTCACACTAGATTTGCAAAATATCTTATATATTAAACCAGAGTTGCCAGCCACGAACGCTGGACCCATTTGCTCATGCTGAGGCGCTGCCCATGCAATTGATGATTGTCTGGAATAGTAGGAAGTAGTATTGACTTGGACGTCTGAAGGCAAGCGAGATGCTGAGGGAGTATTGTGCAAACTAAGGCAAGTGAGCTGAGAGAGAGAGAAAAGGGAGAGAGAGAATGAGAATGAGAGGGAGAGAGAGAAGAGGTGGGAGGGAGAGAGAGAGAAGGAAAGAAGGGGAAGAGAGGGGGGAAAGGGGGGGAGGGAGAGAGAAGGGAAAGAGAGAGAAAGAGATAGGGAGAGAGGAGGAGGGAGAGAGAGAGAGAGAAAAAAGGGTGGAGGGAGAGAGAGAGGAGGGGGAGAGAGAGAGGAAGGAGGGAGAGAGGGGGGGAGAGAGAGTGGGGGAGAGAGAGGAGGGAGAGAGCAGGGGGAAGAGAGATAAGGGAAAGAGAGAAGAAAGGAGAGGGAGGGGAGAGAGAGAGGGGGGAGAGGTATTTAAATGTAGGGGGAATGGGATTTGTGAGTTTACTAGTACTTAGATTAAGTTGTGTTCACTGGGTCCACTTGGCTCCACCCCCGTTAGCTCTCCACCTATTGAAGACCATGCTATTTGGCAAAAATTGCTAATATGTTTTACCCATTTTTCACAAAAAAAAGGCAAAAAATTTCAGCTATGGACCAAAATATTGGTTGTCTTGTAAACATACATAGTTTTACTACTTCTTTTATATTATATAAATAAACAAGCAAACAAGCTTAAATGAATTACTGAATTAGAGACTAAATGCATTTTGCAGATCTATAAAATAAAACTACTAAAGTGTTTCTTAGGACAGAAGTCAGTTATGCTTTCTTTCATGAGTGACACATACAGACACCTCTTGACACATAGGCCTATTCACGCCTATTAGACTAATAGGGTTATTCAATAAACTTATTTTAACTTATTTTAAACTTATCGTTTAAAATGGTGCTAAATTAGCTCCAACCAATCAGATGTTAGATTTTGGATGTTAAATAACATCTGATTGGTTGGGGCAAAATTAGCACCATTTTTAACGATAAGAACTTTTATTGAATCTCCCTGTAAATCTATTACATTCTTCATATATTGCATTCTATGTGTGTGTGCTCTGTCACCATGTTTGTGGCTTCATTTAATAATAATTATTTGGTAATGAGCTTATATCTTTGTTTCTATTGACAAATTTCTATATATACATTTTGATTATGGCAGATTTCTACAGCTCTTATATATGAAAGAAGCAAAGGAGAAAACAGAAGGAACACTACAATTAAAAAAAATTCTCAGAATGTATATATATATATATATATACTGTATATAGTACATATATTAGAGTTAGAGATGGCCGAACCTCCGAAAATCCGCTTCAATTTGTGGACTTCTGAAAGAGTTTGAAAATTTTAAATTGGACCCATTAAAGTCTGGAGAACATTACATGTACAAATATCCAAGTAGCTTCCTTCCAACTTCTGCATTTGACATTTACTATCTCTCTGGGAAAAATAATCAGTTCTTTCGGTTATGGAAAGGGTTCAGAGAAGGGCAACTAAATTAATAAGGGGATTGGGGGAGCTTGAATATGAAGAGAGACTGGAAAAGTTACAATTATGTATGCTGGAGAAAAGGCGCTTGCGTGGGGATATGATTGCTGTGTATAAATACATTAACGGGCCATACAATAAACTATCTGGGGCATTGTTCACCAATAGAACATGCCAAAGGACACGAGGACATCCCTTAAGACTTGAAGAAAAAAAGTTTAGGCTTCAAGCTCGGAAAAGGTTTTTCACTGTGAGAACGGTAAAGCTATGGAACTGTCTTCCAGTGGACGTTGTTATGGCAGGTTCATTGGTCAGTTTCAAAAAAAAGCTGGATGAGTTTCTGCAAACAAGGAATGTTGCAAGTTACTGGTATAGATACATAAAGTAGAGTTGATCCAGGGAAATTTCCGATTGCCACTTGGAGTTAGGAAGGAATTTTTCCCCCCTTCATAAATTTGGTGGGGTTTTTTTTGCCTTCCTCTGGATCAACAGTTAGGCAGGAAATGAGGATATTGCTAGATGGGTTGAACTGGATGGACATTTGTCTTTATTCAACCTCAAATACTATACTATACTATACTATACTTATATGCTGATGATACCCAAATTTACTTGTCCACCCACACGCTAACCCCTGAAGTTCAATCCCAAATCTCTAAATGTCTGCTCTCATTATCTTCATGGACAGCGCACCGTCGCCTTAAACTCAATCTATCCAAAACAGAATTAATAATTTTCCCCCCTAAACTGGGACCTAGTCCACCATTCTCCATCTCTATTGACAATATGGTCATTAACCCAGTTGAATCTGCACGCTGCCTAGGAGTGATCTTTGACTCCTCTCTTTCCTTCCATCATCACATTAACATTGTCGCTAGGACCTGTCGTTTTCTCCTTCGCAATATTGCCAAGATCCGCCCTTTTCTCTCTTTCTCCACTACTAAAATGCTCATCCATGCCCTTATAATCTCCCGTCTCGACTACTGTAACATTCTACTGCTTAGACTCCCGGCCTTTCATCTCTCTCCTCTCCAGTCTATCTTAAACTTGGCAGCTCAGATCATCTCGCTCTCCTCCAAAAGAGAACCCGCAACCCCGATACTTAAGTCCATAGGGTGTCTTCCCGTCAAACAAAGAATCATATTCAATACCCTGCTTTTAACCTTTAAATCCCTTTGCTCTACTGCACCTCCCTACTTATTTTCTCTCTTGGGGCCCTATTTATAAAAGATCAGTATCGTTATCAGAAAATACCGGTCGTTATCGGAAAATAACGGTCGTTATTTTACGATAGCAATCGCTATTTTTTTCGATAATGATAACGATCTTTTATAAATAGGGCCCTTCGCTTCTTCGCAAGAAAATCTTCTCCACTGACCCCCAACTAACACTGCTGCCTCCCGCCTTAAACCATTCTCTCTTGCGCTCCTTACCTTTGGAACTCTCTCCCTCTCTAGCTTCGCCTGGTGACATCCATTAATGCTTTCAAATCTAGACTGTTATCCTACCTTTCTGAGCATCAGAAATTATTAGCCCTTTTAAACACTTTGTACCCATCCCCCTCACTTATACCTGTATGTTGTCCCCCCCACTTAGATTGTAAGCTCTTCTGGGCAGGGATCTCATTCCTAATGTGTCGAGGCTTGTTGCACTTATATCCATTTATACATAATTAATACATATATGCTTGCTTAACCGATGTATGAAATTGTATTTAACTTAATTTAATTTTTATCTATCAGTATAATGGCTTGCACTTATCCCCTTGTTTGTATATTCTGTATTTTATAATTACAGCGCTGCATACCCAAGTGGCGCTTTATAATTAAAATTATACATACATACATACATACATACATACATTCGATAATTATCCCTTATTTGGAATCGAGGGTTCATGAATTTGGTAATCCTCCTATAAAAGGAATCGAGGGTTCACATATTTTGTTTATTTTCCCTATAAGGAATCGAGGGTTAACGAATTCTGTATTTTTCCCATACACAGAATCAAGAGTTCACAAAATCTGTAAACCTCCTATATAAGGAATTAAGGGTTCACAAATTCTGCATATCTTCCCTAAAAGGAATCGAGGGTTAACAAATTCTGTATTTTTCCCATACACAGAATCGAGGGTTCACCAATTTGGAACCGAGGGTTAATGAATTTGATATTTCTCAAAAACGACCCCGTATATTTGATATGTCTCGTATATTCCCATATATTGGATAAATTCCAATATGAAATTCAAATTTCAAATTCGAAGATACGCGATTGTTTTCACAAATTCAAACTCTGAAAATCTAACCCTAAATTTGAAAATCCTCAAACGATCATTCAATAATTATCAGAAAATCCAAAATCCGAAATCTGATAAATCCAAAAAGTCCTTTCATATCTGTTAAATCCAATTAAGAACTGGGTTTGGGTTCAAGTCCATCCCTAATTAGAATGTTTAATGCAGTTTAAGAACATGTTTTATGTAGGTTTGCCTTTAAAAGAAACTGACTCTCATGAGTTGAAGAATCATTGTTTGTTGATGTTACGCTTCTGACATAGGAAATATCAACAAATCGATCTAGGGTGAGAATTTAGACATATTTAAGGACGCGTTTTAAAGCAAGGAAAGTAGACACATCACATTCTAAATTGAAGTTGAAAAACTAAATTATTTAATTTAAATAAAATTTCTGATTTAGAAATGTCCTTAAAGCATACACATTTTTTATAACAGATCATGTGTTATCTTATGTGCACACAATTGAATCTTTGATTGAACGGATAATCAATAAACAGGGCATTAAAGTTTTCACCTGGAATGTCATGCTGTATTTATTTGATACTCTTAGATATGGATCTTACTAAACTTAACTGTAGCAGCAACTTAACTGGTCAATAGGCTGCAAAATCTTTTGATTTCGTAGAGCATCTAGTCTGTCCATGCAACAAAATTCAGAGAAATAAGATAAATAGCATTTTATTTCAAACTTTTAAACCAGGGCTGCCACCCTCCAGATGTTCGAAAACTACAACTCCCAGCATTTACTGGCTGCAATATGCAAGTTTGATGACCAAAGCATGCTGGGGGTTATACTTTCAAAAAATTACATACTTTTAACCTACAAGTGCACATTGTTTATGAGGTCAAGCCTCAAACACCAGTATCCTCAATATAACCTCAACCTGGTATTTGCAGATTTCAGGGAATACTTAGAGATAAAGTTTAACAATATAGTAATACAGACGCTGGATATGTTTATAAATATATGTATACTGCATGCCAGTATCTCGAGACATGCAGAAATTTACATAAATTGTACTTGCCACAGACAGATAGCTCCACCACCTAAATGATTCCTGCCTGAGGCTGTCACTTTCCAACCAGTCTTCCCTCTAAGCTGTGCGCTTGTGCGTGCGCACACAACTCAGGTTTAAGTAAAAATCTGCTGGAATATAAGTGTGTAGTGCACAAAATTTTTCATTTTGTGCATGCACAGCCAATTTTTAGTTAGAGGGAGCATTGTTTACAGTGCAAGGTAACATGCATGAAAAGGGAAATTGCAATGCAGCGCGCTCCACGTGAGTTACTGTGTGTTTGCACAGTGATTTTCCCAATATTCTTTTATGGGAGAGAATGCGATCTGTATTAAAAAAAAGTTGATAACAGAGCAGTTAATACACCGTGGCCACCCACATTGAAAAGCGATGGCGTACAGAAGCATGTGAAAAAACATGCCAGTATGGCCTAGCCCTGACCATTGTAACCTCAATAAACATTTTAGTATTTGTCTCTCTGTATTAACCTTAACAGCTATATATTTGTAAAAATGTGCGCAACCACCCCTGCGTTTGGATATGGGGGGTACTGTATTTATATGGATGTTTACATATTTACACCTGTATTTAAAGAGAAACTGTGATTGTTTTTCAACATATATTAAAACAATTGGTTTGTCTGTGTATTCAGAGCTGGACAGACGTGGCTCCATGTCTCCAGTACCCTGTAGAGTATTTAAAAGCTGTATATTCCAGTCAGCAACAGTGGTATCCACTGAAAAAAAATGCAAATAAATTTCAAATGACTGCAATAAAAAGTAATTCGATTCAACTGGAAGTACTGAAAAAAAAAACACTGAGAATTTTATTTCATTGTGAGTATAACTTCCCGTGAAAGTTTACAATTTAGTTTAAACATATCACAAAATAGGCAAATACTTTTTTAAAATTACAAACATTTTTTTACGAAGACATACAGATGACTGCAAAGGACTGAACATTCATACAGGTAATAAAAATGACAAAGGTTATTACTTTATTAAATAGAAACAAGGTGGACTGCACTCCAAAATTGAACGTTTATTTCAAGCCAAACATCAAACGGCAATACAACGTTTCGAGGGTAACACCCCCTTCATCAGGGGGGGGGGTGTTACCCTCGAAACGTTGTATTGCCGTTTGATGTTTGGCTTGAAATAAACGTTCAATTTTGGAGTGCAGTCCACCTTGTTTCTATTTGATTTCCTGATTCCCTGTGAAGTAGGGATATTGGACTTTTTGCACCCACAGGGGGATTAGTGTGCATATGGACTATTTCTGATATATTTATTACTTTATTACTGATAATGTATAATGTCCATCCTACCCACTAGCCACTATATTCTGTACCTGGACCACTTTCCTGACATCATTGCCATTCATTTCTAAGTATTTATCTTTAGATTGTTGTCTAGGTAAGCACAGGTAAGGTGGATAATCAGTATTAAAATTCTAAGTAAAGGTACCCACACAAACTAACGATAAAGTTACAATACCTTTGGTAACTGGTACCCTTTTTCAGTAGTGTGTGTAGCATTCTGAAATGCCCAAAAATTTCCCTCAGCCGCAACCGTCTTCCTGTACTTAAATTATATAGAGTCGGCTGTGGCTGTGGGAAACTTGCACTCCTGAGCGTTCTCCCTATGCTTTACATAGGGAGAATGCTCAGTTCTGTTTGTAGAAGGATCTTAAGAAAATCACAGACAGAATCTTGCAGATTCTTTGTCATCTTTTAAAGATCTTTCATGTGTGTACCCAGCTTTACTAATGTAGCACACCCATAGGAGTTGGCTTGTACTTTTGCCTCTGGCGACCAGGGGAGGACTGGGAACTTTTGGCCTGGGGGGGGGAAATACAGCCAAGTGGCCCTTTCACGGTACATTGCAACATTTTTGACAATGCCCACTTTGCTAAGGTCACACATTTTGTTTAAGTTACGCCCATTTTTAAGACCACTCTTCCCATTTTGCATTGTTGCCTGCAACATTTTCAAGTGTATGATGTAAAAGACAATTATAGTCCTAAAATCCCCCCTCTCCATTACAAGTATCCAGGGTGAGATCCTGAATCACTAAGTCATCCCCCCTGGGTACACTTTCTAAGTCAAGTTATTTTTTCCCAAAGTTTCCTTTGTTCCTAATGAACTGGAGGGCTGACTAACACTGGCTAATGAACTGGAGGACTGACTAAAGCTGGGTACACACAGTAACGATAAAGCCCCGATACCATCGGATCTGACGGTATCGGGGCTTTATCGTTATGTGTGTACGCTCGTTTCCCGAACGCTCGTTCGGGAAAGGCCGAAAATTTCCATCGGCCGCGCTAGACTCCCTATAGAGGTCCGTTAAAGACTCCCTATAGAGGTCCGTTAAATAAAGGTCCGTTATTTCCGGCAACAAATTACCGCCGCACATTGCCGCAGAAAAATCAATATTATCGCCATATTTATAAAGGCGATCAATATTGTGGTGAAAATCAATACCGCGGCGATGTGCGGCGGTAATTTGAACACTCTTTCCCATGATAATGTAAAGTATAGTATCGCGGCAAAGGGCTCAAATCTCAACGTACGGGATAGGGGTCTGGGAGGGGCTGCTGGGAATGGATTGCGCAACTCCTCCCAGCCTCCTGCCCTGGGGGGTGGAGGGACCCACCTGCTGGGACACTGAGAAGTGCCTTTTGGGGCTTATGGGGTCCCGTAGCTCAAACCGGGACCCCCATTCCCGGTCCTGGCAACACTCATAAGCCCATGCGGCTTTGCTGATGTCACCAACACTGGAAGTGCCCCTGCGGCCACCAGGGGCACCTCCAGCGCTGGTGACATCAACATAGGCGTCTTGATCCGAAGTCTTCTTTCTTCACAACCAGCGACACAATTCCGCTGATGTCACCAATACCAGGCGAGGTCACTGCGGCTGCGATATTTCAGAAATATAATTGGTTACTGTATAATAACATGATGGCAAGCATTGAAAAACCTACCAATCACAATTGGATTAGATTCTTCAGCAAACCTATATAAAGAGGTGCAAACCCTGCGGAGCTCAGAAGTCATCGCAGTTGATGGCAGAACAAAGAAGAGAGAAGAGGCCACAAAGGCCCTTACAAGGGCCGGGGAGGGGGGTCCCAATTCGAGCTACGGGACTCCTTAAGCCCCAAAGGCCCCTATCAGAGCCCCAAGGGCACTTCTGAGTGCCGCAAGGGCCCTTACAAGGTCCGGGGGAAGGGCCCCCCGGTTCAAGCCCCCGCTTGTGGGTCCTGCCACCCCGCTGGGAAGGGGTTGCGCCCTACCCTCTCTGGCAGTGGAAGTGACCACCCGCGGTTGTTTTCGCCAACTCAAAGTTGGTGAATTGAAACAGCTGAGGTTAACGCCAGAACTCAGTTACCGCCGCTCTCTAAATAGAAGCGAGCGGTAACTGATGCAATGTTATCGCGTTAAATTTCTACCGCCGTTTTTCAAATCACGGTTATTCCAATTTTGTCAAAAACGGTGTCCGAAAGTTAACGCCCCTTTATAAATATGCCCCTAGGCTTTGATTACTTATGTCTGGAACGGTGTCACTTTACATAGCAGCCTTTACCTCAGGATCTGTTTGCTCCAACAGGTATAATGTCACTCACCACAGCTTTCTATGATGGCAGTTCTGTCCTTACTGACAGTCTCCTCAGCTGTTTTATCTATTACACTCACTGCTCCTACTCTGATGTCTGTCACTAGATGGAAGCAGCTCAAGTCCGGGTCAGCTTTATTCAGGAAACAGTTCCAATCTTTATTGTAATTAATGACTCCACAGAAAACCTAATAGGATCCAGTCTCTCTTTTTCAAACTAGGGCACCAGAGATCCTTTCCTGTTCCTCAGGAGTCCGCACACAGCACCCCCCTGTCTTTCTTTACCTCAGAGACATCTCTCCTCTCTCATCTTTTCTTCTTCCTGCCCAAAACAGAAAACTCCTTTTTTTTTGGCTGCCTCCACACAGAGAAGACTAAGCAAGTAGGAGCCGTTGCTCTGATTCCTGCTTGCACATAGCTGACAGACATAGGGATGAATTGCTATGCTTCACTTCTACCCAAGCCCATTTTTTTTTTTTTACAAGATTTTACATGCTCAGAGGAGACAGCTAGGGCAATTCAGTCATTGGCTACGATGTCATCTGTTACATTCATGACCGACAACAGCTAACTGGAAGAATCATGAAGCAGACAGGGAGGCAACAGAATATCAAGAAAGACTAACTTTTTTAGCTAACTATTGCAGTTGTAGGTTTTGGGGGGTGATTTACATACAATCTTTTATTTGGTGGGTGACCACTAAAGATGACGTCCAGGCTAAAATACATCTAATATTGTGTTACTTGTTTTTTGGAGTATCCCAATTATAGTCTACTGGATCCAGTAAGATTTCCTTAATAAAGATAATTAATAGTTTTATTTATATACTAGACATTAAGCCTGTTACAATAACAGGCGCTAGAAGCCCAGAGTGCCTCCATCCTCCATGTCCCAAGGCCACAGTTCCCTCTTAGTGTCCCAGACCCAGGGTCCCCCCTCTGTCCCAGACCCAGGGCCCCCCCTCTGCCCCAGACCCAGGGCCTCCCGTCTGTCCCAGACCCAGTGCCCCCCCTCTGTCCCAGACCCAGGGTCCCCCACTCTGTCACAGATCCAGAGTCTCCTCCCTCTGTCCCAGACCCAGGGTCCCCATCTGTCCCAGACCCCCTCCACTGCCCCAGACCCAGGGCCCCTCCTCTGCCTCAGACCCAGGGCCCCTCTGTCCCAGACCCAGGGCCCCCCTCTTGCCCAGACCCAGGGCCCCCCTCTGTCCCAGACCCAGCCCCCTCTCCCAGACCAGGGTCCCCCCCCTCTCTCCAGACCCAGGTCCCACCCCCTCTGTCCCAGACCCCCGTCTGTCACAGATCCAGAGTCCCCCACTCTGTCCCAGACCCAGGTCCCCCTCTGTCCCAGCCCCCTCTGTCCCAGACCCAGGGCCCCCCATCTGTCGCAGACCCAGGTCACACCACCTCTGTCCCAGACCCAGGCCCCCCCCTGTCACAGATCCAGAGTCCCCCGTCTGTCCCAGACCCAGGGCCCCTCCTCAGCCCACGACCCAGGCCGCCCTTGTCCCAGACCCAGGGCCCCTTGCTGCCCCAGGGCCCCCCTGTCCCAGACCCAGCCCTCCTCTCTGTCCCAGACCAGGGCCCCCCTTGTCCCAGACCCAGGGTCCCCCACTTTGTCCCAACCCAGGGTCCCCCCTCTGTCCCAGACCAGACCCCCTCTGTCCCAGACCCAGGGCCCCCCTCTGTCCCAGACCCAGGGTCCCCCACTTTGTCCAGACCCAGAGTCCCCCCTCTGTCCCAGACCCAGGGTCCCCATCTGTCCCAGACCCAGCCACCCTCTGTCCCAAACCTAGGGGCCCCCCCTCTGTCCCAGACCCAGGCCCCCTCTGTCCCAGACCAGCCCCCCTCTGTCACAGACCCAGGGCTCCTCTCTGCCCCAGATCCAGGCCCCCCCCTGTCCCAGCCCCAGCCCCGCCCCCCTCTGTGCCAGACCCCGGGCCCCCCTCTGCCCCAGACCCAGGGCCCCCCACACTGTCCCAGACCAGGTCCCACCCCCTTCCCGCCAGCCCCCCTCTGTGCCAGACTCAGCCCCCCTCTGTCCCAGACCCAGCCCCCCTCTGTGCCAGACCCAGGGCCCCCCTCTGCCCCAGACCCAGGGCCCCCACACTGTCCCAGACCCAGGTCCCACCCCCTCCGTCCCACCCCCTCTGTCCCAGACCCCCCTCTGTCAATCTGCTTTACAGCCAGCCCTGACACCTTTGGTTAATAGGAGGTTAATTTAGTGAGCAGTTCTGACTCCCCCCACCCTCACCCAGACATTGATGTCTAGTGCAACCCTCTCCCTCACAACCCCCCACAAACACATGATTAATATCATTGGGGTCCAGGACAACCACACACACCCCACCAGCTACCCCCTGCCTCACTGTCCCCCACCCAGAGATCTTAGAACATAACTGGTGTGTGTACAGTTTATTGGTGTCAGACCCAGTAATGCAGCATGGACAGGAATTTTCACACTGTGAAGAGTTAACTTAAGAAATCAACCCACCCAGAGCAGCCAGCAGTCTGTGGTCTGTGGTCCCGCCCCTTAATGCAAACTTGTGATCCGATTGGCTGTTCTGCTCTGAAGGGAAAAGAAGCAGCCAATCAGGTAGATTGCAGCCACACACAGAGACACAGGGACGCACACTTGCATTTTATTATATAGGATTATTGGTTTCAACACAATCATGGTTAAAGAGCTAATAAATATACAATAGACATTTCTGGTTTTGCACTCATTTAACAAACTTTCCTATTTGAAAAAGGCAAAAAGTTCTGAAGTACTATTACAATATCACATGATACTTTTAAAGGCATCTCTACCCTGCAGAACAACTTTTGGTATGTTGTAGGTTTAATGCAATGTAAACTCACAATAAAAGGCATTAGATACTAATCACCAAATTAATTGAACAATATGTATGGTACAGCACCTATTCTGCTCTTACGGAAACTTGGATCTCCCAACATGACGCTGCTGTTGAGGCATTGGTTATGCATGGTGGTCTATCTTTCTCTCATTCACCTCGTTTCTCAGGGTGGGTTGGAGGGTTAGGTCTTCTTCTGTTACTTTTCCACCCTCTATTTCATTTTCCTCATACTGTCCCCTTCCACCCATTATCTCTGTGGGTAGCAGTCATATATAGACCTCCACTTGCCTCTATCCCAGCCACCTTCCTCACAGAGTTTGAAACCTGGCTCTCTTTCTTTACTCTGACTGTAAAGTTATCATTTTAGATGACTTTAATTGTCATATTGACGACACTACCCAATCCTGGCCCCTTTGTTTTCTTCCCCTAACTTCCTCTTTCTATCTTTTCTAGCAGTGGACCAACACTAGCACCCTTAAGGATGGTCATTTTCTGGATGTATTAAAAACCTTTGTCTCACATTTTACTAGTAACTCCTTCTGGAGCCATGCAATAAAACTGTTCGTCTAAAAGTAGCCTTATAGTTACCTGCAGTTCTGCCACCTTGAGGAAAGTGGCAGCACTTTGAAGCAGTTTACTAAAGACATGAAGGAACACCTATTTAAAGCATATGCAGCATGGATGAATTAATTTTTTTTCATTGCCATCAGTGCAGCCCTACTAATAATATTTACTAAACGGCATGTCCACACTTAAAACAAAAAACGGGCGACTTGTCAGTTATCTGCCTGCAGCCCCAACTGCACAGCACGGACCCATCGTAGAGTGCATTTTGCAGCCAAAGAAGGAGAGCCAGGAAAACTCGCAAAACACTCAATACAATACAGAAACAAGATGTCAGAAACTTTACAACAGGAAAGGTTTGCTCAGGAGGGGCATAGAAAAAAAAAAGAAAGAGCAAAAGTTTTTTTAAAGCTGCTGCTTCCAAATAAACTAACTTTGTTTTACAACATACTTATCCTTTAAAGAGGCAAAGCAGTATAAATCGGGTGGGATAACTTACACAAGAAACTGGAAAATGGGGCACCCTCAATGATCCTTTCAGGGGAAAACCTCTTTTTTTCAAGTCAAGACGTTTATGAAGGTGCGAAAGTCCAGCCTCAAGAACTAGGGGGAAGGATCTCCCGATTTCTGCATGCATGGGCTCAAACAATGTCAGATGCCTGGGTACTCAGGATCATCAACCAAGGATACAGTCCAGAATTCACAACTCAACCTCCATTAAAGGGCATATACTGTACACCAAAAAATAGGTTATTTTAAATTGACCATCACTGGAAACTGTAATTCTTCCCAACCACCACTGTATAATTTTTTTGTTGATCTGCCCCCGATTTCTTTAGATATCCAATCTAAAATTTCTTATATTTCAGCTGTCAATCAAGTTCCTTGCTCTCAAAAACTATTCTTCTTTGAGTAGTTTTACTGTAGCTGGAATAGTGTCAAGAGTTCTGACAGTTGGAATGCTGTGTGCAGGCTAGACCGTTGGTTTGTGGGGAAAAAGTCAGTTCAGATGGAAAGGGGTAAAATAGGAAGGGGGGATACTGCTCCTAAACAAAATGTGTGCTGGATTGAAGGCATGCAGAAACACACACAAATCAAGTAAGGGCTAATTACATGTATTCATTTATAGATTTAGATGAGGCAAAGTAATTTTTTCAGTATAGTGTCCCTTTAAACAGATTCCTTCGGGTCCAAAAATTCAAGATGGAATTACTCAAGACAATAGCCATACAAATACAAGAGGGACACTGGCTCGCAAAAATAGATATACAGGATGCATATCTCCATATACCAATTTGCACTACAAGCAGGAAGTTCTTGAGTTTTTACATTCTGGGATTCCATCTACAATCAAGTCATTTCCATTTGGCCTAGCCACGGCCCCAAGAGTGTTTTCGAAAGTGCTTGTCCCCATCATTGCAAGGCTGAGGCCGCAGGGCAATCATGTATTCACTTAGCTGGACGACATTCTAATAAAAACCAAGAATCAAGCCCAATTACTCACACATAATGCCATAACCATTCAAACCATTTATGGGTGGATTATAAACAGGGAAAAGTGATGCCTAATTCCATCAAACCAAAATTAAATTGCTGGGAACAGTCTTAGACACCTCCAAAATGTCTATAGCTCTAACCCCAGAATGCCAGGAAAACACAATGAAGGAAATAAAGAGCTTCATTCGACTTCCAATGACAACAACTTGGTTTTGTTAACACATTCTAGGGAAACTGACCTCAACTTTAGATTGTGTACTTTGGGCTATTCTCCACATCTGGAATCTCCAATCCCTGTTCCTGAAACTATTTTTTCCAGAGAGGAGACCAAACCATCTGATGTTCTTGTCCCATTCAGTTATTCAAGGACTAAAATGGGGGACAGAAGAAGAGAATTTCAGACCAATATCTCTTCGAGCTCCTCAATGCGAAACCCTAACCACTGATGCCAGCCCTTGGGGCTTGGGTGCAACATTTGGGAAACTAGTTTCTCAGGGGGTGTGGACAAAGAAGTTATCATCAAAATATCAAATGTTTCTCTGCCGTCATCTCTCTCACAGAGTACACCAATTTGAAAGCGGATTTCCTCAGCAGGAAAGAGTTTCATCCAGGGGAATAGCACCATCACCCCAAAGTATTCGAATGGATCTGCAAAAAGTGGGGTCATCCTCAGATAGATTTAATGGCGTCTAGATCGAACTCTCAATTGGGGTATTATTGGGTTTCTGGGATCCCAGAGCCCTGAAAAAAGATGCTTTCATGGTGAATTGGTCTCAACATCTAGTATAGTATTTGAGGTTGAATAAAGACATACGTCCATCCAGTCCAACCCATCTAGCAATATCCTAATTTCCTGCCTAACTGTTGATCCAGAGGAAGGCAAAAAAAACCCACCAAATTTATGAAGGGGGGAAAAATTCCTTCCTGACTCCAAGTTGCAATCGGAAATTTCCCAACTCTACTTTATGTATCAATACCAGTAACCAGTAACTTGTAACATTCCTTGTTTGCAGAAACTCATCCAGCTTTTTTTTGAAACTGACCAATGAACCTGCCATTACAACTGGAAGACAGTTCCATAGGTTTACCTTTCCACAGTAAAAAACCCTTTCCGAGCTTGAAGCCTAAACCTTTTTTCTTCAAGTCTTAAGGGATGTCCTCGTGTCCTTTGACATGTTCTATTGGTGAACAATGCCCCAGATAGTTTATTGTATGGCCCATTAATGTATTTATACACAGTAATCATATCCCCACGCAAGCGCCTTTTCTCCAGCGTACATAATTGTAACTTTTCCAGTCTCTCTTCATATTCAAGCTCCCCCAATCCCCTTATTAATTTAGTTGCCCTTCTCTGAACCCTTTCCATTTCAAAGATGTCCTTTTTGTACACAGGATTCCAAAATTGCACTGCATATTCCAAATGAGGCCTTACCAATGCTTTGTAAAGAGGGAGAATTACATTTTCCTCCCTTGAATCCATACCTCGCTTTATACAAGACAATACCATGCTGGCTCTGGCTGTTGCCGCCTGGCACTGCTTGCTACCTTTAAGTTTGTTATCCACCAAAACTCCAAGATCTCCTTTATATATTTTCCCCAATTCCACTCATTCCAAAAGTCCTCAGGAAAATACAGGACGAAAGAGCATCTGCGATAGACATCCTCCCTTGGTGGCCTTCAACTGTCAGCAGCGAGCCCTCTCAAATGGTCAATGAGAGAGAACCTGCTTACTCAAGGACCGATCAGCAACCCCGGACATAGCAAAGCTATGTTTAACGGCCTTGCTACTGAAACCAAAAACAGGCCTCTCAGAGGAAGCCATTAGTACTCTCCTTGCCGCCAGAATCCACAGCTACAATATATTACAGAACTTGAGCCAATATTGTAATCCCCGCTTCTACCTTCAGTAAAAATCCTGGTAGAATTCCTTCAGGAGGGTTTAAATAAAGTCTTTAAAAGTATCTTGCTTGCGCTTGGGGGTATGGGTAGGGGAAGGGTTAAAACAAGAAGTAAAAAATAAAAAATAAATAGGTTAAGATCAAGATCTCTGTAAACAAACCAGTTTAAAATGACACTTCCATATATTAAAATTAAACTTCAACCACTCACTTGTGTCTATGCACCACTAGGGGTAATGCAGGCTTTACTCTGTGCTGTTCTGATGCTTGCTTGGTCTGTATAGTTCCCAAAAACCTCTGCACACAGGAATAAGGTTGCCAACAAACTTTATTATAGCAATTAAAAACAATAAAAAGCACTAAAAAACCTTGCAAAAAACGTCCATTAGCAGTTTTTGAAGTTGCACCTCTCTGCTATGGTGTGGCCCCTTTAAGTCGTGGCTTGTGAGGTAGTTCCTACGCATTTCGCTGTTTTTAAAATAAAGGTGTTTAATAAAGTGTTTGCGATTTCAGCTCTTATTGATCACAGATGGACTTTAGACCATCTAATCATTAGATTTCTTCAAGGTGTAAATCCGGAGTGCCCACAGGGGATCTGCCTCTGGTTCTGGACTCTTTCCAAGGCAATCCTTTTGAATCTATTCAGTATCATTAATTCATGATCTAACTTTAAAAACAGTCTTCCTAGTAGCCATCGCTTCCGCCAGGCGGGTAACAGAGATCAGGGCACTCAAAGCTTCTCATCCATTATTAAACTTTTTCAATGACAAGGTTATACTAAGGCTGAAACCTTCATTTTACCCAAAGTTGTTTCAAATTTTCATATTAATGAAGATCGTTCTTCCCAAATGATCAGGACATACCTGAAACATCTCAGATTTCAAGTTCTCTGGATGTAGACAGATGTCTGACTACCTATCTAGAGAAGGCCTCCTCTTTCAGGAAACCAGATTCACTATTTATACCTTCTGGTTGCAGGAAAGGCAGTCAACCCTCTAACGCAACCATTGCGTCATGGATCAAAGCCTGCATCGCTCAAGCATATAAAGTTAAGGCAGCAGCATTGCAGTATTACCCGAAAGGGTCACAGCCCATTCTACTAGAGCAGTTGCAGCTTCCTTCCTTCTCCACTTGGGTTTCGCCCATAGACATCTCTAAAGCAGCTACTTGGTCATCTTTGTCCACTTTCATTACTAACCATAAAATTAACATTTTTTCTTCTTCTCAGACGGAGTTCAGTAAGAAGGTGGGCATTCACAATTTTGTCTCCCTCCTTTTTTTCTAGCTTATTAACTCCCTATAGTAACCACTGCCATGCAGGACAAGGGAAAATCAAAAATGTTATACTTACAGTAATTTTCTTTTCCTCGTCTAAACGGCAGTGGTCTAGTTCCCCCTCTTTTTTCTCTCTTCAAGTCCACAGCTCTCGGACAGTTGGTAAAGTCAAGTAGGAAGGGGAGGAGCAACAATTTATTTCAGCTGATGACACAATCCTGTCAATCACGAGGTGAGGGGAATTAACCATATAGTAACCACTGCCATTTACAGGGACTTGGAAAAGAAAATTACTGTAAGTCTCTCATATATTGTATTCCATCTGCATACCCTTTAATATTACCCCTTTAGTAGTTACACCTATAAAACAACATAGCACAAAACTACAGAGGGAGGATAATAAATTGAACCTGATCTTAGCACATCTGTGCAATGCATGTCTCAATAGTGCACAAATATTGTATCTGAAAGTGAAACCTTCACTATCTGAAGGTGACCAAACCTTGAACAGATCAATCTGGCTCCACATTTTTATTAATTTCTCAATCAAGCACTGAGACACTGACACTGGCTAGAATAAGAGTACGCATGAGATTTCACTGAAATCCAGTAGGAGGAGACTTTTTACTATATGATGAAGTTAGACTGGAAAAAGTGATAAAATCTATTTACAAATGACGGCGGGGGGGGAGGCTATTGAAAAATTTGACTTGAGTAGAAAGACATAAAATGAGTGAAAAAAGGGTTTACACATCCTTTAAGGTCAGCAAATACTATTGTGCCTCTTACCCTATGGCAGGATAATAGGCAGACTGGCCCTGTAAGTCTAGTAATCCTGGAAATTATAGAAAGCAAGAGTTTGCCTGTTTAGGGAAATAACTTAACAAAAATGAATTCTTTGTAATTGAATCATTGGATATGGAATTATTCCATATCTAGTAGATAATTAATGTGAGTTCTGGAACACAATGTAGAGTATTTAAAAAAATTGAGGACAATGTACACACATTTCAAATGTTAGTAATTTCTGCAATGGGTTAAGCAGGACATGCATGTCAATAGCACTAATGTTTTGAGACGCAAAGCAGATTTAGCTTGAGGCTAGACATAGCAAAGAGATACTCAGATGAAAAATACATTTTGTTCATTCCTCAATTTAAAACTTAGAATGAATGTGAGTCTCACATACCTCTCATGGGACAATAGTGTATTCTTCCTGGCGTGCAATATGTGTCAATAATAAGGAACTGCTAAGGGTCACATGCCCAGGATTATGTAATATAGTGTAGTGTATTAAGCACAGTGTCTGGTTATTGGCAGTTGATAAAATGATCAACTAAGTATCTTAAAAACAATCGATTGTATACAAAAATCTACTTTATGCAGAAATATAATCTAAGCTTTATAATATAGAGAGAACAGATTTTTAATTTATTATATACAGGGTTTCAGATAAGCAGCTTGGCATATACTATTAAAAATGAAATCGGCAAGGTGTGCAAAAGCAAAGATTATATAAATTATATTAACGTTGACTCATAGGTGCTACATATTCTTAATAGTTGATTGATCAATGATCTGGAAATCTTAATTTAAAATATGTTTACATTCCTCAATAAAAAATGACAAATCACTGAAAGGGTACACAGACCCCTTTTACAAAATGTATGTTGTGCGCAAATCAAACCACTCATCTTTGTTTTTTGGCTTCATTAAAGGGCAACTGTGGTCTCAAAACAAGTAAGGGTTAAATGAAAGCCTGCAGTATTTTATTTAAAATGAGCCAATCATCACATCTCTGGCTGGAGCCTGTGAGAAATTACATTGGGGTGAATGTTCAAACTTCCTGCTTCCAGTAGGTTGAGTGACATCACCTGACCTCTGCCCCGCCCGTCCGCCTCGGGGGAGAAGCATGCTCAGTTAAGACTTAATGCTGGGGAAAGCAAGAAGTACCTGGGAAAAAAATTTAAAGTTGAGAAGGGGAGCCTATTAATGCAGGTTGAGGCAGGTCACTTGGCTGAAAACAGGAAGTGTTCAAGCAGGAAGTAATATTGCTGAACCATTCCAGCAATAACTCACACATTTTATCTAGAGATGTGATTTATGTTTTATTTTGAAGGTGTGATGGAAGGCTTTTTAAACAATTCTTACTAGTTTGGAAGAATTCAGGACCACAGTTATCCTTTGCCAGATCAATGTAAAACTGACAACACACCCTAGTCAGCGCAATTACCAATCACAGTACATTTAGTAGAGAATCGGGGCTTTGTACGGAGAGGACACTATTTTCCATAGAAACAAGTAGCAGTATTTGCAGCTGGCCAAGTTTGTTGACATGTCCAATTTTTTCAGTCTTTAATATTAGGGGAATTTCTGTAATAAAAAGAAATAAAGGGAGCCAAACTGTTCCTTATGCCACAATCATTTTAGTAGAGGAATACGTGAATAAAGTTTTAATCATCAGTAACCATGTTTTGTAGGTGAATAATAGTATGCAAACACAGCTTATTGCCCATTGGCTGATTGATCTTGTGATATTTGACTAATGAAAGCAAAATGTGATTGCTTTAGCAGTATGTTAAATTCTCACCATTCTGGACATATTAAATGCCACATTGATGATCACACAGCCATCAGTTCATTGTAAGCTACAGTATTTATCTGTTCCAATTAACTTTTGTTTATAGGATGGTAAATGGCAGCTATTCTGTTTCTTTTAAGCTCCAAGTATAACCTTATTTTCAGAAGTGTTGCTAAAGCTTTTACATGTTAAATAATTCAATTCAATTGTAGTCAAACAATACCAGAAGGTTAGACGGATATATATCTGTTTAAACCACACAATTTGGGTAAAAATAACAATCCTAACTATAAATAAATAGATTGTAAACTACAGGTAGTATAAAGGAACCCAAGCATTTTTTTTGTTTCTTGTCTTGGTACGAAATGGTACCTGGACTGAAATAGTTAAATATCCTAAGCTCAGAAGCACCTCAATCCCTCCTCCCCTTCTCTTTCTCACATTCCATTAAAAGTATGTGCCTTTCTTTATTTGTTAATAATATTTAACCTTCTTTGGCGCCTGCTAGTACTTCAATCCCCCCCTTGCCTGGTTAGTTGTAGACAAGCCCCGAATTTGTTAAAAGTACACTTGATGACACATAAATAGGACAATCTGTCAGACAGCAGCTAAACAGCTCTGACAGATCCACAGTCCATGGCAAAAACGTGCATTCTCAGAGCTTGACATTTTACTCTCCTCGCCCCCTCTTGCCATATTAGGGATGCGCTGAGCACAGGAATCAGTTTGGGAATTAGGAAAACACAGACATTTTTTTCTTAAGAGTTGAATTCACTTGAATTCTATTCTAAATGGTCAGGGCTATGTGAAATTAATAAGAGCATGCAATTCTGTAGGAATAAGTATCTGAACTTTATACTGTATTAGTAGAAGCTAGGGCTTAATAAACTTTTTCAAGGGGGATGTACTGAGAGCTGCTATAGTACCAATCCCACACTAACCTGTTTGTGGTATTAGGGGGTGATGTTCCTTTAAGGTTGTGCGTTGCATTGGAAGTGCGAGTCTTCAGGGCACAAATACTGTGCTAAAAATTAAGATGTGAATGGCATGATTTTAAAGGAACACTAAACCCCAAAAAAGAACTGTGCCATTCGTTTCTATTATTCACAGGGAGGTGAGAACGCTTATTCTCACCTCCCTGTGAATAATAGA
The DNA here is from genome assembly GCA_019447015.1 of Hymenochirus boettgeri. Lineage (NCBI taxonomy): Eukaryota > Metazoa > Chordata > Amphibia > Anura > Pipidae > Hymenochirus > Hymenochirus boettgeri. The sequence continues at coordinate 170,947,199 of CM033475.1, read as the reverse complement.
AACGAATGGCGCATATTTTTTTGGGGGGGGGGTTTAGGGGAGTTTACAGTCCCTTTAACATTCTTTTTCGTTCTTTTTTTTTACATCAGCAAATACAGTATCAGCTAATCAAATTTAATTTCCAAAATCTTCTGGCTTGCAAATGTACAAATAGTTTTATTTTACTGAATATTTTCCCTTTGCCAATTCATTTTAATAATGCAGCCCCTTCTAAATGCTTAAGCAGGGTAAAGAATTCACTTTGTCTCCATAAACCAATTAGGGATGTTCTATAAAAGTTGCAGACCATTTCAGACAGCGATTACACTTACCCATCTAGTAGGCAATAATACAAATTGATTGTCATTAATTCTAATGGTGCTAATGCTTTTAAACTTACAGCAGGAGTTTTAGGTTTCAAGCTATGCTGTTAATAGTGATAATGCTATTTTTTGTCTGCTTTGGCATTTTATTATTTTTATGTTTTCCCCATTACGTGGATTTCCTCCATGCACTCTGGTTTTCCCACAATCATAAAGACATACTGATAGGTGCTATATGTCAAATAAATGTGCTTAGATTGTAAGCTCTTCGGGCAGGGCCTGATGTGAATGTATACATGTAATTGTAAAGCACTACTGAAGATGTTGGCGCTATAAAAATCCAGAATAATACTATTACCCTATTTTTTCTTTAAAGGGCATGTCCACCCCAAAAAAAACTTTTTAATATATTGTAGATTTGGGGGTGGACATGCTCTTTAAGAAGTTAAAGGCCACTGGGATGACATATGCATCCAAGAGCAGCAATTGTAATCATTATGGTTCCTCCATGATATATACATCTCAAACTCTACAGAATATTTTAAAACAAATTGAAATTCTCATTATCTCCTCCACTCTCCCCATGGTAGGAACTAAAGAATAAGGTTTCTAAAGAACAAAATCCATAAATGGCAGCTGTTCAGCATCAAGCTGTAAAACAGCTTTTTTTTTTAATTGCAAAAACTTTTACAAATTGTTAGCCACGTTTTGATTTTTCTCATGCCTGATGACTTAAGAAAGGTCCAACACAAGGACTGAAACACGGCATTACTGATATACATTAAACATTTACTGTGCCACCAACATATTTGAGAAGAAGCATTATATTTATCATAGATTAATATCAAAAGGTGAAATAGCTAAGGATTAAAGGACAATTATTCTCACCTTCCCTCTTCTTCCATGGTTGAATAGCACCTGGGTACTTTACTTAACAGAAGAACTTACTAAATATCCTCCTGTTAATTATGTGTTAAGACCCGCAAAGTCATTAAAATGTGCAATAAATGAATGAATGAAACTTTACTTGACCCCATAAATTATTTTAATAAAAGGTTCAATAAATGGTTCATAAGGGAGAAGACATGTTATTTCCATTGGAGCTCTTGACAGATTTACAGCATAAATAGAAGTGGAGGTTAAATAATGACATATGTCCATCTAATTTACCCCTTTACCCTACGCATAATGCCTGCCTAAGGGCTGGGACACACAGGCCAACCGATCCCCCCAATTGATAAATTAATCGATTAACTAATTGGTTGCCTATCAGGAATTAAGAGCGTGACGACATTTTACATGTCCAATCTTTTTGTCATCATGACTGTCATTTTATAGTTTCCCTTAAATACTAGAAATTCATTCATCCCTCTACAGTTTTACTGCAAAAACACTGAATTCATTTTACAGCAATGAATTGCCTTCTAGCTCCTCTAGTCCCCCTAAATAAAATACGCTCACGATACCAAGATTCCAAAATTGGTAGTTCTTGGAGGATGAGAGAATAATATTTGAATCGATACCCCTGTACAAGACAATGTCTTGCTAACTCTAGCTGTTGCCACCTGGCACTGATAGTGAAAGCTAAGCATAGTGTTAGCTAAGCAAAAGAGATTCCTTTTTTATCTTCAAATCCTTTCAAACCTGATAATGGCATCTCCCGTCCTCCCTGATATCTCTGCTCCGATTCTCCGAAGCCACCCCTGTGCTAGCAGTTGCGAGGCATCTCATCCCCGCACAAAATAGGTACCCTGAAAAAGAGCAAAATACTACTGCACCACGCGGCAAGCTTCAACCAAAGCAAGCAACTCACCCCTTGTAATTACGATTAAAAATCCATTTTATTGAGTCCAAGTGTTAAAAGGCTATATTGACCAGAGCTTTAGCTGGGTAAACAGTGGACAGGCACCTGACGCTTTTTCAGGTTCAAAGAACCCCTAATCATAGATTCTTTGAACCTGAAACGCATCAGACACCTGTCCACTGTTTCCCCAGCTAAAGCTCTGGTCAATATGGCCTTTTAACACTTGGACTCAATAAAATGGATTTTTATCATAATTACAAGGGGTGAGTTGCTTGCTCTGGTTGAAGCTTGCCGCGTGGTACAGCGGTATTTTTCTCTTTTGCAGTGTACCTTCAAATCCATCTCTTATTAAAGTGCAATCATACCTCCTACAATCCCCCATCCCCCCCCCCCCCCCATTCTGGCAACCAGGGTTCAAAGATCCAGATATTCAAAGATTGAAGAACGATCTGCTTCTTTATCTGCTTACATCACTTGCAGCTCTATACCACCCCCTCTACTGGTAATAAAGACATGCACTGTTGCTTTCAAATGATGTAAAATAAGAACTCGTATATCCCTTTTCAATAAAAAAGCAGCACAAGGTTTTTTAACCCCAAATGCATAACTTTGGTAAAATGTCTAGATCTGCAGCAACTGCACATTATTTAATGCCCTACATAGTTTTGTATCATCAGCAAATACAGAGATCTTGCTTTCGATAACCACTTCAACCATTGATAAACAGATTTCATGTAAATAAAAATGGTTCTGATAAAGAACCTTTACCACTTTAGTCATCATACACACCATAGGCAACTACTCTCTGTACAATTTATCAACCAATTTTCTATCCATGTACAAATGTCAAAAAATCCTAGTTTATACATTAGTCAACTATATTAAAAAAAAATCAAAAGCCTTAAAAAAAAAAAAAAAGTATACCACTACTGCTATGCCAGGATCAAAGTTCCTAATAATTCCCCCATGAAAAAACAAGCAAGTTTAATTGACAATATATAGATCATTATATCCTAGCAGATTACTACTTAAAAGGTCAGTCCTCGAGGATAGGGAGTAATAACTTCCTTTAGGGACTGTGGGAGCAAAGGTTAGTATCACTGTCTCTGGGCTTGGCCAGTTCCTAGACATAAATATTAATTGTGGAGGGAACATTCCCTTTTAAGTTGTTCCTCGAATATAAATGATTAAAATTTTTAATTGAAATTACAAACTTTACCAAATGTTACAACATAACATTTAATGCATGGACATACTTTTCAGGGATCACTGCTACACAATACATCTGTCATCACATGCAAAGCTTTTTCCAGTATGAAGTCTTGCACTACCCACTGTAACACAGTTTTTGTGGGAAAGATGTTCTGCAATTATAAAACGCAATTCTCTAAATCACTTTTGCGAGCAAGATGCTATTAACACGAGCACATTGTCTACTTGTGCTTTAACACCATCTTGTGGTGATAAATGAAATAGCCATTCGAAGAGCTCCAAAATCTTTGTTTTAGAAAACATTCTAAGTTAAATTGGTTGGCATTAATTTAGACACTGCGTGCTTATGCTGGCCATACACATTCTCCATCCTGGGCCAGCCAATAGTATCAACATTGTGAGATTGTTAGGAGATAAATATAGATAGTAAATAGATTTGACAATTGAATGTTGAATTTAGCTGAAAGGGTATATATAGCCAGCATTAGGACTGCTTTTTTTTCCAACCTAAACTATAAATCATTGGCCTCATCTTGTGCTAGACTTGAACTTGTGTGCATAAAATCTGCGGCTGTAGGTAGCTTACAATACATTCCAGTTTATTGCATTTAAAAAAAAATGCAGAAGCCAATTTAAAGAATAAGGCAGGAATTGTGATACCGATGTCATAGCTACTAGAAACTTAAAAGGACATCATTTGCAAGATATCCATGACTGCTGAACATTATAGGCAAATGATGTAAAAACATCTTACTTTGTTTATTTTACTTAAGCACTTTTCCAACGATACGAGTAAGAGTTGTAGACTTCTCCATATATCAAGCTATTCATTAAGGACCTTTAATTCATTCTTTTTTTGGTTCTACTGAGCAAGAAAACCTACTTTAAAAACATTTGCAATAAGTCATTGGAAGAATGTTACTTCCCACAAGGTTTGGTGCCTAAATAGAAGCAACTGAAGCTCAATCAAAGCATGTTTTCATTCTGATGGCATTTTCTAGACATTTTTTTGAGTGGTCACTGTTGTCAAAACTATACATGTAGCGTCATCCATTCAGAATTCACTACAATTTCGTTCATATGAAAGTAATTGTAGCCATACAATATTAATGCTAAAGCCGGTTAGATGATTGTTCTGACGAATATCTAATCAGTTTTAACAACTAACTACACATCGGCTTTAACCTGCAATGTTCCTTGGCTGTATTAAACTTTTCAATTGACAGAGTTGGAACATTGGTCATAAAGTGAAACCGGATGTGGCACACAAGTTACTAGTGCATGGGCATGTTTAGGCCGATAGAAGCAGCAGATAGAAGGTGTGAAGAGTGAGTGTGTGGGTTAACCATTTAGTTTGCCTTTAAAGGAACCTCTTTTTAAGTGAGAACCCACCAGGGGCTTAGAATTCAAAAGTTACGATAATTAAGGGGTCCAATATAAACTGAATAGCAGTCATTCCTTTAAAGGAAAGGTGAGGAAACATCTTATAGATTGCCATACATTAATTTGGTACTAATAAAAAAAAAACTAAAAAAAAAACTTAGCAGTAATTCACAAACTCACAGATCATATAAACATTCTGTATATCACATCTCAACAGATACACCACTGACATTAGAAAAGTAATTTAGCTACATGTAAAGATATTTCGCTGCAATGTTTCTGAACTGAAGGGCACAGAAGCACTTTTACAGGAATCTTGTATGCCCCATTTTACACGTTTTTTAAGCATGACAAACATTAAACGTACAGTCAGGTAAGGAAACAGAGTAGAGGTTAAGAGCAATATGAAGGCTACCAGAAGAAACAATTCTGGGGAGGAATTGGTGGCTTAAGGCTGAGGCCACACTCCTCTGCGCTCCTGCAAGCGCGAGAGTGCGTTGACGTGCATTCACGATTGCACAATAATTCGTAATTGGAGCGCATGCGCAAGAAATGCAGATCGCATGCACTCCGATTAACGGATCGCACAGGCAATGCTCAGCAGCGCACTAGTGTGGCCACATCAACTGGCTTAAAAGTGCATCAGTGTGGCTTAGCCCTACGTGTACATGCGATTTATTTTCCCATTTTGCAACATTCTCACACTTATGAACTTAAACATTTTCAGTAATGTGCACAATTTTTAAACGTAAACATGACTAAAGGCCAAAACACATTTAGTCCTGACAGAAGTTTTTGATTACAATAATCGACTTGACTTCCCAGTGATAAAATTGTGATTAGTAAGTGCACCTTAGCAACCCTCCTACTCCCTTTTCACTCTTACTACATGCTCCCTTTTCACTGCTACATGCATACTTAGGGGAAGATTCAATATTTTTTGCTATTTTAGGGTAACACCAACGTTACTCAATGTCATATCAGGTTAGGCGTGGTCTTACACAATGATTTTGGAATTAGTGTGGTGCTACCAATGCAATACTTGCTGCCCTGCTCGGAAACAAGTGCAGGTAAGGTGAGAGTTAGTGTGCTTCATCCAGGAACAGAGAGAGAAGAGCTGTCCAATGAGCTACTCCATGGGGCTAGGTCCTCGAAGGGCTAAATCATTCTGTCCCATTAATCCGAACCAGATTGTTTGTAAACACTGCAAATGACCATTCAATCCCAAATAATTTTCCTGAAAAATCTGTAATTTTAGCCAATTAGAACTGCTTATTAACCACTGAAAAATAAGTTATGATTAAAAAAAAAAAGTTTTTAAAAATCAAGCAATATTTTCCCTCTGACCAACAGACTAGCAATTGGTTTATCGATTGGTTAGGGGGATTGTATCGAGCAGAGGTCTGTCCACGTATATCTGGCCTTACAGCCTGGCATACTTTGTGTCTTACTGTTGTGAAATATTTCAGAAAGAATAGTGATCCTTTTAAAATTTGTTTGTTTGTTTAGCTTAAACCAGCCCTATAAAGCTAGTTATGTGAATGGTAACAATATATTCAAAAGTATAAAACACTAGTAAGGAATTATTCAAATAAATGCTAATTAGTACTACAAAAACAACTCTATGGAACTGCTACATTTCTCCATGTGCACACAATTGTATAAGGTTATAGTTATTTAAATAATATATGCAAAATCAAATCATTTAAATAGATAAATCATAAACTAGGCTGTGCACACAAAAGTGATTGATCCTGGTGTCTTTAATAGAATGAGGAATTGGGCACTTTGATTCCTAACCACCAGCTTAACCAATTGGTACATCAAATATTCACAGGTATATATGCCTGTGTGTACACAGCCTAATGCTCCAGTGAAAGAAAATATAAGATTTTTGGTTCACAAGCACACTGCCTAGAGTCCAATTGCAGGTGTAAAACTTAGTGTTAGATTGGCATTTAAGCCGAGTAGGATCATTGGGACAGAGGAAAAATCATCCAAAATAAACAAGTGCACAATGAATATTCAAAAGGAGAAAAAGAAAGTCTGCAGCACTCACTTATTATCAGTGAAAAAAATATTTACATTCCTTTATTGAAGTATGTACACACATACGTTACGGGACTATATCATGTGCAAACGGGATAATTTAAAAACCATTAAAATATATAATATACAAATAGCAGCATCTCATATACAATAGTTAAAATAACCAAGGATGAAATGTAAAGTGCACAGTGCCATACTATGGTAAATCCTACACAGTGACGATCTACAAGAGTATATCAAGGGAAATCCTAGTATAAACAGCGTATATACTTATCTGTCCCTATGTATGGCTCAACACTTAGAGGTATAGGCAATCCCTGGAGGTGCAGGCATAGGTATCTCTATATAGCAATGAGAGCTACTGGATCAGAAACGGTGGGTGAAGTGGTCCACTATTGTATATGAGATGCTGCTATTTGTATATTATATATTTTAATGGTTTTTAAATTATCCCGTTTGCACATGATATAGTCCCGTAACGTATGTGTGTACATACTTCAATAAAGGAATGTAAATATTTGTTTCACCGATAAAAATGCTGCAGACTTTCTTTTTCTCCTTTTGAATATTCAGTTTGCTCTTTTGCGTCTGTTCAGCACCCCCCCTATTTTTTGGTTAATATTTGGGGATTTTACTAGTGCCATACCTCCATCTTTATTTATAAAACAAGTGCACAATAGGATTTAGAACGAGTCTTGCAGAAATATAGACAGACTGCATAATCATTGATTTGTTTGAAAAATACAATAAAATGTTGTTTCTTTTATGGTGTTAAGGTTTATTTGTGTTTTAATGCAAATTGAAAGTGTTTCTATCTGGGTATACACTACTGCCCACATAAATAGCTTTATACATAATTTCCTTTGGTGAACAGAGTTTCCAGTAAAACTTGGTTGGAAGAATTAAAGGAAAACTACTTTGTAAAAAAAATAATATTTTAAAATGAAAAGTACCTGGGGCTGAGAGGTAGGATTGATTATTACTACCTCCCAATAACATTTTGTCAAGGAACACGTACAGTTTTCATCTGTCAGGCTAGTGTACTGGGCTTTCCTGTTAAAGTTTAAGATACAGATAGATAAAGATAGGAAGACTTCGTTCTGGTGCCCCTTACATATAATACTGGGAGGTAGGAATTGTCAATCTTACCTCCCTGTCCCAGGTACTTTTCATTTAAACATTTTTTTTTACAAAGAAAATAATATGCACTATTGTTCTTTAATTAACAAAAATGTTAACAATATGCACAAAATCACAGAAAAATTGTCTCTAAGTCACACTTAATATGAGTTCTCTTTCAACCCTTTACCCTGAAATAGTTTATTACTGAACGAGTTATTTGAAATAAATCCGCCTGTTACTGTAAAACAAAATTAATCAAGATAAATTTCAGATGTTAGCAATAAGCCTACGACTGAAATGGTTTTCCCCAACATAAATAATTAAGTCTTTTACAAGGTTATATGATAATTTGTGTATCTAATTTAACTATTTTCCACTCCAAATTTGGAAAATCACATCTGTCATTGAACATTATGGGAAGTCTGATAACAAAAGGCTGTCTGTCACCCAACATTTTAGGTCATCAAACGTTTAATACGCTGACAAGAGATCTCTGCATTCTACTGAGAAAGCAACATAGTACATATTTAACCATACTTGTCTTGTGGTTCCTTAGCAAAAACAAATATTATATGGGCAGATTTTGATTCACAGATCACAGTATTTCCACTTGATGGACCTTAGTGTGAACTTTTTAAATGAAGCAGTAAGCTAGCACTGGATCAACAGATGCAATATGCAGAAAATCATACATGCTTCACTTAATTTGATTAAAAAACAGCCATTGTCATAAATTGAATACAGGCAAAAATAGTCAGGTGCAATGCATTTTAGCTCCATAAAATTCTGGTTATTAGAGGGGAACATTTTATAAAGAGACCAACACAAAATATCAACATATTGGTGGTCATATCATCTCTTAAGATGATCAATTAAAAAAGTTATTTAAAGGGTAGTAAGAATTATGTCAAATGTGCATGTCTAGGAACCCCCACTATACCAAGGATATTCTGTCTTCTCCAATAAAAATTTGAAATAGGGAAGTAAAACAATCTGCTTGAGCATCATCTTGTTATCGACCATCACTTTCTGGTTTGTTTTAATGACACTGAAATACCTGAATTAACTTGCACCTGTGAAGGATTACCAATCGTGGCCTTAGAGGCCAATGTTAGGCATGGCAGACATGGGTTGACCAGGACCTGGTATTCCTGTGGATAGACCTAATCATGAATAAACCAATCAGTACTCTGTTGGTCTAATATTAAAAAGATACCACAAATATATCAGTCCTTTGTAGACAGCAGGATTGACTTTCCAGTGGGTAAAAATCAAATATATAATCCCCTGCAAATTGTAAGTCATTATTCCAACCTTCTTGCTTTGAAGTCCTGCACTGAAGCTACAAAATTTGTGTTCCCCTTTTCCCTCCACTGCTTTCTCTTGCCTAAACATATGCACACACATGCATAAAGTAGATATGGGAGGAAATCTCGGGCATGTGGGAGAGCTGTGAAGCCATGGCACATGCGGAAAACATACACGTGACAACAGGCGGTTAAAGTAGTGACTCCTACCTACCTGTGAATTATAGTTTTATTTTACAAAAATAAAAAACAAATAAACTACAAAACCTTAAAGAAGAAAAAAATATACACAATATACTTTGTTTTAATCATCTGAAAGAGCCCTTAAACGCAGTTTCATGAAACTGGCAAACAAACCCCATTAAAGAGAATGCCCACCCCTCTCTACAAAAATCTATATCTTGTACAATATATCATAAAAAATCTATATCTTGTACAATATATAGGTTTTCCCGCAAAACCTGGATATCGTTTTATACAAAATATTTAATTCAGCTCCCAGCCGGAGATATTATACTTACAAGCTCCTCAATCCACCGCCGCTTCCCGTCTCCTCACTCAGTTGTCTCCAACAGCGGCTGCTGTGTTCTTTTTGTGTTCCTGAGCAGCCGCAGTGGAGACTGCTCTGGGAATGGCAGTCAGTGATTGGCTGTGATGTCACTGTCACGGCTGACACGGACACTGACTGCCTTACCCAGAAGTGCAGAGCCGTGGCGGAGGATTGAGGAGGAGCATGTAAGTATATCTCTGGCTGGGAGCTGAATTAAAGATTTTGTATAAAACAATGTCCAGGTTTTGGGGGGTAATGTACAAGATATAGATTTTTGTAGAGAGGGGTGGACATCCCTTTAAGACAATGATCCATTACACATAGTCATGTTTCCAGCACTATCCTACATGCAGGAAACCGTTTTCTCCTTTTGCCAGATCTAATCAATGACATTACTATAGTACTATACTAACTAGGTACTATTTCTTTGAGGTTTGAAACGCAGAGGCATTTTTTCTAAACACTAGTATTAACACTAGACTACATTGTTTTTCAGCGGAATAATGTGAAGGTTGTCTAGAGACTGGTTGCATCTTATTGTGGTTACCATTTTGATTGGTATATAAATTAGAATTATCTAAGGGTGGATGTTAAGAGAATTCTCCTTCCTGTGATAACCTATAAGAGGAATGTAATCACTGCTTAATGAACACCTCAAATTCCTCACAATGTTTTAAAGTTTATACCTCCATGTTGTAGTGAATAGATGGATTTAAATGAATTATGCAACAGAATTGTTATAGAAAGTTACAGTAGAGCTACCTTCAAATATTGCAGCATTTAAAAAATAAAAATGGGCTTATTTGTTTATTTAAAAGGTCACAGATTTGTTTGTACTAAGATTTCTTTGTACTAAATAGATGGTAAAAATGAGGACATCTGTTGATTACGGACTTAACAACCAGAGAGACTTCATTGCACATACAATGGGTATTTTTTTTCGCTTGCGTTCCACTGAACATACGTAATCAAATCTTTTCATGTTCTAATAAAAATAACAAATCCATGATCCAACTGATATCACCTGCACGACAGTAGCACAAACAGTAATGACCCGAGAGAGATGGCGAGTGAGTCCAACTGCACCAAGCAGTCCGTTTAATCTTTTGTCTAGTGCTAGTTTGGTCTCCAATTCTGTTTCCCACTTCAAGAAATGCCCTTCATTCCTGGGCTATGCTTCTCAATACATACTTTACTGTGTAGGCAAAGGCTGCAAACCCAACTATGACAAAAACATTAGCGAGCGCACCCCCCAGTAGTCCATGGTTACGGTTTGGCTGTTGTAGACCTGGGTGGTTTGGTGCTGCTAATGGGACATGACCATTCATAAGAACTGCTCCATTTTGACCAAGGTGTGTTTCTGTATCTGGTATAACATCTGGGAGAGGAAGAGTCTGTGGTCTATTGTTAAGTTCTTCTTGTGCCCGTTGTTTCTGTTTGATTTCCTGCAAAGAAAAAAACATTTTGAATTATGATATTATGAAGAGTTATCTAATCTTTATAGTTATTCCAAAGATTTTGCAACATACCTGCAGCTTAATATTGTGGTTTGCTGGCTACTTAATGTGGGCACTCATGCAACCTTATAGCAAATTAATGTCATATTCCAAATTAATTTGCAACGATTTACAAATACTCAGTAATCTACTCTAAAGAGCAAGCTATCGTTCAGTGTATCACACACATGTTGTGAAGTCATCAGCTCCTTCTACTTTATTAAAAGGAGCCTATAATTACGTGACAAATTTGTGGGAACCAAAAAATCCTAATGCGGACAGTGGAACTTTAAAGGACAACTAAAGCCTCAAAACAACACTGAACCAAAAGGCAGAACACATTGATATATAACCAGTAATCTGTATCCTACCTCTCCTTTTGATACAGGAACAGGGAAATTTACCTAAATAACATATGGTTTGTGCTTTACTTCACAGCATTCTAGTATCACACAGTTTGGTCAATGACCATTATGTTCTGCACATGCTCAGTCCTTAGCTATGGCAGAAACTTGTTACAGTAGGTCACACCCATTAATAATCTCTAGCCAATCCTTTTACAGGACAGATAAAGCAAGGACGCAGGTGACTGAGGTCAGGAGGTGTGGTGTGACATTGCACATACACACAGATACTTCATCCAGTTCTTAACATGCTTACATTTACTTTAATACAAAGTGGCATTTTATAGCTTATTGGAGTTTTATGGGGGGTTATAAATTACATATATAGAACAGGAGGGATCCGTTGCACTCCGATCAGGTATACAGCTGCCTGGGTGCTGGAGCAAACGATAACGATATGTGGAAGAACAATGTTTATTAACACAGGTAGATCAAACGAACCTACGCGTTTCAGCCCGGGAATGATGGGCCGTCATCAGGGTTGATTTCTAGTCCTTGGAGTGCGCGTTCTTACACACACACACACACACACACACACACACACACACACATACCCACACACACACACACACACACACACACACACACACAACAACACACACACACACACACACACACACACACACACACACACACACACACACACACACACATATATAAAATATGGAGTCTAAAAATTTTGGTTTACTTTTCCTTTAATGACATCAGGGACTGATCGTTTGTCCCATTCACATGCTTGACAATCAGTAAATACCACTGTATCCAATAATTGATGACAAATTATCTGGTTAATGTAATATATATAGAAAAGTACAAATATATAGAAAAGGTGTATTAATAAACACTCTTTAGAAATCCCTACCCTCACCTCTCAGACCTGAGCATGCTCAGAATACAGTAACAGTGCAGCAGAACAAAACATTGCTGTACAAATCATAGGGTTTTTGCATTGGTAACAATCAACTCACATTGCGGACTGCCCTTAGGAAGTGAAAAATACTTTTGTGATTTAATCAGCTCTTTGAGCTTTCTCTATGCACTGATGCAAAGACAAAATATAATCTAGTTATATTAAAACCTCAGGCCTCACCTCCACCACCTCTGGAAACAATTCACAGAATACTTTATCCTTTAAGTTGAATGCTAAACTTTGTGCTGCTAGTTGTCGTTTCTGTGGGAGGGAAAAACAATTGTTAACAACTGTTGAATTAAAAAATGAAAGTAAAGAAATAAATGTGAAATATTTCAATAAAGTGTGAAATCCTCTATCTTTCTATAATACTGAATAATTTAGAGTGTTTGGGTCCTTTGTATTAGAAAATTGGTTGTTTGTGTAGAGTGCTATTAAAACTGGAGAACGATGATTGTGTTATATATATATCTTTCATTTAAAGTGGTTGTTTATGTAGAGTGCTACTAACACTGAAGGACTTGAAATGTGCTGTATATCATTCATTTATCACACAGGGATGTTCAGCAAGTTGAGAAAACCTAAGATGCATCCTCTGTGACTAAACTTCATCCTACCACCAATTTCTGAACTCTCAAACATGTTAAGCGCTTTGAGTCCCACAGGAGAAAAATGTTATTGTTATTACCAGTTAAAAGACATCTCCACACAAAAATATATCTAACTTGCAATGCCCAATAACCTTGACCTCACTAGGTTTATCTCACTGAGCGGCTGCTGATCCGGCTCCTTGCACGATCGGAAAAAGCAACAGAAGGCCGGCGATTGAACGAGGGCTGGTAAGTATGTTTAGAATACGAATTTGAGCCAATAAACCTAGCGAGGTCTAGGTATTGTGGCATTGAAAGTAAAACACGTTTTTTTAAAAATAAATGATTGTGCAAGAGGAGCAGCAGGAGGGCACATGCGATTAAATAGAAATGGCAATGCAATACATGAAGTTAACTACACGTTGTTCAATATACATATAGATTTTAATCGTAGAAAAGGGTGAAACTTACTGTAAAGTCTGATGTTTCTATGCTCCCTAGTGTGGGGCCCTTTTCCACCATAAAGCTCAAAAGACCAGTTAAAATTGTAGACACTGACCATGCAGGATTCCATGTGTCAGGATGAAAGTCTGTGATGGAAAGGCAGAGGCTATAGAGCAAGAGAACAAGCAAATACATATAATATTCATTAAATAGAAGAAATGGAAATATTGATTATGAGACTTTAATGAGATAAAATAAAAAAAGAAAAAAATTCTAAAGTTTAGCTTGGACTCTTCACCAAGAAAAATGGTATTTAAGGTGAATGTAACATGAAATCATCACCCCTCCCTTAAGCTGTATCCAGGATGAGGACTTATTATAATAGGTGCTCATCCATAGGGGTAGAGTTGGTACTTTTAAAACTTAGCTTCTAGTTGCCCATGCCACATAGTTCGGTGCAGCCCACTACTACCCAAGCTGGCATTTAAACCCAACCTGCAAAATGTGTGTCCTCCCACTGGAAGTAAATCAATTAAATTAATGGCTGCAAGGAGGGACCAAGTCCGGATAGTAGTATCGAGGTCCTCTACAAGGCAAATACCATATGTACCCTTATAATGATAATCTAGTGTTTTTGGCTCTCATCCTGGGTCCAAATTACAGGACGGGTTACTCTGAGCTTTAGATCCCCTTTAAGTGCCAGCCTTTTAATTTGGGGGGAAATTAAATAGATTATATATTATATTATATTAAGTAACAAAAAGCAATAAAAATCCACAAAAATCCGATTACCGTGTATTACATTTAAATCGTCCATTTGGAGTTATCATATAAATACTAGGAGGCTTAAAAGGAAATTCTCTTGGAAAGATAAGTTTCCCATGATAGTAACCACCTAGAGGAAAAAAAAGGGGGTAACAAATAAAAATTCACAGATTTCCATATTTATACTGTATAAATACACACAAATAAAGGGTACAGTATACCTTAAAGGGCATATTCACCCCCTAAACCCTAGGATCACAATACTTGGCTAGGATACTCACAATACCTGGCTCCCAAGAGTTCCTCACCACCAAGTCCATCAGTCCCTTTTCTTGAACTCTGCAGTCCTTCTGGTAGTTATGGGGATGTCAAGATCAATTACTTACAACTGCTGTCTCCTCCTCTATACATGTGTTAGCTAGAAAATCCATCAGAATGTGCAATGAAAGAAAGCAGGACCGGCAGACTTGGTAGTGAATATCTTTGCTCAGGTGTCTCTGGGAGCTAGGTAGGTATTGCAATAAATATATGGAGAGGTTTCATACAAAGACCATATATAAGCATGCTGCAGGTGGCATTTGTATTTACCATTCATTTTATTAGCTTGTAATAGTATAGTATAGTATTGGAGGTTGAATAAAGACATACGTCCATCCAGTCCAACCCATCTAGCAATATCCTCATTTCCTGCCTAACTGTTGATCCAGAGGAAGGAAGTAGGAGGACAAAACCCCCACCAAATTTATGAAGGGGGAAAAAATTCCTTCCTGACTCCAAGTGGCAATCGGAAATTTCCCTGGATCAACTCTACTTTATGTATCAATACCAGTAACTTGCAACATTCCTTGTTTGCAGAAACTCATCCAGCTTTTTTTTGAAACTGACCAATGAACCTGCCATTACAACGTCCACTGGAAGACAGTTCCACAGCCTTACCGTTCTCACAGTGAAAAACCCTTTCCGAGCTTGAAGCCTAAACCTTTTTCTTCAAGTCTTAAGGGATGTCCTCGTGGTCCTTTGACATGTCTCTTGGTGAACAATGCCCCAGATAGTTTATTGTATGGCCCGTTAATGATTTATACACAGTAATCATATCCCCACGCAAGCGCCTTTTCTCCAGCGTACATAATTGTAACTTTTCCAGTCTCTCTTCATATTCAAGCTCCCCCCAATCCTTATTAATTTAGTTGCCCTTCTCTGAACCCTTTCCATTTCAAAGATGTCCTTTTTGTACACAGGATTCCAAAATTGCACTGCATATTCCAAATGAGGCCTTACCAATGCTTTGTAAAGAGGGAGAATTACATTTTCTCCCTTGAATCCATACCTCGCTTTATACACAAGACAATACCATGCTGGCTCTGGCTGTTGCCGCCTGGCACTGCTTGCTACCTTTAAGTTTGTTATCCACCAAAACTCCAAGATCCCTTTCCAACAGGGATTCACTTAACACAGAGCCATTTATTGTATAAGTAGCACAAGTATTTTAAGTCCAAAATGCATCACCTTACATTTATCAACATTGAATTTCATCTGCCACTTAGCAGGCAATGTGATAATCTATCTAGAACTTGCAACGATTGCACATCCTCTGAAGTTTTTAATGGTCGACAAAGTTTTGTGTCGTCAGCAAACACAGAAACCTTGCTGACAATACCCACTTCCAAATCATTATAAATAGATTAAATAGAGAGCGGCCCCAACACAGAACCCTGTGGCACCCCACTTAGCATTTAGTCCATAATGATGAAGCCCCATTAACAACTACTCTCTGCATCCTATTCTTTAACCAATTTTCTCCATGTACAAATGTGACTCCCCAGACCAAAAGACCTTAGCTTATTCATTAGTCGCCTATGGGGGACTGTATCAAAAGCCTTTGCAAAATCCAAGTAAACTACATCTACTGCTATACCAGAGTCTAAATTTCTACTTACTCCTATAAAAGCCAAGCAAGTTAGTTTGACAAGATCTATTCCTCCTAAATCCATGCTGGTTACTACTTATAATGTCAGTCCTTGAAACATACTCTTGAACATGATCCCTTATTAAACTTTCCAGGATCTTCCCCACCACTGAAGTTAAACTTACAGGCCTGTAATTACCCGGCTGTGAACGACTACCCTTTTTGAATATTGGAATAACATCAGCCTTTTTCCAATCCAGAGGCAACCACCGGACATGAGGGAATCAGCAAAAATTAGAAACAATGGCCTAGATAAAACTGAACTTAGCTCCCTAAGTACCCTAGGATGTTTTTATCCGGTCCAGGAGATTTACTAATATTAACCTTATTTAGTTCTTTCTGTACCAATCCTCGGTTAACCAAAGTGAACTTGAATCTTGTATAACTTATTGCTACTATATACTCTATGATATCTGTACTTGGATCTTCTATAGTGTATACAGAGGAAAAAAAATTATTAAGACATTTGCTTTATCGCCATCCTCCGTAACTAACTTATCCCCATTAATTAATGGTGCCACATTCTCAGTCCTCATCTTCTTACTATTAATATACTTAAAAAAATGTTTAGGCTTAGTGAGCTTTCTTCAGCTATCCTAACTTCATATTAATTTAGCTAGTTTGATGCTTTCTTACACTCCTTGTTACAGTTTTATACTCCCTAAAGGCCCTTTCCGTTCCCTCGGCTTAAAGGTTTTAAATCCTTTTCTTCCTTACCATTTGCCTCTTTACATCAGAATTCAGCACATGGGCGCGGATTTATTTTTTTTACATTTATTCCCAAGGGTATAAATTAGATGGAACTGGCTTAAAATCCCTTGAACACAGTCCACTTCTGTTCAGTACCTTTACTGATAATACATTATCCCAGTTGACTTCTGAAGAGCTGCTTTTAACCTGGGAAAATTTGCTTTCCTGAAATTAAATGTCTTTGTTAACCCAGCACACTTTTCCTTTCGATAACAAAGTCCAAATGCCACTATTTCATGGTCACTATTCCCTAAGCCTCCAGTTACCTTTATATCTATAATGCGCTCCACAATGTTAGATATACCAGATCCAACAGAGCTCCTTTCTAGTAGGAACCTCAACCACCTGTGAGAGAAAATTATCCTGCAGCAAATTCAGGAACTCATCGCCTTTTTCTGTGATGGCAGTTCCACCACACCAATCAATGTCAGGGTAATTGAAGTCCCCATATATGAGCACACTCCCCAAACTTGCAGCCCTTGCCAACTGCTATGAAGTTGACTCACCTCTCTCTGCTAGCATTTGGCGCTTATAGCAGACACCAACAATGACATTACCCCCTTCCTGTTGCTAATTCCACCCATATTGCCTCCACTTATCATCCTATCACCAGTTATCTCTTCTTTTAAATTTGGCTTCAATTCTTTTTAACATATACACATACTCCTCCCCCTTCCTTTTTTTCTGTCCTGCCTAAACAAGGCATAACTTATAATTAAAGCCCAGTCGTGAGAACTGTTCAACACGTTTGCTTATACCTATTACATCATACTTTTCATTCAATGCCATCATTTCCAATTCACCCATTTTGTCAGCCAGGCTTTCGCATTTGCAAACATACATTTTAGATTATGATCCTGTAATTATTCGTACACTTTGATACACATTCCTCCCTATCCCCTATGCTAGCCCACCCCCCTTTCCACCCACCACTGGCCTATCTACACCCTGCTTTCCTCCTGGACAATCTATCCCAGTGAGACTGCTAATACCCTCCCCCCCCAAACCTAGTTTAAAATCTCCTCCAACCCTCTAGCCATCTTCTCCCCTAAAACAGCTGCACCACCATCAGTGAGGTGCAACCCATCCCTACTAAAGAGCCTGTAGCCGACAGCAAAGTCTGCCCAGTTCTCAATAAACCCAAACCCTTCTTCCTTACACCACTCTCTTAGCCACGCATTAATGCTCCTAAGCTCCCGCTGTCTCCCTGGCTTAGCACGTGGCTGCGGTAGTATTTCTGAAAACACTACCCTGGAGGTCCTTGCTTTTATCTTGGCCCCTAGTTCTCGGAAATCATGTTTAAGGACCTCACCTCCACCTCTAACTTTGTCATTGGCACCAATGTGAACCAAGACCGCCGGGTCACACCCGGCCCCACCCAATAATCTGTCTACACGATCCACCACATGCCGAACCCTAGCACCAGGCAGGCAACACACAGTTCGGCATGTAGGGTCTTGGCGGCAGATTACCCTATCTACCTTCCTTATAATGGAGTCCCCTACCACTACCACCTGCCTTGCATTCCTGACCCTTCGTTCCTCCTCCCTTGTATCAGAGATGGCAGTCCCCTGGGTGCTCAAGGGACTAGCCCCCTCCATACATGCTAATTCCGAGGTGTCCTCCTCCACTTCATTACCTAAGGCGGCAAATCTGTTGGGATGGACAATCTGGGAAGAAGCCCCCCTACTCTTCCGTCCCCCACTTCCCCTAGTAACCCTAACAAAACTACCTCCTTCCTCATCCTTTCTTGTCCCTCTTCCACCCACCTCTATACTGGCCCCAGCCAGTGCCTGCTGACCCCCCAGTTCTGCCAATCCCCGCAATGCTGCAAGCTGCCCCCTTAGACTCTCCACCTCAGCTTCCAAACGGGCAACCCACTCACACCTGACACAGACATAGGTTCCCCGGAACGTCTGCTCCAGGTTCCTATACATGTGGCACGATGCACATTGCATGGTACTGACAAAACTGTCCCTTCTAATACACCACACCAACACAGTGACGCACAAACCTTGTTTAATTGCCCTTCTTGTTTCAATGTCCTTCTTTTTTTATGTCCTTGAGATCAAGGTCCTTAAGAGAAAGGGCCACTCACAAGTTCGTTACACTCACAGGAAACTTCCTTTTGTTAGGTCCAAACCACAGGCCCAACACTGTGAATCCTATTTAACTAAGAGTGTATATACATCATCAAAAGTGTCTCAGAAGTCTTAAAGGGTATCTATAGTGGGAAAATTAACTTTTTTTTTCTTTCCATGTGTTCTATAATTCCCCATAACCCCCAGAGTGTCTTCACTTTTTTCAGATTCCCTCTCTGTCCTGAGATACACCAGTTAGAAGAATACGTGATTGCATTCCTCTACTCCTACTTGGACTGTCAATCAAATCCCTGTGACAGTGATTCCCCCTCCCTGCTCTGTAATAAACATAGAGATAACAGCATTAGCAGGGGGAGAGAGATAGCTTTTGATAGCTTTGATGGTAGATAAACTAAAAGGAAGCAAGCAGTGCCAGGCGGCAACAGCCAGAGCCAGCATGGTACTGCCTTGTATAAAGAGAGGTATGGATTCAAGGGAGGAAAATGTAATTCTCCCTCTTTACAAAGCATTGGCAAGGCCTCATTTGGAATATGCAGTGCAATTTTGGAATCCTGTGTACAAAAAGGACATCTTAGAAATGGATAAGGGTTCAGAGAAGGGCAACTAAATTAATAAGGGGATTGGGGGAGCTTGAATATGAAGAGAGACTGGAAAAGTTACAATTATGGACGCTGGAGAAAAGGCGATTGCGTGGGGATATGATTACTGTGTATAAATACATTAACGGGCCATACAATAAACTATCTGGGGCATTGTTCACCAATAGAACATGTCAAAAGGACACGAGGACATCCCTTAAGACTTGAAGAAAAAAGGTTTAGGCTTCAAGCTCGGAAAGGGTTTTTCACTGTGAGAACGGTAAAGCTATGGAATGGTCTTCCAGTGGACGTTGTTATGGCAGGTTCATTGGTCAGAAAAAAAGCTGGATGAGTTTCTGCAAACAAGGAATGTTGCAAGTTACTGGTATTGATACATAAAGTAGAGTTGATCCAGGGAAATTTCCGATTGGCACTTGGAGTCAGGAAGGAATTTTTTCCCCCTTCATAAATTTGGTGGGTTTTTTTTGCCTTCCTCTGGATCAACAGTTAGGCAGGAAATGAGGATATTGCTAGATGGATTGAACTGGATGGACGTATGTCTTTATTCAACCTCAAATACTATACTATACTAGATATAAGGCTGCACTTAACCCCCCTTCTTAATAGCTTTCACTGATTAATGATGGATCACAAAGTGAGAGATCGTAAACTGTACTGATCTCCTTCTCTCCGTGTCTCCAGGACAGCTTGCTTTCTATTGGCCACTGTGCCTGGGTGTGTTTTTCAGGATGTTAAACTTTTAACTCCTACTGCACATGATAAGCTTGTCGGTTAGCCGGAGTTGAGACATGGAGGAGGTAACAGAGGGGAGGGGGAAGGGGGGGGAGTGCTGCACACAGATCTGATACCATGGTTAAACAAAGTCACTGACATATATAGGATTAAGGCAGCACAGAGTACATGAATTTAACTTTGCAAAGGGGCAATGTGTTTTTTTCACTATAGATGCCCTTTAACTTTTTTTTTTTTTTTTTAATTTAATCGGATGCCAGGAAACTACCCAGATCTTAATCCCATTGAGAATCTGTGGTCAATTCTCAAAAGGCAGAAGCCCAAAAACCAACTCCAAGCACTAACAAGGCAAGAATGGATCACCTGCAGTTAGGATTTGGCCTAGTAGCAAATTTATTAGTGTGCAGGTTTGTCACAAAGAATCTACATTTGCAACCAATATTTTATAATAATTCAATATATATTTCTTCCATCAATATTTCAATTAGTAAAAAAAAATAAAAACCATCAAATATATATATATATATATATATATATATATATATATATATATATATATATACACAATTTATACAAAGTAGGTAATTGCATTACAGTTACAACGCTTGTAAAAAATAGTAGCATATCAATAATCACATCATTTTGATCAATACGATATTAAAATGCTGTATGAATTCATTATTTCATTTACAAAATTAAATGTCCTAATGCTTGAACTGAAACATTCCACAGTGCTAAAATGGGGTTACATATTTAAAGAACTGTAGTGATTCAGTAGCTCCCTCAATATAATACAGGGCAAGAATATTCCTTTAAACATCCTTAAATCATGGAGCATATTAATGAAACAATGCATTTACCATATTCTGTAAAAAAATAAAGGAATACTCTTGTCCCTCTACTTACAGTTACCTCCATCACTCACTGCTTTACTTACATGTTTATACTGAATTAAAGCAGGTTCTGCTCTGATAATTTATCAGCAGGGCCCCCTTACCGAACAAAAGAATTTTAGCATTTCAGGAAGGATAGGGGAACCTTCAGGTGGCCATACAATACAAAAGATTATTTCGATCGTAATTGCAATCTTAAACCGACCGATACTGACAGATAGATGTACGTAGATGTACCATACATATTGTTCGACATTTAATTAGTTTTGTGATTAATGTCGAATGTCGTCT
Source organism: Hymenochirus boettgeri (assembly GCA_019447015.1). Classification (NCBI taxonomy): domain Eukaryota; kingdom Metazoa; phylum Chordata; class Amphibia; order Anura; family Pipidae; genus Hymenochirus; species Hymenochirus boettgeri. The sequence continues at coordinate 170,925,528 of CM033475.1, read as the reverse complement.
ATTGTGAGGTTACATTACAATCATTAACAATCGACTTTACCTGAACGCAATTACCATCAATATTACGATCTAATGTTGCATAATAAGATTGGGGGAAAATTTTCAGTCAATCAATGGATATGTCGGATTAATCATAAAAATTAGCCCAATGTATGGTCACCTTTACTGTTGTACTGGACAATTTGTAGCTCGTGTCTGCCTTAAAAAGGAGCCAGGACTAGAGGCCATGCATCCTTAAACATGCGACTTAAGGGTAATCTGTTGCAGGACACCATGCCATTATTAAATACGTTTAAGGGTCTTCACTTTTTTTCTGTGTGTGCTTCAGGAGTGGTCGGGAATAACCTTTTATTCTAATCTTTTTAAATCATGTTAGACTTATTGTTCTGCTGGGCATTAGAAATAAATAATATAATTTTGTGACCACTTACGGACCTTCATAGGGAGTCAACTCAGGTCCTCGAACCACATAGTGCCTACAATGGTTTTGGGAAGAAAGATCAATAGTTAAGATACACAAAAAAAAAATTTGGGTTATAGAACACAATCAGAGGGAGTCAGCAATTGCCCATGCAAAAAAATAAAGCAATTTATTCATATTAGAAGTCAGGTAACAATACAGTAAACTTTGGTACATTCTAGGGCAGGTATTTAAATCATTCATCAATTTTCATTTCATTGGTCTTGCAGATTGATAGTATTTCTAGCTAGAGTTTTCACATTGGATAACAGAGGATATGGTACGGAATCAATTAGACAAAGTTAATATCAATAAAGCGCCAGGACCAGATGGATTGCATCCTAGGATTTTAAAAGAGCTTAGTTCAGTTCTAGCAAGACCACTGTGTCTCATCTTTTCAGATTCGCTTTTGTCTGGGGATATGCCGCTGGATTGGAAAAAAGCCAATGTAATACCAATATTCAAAAAAGGTAGTCGTTCACAGCCTGGTAACTATAGACCTGTAAGCCTAACATCAGTGGTAGGGAAGGTGATGGAAACTTTGTTAAGGGATCATATCCTTGACTTTGTCTCCAGAGATCATCTTATTAGTAGTAGTCAGCATGGATTTATGAGAAATAGATCATGCCAGACAAATTTAATTGGTTTTTATGAAGAAGTGAGTAAGAAGTTAGATTCAGACACAGCTGTGGATGTGGTATATTTGGATTTTGCAAAAGCCTTTGATACTGTGCCACATAGGCGACTAATGTATAAACTGAGGACTGTTGGCCTTGAAGAAAACATTTGTTCATGGATAGAGAACTGGTTATTGGACCGCAAACAGAGAGTGGTGGTTAATGGAGCTACATCTATGTGGGCTAAAGTTCTAAGCGGAGTTCCTCAGGGTTCTGTACTGGGGCCGCTTCTGTTTAATCTGTTTATAAATGACTTAGAAGGGGGCATTGAGAGCAAGGTCTCTGTGTTTGCTGATGACACTAAATTATGCAGAGCTTTGGAAACTTCCAATGATGTGCAAGTGCTGCAAGCAGACCTAGATAGATTATCAAAATGGGCAGCAGAATGGCAGATGAGATTCAATGTTGATAAATGTAAGGTGATGCATTTGGGATTTAATAATCCCTGTGCCACCTACACCATAAATAACTCTGTGTTAGGTGCATCTGAAATGGAAAGAGATTTGGGGGTTCTGGTAGATAACAGACTTAGCTGTAGCAAACAATGCCAGGTAGCAACAGCTAGAGCTAGCAAGATATTGTCTTGTATAAAGAGGGGAATAGATTCAAGAGAGAAAAATATTATTCTCCCTCTTTACAAGGCACTGGTAAGGCCTCATTTGGAATATGCGGTGCAGTTTTGGAATCCCAGATACAAAAGGGACATCTTGGAAATGGAAGCAGTCCAGAGAAGGGCAACTAAATTAATAAGGGGAATGGAGGGGCTTGAATATGCAGGCAGATTAGACAAGTTAGGGCTGTTTACATTGGAGAAGCGGCGGTTGCGTGGGGACATGATAACCTTATACAAATATATTAATGGCCCATACAGTGAACTCTCTGGTGCATTGTTCACTAATAGGTCATATCAGAGGACTCGTGGACATCCTTTAAGGTTGGAAGAAAAGAAGTTTCATCTTCAAGTTAGGAGAGGTTTCTTTACAGTGAGAACGGTGAAACTGTGGAACTGTCTTCCAGCAGAGGTGGTAATGGCAAGTTCATTGAATAACTTTAAAAAAGGCCTGGATAAGTTTCTAAAACTAAAAAATATTGAGAATTACTGGTATTAATGCATATAGATCTGGTTGATCCAGGGATACTTTCCGATTGCCTTTTGGAGTCAGGAAGGAATTTTTTCCCCCCTTTTTTAGCTGGGGTTTTTTGCCTTCCTCTGGATCAACTGTTAGGTAGGGTTAAAAAAAAAAAAAAAAAAAAAAAAAAAAGAGGAAATAGGTTGGACTTGATGGACGAATGTCTTTATTCAACCTTAATTACTATGTTACTATGTTAGTTTTCTTTAAAACAAAATACCTAAACAATACCTAAAAATATACAAGTGCTTTGGAGTTCCTGCTAATGGGAACTATATAGCACAGTATGACTGGATTAGAATGACATGTTGGTTACAGGGATTAAAAAGCAAATGTATTCTTTTCTTTGAACATACTGTAGATCAACCTATTTCTGAACGTAGGATTAGTTTAAAGGGTAACTGTGGTCTCCAATTGTTCCACACAAGTTAGGGTTATATAAGAATCCTTAAATACAAAAATGGGGAGGAGCTACAAACAATCCATATGCTGGGTATAGCAAAAAACCCTTCCCAAGCTGGGATTAAGGATCGTGCTAGGGGAATATTAACACCTACTCAAAATTCTAGTAAAATAGACCCCATATATCAGCGCCCACCGCTCTGTACCCCCAAATCAATTAAAGGCTAAACTAGCAATGATCAAAATCACACAATCCCTTATATAATATAAATAAATTTATAATTTCATGGGGAATACATTGGGTTTTTTGGAGGTACTATGTTGGTGGGGGTGGGTAAAAGTAATATACATAGGGACAGTGTTTATGTGATGTTTAAGCACTAAATAAATAATTATATCAATATTAACAAATATGTAGCAATGACATTAAAGTATATAGAAATGTAACTAAGGCAAATTATATAAATAAAATTACTTGCAAAAGTCCCCACTCCTGTTTTGTAATGGTATCTTCAAAATGGACTGTTAAGCCACATCCCAGGAAGTTTAACAGGGAGGCAATGGAAGCTTACAAAGGAACATATTTCTCACTTCCCTTTTAGTGCTGTATCCAGTGCTTAATATTAGATTGACAGACACTCACCCAACCACATATATCTCTACCAAACCTACACAGTGTCCTATCGATATATGGTCTTTACTCAGGTCAAAAAATAAATGAAAGTAAATCAGAGGCACTACCACTAAATATGACAAAATATAATGTAAAACTCCTCAAACTCAATTTCCCATACTATGGAAAACAGACTTCATACAGTACCTAGGTATTAAATTAACCCCTAAGTTCCATAATCTGTATACCACAAATTTCGGCCCTCTTCTACACACTATCAAGAACCTATTGTCACGATGGAAAACCTATAACATCTCCTGGTTTGGGAGGATTACATCAATTAAAATGACAATACTATCAAAATTAAATTACCTATTTTCTACACTCCCAATAGATATTCCCCCTAAATTAATAAGAAGCTGGCAACAAGATCTATTAAATTTTGTATGGGACAACAAAGCCCACAGAATATCTTGGAAAGTGGCGGTAGCCAGAAAATCCCAGGGGGGACTAGGGTTCCCGGACCTGCTTAAATACTACTACTCCTCTCAGTTATGCCATCTCACACACTGGGCATCAGTGACCACGCAGGTAAAATGGGCCGAAATTGAAGGAGCACAGATCCATCAACAAATCTCACAATCTGACAAATAAAGCCTCACAACTACACCCCTTTACACAGACCCCAGATATACCCACTAGTTTGCTGCCAGCATATTATAGGCCATGGCTCAATCTACAAATGGCACGCTATTATGACATAGTAGATAAGATCACAAAGAAATTATACACATTCAAAGACTTAGTATCCAGGAAGAACGTTCCACAAACGTTATCTTATGTCTACTGCCAAATTAAACATAATTCGACACCATAACCCGTAACGGGATATTTCCATATCTCGCGCAATTTGAAAATCTTTTACTACAAGGCCCACGCAAGAAAGGTATTATATCCTCCATATACCATATCCTTAACACTATCCCTCCAACCCCCCCATTCCAACACAAATATATGGAGAGATGGGAGGAGGCCCTGGGAACCCCGATTCCCTTAGATATATGGGAAGAGATATGGGAAAATACAGCTAAAACCTCACTTTACACGGTACACAAAGATAACAGATATAAAATTCTCTTTCATTGGTACTACACCCCGGAGAAACTACACGCCATTAACCCAATACTGCCAGCAACATTCTGGAGATGAAATTCTGCGACCGGCACAACACTACACATATACTGGCTCTGTCATTCACTCACAAACTACTGGTCAGAGGTTAACACACTGGTAAACACTTTAATAGGACGGCCAATATATCTCTCCCCCCAATATGTTTTGCTCAATGCTCCACATCCAGAACTATCGAAAACAGAAACATCATTACTTAAACACATCCTTACAGCAGCCAAATGCCTGATACCCAAATATTGGGAGCAAACTCTCACCCCATCTATGCCAGAACTTATAGGCAGAATCAATGATGTCCAGGTTATGCACGGCTTCATAATAAATTAGAAAAATTTGAATCCACCTGGTACCCATGGTCGAGATATATGGGAGTTACACCTTAGAGAAAAATGACAATATCACCATCAAACGGCTATGGAGCTGGATAGCTCGGTAGTCAAGGGGGTAATAGACCCCCCGGGGGTCCGGCGCCGGATGTCGGGGGGGCAATCGGCCGGCACGCCTGATAGCTATTTGGAGGTCAGTGTTTAAGTTTGATATTTTACTTTTTTGTTTTTCAATTTCTGGTATATCTATTAGTCTGAATAACTGTAAATGTTAAAGTTGAAAAAGACAGCATTAATAATAACAGAGTGTTCAGAGAAATTTGCAATGTTTTATATGAATAATGCAGAACCCTGTAAAATGTATATTATGTTAAAATTGACCGAGCTGTTAATGAAAATATACAATTCAAAAAAAAAATATTAGATTGACAGAAGTGTTAGCGAATCAAAACATTTTCTGAGTGCTAGTAGGAAGTTGCAAGACTTATATGCCACTTCCTTTGTAAAACATGTGACAGTCTCTCACCTCCCCCCAAAGGGGGAAAAGTTGCTATTTGCTGGGCAGTAAGAGATATCTATAGATCAGGGATAGGCAGCCAGTAGATCTCCAGATGTTTTGGAAACTACAACTCCCAGAATTCCCTAACTACAGAGTGCTTGTAGAGGAATGCTGGGAGTTGTAGTTTCAATTCCCTAACTACAGAGTGCTTGTAGAGGAATGCTGGGAGTTGTAGTTTTAATTCCCTAACTACAGAGTGCTTGAAAAGGAATGCTGGGAGTTGTAGTTTTCAAACACCTGGAGATCTACTGGTTGCTTATCCCTGCTCTATATGATAGGGGGACTGAAAGGAAAACATCTCCATGCCCACTTCTCTGAGACAATGAACTGAGTTTGTTAATGATTTATTACATTATTTAAGCAATAGACCCCATTGAAGCCATGAACCTGTGTCCTGAACTGATAAATGTAATAAGATTGAAACACTACAGGATAGTCTGGATTCTTTATAGGACCTTACATTTACCAATAGTGACCCTTCTGTAACACACTGACCAATAGTGATCCCTCTCTAACACATTGACCAATAGTGATCCCTCTCCTCTAACACATTGACCAATAGTGATCCCTCTCCTCTAACACATTGACCAATAGTGAGCCCTCTCCTCTAACACATTGACCAATAGTGAGCCCTCTCCTCTAACACATTGACCAATAGTGATCCCTCTCCTCTAACACATTGACCAATAGTGATCCCTCTCCTCTAACACATTGACCAATAGTGATCCCTCTCTACCACATTGACCAATAGTGATCCCTCTCTACCACATTGACCAATAGTGATCCCTCTCTACCACATTGACCAATAGTGATCCCTCTCTAACACATTGACCAATAGTGATCCCTCTCTAACACATTGACCAATAGTGATCCCTCTCTAACACATTGACCAATAGTGATCTCTCTCTAACACATTGACCAATAGTGATCCCGATTGCATGCGCGATTTGGTGGGTTGTAGTGTGGCCTCGGCCTTAATAAGGGGGGGTGAGTATTGAAAGACAGATTGATAACTTTAATTATAGAATGATCCAATGCATCTGCTAGTGATCTATTATTGGTTGGAAATTGAAGGGGAAAGATTGATTCAAGCTCTGCACAATAATTGGATTTCACTGTGGTGTTTCTACTAAACTATAACACTATAACAATGTTACAATAAATAGATCAAGAATAGAGATGGACCAGATTGCTGATCTGAACCCAGTTCCTCGACGGATTTCCATGATTCACGGATTTTGCGGGAATTCCGCTTTGCAGACTTTAGCAGTTTCTCCCATCTCTCAAACCCCTGGATTTAAATATCTTCCTGTATAGATTTATTAAACAAATCAGAAAAATGTGATAGTGTTATATAAAGGCTATAAGATGGATAATGTCTGTCTTATCCAGATGTTAGGCTGCACTTTATGTATATTTAACATGAATTTCTAAAGAACTGACACTTCAAGTACAATCCAAAAGATGTGTGTATATATGTCCCCTCTAATACCTATTGGGGTACACCCAATAGGTTCCCTTCTGCGTCTGTATATTGTGAAAAATATTCATTTAGGGGATGCGACACTAATAGATCCAAGATTTCACAGGATTTCTTTTATTTTTAACATCTTGCCTTTATTTTTTTTGTACAAATCCCTAAATTACTGTGTATAAAGATTTTATATCATCTGTATCCACATATAGCTAAACATACACCCACATATTTCCCACTGTGCACCAATGGGCGGGACGGACAGGCAGCTGCGTCCGTGATTGGCTGAGAGAGAGAGGGGGGGGGGGGGCTGCAGTGCGCATGACAATTTTTACCGGAGGGGAGACAGGAGGCAGAGTCCTATATGGACTCTGCCAGGCTCCTGGTGGTCACTTTTTGGGACATTACAGGAGAACCATTTGGAGCAGGGATGTAAGGTAAGGATTTTTATACACTACACAGTGGGGCTAGTAGTGGGTTAAATTAGTTTTGGGGGTGGACATGCCCTTTAAGTCTTAAGTGAGCATGCTTCTCCCCTTGGGTGGAGGGAAGGAGAAGAGGGTCAAGTGATGTCACTCAACAAACTGGAAGCAGGAAATTTAAACATTCAAGGCAATATACGGTAATATCCCACAGGCTGCAGCTAGAGATGAGATCAAGGGCTCATTTTTAAAAGGAAGACTGCAGGCTTTATATAACACTAACTTGTTTGGAGACCACAGTTGCCGCAGATGTTGCTACTGGCAGTGCAGAACGCATGGGGAACTAAGCTCATTACTGATTAGTTTTTTTTGCAAACAAACATGTCAGTTGGGGGTTGGATAGGGTCCCCTACACTACAGAAAAAGGATTAAAAGGTAGGGCACCAGGCAGCAAACAGGGATCGAGAGGGAGGGCACCATCGGGCAAGCCAGAAACCTCTCGGAGGAAAGGTAAGAGGCAGAAACCTTTTCACTTACAGACAGGCTCCTACTTTTTACTTTCTGGGACTTTGGCTAGACATTGCAGGAGAACTATTTGGAGCAGAGGAGTAAGGTAAGGATTTTTTAACACTACAAAGTGGGGCCAGTAGTAGGGAAAATGATAGTTTTGGGGGTGGACATGACCTTTAATCAATAACACACTAATAGCAAACCAACACAAACCCCACTAAGCACATATACTGTACTTCATTTAGCTTGTATTTACCATTTTACATTTGAACATTCCCTACGTGTATATTGTTTGCAGTATATTTTTAGTATTTTTAGCTTAAAGGGTAAGTACACTGTAAATGCAAGTTAAGTTTAATTGTAAGCTGCAGCTTTAAAAAGCTTAACTTGCTTTTACAGTGTACTTATTCTTTAACTGTAAAATGATTTTTCTTATCCTTTCACTTCAAATTAAAAGGAATGAAGTACAATACATCTACAACTGTTCTGTACCCCAATGGCTAGAAAAGTGAAAGAAAAAATTCAACCATCAAAACCACCTATAAACCCTTAATCGCACAGAAAGTCTGCAGCACTCTTTGCCATTAAACATGGTTGAATATTAATGTGTCGTTTGATTTTTGAGTTTGAGATTAGATTTGTTCAGGATGACATGGAGAGTATATTCCAAGAAATATACCTAAACAGAACATTAATAGTTCTTGATAATTGATAAAAGCAGCCATGCCATGGCTTTTTTATGCCCCATATCTAATCTGTGGTTTTCTGCTTAGAAAGCTGCAAGGAATGTGCCCCAGGTGAAATGTATTCAACCCTACAAAAGGGCAAAGAATATATTTCGTATCATTCAAATTAATATTCAAGTTCCCACAAACAATACACATCTGTCATGTTACCAGTTACAGACAAGTCCCTGGTGACGAGATAAACAGACTCAGTTCAAACTTAAAGGGCATGTCCACCCCCAAAACTATAATCCCCTACTGGCCCCACCATGTAGTGTAGTTTAATCCTTACCTCACATCCCAGCTCCATAGGGTTCTCCTGTAGTCCCCCCCCAAAGTCCCAAAAAATGACTACCAGGAGGCTAGCAGAGTCCATATAGGACACTGCCTGCTAGCTGGCCTCAGGTAGATTTTTGCCATGCGTACTGCAGCCCTTCTCCCCCCTCCCTCCCCCTCCCTCTCCCTCCCGTTACTATCCCTCCCCCTAGCATAAAACCCCTTCAGTAATGATTCCCCCATGTCTCCAGCCCAACCGCAATTTTTTTTTTTAGAAAGCTCCCCAAACTCTTACTTACCCTCTCTCTTTCCTCCGGCGAGAGGAGTGAGCTGCCGGCAGCCGCGTCTGTGATTGGCTGCCGCTCAGCCAATCACAGACGCGGCTGCCGGTCCGCCCCTCTGCTTGCATTTCCTTGCAAGAGAGGGCCGGGAGCGCGGCGGAGGATCGAGGGGAGGTAGTAGAGTTTGGGGGGATTTCTAAAAAAAAAAATATAGCGGTTGGGGCTGGGAGCCCAGGGGGGATCTTATATGAAAAAATAAATTTTAGGGTGGACATAGCCTTTAAAACTTCTTTTTACTCTATTTCCTCCATAATGTAAACATAAACTAAATTCCTTTTCTTTGTTAGTACACAGGAGTATTTCTAGGTAATGCATGAATAATATATCTGTTGTATTCAATTAGATCAACTGGACTTAAAATGTAGTTCTTGAAGACGTTTCGCTAGTCATCCGACTGGCTTTCTCAATTCAGAATGACTTGTACAAGAATCATCGCCTCTACCCTGGTGAGGCACATCCATGCATATATGGACACCCAAAGATACATAAGGAAGGGGCCACTAAGACCTATAGTCCGCAGCATCAACTCTGTAACATACAAGGTGGCAAAATATCTAGTAACATCTTAGGACCTTTGGTGGGAAGTTCTAAGCATCACATCCAGAACTCTCAGGAGTTCACCAACAAGATTGAAGATATAGTACTTGGTGCAGAAGAAACTATGGTGTCCTATGATGTGACAACTCTCTTCAACTGTATACCCACCAAGGAGGCTGTTGACATGGTGAGAAAAACGGCTGGGCCAAGACAGCACTCTTACCAGCAGAACTGATTCAACCCAGAAACAGGTGTGTTCCTTGTTGGACTTGTTGTCCTGAATACCACCTATTTCAAATACAGGGATAAGTTCTATAAGCAAAAACATGGATGTGCTATGGGATCTCCAGTTTACCCATTGTGGCCAACCTTTACATGGAGGAGGTCGAAAACACGGCGCCTAATACCTTTAAGGGCATAGCACCCAGCCACTGGTTCAGATATGTTGATGACACCTGGGTTAAAATCCACCAGAAGAAGTACAAGCTTTCACAGAACACATTAATGCGGTAGACCAAAACATTAAATTCACAAAGGGAAGAGGTACAAAAAAACAAACTGGCTTTCTTGGACTGCTTGGTAGAAGTTAAGGAAAATGGTAAACTGGAAGTAGAGGTTTACAGAAAACCAACACACAGATCAATATTTGATGTTGACTCCCACCACCCTTTAGATCACAAGCTGGGTCTGTATCAGAACCCTGCAACACAGAGCCGAGAACATCCCCACTAGCACAGAGGCGAAGGCTAAGAAATGAAACATCTCAGAGGAGCCCTTAAAACTTGTGGATATCCAGACTGGGCCTTTGTCAAAAGAAAGTAGAGAGAAAGAAAAGAACACAAATACCAACAGTGAAGGGGAAAAACAAGACAGGAGGAGAAGAACATGGTCATCCCATATGTTGCAGGGGTCTCCGAGAAATTAAGAAGAATTTTCAAAAAAAACATGTATCCCTGTTGTTTAAACCAAACAAAACACTGAGGCAGCAATTGGTACATCCGAAAGACCCAATACCAAAACACAAGAAAAGCGACATCATATATACAGTGCAGTGCAGTGAAGAATGCTTGATTTGTATGTGGGGGAGACCAAACAGCAAATGCATCAACGTATGGCCCAGACAGAAGAGCCAATTCCTCGGGTCAGGACTCAGCCGTGTACCTGCATCTTAAGGATAAAGGACATACCTTGAAGATTGTAATGTAACATATTGGCAAGGAACGTGACTGGTTCAGAGAGGTGTAAGGAGGCCATTTTTGTGAAAATAAAGAAACCAAGCCTATATAGAGGTGGGGGGGTTCGACACCAACTGTCTGCCATTTACAATGCTGTTTTGACACCTTACTCTGGGCGTTCCTATAACACCTCTTAGCCACTATCCAATCACACCCTTAACACCTGGCTGTGATATGCTAATTGGGATTTTCCAGGGTACATAATTGCCACAGATTCTTGTACAAGTCATTCTGAATTGAGAAAGCCAGTCGGATGACTAGCGAAACGTCTTCAAGAACTACATTTCAAGTCCAGTTGATCTAATTGAATACAACAGATATACCATGAACTGGATGAATGAGAACCTTCACAAGCACATGAATAATATAGTTATAATGCTAATATATATGCCCAAAACTGTAATGAATAGAAAAAAAAAGTTCTTTTACTAAAATGTGCACTTTACTTATAGCTTTCTCATTCACACCATTTACCATTGTAGACTTGCTTTAAATGATTTCTCATGTAAGCCCAATAAGCCTAAAGGATATGACCAGACAAAGCAAAATACTGCCCGCACTACTTTAATTTCAGCTGATGGACTGTCATAAGAAAATCAGCTTATTTGTTCTAGCCCTTAAATCCTCACCTTGCATACAACAGGGTAACCTAAATTACTAATGGGCATGTCCACCCCTTTTGAAAATTTTTCAGATGTTGAAGGGTTAGTTTCCCCATCCCCAACCGCTATATTTTATTTTTAAGAAAGTGCCCCAATCATTACTTACCTTCCCTCTCTCCTCCGCCGCAATGCCCGGCCTTCTGCTTGCACGGAACTGCAAGCAGGGGGCCGGATCGGCTGCCGCATCTGTGATTGGCTGAGAGGCAGCCAATCACAGACGCGGCTGCCGGCAGTTCAGAATGCCGGAGGAGAGAGGGAAGGTAAGTAAAGATCGGGGGACTTTGTTATAAATATTTTATTGCGGTTGGGGCTGGGGGAACTAGCCCTAATATGTGGGAAAGGATTTTTACACTAGGGGGAGGGAGAACAAAACGGGAGGGCGAGGGAGGGAGGGGAGTGAAGGGCTGCTATGAGCAAGCCAAAAACCTCTGAGAGGACAGCTCAGAGTCGGAAACAATTTCCCTGGTGGATAGGCTCCTGGTGGTCAGTTTTTGTAACTTTGGGGGGACATTACAGGAGAACCATTTGGAGCTGGGATGTAAGGTAAGGATTTTTATACACTACAGAGTGGGGCCAGTAGTGGGTTAAATTGGGGGTGGACATGCCCTTTAAAGCACATTTTGTTCCTTTTCTGCATATACACAATGCACAGGTAGGAAAGAATTCTTACCATTCAAGGATATTTGAAGGAAGGGGTTCTGCACAGATGTAAGGCACTGGGTCTTTTTTAATGCGTAGGTAATCTTGTTTTAGTCTTTGTGTTGCAGTTGTTGGTGCTCTCTTATTACTGTTGTTGCTCATCTGGAAAAGATTAAATTGTGAGTAAAATCTTCTTGAAACAGTAAAGCCGATTAAACAGAATTAAAAAAAACGTATACCCTGTATACAAAAAAATCAGCTGTTGCAGATTAAGAATTATTGCAGATGTTAAAATTGCATTTTCAGGCAACTATTCTTGTGATCTACGGAGGAAAGAAACCGTTGCTATTTAAGAATTACAGAATGCATTTTGCTTTCTGAAAGGAAAAAGGATCCCATCATGTATATCTGTTGTATTCAATTAGATCAACTGGACTTGAAGTTTAGTTCTTGAAGACGTTTCGCTAGTCATCCGACTGGCTTTCTCAATTCAGAATGACTTGTACAAGAATCTGTGGCAATTACGTACCCTGAAAAATCCCAATTAGCATATCACAGCCAAGCGTTAAGGGCGTGATTGCATAGTGGCTAAGAGGTGTTATAGGAAGGTGTTTTGAAGGTGTCAAAACAGCATTGTACATGGCAGACAGTTGGTGTCGAACCCCCCCCCCCTCCACCTCTATTCAGGCTTGGTTTCTTTATTTTCACATAAATGGACTCCTTGACACCTCTCTTTAACCAGTCACGTTAACATTACAATCTTCAAAGGTATGTCCTTTATCCTTAAGATGCAGGTACACGGCTGAGTCCTGACCCGAGGAATTGGCTCTTCTGTGCTGGGCCATACGTTGGTGCAATTGCGTTTGGTCTCCCCACATACAAATCAGAGCATTCTTCACTGCACGCACATGATGTCGTTTTCTTGTGTTTCAGTATTGGGTCTTTTGGATGTACCAATTGCGGCTCAGTGTGTTGTTTGGTTTAAAGCAGACAGGGATACGGTGTTTTTTGAAAATTTTCTTATTTCTCGGAGACCCCTGCTACATATGGATGGACCATGTTCTTCCTCCTGTCTGCTTTTCCCTCACTGTTGGTATACCTGTTCTCTTCTTTTCTACTTCTTTTGACAAAGGCCCAGTCCGGATATCCACAAGTTTTAAGGGCTCCTTGAGATGTTTCATTCTTTAGCCTTCGCCTCTGTGCTAGTGGGGATGTTCTCAGCTCTGTGTTGCAGGGTTCTGATGACACCCAGCTTGTGATCTAAAGGGTGGTGGCAGTCAACCATATGTAGCAGGGGTCTCCGAGAAATTAAGAAGAATTTTCAAAAAACACCGTATCCCTGTCTGCTTTAAACCAAACAACAACCAGAGGCAGCAATTGGTACATCCGAAAGACCAAATACCAAAAACACAAGAAAAGCAAACTCATATACTCAGTGCAGTGAAGAATGCTCTGATTTGTATGTGGGGGAGACCAAACAGCAACTGCATCAACGTATGGCCCAGCACAGAAGAGCCAATTCTTCGGGTCAGGACTAGCGTTGTACCTGCATCTTAAAGGGACAGTTCAGTGGAAAATATCAATATTTTAAAAAGTATTAGTTTTATATTTATACTACCTAGTTATTACATATTCTCTTCCATTTGAAAAACAGTTGAATTTCTACCCTTAATATTCCCTGCTGTGACATTAGGAGCCGTTCTAACGGGCTTCTTCCCAGTATGCACCCATCCTTGGAATGTTCCTAACAGTAATTTCTACTGATTGGCTGTTGTATGGGTCAAAGATGCTCAGATCTCTACTGAGCAACTGAATCAATCCAGGCGTTGGGTCAAGGGCAAGACATAACGGTCTCTATTAAGGGTCCTACAAACAGGAAGGCAGTATTTCGGTTGCATTTCTTACACAGACAAAATGTTGAATTGTCAGATTAAAGGGTATGTCCACCCAAAAAATAAATTTTTATATGTTCTTTATATAATAGCACCAACCTCAAACGCCATGTTCATTTCTAAAAATCATTTGCTTTGTCTGATATTTAATGAGATATATATCAGGCTGCACTTCCGCTCCACTTCCTTCTTAGGTGACCCCGAGCTGCAGCTTAGAAAAAAAAAAATTCTTCCTTGCCGGACGGAAGCCAATCAGACCCAGCATTCACGGAGAGGAGGGTGTGGTGTGTCTCAAAGACGGCTGGCTGCCGCATGTTGATCCTGGATTTCTTCCATACACATAACTTTACAGCTGCGATTGGTTGAGAGGAAAAAAAGGGCGGGATCCAGGGGTCAGATCATTACTGATGCAACTTCCTCTGTTCTCACTGCTGGATGTTAACAGACATGCTCAAGAACATGAAAAGAACAGAGGCAAGGTGATGTAACCTGTCTCTGTTCATCTCTGTTTGGTCCATGCTGCAGGATTAGCCAGCTACAAAGGTCTGTAACTTTTGAACCACTGGAACGATTTACAGTACTGTAAAGTTTGTTTTGGAGCATTATTGGGCCAAAGAATAAAGAAAGTTAGTTTTGGGGGTGGACATGCCCTTTAAGGTCATTGGGATGGAAAACTACTGCTCTCTTTTTTCTGAAAAGCATATGTATTTGCACGAACTTCCCCTTTGAGGATAAAGGACATACCTTTGAAGATTGTAATGTTAATATATTGGCAAAGGAACATGACTGGTTCAAGAGAGGTGTCAGGGAGGCCATTTATGTGAAATAAAGAAAGAAACAAGCTGAATAGAGGTGGGGTTTGACACAACTGTCTGCCATGGAGAATGCTGTTTTGACACCTTACCCTGGGCATTCCTATAACACCTCAGTCCAGTTGATTAATTGAATACAACAGATATACCATGACCTGGATGAATGAGAACTTCACAAGCAGATCCCATCATGGTTGAAACATGTGCGTGGAATAAAATAGTTTTTTTTTTAGACTGGCCATGTAAGGGATTGTGCCTGAGTATATGGGATCTTTCAGGAGTTCTTAGGGACTCCACCTTGGTTTTTCATACAGATTCAGTAAATGATTTCGGATTAGTGCTACTAAAGGGACTTACACACATGCGATCGTGGGTGCCTGACCAGCAATGTACAAACGCCCGTTTCAGACAACAATCAGTAAGTGTTTGGGCGCCAAAATGCTCTTTGGTCAGGCAAAGTTGATGATGTACTGGGTCAGATCATCAACAATGCCTACCGATCGTCCATACACTTACAGATAGTGGGCAAACTGGGCGTTTGTACACATTGTGCGTCACAGGCATGGCACCCGCGAGACAAATGTGTACGAAGCTTAAATATTGTCTAGTTCCAGTTAATTTTCACTAAAACAGATAATTCTATTAGCCAATCTAGACTTTTTTTAGGTAGTCCATTTCATAGGCTTCAACCAAAGAAAATACTCTAATTGTATGTTAAATGGACCCTACTAGACATCTTAACCATCTTAAATGTCACCCATCAATCAGGTGCCAATGCCATATTATTATTCATAAACTCTTCTTCTTGTGAGCTTGGTATGCAGTTTTGAAAGTTGGTATGTTGGAAATTACCTTTCCCTGTGTTGCCTTTATGTGATTACTAAGCAGGGTTGCCCTCATAAATAAAATGTTTGGTCAGATGGAAGTGGTTAAAAGATGGTGGGGGGGAGAATACTAAGCCTTAAGAAAACAAGGACTGGATTGAAGGCATGCAACTAACACACCTCAGACTAAAGGGGGGTACACACAGTAATAATAGGGTTACAGGAAGGCAAACTCAAAGATACTTTAGATCAATATATTTTATTCAAGAGCTGTGAAACCAAACACGCAGATTGGTACACACAGTACCAATCTCAAGACAGAATCTGGTACAAACAGTACCAATCTACAAGATTGTCTGTCATCTTTAAAGATGGGAGTACACAATTATGATAGTTCTCCCTAATAAAGTATAGGGAGTACGTTTGTGACTGCCAATCTTCCTACGATCAGGCCAACTCCTACACTTTAGTACATGTGGCTGACCGAGGGAAATTTTCCAGTCAAAGACAGTTTCTGATGCCGAAGCATCTACTTACATCATATTATATCACCAGATGTAGCTTTCGATTTGGATCTTAAGAATTTATGCCACTATTCGGTAATGGTGGGAAAAAAAAAACAAACAAAATTAAACATTTAAATGACAGAACACACGTGTGATTGCAGGGCCCGACCTGCGACGCATGATGGTGTACGAATTGCTGTTTCGAACAACTATGGTTAATGTATAGGCACTCGTTGGCAAAACAGCTCTTCGGTGGGGCATCATTGATGTTCATTAACGATGTCCAACCAATAGCAAATACAGTTCAGCTCACCCATCTCCTATAAGATTTTTGGTTGCCCAGATGTCATTCCTGGACATAAATTCAAAATAAAAGTGTATAGTAAAGCGACTTGAGAAAGGACCTAGACTGTCCGAAACATGTCGTGTGCACAATTAATGATGTGTTTTATAGCAGTACCTGTGGGGTTGCCTTAGTTTTTGGTTGCTCTTACTACACACTTATTTGTCCAACCAAAAACATACACTTACTGATACTCGGCTGAAGCAAGAAGTTCGTATGTTCGGCCCTGCGATCACACGTGTGTACTAAGTTTAGGCTTAGGCATTGTACTGGACAGTAGTGTATGTGAAAAGCATGCACGCACTGGTGTGTGTTTCAGTCGTTTGCGCTGCAATTTGTGCAATATTCCAAAATTGGAGCGCATGGGATTTGCAAAAAAACTGCGATACAATGTGGCCACCACACTGGAATGCAATGCCTAGCCCATTTTTTGCCAGGCAGGAAGTCGGGAAGCAAGAATCGGTGCTTGTAAAATGCAGTTTAAGACTTAGATAATATATCTAACACACCTCAGACTAAAGGTGGGTACACACAGTAATATGGGTTAAGGAAGGCAAACTCAAAGATACTTTAGATCAATAATTTTATTCAAGACTGAAACCAAACACGCAGATTGGTACACACAGTACCAATCTCACAGACAGAAATCTGGTATACACAGTACCAATCTACAAGATTCTGTCTGTCATCTTTAACAGATGGGAGTACACAATTATGATCGTTCTCCCTATATTAAGTATAGGGAGTATGTTTGTGACTGCCAATCTCCTACGATATGGCCAACTCCCTACATTTTAGACATGTTGCGACCGAGGGAAATTTTCCAGTCAGACAGTTTCCGATGCCGAAGCATCTACTTACATATATTATATAGAGAGAAAGTTATTTTTTTAGTATAGTCGCCTTTAAAAAAAAAAAAAATCACCAGATGTAGCTTTCGATTTGGATCTTTAGGAATTTATGCCACTATTCGGTAATTGGTTGGAAAAAAACAAAAAAAATATACACATTTAAATGACAGAACACACGTGTGATTGCAGGGCCCGACCTGCGACGCATGATGGTGTACGAATTGCTGTTCGAACAACTATTGGTTAATGTATAGGCACTCGTTTGGCAAAACAGCTCTTCGGTGGGGCATCGTTGATGTTATTAACGATGTCCACCCAAAGCAAATACAGTTCAGCTCACCATCTCCTATAGATTTTTGCCCAGATCTCTGTTCCTGGACATAAATTCAAAAAAAAAGTGTATAGTAAAGCGACTTGAGAAAGGACCTGACTGTCCGAAACATGCCGTGTGCACAATTAATGCATGTTTGTTTATAGCAGTACCTGTGGGTTGCCTTAGTTTTTGGTGCTCTTTACTACACACTTATTTTGTCCAAGCAATAAACATAACATTACTAACTCGCTAACGGCTAAAGCAGAAGTTCGTATGTTGGCCCTGCGATCACACGTGTGTACTAAGTTAGGCTTAGGCCACATTGTACTGGATAGTAGTGTATGTGAAAAGCATGCACGCACTGGTGTGTGTTTCAGTCCGTTTGCTCTGCAATTTGTGCAATATTCCAAAATGGAGGCATGGGATTTGCAAAAAACTGCGATACAATGTGGCCACACCACTGGAATGCAAGGCCCGTTCTTTTTTTGCCAAGCAGGAAGTAAGGCAAGAATCGGTGCTTGTAAAATGCAGTCTTAAGACATTAAGATAAATATCTAAATGTGGTTTTGTGTACAGCCAGCATAAGAATACATGCATATTGTCAAAATACCAATGTTAATGGTGGCATTGAATGTCGTATTTTAATAGAATCACACAAGTCACCACTGAGGTATTAAATTCAGTAAGAATGTTAAAAAAAAAAAAAAAACAAATCCCAGCATTCACAGAGAATAGTTTTCAAATATTGGATGGCTGCAAGCCTTGTCAATTTACGAGTTCAGAGGGTACAAAACAGAGAAATGAATGCAAACAAAAATAATTAAATAATAAGGCAACAAACATGTATTGATATATAAAGCAATCAACAATAGTTACATGTGCTGATGTATAAAGCATTAAACATAAGTTACATGTAATTATATGTAAAACGTATAAATTGATGTACTGATATATAAAGCATATAAACATTGACATGTACTGATATGTAAAACATAAATGACATGTACCAATATATGAAGCATATAAACCTGCATGATGTGCTATAGTTATAAAGGAGGGCATGGTAAACTGTATACCACACCACTGAGGATTTACATTATTTACGGTAAACCATAGACAGTTAGTGACTAGAGACCATCATTAACATTGTCAGGACCGGTGTCCCAGACCTTGTGACAGAGGTGTCCCAACCCTCCAGCTGTTGCTGAAGTTCCAGTAGTAGTGATAGCGGTGCAGGACTAGCAATAGCGCATTAGACCGTAATCAATGTTAGGAAATGAGATGCTGCGCCTGTGACAGGACACCGGGTCCCTCCCCTGAATCCCCCAGACAGGGAGTTGGGCCCAGCTGCTTTCTCTACTTCCTCCTAGTCACTTTCACAACTGTCCGAGGCCCTAGAACAAACGTCGCTATTTATTACCTCAGCCATTCCCCCCGTCACTGACTCTCCTCGGACACCAAATCCACTCACCTCTCAGTACAGTATGGCTCAAGTCACCCCGTCTTATCTTTTACCCCTTAGACTTCAATTTGTTTTTACTGCCCACCCCGCTTCCAATATGGCTGTTGAGGACACCTAAACTTCCGGTTCCGCATAATACCGGACTAGGAAAAAGCGTCTGTTACTATGGAAATGATGACGCTTAATGGTTAGAATTCCAGTGGCGGACAGCGGAGCAGATCATAGGCAGTTGTGTTACTCTGTGAACTGCAGCTGCTCGGTGCTGTGTCTATATTAAGTTATCGTTGTAGATATGCTGGGGCTAGGGAAAGTGAATAGGGCAGACACCGGCAGCTGGATGAGTGATGAAAACACCTTATGGGGCTTTCTGCTAGGCCAGGTCAGTGTGAATGAATGGTACCCTAGACATTGTAAATGGGAGGAAGGGTTCACAGTTAGGGATATTTTGCGCTTTAAGGCAATTTCCATCGCAATGTGCCGAACCTTTTCGATATCTGTCTGCACATTACGATGGGAACCGTACACATGGACCCGACCAATCGCCAGTATGGGGATCGGTCGGCCATCTTTACTGCAAAAGAAAGGAGGTCGATCCGACAGACAGAAATTTTCTGTCTTTCCCGACGTAATGCCAAACACTTTCAATAATAGGTAACTCTTGTCAGCCCACATCATATTTACCTTTTATCATTAATGTTTATGGCCACCTCTACTAGTGTCTAATTGGTCTCCAGAGCAGTCTTGTAAGTTGCGCCTCCTGTGATGCAAGACAAGATTGAATGGACAATGACAGGACTGGAGCTGGCCTAAAGCCTCATACACATTCAGATAATTTTTGCACGATTTGCCCGACGAACGACCTATCGTGCGACATTCATGTGAAAATGAAGCTTTAACGATCTTCTAAGACTAACAATCCACGACTATTCTCGGCTCTTTCTGATGACAGCCTGGCGGATTCGTGTAATGGAAGATTGAATGAATTCACATGTGCAATATTCAAGATCAAGCGATATTCCGAACGTCACTTAATACGTACTTCACGTTACACCTTTACCAACGAACATTATCTATCCACTATAGTTGAGTATGTAAGGCCTCGTTGGCAGAACTATGTATAACAAGACAGTTGCTGAACGTTCGTCAGGCACATCGTACGAAAAAGATCCGATGTGTGTACGAGGCTATACACTTTGGATATTAGATAAATTTGAATTTTGATTGCTGGAATCATCTAATAGCACAGAGAACAGCACTTTTACCCCCTGACGTTCCTTATCCTGGCAATTGAAATCGACTGTAAAATCATTCTGCCAGGCTTTAAGTGTCACAGGAATGTTGGAACGTGTGTTTTCTAGTTTATGACCAGCATAAGACACAGGCTAAAATAGCTATCCAGCCAATCTTTATTCACAGGCATGAGGTACAAGACTACATCCGGAGTCCATCAACTTTTGCCTGTTCCTGAGTAGCTAAGCAGTGGAGGAAGCTGTTTAGTTTCCCATGAAGCACTGGCAAAACCATTCTTTCATACATACATGCAGATTGCGTGCACGGTTCTTAGCATTTCACGCCTTTAGGAGATTTTCTGAAAAAATTAAGGAAAAAGGTGATTCAAAGTTAGAAATCTTTCCCAAACTACATGATAAGTGAAAAAAAATCCACACTAAAATTATCAGTAGTAGTGTAGCACTATACTTCTCGTCAAACTCAAAAGTGGAAGGTGCCCCGCCCACTCTTCCTCCCACTTCCTCATTTCTCCTCACTCTCCTCCCATTCCCCGCCCTCTTCCTGTCCCTTGAGGCCAAAACGCCTCTTTTTGCCCTCACTATGACAACATCTGTTTCCTGTTCCTTGCCCACAGTATGGACACATCCTTTTCTTGCCATAGTATGACAACATCCTGTTTCCCTTGCCATTCTGAAGCCAAAAACACACCCATTTTCGCCCCAGATGCCATTTTCTGTCGAACTACTCAAGTTATAACTC
This sequence comes from Hymenochirus boettgeri, assembly GCA_019447015.1. Taxonomy (NCBI): domain Eukaryota; kingdom Metazoa; phylum Chordata; class Amphibia; order Anura; family Pipidae; genus Hymenochirus; species Hymenochirus boettgeri. The sequence continues at coordinate 170,904,357 of CM033475.1, read as the reverse complement.
ACGTTCCTTTTACAACCGAAGCCGGGTTATCTTATAATTAATATTAATAACTATAAACGGTTCCTAAACATGTATTATTTCTGTAATAGACAGCATTTACAACAACAATAAATGTTTACAGCTTGTAATCGAACGTACTGTAATATACAAACAAACCAGATGCCGACTTTCTCCATCACAGTTCTGTGTTTGCAATAGCTGCCCCCAGAAACATTTCTCCATCACAGCCCTTTCGTGTTTGCAATAAGTGCCCCACCAGAAACATTTTCTCATTACAGCTTTTCTTGTTTGAATAAGCGGTCCCACCAGAACATTGTCTCCATTTTGTGTTTGCAATAAGCGATCCCCCAGAACACTGTTCTCCTTTTTGTGTTTGAATAAGCTGCCCCACCAGAAACAATTCACTATGCCGTCTCTCGTGTTTGTATAAGCTGTCCACCAAAACACTCACTATGCCAAACAGTCCTTTCGTGTGTAATAAGCTGTCCTATCAGTATTTTTCCACTTCTCAAAAGACATTCTTTAGCAACGTCCCTGGGGTAAAAGGTGTCAAAGATGTGTTTTAACAGACAGGCATCATCGGTCAAGCCTTTATTGTTTAGGACAAAGTCTTAATAAGTTCTTTCAAGTCTATTCTTCTAGTAACTACAAGGTGTACCTGGGGGAGTAAAGATGTCACAAGATGGGTGTAACATAATTGTATTAGTTGTTTAGTAAAATATACACATTTGAGTTTAAGAAGTAACAGCAAATCATCTTATTGTACTATAAAATAAAAACACACACCACACAAACACAACACACACACAGAAGTCTATAGTGTGGAAATGATGTATTTGTCCATATTTAAAAATAAAATGAATAAAAAACATTTTAGCAAAACAAACAGGCAAAACATGTTGATATATTTTATATATTTTATTGGTTTATAGGATACGTTACGGTACAGTTTTATTATTAGACAATGGGCACGCATCTTTGCTTGTAATGAGAACCACGCAGGCATAAAGTTTACGTGTTGTTGTACAAATCACTTACAATACTGTCATTTTTCCTAAAATGATTTTGGAATATGTTAATACATTTTGAAAGGACATCCTTCTATATAATGTAACATATAGATACAGTAATGTCCGCACAGAAGAATGCCAGCGTCTTGTATGTCTATTTTGTATTGTATCACTGTAGAATTTCTCGTTAAAAATCTCATGAAGTTACAAGGAAGATTGTTTCTGGGGAAACCCGTAACTATCAAAAAATATTGAAATGTTTTCTTGCTAAAATAATCCATATCCCGTGTTGCCCGGCTGTCGTGAATCGTCGTATTCACAATATAAGCCGTGGTCTTTGAAACTTGGTCGTTGGGTAGGATCGCATGGGAACACACCCTGAAATATTCGCCGGGCGTAAAAGTCCGATTTCACTATTTTGTAATTTCATAGTTGTTATCTTTAATGGTAGTGTACAATACCTCGGTCTGTTATTATATCAATAATATTTTCAGTAATGGAATACACAATCATGTTAATAGTAGATTGTGGTGGGTTCAGCAAAGCGTATTTCAGCTCTTAGATTCCCCGTTCTAACAGAGAGAAATGACCCCCTTGTTCTTGATCCGGCGATAAGTCAAAAGCGAACATGGTATAGCCATTTAAAATTCAAGCCGATCGACGATAAGGCATTGTCGGCTTTCTGCTTGCCTGAAATATGGACGAGGACCGGTATTCACGAATGGCTGAATTTGTTTCAAAATCGGGCTGAAAAGGCCTTGCTGGAACCTGCTGCCCATCTAAAATATAGGCGGCATAATTTACATGTAATGATTGAAACTCAGCGGTTTCTCTGATAATTCCCAAAAATGATTCGTTGTCACAAAAGCGAGTATCACGGTCTTTGGAATGTACCCAGAAAAGAGATTTTCGTGGTTCGATATACGTGAAACCTGTTGGTTATATGTAGACCTTAAGACAGGCGCGATCGAGCGCATACTTTGCATTAGCAGTTAGCAGAGCGCGGCTGTGACCTATTTCTCACGGCGGGTGAGACCTGAACTCTTTTGATGTACCACACGACGCCGTGATGTCGTTTTGTACTTTAAAATGATCGTCGTACTCTGGCGCCGACATAAGACAGAAAAGCTAGTCTCTTTTTAGTCTACATTTAACTCTCAGATCCAAGGACCATTTCCAGTATTAAGTTTTGGTTTGGTTATAATATATCTGCATAAAATTCCGGCCACCCCTTTAATTCTATTCCACACGCTTCTACGAGTTCGGGCTGGTAAAACGTGCGTCGTTTTGATTAAAGTCTCTCATTGCCACCTGTCGACCGTTCCGCGCGATCATTATGGGACCCTCCGTATCTTTGTAAAATAAATTCAGCTGCTGCAGTTAGCGGAGAACTGGGATGCTATGGTTTGAGAATTATATTTAACAGAGTCTCGTATATGAAGCTTATAAGGTATAGGTTTGTCACTTACTTTCGCAAATTCAACTTAACCCAGCGCAATGTCCAGCTGCTTAAACAGGTGGCTATATGGTAGTAATTAGGGTCTTCGAGCACTCACTCTGTAGTTCCTGTTGTCGGGAGTGTTTTTACGATTCGTGCATTTTCTTAACGAGTTCACTGCTCTGTTGTTAACGTCGTAATAATAATCGCTCGCTCCCTGAGATAAAAACATGTCCAGGGGCACCGTCCGCCAACGATCGCAAGGTGTTGAAATTTAAGTAACAGGGTTTTTTCAATACTTGTCGCGCTACGGCGGCTATTTGTGACATATGTCAACTCGGGATTTTTGGTGTCGAACCCCCCCCCCCTCCACCTCTATTCAGGCTTGGTTTCTTTATTTTCACATAAATGGACTCCTTGACACCTCTCTTTAACCAGTCACGTTAACATTACAATCTTCAAAGGTATGTCCTTTATCCTTAAGATGCAGGTACACGGCTGAGTCCTGACCCGAGGAATTGGCTCTTCTGTGCTGGGCCATACGTTGGTGCAATTGCTGTTTGGTCTCCCCCACATACAAATCAGAGCATTCTTCACTGCACTGCACATGATGTCGCTTTTCTTGTGTTTCAGTATTGGGTCTTTTGGATGTACCAATTGCTGCCTCAGTGTGTTGTTTGGTTTAAAGCAGACAGGGATACGGTGTTTTTTGAAAATTGTCTTCGCCTTTAGTTGTACGAGACCCCTGCTACATAGGGATGACCATGTTCTTCCTCCTGTCTTGCTTTTCCCCTTCACTGTTGGTATACCTGTTCTCTTCTTTCATCCTTCCTTCTTTTGACAAAGGCCCAGTCCGGATATCCACAAGTTTTAAGGGCTCTCTGAGATGTTTCATTTCTTTAGCCTTGCCTCTGTGCTAGTGGGGATGTTCTCCAGCTCTGTGTTGCAGGGTTCTGATGCACCCCAGCTTGTGATCTAAAGGTGTGGTGGCAGTCAACCATATGTAGCAGGGGTCTGAGAAATTAAGAAGAATTTTCAAAAAACACCGTATCCCTGTCTGCTTTAAACCAAACAACACACTGAGGCAGCAATTGGTACATCCGAAAGACCAAATACCAAAACACAAGAAAAGCAACATCATATACTCAGTGCAGTGAAGAATGCTCTGATTTGTATGTGGGGGAGACCAAACAGCAACTGCATCAACGTATGGCCCAGCACAGAAGAGCCAATTCTTCGGGTCAGGACTCAGCCGTGTACCTGCATCTTAAAGGGACAGTTCAGTGGAAAATATCAATATTTTAAAAAGTATTAGTTTATATTATACATACCTAGTTATTCTACATATTCTCTTCCATTTTGAAAAATCAGTTGAATTTCTACCCCTTAATATTCCCTGCTGTTGACATTAGTGAGCCGTTCTAACGGTTCTTCTTCCCAGTATGCACCCCATCCTTGGAATGTTCCTAACAGTAATTTCTACTGATTGGCTGTTGTATGGGTCAAAGATGCTCAGATCTCTACTGAGCAACTGAATCAATCCAGGCGTTGGGTCAAGGGCAAGACCATAACGGTCTCTATTAAGGGTCCTACAAACAGGAAGTCAGTATTTCGGTTGCATTTCTTACACAGACAAAATGTTGAATTGTCAGATTAAAGGGTATGTCCACCCAAAAAATAAATTTTTATATGTTCTTTATATAATAGCACCAACCTCAAACGCCATGTTCATTTTTCTAAAAATCATTTGCTTTGTCTGATATTTAATGAGATATATATCAGGCTGCACTTCCGCTCCACTTCCTCTTTAGGTGACCCCGAGCTGCAGCTTAGAAAAAAAAAAAATTCTTCCTTGCCGGACGGAAGCCAATCAGAACCCAGCATTCACGGAGAGAGAGGGGTGTGTGTGTCTCAAAGACGGCTGGCTGCAGCATGTTGATCCTGGATTTCTTCCATACACATAACTTTACAGCTGCGATTGGTTGAGAGGAAAAAAAGGGCGGGATCCAGGGGTCAGATCATTACTGATGCAACTTCCTCTGTTCTCACTGCTGGATGTTAACAGACATGCTCAAGAACATGAAAAGAACAGAGGCAAGGTGATGTAACCTGTCTCTGTTCATCTCTGTTTTGGTCCATGCTGCAGGATTAAGCCAGCTACAAAGGTCTGTAACTTTTGAACCACTGGACCGATTTACATGCTGTAAAGTTTGTTTTGGAGCACTTATTTGGGCCAAAGAAATAAAGAAAGTTAGTTTTGGGGGTGGACATGCCCTTTAAGGTCATTGGGATGGAAAACTACTGCTCTTTTTTCTGAAAAGCATATGTATTTGCACTGAACTTCCCCTTTGAGGATAAAGGACATACCTTTGAAGATTGTAATGTTAATATATTGGCAAAGGAACATGACTGGTTCAAGAGAGGTGTCAGGGAGGCCATTTATGTGAAAATAAAGAAACCAAGCCTGAATAGAGGTGGGGCGGTTTGACACCAACTGTCTGCCATGTAGAATGCTGTTTTGACACCTTACCCTGGGCATTCCTATAACACCTCTTAGTCCAGTTGATCTAATTGAATACAACAGATATACCATGACCTGGATGAATGAGAACCTTCACAAGCAGATCCCATCATGGTTAGAAACATGTGCGTGGAATAAAATAGTTTTTTTTTTTAGACTGGCCATGTAAGGGATTGTGCCTGAGTATATGGGATCTTTCAGGAGTTCTTAGGGACTCCACCTTGGTTTTTCATACAGATTCAGTAAACTGATTTCGGATTAGTGCTACTAAAGGGACTTACACACATGCGATCGTGGGTGCCTGACCAGCAATGTACAAACGCCCGTTTCAGACAACAATCAGTAAGTGTTTGGGCGCCAAAATGTCTCTTTGGTCAGGCAAAGTTGATGATGTACTGGGTCAGATCATCAACAATGCCATACCGATCGTCCATACACTTACAGATAGTCGGGCAAACTGGGCGTTTGTACACATTGTGCGTCACAGGCATGGCACCCGCGATAACATGTGTACGAAGCTTAAATTTGTCTAGTTCCAGTTAATTTTACACTAAACAGATAATTCTATTAGCCAATCTAGACTTTTTTTAGGTAGTCCATTTCATAGACTTCAACCAATAGAAAATACTCTAATTGGTATGTTAAATGGACCCTTACTAGACATCTTAACCATCTTAAATGTCACCCATCAATCAGGTGCCAATGCCATATTATTATCATAAACTCTTCTTCTGTGAGCAGTTGGTATGCAGTTTTGAAAGTTGGTATGTTGGAAATTACCTTTCCCTGTGTTGCCTTATAGTGATTACTAAGCAGGGTTGCCCTCATAAATAAAATGTTTGGTCAGATGGAAGTGGTTAAAAGATGGTGGGGGGGAGAATACTAAGCCTTAGAAAAACAAGGACTGGATTGAAGGCATGCAACTAACACACCTCAGACTAAAGGTGGGTACACACAGTAATATGGGTTACAGGAAGGCAAACTCAAAGATACTTTAGATCAATAATTTTTATTCAAGAGCTGAAACCAAACACGCAGATTGGTACACACAGTACCAATCTCACAGACAGAATCTGGTACACACAGTACCAATCTACAAGATTCTGTCTGTCATCTTTAACAGATGGGAGTACACAATTATGATAGTTCTCCCTATATAAAGTATAGGGAGTACGTTTGTGACTGCCAATCTTCCTACGATCACGGCCAACTCCCTACACTTTAGTACATGTGGCTGACCGAGGGAAATTTTCCAGTCAAAGACAGTTTCTGATGCCGAAGCATCTACTTACATATCATATTATATCACCAGATGTAGCTTTCGATTTGGATCTTTAAGAATTTATGCCACTATTCGGTAATTGGTGGGAAAAAAAACAAACAAAATATACACATTTAAATGACAGAACACACGTGTGATTGCAGGGCCCGACCTGCGACGCATGATGGTGTACGAATTGCTGTTTCGAACAACTATTGGTTAATGTATAGGCACTCGTTTGGCAAAACAGCTCTTCGGTGGGGCATCATTGATGTTCATTAACGATGTCCAACCAATAGCAAATACAGTTCAGCTCACCACATCTCCTATAGATTTTTGGTTGCCCAGATGTCTATTCCTGGACATAAATTCAAAATAAAAGTGTATAGTAAAGCGACTTGAGAAAGGACCTAGACTGTCCGAAACATGTCGTGTGCACAATTAATGCATGTTTGTTTATAGCAGTACCTGTGGGGTTGCCTTAGTTTTTGGTTGCTCTTTACTACACACTTATTTTGTCCAACCAATAAACATACACTTACTGATACTCGGCTGAAGCAGAAGTTCGTATGTCCGGCCCTGCGATCACACGTGTGTACTAAGTTTTAGGCTTAGGCCACATTGTACTGGACAGTAGTGTATGTGAAAAGCATGCACGCACTGGTGTGTGTTTCAGTCCGTTTGCGCTGCAATTTGTGCAATATTCCAAAATTGGAGCGCATGGGATTTGCAAAAAAACTGCGATACAATGTGGCCACCCACACTGGAATGCAATGCCTAGCCCATTTTTTTTTGCCAGGCAGGAAGTCGGGAAGCAAGAATCGGTGCTTGTAAAATGCAGTCTTAAGACATTAGATAATATATCTAACACACCTCAGACTAAAGGTGGGTACACACAGTAATATGGGTTACAGGAAGGCAAACTCAAAGATACTTTAGATCAATAATTTTTATTCAAGAGCTGAAACCAAACACGCAGATTGGTACACACAGTACCAATCTCACAGACAGAATCTGGTATACACAGTACCAATCTACAAGATTCTGTCTGTCATCTTTAACAGATGGGAGTACACAATTATGATCGTTCTCCCTATATAAAGTATAGGGAGTATGTTTGTGACTGCCAATCTTCCTACGATCATGGCCAACTCCCTACATTTTAGTACATGTTGCTGACCGAGGGAAATTTTCCAGTCAGACAGTTTCCGATGCCGAAGCATCTACTTACATATCATTATATAGAGAGAAAGTTATTTTTTTAGTATAGTCGCCCCTTTAAAAAAAAAAAAAATCACCAGATGTAGCTTTCGATTTGGATCTTTAGGAATTTATGCCACTATTCGGTAATTGGTTGGAAAAAAACAAACAAAATATACACATTTAAATGACAGAACACACGTGTGATTGCAGGGCCCGACCTGCGACGCATGATGGTGTACGAATTGCTGTTTCGAACAACTATTGGTTAATGTATAGGCACTCGTTTGGCAAAACAGCTCTTCGGTGGGGCATCGTTGATGTTCATTAACGATGTCCACCCAATAGCAAATACAGTTCAGCTCACCACATCTCCTATAGATTTTTGCCCAGATCTCTGTTCCTGGACATAAATTCAAAATAAAAGTGTATAGTAAAGCGACTTGAGAAAGGACCTAGACTGTCCGAAACATGCCGTGTGCACAATTAATGCATGTTTGTTTATAGCAGTACCTGTGGGGTTGCCTTAGTTTTTGGTTGCTCTTTACTACACACTTATTTTGTCCAAGCAATAAACATACACTTACTGAAACTCGGCTAAAGCAGAAGTTCGTATGTCTGGCCCTGCGATCACACGTGTGTACTAAGCTTTAGGCTTAGGCCACATTGTACTGGATAGTAGTGTATGTGAAAAGCATGCACGCACTGGTGTGTGTTTCAGTCCGTTTGCTCTGCAATTTGTGCAATATTCCAAAATTGGAGCGCATGGGATTTGCAAAAAAACTGCGATACAATGTGGCCACCCACACTGGAATGCAATGCCCGTTCTTTTTTTGCCAAGCAGGAAGTAAGGCAAGAATCGGTGCTTGTAAAATGCAGTCTTAAGACATTAGATAATATATCTAAATGCTGGTTTTGTGTACAGCCAGCATAAGAATACATGCATATTGTCAAAATACCAATGTTAATGGTGGCATTGAATGTCGTATTTTTAATAGAATCACACAAGTCACCACTGAGGTATTTAAATTCAGTAAAGAATGTTAAAAAAAAAAAAAAACAAATCCCAGCATTCACAGAGACTAGTTTTCAAATATTTGGATGGCTGCAAGCCTTGTACATTTACGAGTTCAGAGGGTACAAACAAGAGAATGAATGCAAACAAAAATAATTAAATAATAAGGCAACAATTACATGTATTGATATATAAAGCATATCAACATAAGTTACATGTGCTGATGTATAAAGCATATAAACATAAGTTACATGTACTTATATGTAAAACGTATAAATTGCATGTACTGATATATAAAGCATATAAACATATGACATGTACTGATATGTAAAACATAAATGACATGTACCAATATATGAAGCATATAAACCTGCATGATGCTATAGTTATAAAGGAGGGCATGGTAAACTGTATACCACACCACTGAGGATTTTACATTATTTACGGTAAACCATAGACAGTTAGTGACTAGAGACCATCATTAACATTGTCAGGACCGGTGTCCCAGACCTTGTGCACAGAGGATGTCCCAACCCTCCAGCTGTTGCTGAAGTTCCAGTAGTAGTGATAGCGGTGCAGGACTAGCAATAGCCATTAGACCGTAATCAATGTATAGGAAATGAGATGCTGCGCCTGTGACAGGACACCGGGTCCCTCCCCTGAATCCCCAGACAGGGAGTTGGGCCCAGCTGCCTTTCTCTACTTCCTCCTAGTCACTTTCACAACTGTCCGAGGCCCTAGAACATAACGTCGCTTATTTATACCTCAGCCATTCCCCCCCGTCACTGACTCTCCCTCGGACACCAAATCCACTCACCTCTCAGTACAGTATGGCTCAAGTCACCCCGTCTTATCTTTTACCCCTTAGACTTCAATTTGTTTTACTGCCCACCCCGCTTCCAATATGGCTGTTGAGGACACCTAAACTTCCGGTTCCGCATAATACCGGAACTAGGAAAAAGCGTCTGTTACTATGGAAATGATGACGCTTAATGGCTTAGAATTCCAGTGGCGGACAGCGGAGCAGATCATAGGCAGTGTGTTCACTCTGTGAACTGCAGCTGCTCGGTGCTGTGTCTATATTTATAGTTATCGTTGTAGGATATGCTGGGGCTAGGGAAAGTGAATAGGGCAGACACCGGCAGCTGGATGAGTGATGAAAACACCTTATGGGGCTTTCTGCTAGGCCAGGTCAAGTGTGAATGAATGGTACCCTAGACATTGTAAATGGGAGGAAGGGTTCACAGTTAGGGATATTTTGCGCTTTAAGGCAATTTCCATCGCAATGTGCCGACATACCTTTTCGATATCTGTCTGCACATTACGATGGGAACCGTACACATGGACCCGACCAATCGCCAGTATGGGGATCGGTCGGCCATCTTTACTGCAAAAGAAAGGAGGTCGATTCCGACAGACAGAAATTTTCTGTCTTTCCCGACTGTAATGCCAAACACTTTCAATAATAGGTAACTCTCGTCAGCCCACATCATTATTTACCTTTTATCATTAATGTTTATGGCCACCTCTAGCTAAGTGTCTAATTGGTCTCCAGAGCAGTCTTGTAAGTTGCGCCTCCTGTATGCAAGACAAGATTGAATGGACAATGACAGGACTGGAGCTGGCCTAAAGCCTCATACACATGTCAGATAATTTTTGCACGATTTGCCCGACGAACGACCTATCGTGCGACATTCATGTGAAAATGAAGCTTTAACGATCTTCTAAGACTAACAATCCACGACTATTCTCGGCTTTTTCTGATGATCAGCCTGGCGGATTCGTGTAATGGAAGATTGAATGAAATTCACATGTGCAACATTTCAAGATCAAGCGATATTCCGAACGTCACTTAATACGTACTTCACGTTACACCTTTACCAACGAACATTATCTATCCACTATAGTTGATGTATGTACAGGCCTCGTTGGCAGAACTATTGTATAACAAGACAGTTGCTGAACGTTCGTCAGGCACATCGTACGAAAATGATCCGATGTGTGTACGAGGCTATACACTTTGATATTAGATAAATTTGAATTTTGATTGCTGAATCTATCTAATAGCACAGAGAACAGCACTTTTACCCCCTGACGTTCCTTATCCTGGCAATTGAATATCGACTGTAAAATCATTCTGCCAGGCTTTAAGTGTCACAGGAATGTTGGAACGTGTGTTTTTCTAGTTTATGACCAGCATAAGACACAGGCTAAAATAGCTATCCAGCCAATCTTTATTCACAGGCATGAGGTACAAGACTACTCCGGAGTCCCATCAACTTTGTCTCTGTTCCTGAGTAGCTAAGCAGTGGAGGAAGCTGTTTAGTTTCCCATGAAGCACTGGCAAAACCATTCTTTCATACATACATGCAGAATTGCGTGCACGGTTCTTAGCATTTCACGCCTTTAGGAGATTTTCTGAAAAAAATTAAGGAAAAAGGTGATTCAAAGTTAGAAATCTTTCCCAAACCTACATGATAAGTGAAAAAAAATCCACACTAAATATTAATCAGTAGTGTAGCACCTATACTTCTCGTCAAACTCAAAAGTGACAGGTGTTTAAGAAGTAACAGCAAATCATCTTATTGTACTATAAAATAAAAATACACACACACACACACACACACACACACAGAAGTCTATAGTGTGGAAATGATGAATTTGTCCAATATTTAAAAATAAAATGAATAAAAAACATTTTAGCAAACAAACAGGCAAAACATGTGATATATTTTATATATTTTATTGCGTTAATAGAATTTGCCCATAGTATGACAACATCCTGTTTCCCTTGCCATTCTGAAGCCTTAACAGAGTCTCTATATAAGCTCTATAAGCGTATAGGTTGTCACTTTGCGAAATCAACGTATCACCCAGTGTAATGTCCAGCTGATTAAAAAGGGTGGCTATAGGGTAGTTAATTAGGCTGATGCAAGCTCCATCTGGTAGTTCTGTATTGTTGGGTCTTACGATTCGGCAAACGACGTGTTGTTTAAGTCGTAATAATAATCACCGCTCCCTGAGATAAAAAATTCCAAGGGCGCACCGTCCGCAAACGCCGCAACAGGTTGAACTTCTACATAAAGTGTTTTTTCAATACTTGTCTGCGTAGGCGGTATTTGAAATATATCCAACTCGGATTTTGCACATTCCACAGAGGAATCGTGTACGAAAGCCATAGCGTTTTAATTAGAAGATGTCACCTAGAGAACAACTTGTTGTTCTCTGTCGTCGGCGTCTCTTACGCATGCTTATGTTGTTACTGAAAGGGGGCAGGACTACACCACCAAGTTTGCGTTTTCTTTTACGTTGTGTTTTCCGAATATGTACGACGCCAGAACCTTCCTGGTCTTGATTTGTTCGATTTATTTTATTCATAACTGCTGATGATAGCAACAGCATCTTTGGCTATGTTTCTAGCAGCAGCTTTTACGTGCAGCTTAACAAGTTCAACTCCTTTTCTAAACAAAGGTACTACCCTGCGGAAGAGGCCTCGAAAGAGCTCCGCAAGACCTGAGCCGTGCCTGCTATACTTTTGCGTGACTATTTCACCATTTTTACCATTTAGCTCCACAGTTCTTAAAAGCTGAACATAACTATCGCCAACAAGTTGGTGTTGAATTATATCGGAATAAACAAACATGGTATGAAATACGGTTTTAATATCGGGGTAAATTTTGTTCTTTTTAGGTAAAACAGTGTTCTCTTTTGTTATTGCTATTTCATCATCCATTAAAACAAACGTAAAATGTTCCAAAACAGGTAAACTATATTCGTTGTAGCGTAAAACGCTCTTCTACATTGTTTTTTGACCCATCGTGCTTAAACCCCTGTAACCCCAATATGTTTGCTAACTTTTTACCAGGCATAAATAAACTTTTCAGGATATCCCGTCCAGGATATCCAGGATTTTCTCCCTGAATCTTCTTCTTTTTAATAATTTTTTCAATACGATAAATGCGGTTTTGGTCAAGATCAACTTTTTGTACTTCCTCATCATAGAATGATCCGTCAATGATTTCACCAGCCAGATCTTTCAGTTTATAAAGCGGTTTCAGTCCTTTAGTGTTTATAGCCGAAATCGTAAATATCTCATCAGTATAAGTTTGTTCATAACCTTTTGTAAATATACCTTTATAACGTACAATCCTTACATGATCACCTATTTTTAATAACGGTTTAGCTTTAGGCATAGACATATAATGATTGTATATATTTTTCCAGATTAATAATGAGTTTTGTTTTGTTACATCGACGGGTCTACACCTTATGCTATTATTTTATAGCAAAAATTTAAATTGTAACATTACGATAAAAGATGACAGTCTATTGACTTACGTGCATTAGGGTACTTGAATGACCTGTTTATTTCGAAGACCGACGGCGTTGCCTGAGTATTTGTATTAGATTTTGCACTATCTTGGGTAAGATTGCAGTGTTTTCTTTTTTTTGCTGCGTATTTAAAAGATTAACATTAAAATTTATAACACCAATTTGAAACTGCTGCACTACATTAAAAGATGCAGCTGTGCTTAGTTCAGACTTACTTGCTTTAGCTGGTTTGGGCCTCTGAATTGATTCACAGACCGTCGGTGTTGTCAGATCTATAGTTGTAGATGTGGTAGCCTTTGGAGTTGTCAGATCTATAGTTGTAGGTGTAGTGCCGATCGCCGTTGATAATGGTGTAGCTGTAGGCGTATGCGTCTCATATGAGCTTTCCATAGCCTGAGCATCTAAAAATAGACATTAAAAATATTATAAAACCACATTAATACCTATTAACAGTATTTTTAAAATGTAAGATGTACTTACTGTTCACTTGTGTTGTAAAGGCGTGATTTGCGGACTCGTCTGAAACATTGAGTATACTGTATTCGTCGTTGCCGGCGTGACTGTATTCGTTGTTGCCGGTGTGTGAGAGCAACGTGTATTCAGCAAACAACATTTCTGAATCGCTGATCATTTCAGGGACGTCGTAGCAGCCCCACATATTATTGTTGTTAAAAGACATCTGTAAAATATATATATATATTTGCTTGGTCTAACTGTTCAATATATTAAAATAGATCGCTCTTTATATAAACATGCACTATAATCAATTAATTACAAACATAAAATTTAGCAGAACAAAGGCCTAAACATATATTTTTAAATAAAGAATGAAATATTAAAGCTTAAATCAAACAACAGAAAGTTAAGTTTGAAAACAATATATAAATTATTAATCGTACCTTATTTCAAAGTGCTAAGTCCCTTTGTTGAAAATGTCCGTACTTCTGTATTTGAAACGTTGTTGTGTCTTTGTACACGCTGTCCGCTGTTTATATAGGGTTTGACCTGTCACTTTTGAGTTTGACGAGAAGTATAGGTGCTACACTACTTTAATCTCCCACATGGTGCATGCAGAGACATGACCATCAACTAGCCCCAAAGTGAGCCAAAGAATAATTTTGGAGGTTTGCTGCATGGGTAAGTATTGGTTTTATTAGGTTTAACTCCCCTTTAACTATATATTTTTAAAAACTACATTTCTTCAGCCACGCAACCATAGAATTCTTTGATACATAAATGAAGAAATCTGCACACAGTTCCTTGTAGCATTTTTCACTCCTAGCAGATTTTCTGTGTACAGTACAAATAAAAAAAGCCCACTAAATATTAACATATATTCAGGGAGATTCAATAAAATTTCTTATTGTTAAAAATGGTGCTAATTTTGCCCCAACCAATCAGATGTTAGCTTTCAAATGTTAAATAATATCTGATTGGTTTGGGGCAAAATTAGCACCATTTTTAACGATAAGAACTTTTATTGAATCTCCCTGCATGTCTTCGATAAAACACTTATATCAATGCACACACACATGTACCACAAAACTTAATGCCTTTAAGATAAAGCAAGAGGTTTTCAAAAGGTGTGCCTCCAGATGTTTGAAAACTACAACTCCCAGCATCCCTTAACTACACAGTGAATGCTGGGAGTTGGAGGCACACCTTTTCAGATTCCCTTTTCTATCTTAAAGGGCACGTCCACCCCTTTTTTTAAAATTTCATATGTTGTAGGGCTTCCTCCCCAGCCCCAAACGCATTATTATTATTTTCAGAAAGTCCCCCAATCTTTACTTATATTCCCTCTTTCCTCCGCCGTACTGCATTGCCCTCTGCTTGCATGAAACTGTAAGCAGGGAGCCAGACCGGCAGCCACGTCCGTGATTGACTGAGAGGCAGCCAATCATGGACGCGGCTGCCGGCAGTTCAGAATGCCGGAGGAGAGAGGGAAGGTAAGTAGAGTTCAGGGGAATTTCTAAAAATAAGAATAATGTGGTTGGGGCTGGGGGAGGAAGCCCTACAATATATGAAAAGGGAATTACACTAGGGGGAGGGAGATGAAAAGGGGTGGGAGTGAGAGGGGGCTTTACTGCGCAAAATTCTCCCGGAGGATAGACAGGAGGCAGAGTCCTATATGGACTCTGCTAGGCTCCCGGTGGCCAGTTTTTTGGATTTTGCGGGAACATTGCAGGGCAGCCATTTAGAGCTGGGATGTAAAGTAAGGATTTTTATGCACTACACTGTGGGGCCAGTAGTGGGGGAAATTATAGTTTTGGGGGTCGGCATGTCCTTTAAAGGCATTACGTTTTGTGCTACATGGTTGCGCAAAACTTAACATTGCCTTTATAACATGGGCTGCGCTATTTTAAAAGGTTTTGGAAATAGCGCAGTGAGAGAAAAGTTAATGTAATGTAATTCCAGTGTGGTTCCTTCCTCAGACAAAACAGTTATTTTTATTAACTGTTTTGTCTGAGGAAGGAACCACACTGGTTCCGAAACGTCACAATAAAAGTTGATTCACTTAAGACTGGTGTGCCCAGCTATGTTCATTACTTGAATATATAGACTGTTGGCTTCAGCGCTGGAGCACCCAGCATTTCAGCTTGTTGACATTGGGCTTTAGGTGTGCAGGATCCTAATCTACCATTTGGATATACTAAAAGTTAATGTAAGGCCCATGCTAGCCCTAATATACATCAAATAATGTAGGATTTACACTAATTTGGCCGTTTAACAACAAAGCGCTACCATACTTGGATTTGTACATGCAGAATTACACAGGACAATATATTATATCAAGCAAGCCCTGTACAATAACAAAATATCCAATTATTTATGACATTTCCATTTGCCATTTTTGTGTAGCTGCATGCCTTCAATACAGTACTTGATTTGCTCAGGTTTAATATCCCCCTGCCAAACCCACTTTATTAGACCATGCTATCTTTGAAGGCAAGCAATGTCAGTAAGACACCACCGTCTTACTGACATTATTGTGTGTATGGTTGCCATAGAAACAGAAATGTGGGGTGGATGTTGGAGTGCATCAGTAGGTGTGTGTACCTGTGTCTGGGTTGTGAGTGGTATGTTTGTGTTGATGA
The DNA here is from genome assembly GCA_019447015.1 of Hymenochirus boettgeri. NCBI lineage: Eukaryota > Metazoa > Chordata > Amphibia > Anura > Pipidae > Hymenochirus > Hymenochirus boettgeri. The sequence goes on along the minus strand of CM033475.1, from coordinate 170,888,482 downwards.
CTGTAAAACTAACTTTTTTTGATGATCAAAATTTGTTTTTTTGACAATAGTTATGTCTGCTACCAAAATTGATGGGTAGGTCAGTAAGTGTGCGTTGGATGGTATATTTTTGCATGTATGACCATAAAACTAACCTTTTTTGATTATTGATAAAAATGTTTTTTTTGACTATAGTACCCTTTAAGTATGTCTGCCACGGGAATGGATAGGTTGGCCAGTAGGTGTGTAAACCTGTGTCCGTGTGGGGGTTGAGGCTGTGAGTGTTTGTATGACCCTAAAACCTTGAAATGTCCACATTTGAGTATTGTACCCTTTATAGTCTATAGGGAAAAATATCCAGAGATTAGCCAATAACGTGGTGGATTTATTCTAGTTTATCTAGGAGATAGCACACTTCTCCTAGGTGTTCCCCATTTTGTGTCTCTAACTCAAAATCTGTGGGAGGAGACACAGTCCAAAAAAGTGGGAGAATGAAAGAGGAAGAAGAAGATAAAAATTTGAAAGAACAGTAGTTTGGCTCTTCAGTACAAATTAACAAGCACACATATGTCAGAGAATAAATATTGGGCACTAAAGCAAAGCCCATGTGGGAAATATGGCACACATTAGGGATCCGCATGTTGGTAGGAAGTTGGAGACAAACAGCAACTGAACCAACTAGTTCCAGAATAGAAAAAGGACCAATTTAGCAGAAGGAACACAAAGATTAACATGGGCAAAAGAAAGCCACACTTTATCTCCAACAGAGTAAGATGGAGGTTCCCTTCTTCTCCTGTCAGCAGCCTTTTTTTGTGCAAGGGTGGATTTCTGAAGGCAGATTTCAGTAGAATGACAAATAGCCAGCATTTGGGCAACTGAGACATCAGCAGCAGGAACCTGAGGAAAACATTGGATTAGTGTTATAGTCACACAAAAAAGGAGATTTTCCCGATGAGGCATGATTGGCATTGTTATGGGCAAATTCAGCCCAGGGCAGGAGGTCAGACCAATCATCTTCTTATAGGAAATATAACACCTGAGATATTGTTCTAGAGACTGATTAATGCGTTCAGTAGCCCCATTGTACTGTGGGTGGTAAGCAAAAGAAAATTGTAATTTGATTCCCAAGGATTTACACAATGCTCTCCAGAATTTAGAAACAAATTGAGTTGCTCTGTCGGAAACAATTTCAGTAGGAAGTCTATGGAAGCGAAAAATATGAGAGATAAATAGTTAAGGTAGTTCCACAGAAGATGGTAGTTTAGGAAGAGGGACAAAATGAGCCATTTTACTGAAGCGGTCTACAGTTACCCAAATGACAGTGTTCCGTTTGGAAAGAGGAAGTTCACACAATGAAATCCATAAACAAATGGGTCCACGGTCGGGATGGAATGGGAAGAGGTTGAAGGAGCCAACAGGGAAGAGTTCTAGAAGATTTTGATTGGGTACAGCAAGAACAAGCTAGAATAAAGTCCTTAACATCCCTTCTCATGGTTGGCCACCAGAGAGAGCGGGCTAGAAGATCAAATGTTTTGCCAGGGTGTCCGGCCTGTCGATGGATGGAATTCCGAAGATAACTAGGTACAAAGATTCTGCCAGACGGGGTATCAGGAGGGGCAGACTCCTGAGCTGCTTGGATTTGGGAACAGAGTTGTGGAGTAAGAGAGGCCAGAATCTTGATTGTTGGGATTACAGGACCCTTATCCTGGTCAGAAGAATCAGGCATAATGAATGATCTGGAGAGGGCATCGGCTTTTGTGTTTTTGGAACCTAGTTGGTAGGTGATTATAAAATTGAATCGGAAAAAAAAACAAGGACTAACGTGCTTGGCGAGTATTTAACCTCTTAAGGTTTTGGATGTATTCAAGGTTTTTATGGTCTGTAAAGATGGTAATAGGTATAGAAGTGCCTTCTAACAAATGGTGCCATTCCTCGAGAGCCAATTTAATGGCCAGCAGTTCATGATTACCGATATCATAATTCCGTTCGTTAGGTAGGAATTTCTTTGTGAAAGGACCGCTCCAGCACCCAAGTCAGAGGTATCAACGTCAATATAGAAGAGGAGGCTAGGATCTGGATGAACTAAAATTGGGGCAGAGGAAAAGGCTTCCTTCAACTGGTTAGTTGCTTAGAGGGCAGCAGGAGACCAGGAGTTGGGTCTACCACCCTTTCTAATGAGGGCCAATATAGGAGAAGTGCGAATCTTTTAAAGGGTATGTCCACCGTTATTTTAACTTTTATGTTTCCAGTTTAACTGAAGGACAGGAGGTAAATGCGATATGTCTTACCTCCTGTCCTTCAGTAAAACTTACAGGAGACCAGAAGAAACTTACCGCGTAACGATCCAGCGCTGCTGACAGCCTCCGACTACACTGACATTCCCCGACGGATCCACAGTCCTTTGCATTGTGTGCGCGTGTGCACACAGTGCATAGGAGCGTGGACGCGGCGGAGACTGTCAGTGAGGCCGGCGCTGGAGCGATACGCGGGTAAGTTTCTTCTGGTCTCCTGTAAGTTTTACTGAAGACAGGAGGTAAGACATAGTCGCATTACCTCCTGTCCTTCAGTTAAACTGGAACATAAAGTTAAAAATAACGGGTGACATACCCTTTAATAAATTGTCAATAATAGTTCGCAAAGCCAAAAACCTTTGAATAGCTTTGGTTCCGGTAGGAGAGGCCAGTCTTGGATGGCTGAAACTTAGACAGGGTCCATGAAAAAACCTTGATATAACCAAGAAAAGGTACTTGGGAAGTTCAAAGAAACATTTTTCTAGTTTGGCATATAAGTTATTTTTCCTCAACCGTGCTAAGACCTGTTGCACATGGAGATAATGTGAAGGCAGATCTTGAGAATAGACTAAATTCGTCGAGATATACGACCACTGAGTTACCTAGAAGATCTCGAAAGATGTTGTTCACAAACTCTTGGAAAACCGCAGAAGCGTTACAAAGGTCAAAGTGCATCACAAGATATTCGTAATGGCCATCACGAGTATTAAAGGCCGTTTTCCGCTCGTCCCCTTTTGCGAATGCGGATTAGATTGTATGCTCCATGAAGGTCCAGTTTAGTGAATATTTTAGCTCCTTTGATCTGGTCAAATAATTCAGAGATGAGTGGTAGAGGATAACGGTTCTTTATAGTGATCTTATTTAAACCCCTATAATCAATAAAGGGACGTAAACCTATGTCAAGGTAAAATAATATACATTTAAATATACTAGGAACAGGCAAGGTAAGGTTAGTCTCTGGAACAGGCAAGGTAAGTATAGTCTCTGGAACAGGCAAGGTAAGTATAGGCTCTGGAACAGGCAAGGTATGTATAGGCTCTGGAACAGGCAAGGTATGTATAGGCTCTGGAACAGGCAAGGTAAGTATAGTCTCTGGAACAGGCAAGATAAGTATAGTCTCTGGAACAGGCAAGGTAAGTATAGGCTCTGGAACAGGCAAGGTAAGTATAGTCTCTGGAACAGGCAAGGTAAGGTTAGTCTCTGGAACAGGCAAGGTAAGTATAGGCTCTGGAACAGGCAAGGTAAGTATAGTCCCTAGATAGAATAGGCAAGGTAAGTATAGGCTCTGGACAGGTAAGGTAAGTCGCTGGATACACACGGAATCCAGGGGTAGCGGAGTTACAATCAGGCAGTGAACGGAGAGAGATGCTGGCTTTTCAAAGTTCGCGCCAGGAGATGCGTTGTGACGTCATCCCGCCGGCGACACTGCCTACCCGGAAGCACTCGGCCGAGACCAGATCGGCGCTGGATTGGAGCAACAGGTAAGTTCGTAACACCATGCTGGCAGGTGCAATATCTTGTTATCAAAGGTTTTTCTAGTCCGGCACTGTTTCGAAAACTTTTCAGAAACATTATGGCTTTTTCCCGATTCAATAAAGTTTTCATTAAAGTTTGTGCTTCTATTTAGCGTGAAACAAAACCCAAATTGAATTAGGCCTTAAAAACCATCTGCAACCATTTCTTTGAGCCAAATGGACCGATACATGAAACTATTGGCCGATCCAGCAAAACAATTGCATGGTAATTACACAGCTTTACCTTATCTGGTGTCCTGGCAAAGTCATCACAGGAGTACTGTAAGATAAGGCATGCTGGCTGGATCTACATATACATCTCCAAGATAGTTCCCTCCAAATTGTGTGCATACTCATATTAAAAGTGTGCACACGAAATCAATACAATATAAATACTAAGGAATGTAGCATACAAAATGTAATTTTATATACCGTATATACTAGAGTAAAAAAGACCGAGTATAAACCGAGGTACCCAATTTCAGCTAAAAATCCTAATAAAAGTTTTTGACCCGAGTATAAACCGAGGGTAGAAACTTGGCATTCAAGTTGTTTGGAAACTACAACTCCCAGCTAATAAAGCATGCTGGGAGTTGTAGTTTCCAAACATCTTGAATGCCAAGTGAGGGTGGCATGCTTTATTGGCTGGGAGTTGTAGTTTCCAAACATCTTGAATGCCACCCTCACTTGGCATTCAAGATGTTTGGAAACTACAACTCCCAGCAGGGCAAGACATAACTTCTCTATTAGAGGGTCCTACAAACCTGACGTCCGTATGTGGTTTGCATTTCTTACAACACGACAAATGTTGAATTGTCAGATTAAGGGTAATGTCCCCCAAAAAAATAATTTTTATATGTTCTTTATATAATAGCACCAACCTCAAACCCGCCATTTGTCAATTTTTCAAAAATCATTTGCTTTGTTCTGATTTAATATAGATATATGTATCAAGGACTGCACGTTCGCTGCACTTCCTCTTTATGGGTGACGGGAACCCGACTGCAGCTTAGAAAAAAACAAAATTCTTCCTTGCCGGACGGAAGCCAATCAGAACCCGCCTTCACATTCAGAGATAGAGGGTGTGTGGTTCTCAAAGACGGCTGGCTGCAGCATGTTGAGTCGCGATTCTCTTCTTCCATAACCCTATTTACAAAAGCGCTGCGAATTATGGTGGAGAGAAACAAGGGCGGGATCCCGGGGTCTAGAATCCATACACTGATCAACTTCCCATCTGTTCTCAACTGTCTGGAATTAGTTAAACATACATGCTCACCCTCAGAACACGAAAAGACACGAGGCAAAGGTGATTTAAACCTGTCCTGTTCACGCTCATGTTTTGGGTCCTGCTGCAGGAGGATTAAGCCAGCTACAAAGGTCTGTAACTTTTTGAACCATGGAACCGATTTACATGCTGTAAAGTTGTTTTGGAGCACTTATTTGGGCCAAAGAATAAAAAAAAGGTTAGTTTTTGGGGGGGTGGACAGCCCTTTAAGGCATCATTGGGATGGAAAACTCCTGCTCTTTTCTGAAAAGCATATGTATTTGCACTGGAACTTCCCCTTTGAGGATAAGGACATACTTTGAAGATTGTAATGTTTGTTAATTATTGGCACAGGAACATGACGGTTCAAGAGACGTGTCAGGGAGGCCATTTATGTGAAAATAAGAAACCAAGCTGATAGAGGTGGGGGCGGTTTGAACACCAACTGTCTGCCATGTAGAATGCTGTTTTGACACCTTACCCTGGGCATTCCTATAACACCTCTTTCCAGTTGTATCTAATTGAATACACAGATTATACCATGACCTGGATGAATGAGAACCTTCACACGCAGATCCCATCATGGTTTTAGAACAATGTGCGTGGAATAAAATATTTTTTTTTTTAGACTGGCCATGTAAGGGATGTGCCTGAGTATATGGGATCTTTCAGGAGTTCTTAGGGACTCCAACCTTGGTTTTCATACCGATTCATAAACTGATTTCGGATTAGTGCTACTAAGGGACTTACACACATGCATCGTGGGTGCCTGACCAGCAGTACAAACGCGCCGTTTCAGAACAACAAATCAGTAAGTGTTTGGCGCCAAAATGTCTCTTTGGTCAGGCAAAGTTGATGATGTACTGGGTCAGATCATCAACAATGCCATACCGATCGTCCATACCTTACAGATAGTGGGCAAACTGGGCGTTTGTACACATTGTGCGTCACAGGCATGGCACCCGCATAACATGTGTAGAACTTACATTTGTCTAGTTCCAGTTAATTTTACACTAAACAGATAATTCTATTAGCCAATCTAGACTTTTTTAGGTAGTCCCTTTCATAGAACTCAACCAATAGAAATACTCTAATTGGTATGTTAAATGGACCCTTCTTAGACATCTTAACCATCTTAAATGTCACCCATCAATCAGTGCCAATGCCATATTATTATCATAAACCTCTTCTTCTGTGAGCAGTTGGTATGCATTTTGTGAAAGTTGGTATGTTGGAAATTACCTTTCCCTGTGTTGCCTTTAGTGGATTACTAAGCAGGTTGCCCTCATAAATAAAATGTTTGGTCAGATGGAAGTGTTAAAAGAGTGTGGGGGGGAGAATACTAAGCCTTAGAAAAACAAGGACTGGATTGAAGGCAGGCAACTAACACACACTCAGACTAAAGGGGGGTACACACAGTAATATGGGTTACAGGAAGGCAAAAACTCAAGATACTTTAATCAATAATTTTTATTTCAAGAGCTGAAACCAAACACGCAGATTGGTACACCACAGTACCATCTCACAGACAGAATCTGGTACAACACAGTTACCAATCTACAAGATTCTGTCTGTCTACTTAACAGATGGGAGTACACAATTATGATAAGTTCTCCCTTATAAAGTATAGGGAGTACGTTGTGACTGCCAATCTCCTACGATCACGGCCAACTCCCTACACTTTAGACATGTGGCTGACCGAGGGGAAATTTTCCAGTCAAAGACAGTTCTGATGCCGAACATCTACTTACATATCATATATAATCACAGCAGTGTAGCTTTCGATTTGGATCTTTAAGAATTTATGCCACATTCGTAATTGGTGGGGAAAAAAAACAAACAAATATACACATTTAAATGACCGAACACACGTGTGATTGCAGGGCCCGACCTGCGACGCATGAATGGTGTAACGAATTGCTGTTTTCGAACAATCTTGGTTAATGTATAGGCAACTCGTTTGGCAAAACGTCTTATGGTGGGGCATCATTGATGTTCATTAACGTGTCCACAACCAATATCAAATACAGTTCGCTCACCACATCTCCTATAGATTTTTGGTTGCCCCAGATGTCTATTCCTGGACATAAATTCAAAATAAAGTGTATATAAAAGGCGACTGATGAAAGACCTAGACTCCGAAACATGTCGTGTGCCAATTAATGCAATGTTTGTTTTATAGCATACCTGTGGGGTTGCCTTAGTTTTGGGCTCTTTAACTACACACTTATTTTGTCCAACCATAACCATAACCTTACTGATACTCGGATGAGGCTGAAGCAGAAGTTCGTATGTCGGCCCGCCTGCGATCACCACGTGTGTATATGTTTAGGCTTAGGCCACATTGTACTGGACAGTAGTGTATTTGAAAAGCATGCACGCACTGGTGTGGTGTTTCAGTCCGTTGTTTGCGCTGCAATTTGTGCATATCCCAAATTGGAGCGCATGGATTTGCAAAAAACTGCGATACACATTGTGCCACCCACACTGATGCAATGCCTAGCCATTTTTTTTTGCCAGGCAAGGGAAGCGAAGCAAGAATCGTGCTTGTAAAATGCAGTCTTAAGACTAGATATTATCTACACACCTCAGACTAAAGGTGGTACACCAGTAATATGGGTACAGGAAGGCAAACTCAAAGATACTTTAGATCAATAATTTTTATTCAAAGCTGAAACCAAACACGACCAGATTGGTACACACAGTACCAATCTCACAGACAGAATCTGGAATACACAGTACCAATCTACAGATGTCTGTCTGTCATCTTCAACATATGGGAGTACCAATTATGATCGTTTCTCCCTATATAAGTATAGGGAGTATGTTTTGACTGCCAATCTTCCTACGATCACTGGCCAACTCCCTACATTTAGTCATGTTGCTGACGAGGGAAATTTTCCAGTCAGACACGTTTCCGATTGCTAAGTCTCTACTTACATATCATTATACGAGAGAACGTTATTTTTTTAGTAATAGCGCCCCTTAAAAAAAAAAAAAATCACCAGATGTAGCTTTCGATTTGGATCTTTAGGAATTTATGCCACTATTCGGTAATTGGTTGGAAAAAAAAAAACAATATACACATTTAAATACGAACACACGTGTGATTGGCAGGGCCCGACCTGCGACCATGATGTGTGACGAATTGCTGTTTCGAACAACTATTGGTTATGTATAGGCCACTCGTTTGGCAAAAAGCTCTTCGTGTGGGGCATTACTATTGAGTTTCATTACACGATGTCCACCCAATAGCAAATACAGTTCAGTCCTCCACCACATCTCCTATAGATTTTTGCCCATCTCTGTTCCTGGACATAAATCAAAATAAAAGTGTATAGTAAAGCGACTTGAGAAAGGACCTAGACTGTCCAACATGCCTGTGCACAATTAATGCATGTTTGTTTATAGCAGTACCTGTGGGGTTGCCCTTATTTTTGGTTGCTCTTTGACTACCACACTTATTTTGTCCAAGCAATAAACATACAAATTACTGAACTCCGGCTAAAGCAGAAGTTCGTATGTCTGGCCCTGCGATCACACGTGTGTACTAAGCTTTAGGCTAGGCCACATTGTACTGGATAGTAGTGTTATGTGAAAAGCTGCACGCACTGGTGTTTGTTTCAGTCCGTTTGCTCTGCAATTGTGCATATTCCAAATTGAGCGCATGGGATTTGCAAAAAAAACTGCGATACAATGGTGGCCACCCACACTGGAATGCAATGCCCGTCTTTTTTTGTCCAAGCAGGAAGTAAGGCAGAATCGGTGCTTTAAAATGCAGTCTTAAGACATTAGATAATATATCTAATGCTGGTTTTGTGTACGCCAGCATAAAATACTCATATTGTCAAAATACCAATGTTAATGGTGGCATTGAATGTCGTATTTTTATAGAATCACACAAGTCACCACTGGAGTTTTACAATTCATAAAGAATGTTAAAAAAAAAAAAAAACAAATCCCAGCATTCACGAGAACTAGTTTTTCAACTATTGGATGGCTGCAAGCCTTGTACATTTACGAGTTCAGAGGGTACACACAAGAGAATGAATGCAACACAAAATAATTAATATAAGGCAACATTAATGTATTGATATATAAGCATATCAACAAAGAGTTACATGTGCTGATGTATAAAGCATATAAAACATAAGTTACATGTTACTTATATTAAAACTATAAATTGCATGTACTGATATATAAAGCATATAAACATATGACATGTACTGATATGTAAACATAAATGACATGTACCAATATAGAAGCATCTAAACCTGCATGATGTCTATAGTTATAAAGGATGGCATGGTAAACTGTATACCACACCACACTGAGGATTTTACATATTTACCGGTAAACCATAGACAGTTAGTACTAGACCATCATTAACATTGTCAGGACCGGTGTCCCAGACCTTGTGCACAATAGGATGTCCCAACCCTCCAGCTGTTGCTGAAGTTCCAGTAGTGTGATAGCGGTGCAGACTAGCAATCCATTAGACCGTAATCAATGTATAGGAATGAGATGCTGCGCCTGTGACAGGACACCGGGTCCCTCCCCTGAATTCCCCAGACAGGGAGTTGGCCACTGCCTTTCTCTACTTCCTCCTAGTCACTTTCACAACTGTCCGAGGCCCTAGAACATAACGTCGCTTATTTACCTCACCATTCCCCCCCGTCACTGACTCTCCCTCGGACACCAATCCACTCACCTCTCAGTACAGTATGGCTCAGTCACCCCGTCTTATCTTTACCTTAGACTTCAATTTGTTTTACTGCCTCACCGGGCGCTCCAATATGGCTGTGAGGACACCTAACTTCCGGTTCCGCAAAATACCGGAACGAGGAAAAACGTCTTTACTATGGAAATGATGACGCTTAATGGCTTAGAATTCCAGTGGCGGACAGCGAGCAATCATAGGCAGTGTGTTCACTCTGTGACCTGCATTAGCTCGGTGCTGTGTCTATATTTATAGTTATGCGTTGTAGGATATGCTGGGGCTAGGGAAGTGTAGGCAGACACCGGCAGCTGGATGATGAAAAACACCTTATGGGGCTTTCTGCTAGCCAGGTCAAAGTGTGAATGAATGGTACCGCTAGACATTGTAAATGGGAGGAAGGGTTCACAGTTAGGGCTATTTTGCGCTTAAGGCAATTTCCATCGCAATGTGCCGACATAACCTTTTCGATATCTGTCTGCACATTACGATGGGAACCGTACACATGACCCGACCAATCGCAGTATGGGGATCGGTCCGGCCATCTTTACTGCAAAGAAAGGAGGTCGTTCCGACGACAGAAAATTTTCTGTTTTACCCGACTGTAATGGCCAAAAACACTTTCAATAATAGGGTAACTCTCGTCAGCCCACATCATTATTTACCTTTTATCATTATGTTTATGGCCCACCTCTAGCTAAGTGTCTAATGGTCTCCAAGCAGTCTTGTAAGTTGCGCCTCCTGTATGCAAGACAAGATTGAATGGACAATGACAGGACTGGAGCTGGGCCTAAAGCCTCATACACATGTCAGATAATTTTTGCACGATTTGCCCCACGAACGACCTATCGTGCGACATTCATGTGAAAATGAGCGTTTAAACGATCTAAGACTAACAAATCCACGACTATTCTCGGCTTTTTCTGATGATCAGCCTGGCGGATTCGTGTGTAATGGAAGATTGAATGAAATTCCACATGTGCAACATTCAAGATCAGCGATATTCCGCACGGCACTAATACGTACTTCCTTACATCACTTTACCAACGACATTATCTATCCACTATAGTTGATGTATGTACAGCCTCGTTGTGACAACTATGATATAACAACAGTTGCTGAACGTTCGTCAGGCACATCGTACGAAAATGATCCGATGTTGTACGAGGCTACACTTGATATTTAGATAAATTTGAATTTTGATTGCTGAATCTTCTAATAGCACAGAGAACGAGCACTTTTACCCCCTGACGTTCCCTTATCCTGGCAATTAATATCGACTGTAAAAAATCCTCTGCCAGGCTTTAAGTGTCACAGGAATGTGTGAACGTGTGTTTTTTCTAGTTTATGACCACATAAGACACAGGCTAAAATAGCTATCCAGCCAATTTTATTCACAGGCATGAGGTCAAGACTACTCTCCGGAGTCCCCATCAACTTTGTCTCTGTTCCTGAGTAGCTAAGCATGGAGAGAGCTGTTTAGTTTCCCATGAAGCACTGGCAAAACCATTCTTTCATACATACATGCAGAATTGCGTGCACGTTTCTAGCATTTCACGCCCTTTAGGGAGATTTTCTGAAAAAAATTAAGGAAAAAGTGATTCAAAGTTAGAAATCTTTCCAACCACATGATAAGTGAAAAAAAATCCACACTAAATATTAATCAGTAAGTGTAGCACCTATACTCTCGTCAAACTCAAAAGTGACGTGCCCCGCCCACTCTCCTCCCACCCCTCTCCTCCCATTTCTCCTCCCACTCTCCTCCATCCCCGCCCCCTTCCTGTCCCCTTCTGAGGCCAAAACACGCCCTCTTTGCCCTCACTATGACAACATCCTGTTTCCTCCGTTTCCTTGCCCACAGTATTTACAACATCCTTTTCTTGCCCATAGTATGACAACATCCTGTTTCCCTTGCCATTCTGAACCAAAACACACCCACTTTTCGCCCCAGATTGCCATTTTTCTGTCGAACTACTCAAGTTATTAACTCCTTTCCTTTTACACCCGAAGAAGCCGGTTATCTTATAATTAATATATAACTATATAACGGTTCCTAAACATGTATTATTTCTGTAATTAGACAGCATTTACACAACAATAAATGTTTTACAGCTTGTATCGAACGTACCTGTAATATACAAACAACAAGATGCCGACTTTCTCCATCACACGTCCTTTCGTGTTTGCAATAAGCTGCCCCCAGAAACATTTTCTCCATCACAGTCCTTTCGTGTTTGCAATAACGCGTGCCCCACCAGAAACATTTTCTCCATTACAGTCTTTTTCTTGTTTGCAATAAGCGGTCCCCACGAAACATTGTCTCCTATTTTGTGTTTGCAATAAGCGATCCCACCAGAAACATTGTCTCCATTTTTGTTTGCAATAAACGTGCCCCACCAGAAAACAATTCACTATGCCAGTCCTCTCGTGTTTGTAATAAAAGCGTCCCACCAGAAACACTTCACTATGCCAAACAGTCCTTTCGTGTTTGTAAAAGCTGTCCTATCAGAATATTTTTTCCACATCTCAAAAGACATTCCTTAGCAACGCCTGGGTAAAAGGTGTCACAAGATGTGTTTTAAACAGACAAGGGCATTCATCGGTCAAGCCTTTATTGTCTTAGGACAAAGTCTTAATAAGTTTCTTATCAGTCTTTATTCTTCTAGTAACTACAAGGTGTACCTGGGGGAGTAAGAGTCACAAAGATGTGTTTTAAACAGCTAATTGTATTAGTTGTTTAGTAAAATATTAAACATTTGAGTTTAAGAAGTACACAGCAAATCATCTATTGTACTATAATAAAAACACACACACACAACACAACAACACACACACACGAAGTCTATAGTTGTGGAAATGATGTATTTGTCCAATATTTAAAAATAAAATGAATAAAAAAACATTTTAGCAAACAAACAGGCAAAACATGTGATATATTTTATAATATTTTATTGCGTTAATAGAATACGTTACGGTACATGTTTTTCATTACGACAATGAGGGCACGCATCCTTTGCTTGTAATGAGAACACAACGCCAGCATAAATGTTTCCTTGTTGTTGTAACAAATTCACTTACAATATCTGTTCATTTGTTCACTAAAATGATTTGTGAATTTTACATTTTGAAAGGACATTCCTTATATTATAATGTAACATTAGATACAGTTAATGTCCGCACACAGAACTCGCAGCGTCTTGTATTTGTCTATTGTGTTATTGTATCACTGTAGATTTCTCGTTAAAAATCTCATGAAGTTAAAGGAAAGATTTCGTTTTGTGGGAAAACCCGTAACTATCAAAAATATTTAAATGTTTTTCTGTGCATAAAATAATCAATTCCAGTTTGCCTGCCCCGGCTGTCGTGAATCGTCCCGTATTCACACTAAAGCCGACTGGTCGTTGAACGATCATGGTCGTTGGGTAGAAGATCGCATGGGACCCACCCTGAAATATCGCCGGGCGTAAAAGTACCGATTTCACTATTTCTGTACATTTCATAGTTGTTCATCTTTAATGGGTAGTCGTCAATACCTCGCGTCTGTTATTTATCTCAATAATTATTTCAGTAATGAATACACAATCATGTTAAGAGTAGGATTGTGGTGGGTTCAGCAAAGCGTATTTCAAGCTCTTAGATTCTCCCCGTTCTAACAGAGAGAAATGACCCCCCTTGTCTTGATCAGGCGATAAGTCAAAAGCGAACATGGTATAGCCATTTAAAAAATTCAAGCCGATCGACCCGATAAGGCATTGTCGGCTTTCTGCTTGCCTGAAATATGGACGAGAGCAGGTATTCACGAATGGCTGAATTTGTTTCAAAATCGGGCTGAAAATGCCTTGCTGGAACCCGCTGCCATCTAAATATAGGCGGCATAATTTACATTGTAAATGATTGAAACTCAGCGGGTTTGCTCTGATAATCCCAGAAAATGATTCGTTGTCCACAAAGCGAGTATCACGGTCTTTGAATGTTACCCAGAAATAGATTTTTCGTGGTTCGATATACGTGAACTGTTGGTATACTGTAGACCTTAAGACAGGCGCGATCCGATCGCAATACTTTGCATTACAGTTAGCAGAGCGGCGGCTGTGACCTATTCTCACGGCGGGTGAGACCTGAACTCTTTTGATGTACAACGACGCGTGCCGTATTTGTACCTTTAAAATGCTCAGGATCGCACCGACATAGACAGAAAGAGCTCTATTTCTAGTTAATTTAATCTTCAGAGCCAAGCCATTCAGTATTAATTTGGTTGGTTAAATATAGCTCTCAAAAATTGGCCCTATTAATTCACGCTTCTCTAGAGCGGGCTGTAAACTGTGCTCGGTTGATAAGCATCATTGCCGCCTGTCAGAGCACGCGATCATTGTGACCCGCAGTATCTTGTAAAATAATCCGCAGTAAATTGTGATGTCTAGGTTTTGTGAATATCATTAACAGAGTCTCTATAAAGCTCTATAAGCGTATAGGGTTGCCACTGTCTCCAAATCAAACGATATCACCAGCTTTTTCCAGCTGATTAAAAGGGTGGCTATAGGGTCGTTGTAATTAGGCTGACGCGAGCTCCATCGGTATTTCGTATTGTCGGTTTTTACGATCGGCAAACGACGTATAACTGCGTGGTTTTTAAGTCGTAATAATAATCGCCGCCCCGTCTCTGAGATAAAAATTCCAAGGCGCAACCGTCCGCTACGCCCGCAACAAGGTTGGAACTTCTACATAAATGTTGTTTTTCAATACTTGTCTGCGTAGCGGTATTGAAGAATTGTCCAACTCGGATTTGCACATCCACCGAGGAATCGGTACGAAGCCAGAGCGTTTTTAATTAGAAGATGTCCCTAGAGAACGACTTTTTGTTCTCTGTCGTCGGCGTCCTCTTACCGTGCTTATGTTGTTACTGAAAGGGGCAGGACTACACAACAAGTTGCGTTTTCTTTTTACGTTGTGTTTTCCGAATATGTACAACCCAGAACCTTCCTTGAGTCTTGATTTGTTCGATTTAATTTTATCATAACTGCTGATGATACGCTAGCAACATGCATCTTTGGCTATGTTTCGCGAGCAGTTTTTCCGTGGCGGTTTAAACAAGTTCAACGCCTTTTCTAAACAAAGGTACTACCCTGGCGAGAGAGGCGGAACTCGAAAGAGCCCCGCAAAGACTGAGCCGTTCATGAAATTCAGTACCTGGAAACCCTCCAAGCCAATGCCCTGCCTTGGTTTGATATAATAATGTGAATAGTAATGGGGTCCCCGTACACTCTCTGGGACATCATTTTAATACGTCTCCTTCGAGGTCTAAAGTGGAATCGCCAATCATTTTAACCGTATTTGAATTAAACAGGTTTAGCTTGGTCCGTGGTATCGATATTGTAATGGTGTCAAATTGTTGTTTACAGCGGTATATAGTCACGAGCCTGCTATACTTTGTGTGACTATTTCACCACCATTTTTACCATTTAGTTCCACAGTTCTTAAAAGCTAACATAACATCGCCAACAGTTGGTGTTGAATTATATGCGTGACATAAACACAACATGGTATGAATCCGGCTTTAATATCGGGGTAAATTTGTTCTTTTTAGATAAACACTGTTCTCTTTGTTATTGCTAAATTTCATCATCACAATTAAAACAAACGTGAAATGTTCCAAAACATGCAAACTATATTCGTGTGTCCGTAAAACGCTTTGTCGAGCGCCTCTTCTACATTGTTTTTCGCCCATCGGCGTAACCACCCCCCCCGGCAACCCCAATATGTTTGACTAATTTTTACTGGGCATAAATGTGTATAAATCCGATTAGTTACACAGAACGTCTCTTTCAAACACATCGTCGTATCTTAGTGTCGTAAGTGTTTCGTATTGGAATTTTTAAAATTCAAGTTTGTGATAATGCACTTTGACAGTTCATGCATATTAAAACGTAATACCCGATTTACCAAAATGTTCTCTATCGGCTCGCCGATTTAGCGATGTAAAACAACCCACTCCAGCCTCAAAAGTATTCAGTATGAGGGTATTGAATCTCTACTAAAGCACTTGTAAGGTCCACGAAGATGAACAGCTTTTGCTAATTATCTGGTCATATACAGCGATGGTGTTTTCGGAAATAAGTTTTGGCAGAAGCGTTCCGGGCAACGTTATAATAAAAACCGAATACACACTTCTAACTAAACGTCGCACAATTTGTTTTTCCTTTGACCCAGAATTAAACTTCAGGATATACCCGTCCACTTACAAAATATAAATTTTATTCTCCCGAATCTGTCTTCTTCTTTTAATAATTTTTCAATACGATAATGCGGTTTTGTGGTCAAGATAACTTTTTGTACTTCCTCATCATAGAAATCGTCAATGATTTCACAGACCACCAGATCTTTCAGTTTATAAAAAGCGGGTTTCAGTCCTTAGGTTTATAGCCGAAATCGTAAATATCTCATCAGTATAAGTTTGTTCATAACCTTTTGTAAATATACCTTTATAACGTACAATCCTACAATGTCCCTATTTTTAATACGGTTTACTTTAGGTCATAGACATATAATGATGTATAATTTTTCCAGATTATAATGATTTGTTTTGTTACATCGCGGGTCTACACCTTATTCCCCTGTGGTAGGTGTGATTTTAACCGCACCCCAGGTCTGTAACGTATCAATTACCTGAAAGTATTGGTTCTCCCTCAGGTAACGCCACATTCTTTTTTCAAGGTTCTGTTGAAACGTTCCACTAACGATGCTTTGACTGTTATATTTATGTGAAAAAATGATGTATTTATACGCTGTGCCACAGTTTCCTCATAGATTATTTATAAACCTCGGCCACGATCTGTTGAAGTTTCTTGGGGACGCGCCCGCGCTGTTGATAAATATTTTTTTCAAAGGCGCGTGCAACAGTTATCCTGTTTATTTGAAATCCCCACCACCCCAGCAAATTTTGAAAGATAGTCATGTAGCCTTAACTATATATTTACAACCATCATTTTCTTTTGAAAATCAATCATAGACACAAGATCAGCCTTGCCACTGGCGCGTCTATGTCTGACACCACAACTTTATTCTTTTAAAAGACTTTTTTAGTTTGACAACGTATAGGTTCCTCGTTGTTTAACCGTTTTTACATATAGTTTTCTGATACCAAACTTTGTATTCCCTGACAAGGCACCCACGCGCCGTAAGATCCGGCGACTTTTGGATTATAGTAATGTTTCCTCATATTTCATTTTGTTATCCCTCCATTTGTTAGATGTTTTCTTGTGGTGTCGTTCTATGTGATAAAGGCATTTAGTGTTTTAAAGTTGTTGCTTTATTGCTAACCCTTTGTTAGCATCGCTATGAAATAAATAAATGTCTTGTTATTAAGTTTATATAGATATTTTATTGAAAAGATCCACGCAACCAAAAATACAAATCACATATTTACAGCATACCAAAAATAAACAAAGCAAGTAACAGATTTAACGTAAAACTAGATAAATTAACCAATAAAATTACAGAATTGTAAAGTTAAAATAATTTCAGAAGCAGCCAGTTTGGTCTGCAAAACAAACTCCTAATCATTTCTAGGAATTAAAGACCTTGAGTTAGTCACTGGGGGAGGAATCTGTGATCGCCTGTCTTATAAAAGATTCACGAAATATACTCATAGCAGCGATCCAGGGTTTTTTTAAGATTCTCAAAGACTTCTCTGCATTTTTTATTTCCAATAGCCGAGAAGGCACATTTAAAGATTGCCATTGCGTCCATAGAATAGGTTCCACCAACCGTTGAGGCGCTTTAACCTTTGAGCCGGTCCCGTGCTTTGCTGGCGCTGTCGCACCAAGTCACTACATGTTGGACCCACGAATGGTTTGACTTGTAAATGAATTCACCCCTTTTATTCCAGGTTGCGGCATCACCAGCTGGTGCAGTTTATTCAACAGCATTTCAGCATTTTTTTTAAAGCGTACATTAACGTTATTAAGTATTTCTTCATGAACCAAATCTTTATCACCACCGTTTACATTTGTCAGTTGTTGTGCTGGTGTGGCTGTGTGATTAAAGTTATAGTGTTTGTTTCTTTATCACTCTGTCGGGCAAATACCAAGTATCTCTGTAGCACATTTGTGTATCTCTTATTTTTCATCATCCGACAGGTCTTTTCTATAGGTAATCTTTCACTAATTTCACCATCTAAACTATGGGTAACCGCCTGCTGCCGTAATATCGGGGACACTTGGAACTGCATTCTTCACTTTGTCAAGCTACGTGTTTGGAACCCAAGAACAGTTTTTTCTAACCAGTGCTCCATTATGAACCACCCACTTTACTAGCTATCAACTTGTTATTAAAGGGAGGGCAATCCGAGGATTGTTCCTATAAAGCCGCCAGACTGGTTCAACATGCGTTTCTTACTTTCTGATGGCACCTTTTATCGCTAACATTTCTTTCTATAGCTTTTTCGCCTTTTTTAAATATTTTTTTTTTGCCGTTCTCTCAGAGGGATCTTGCCTTTATAAGGATGTTGAGAGCTATCTCTCCAATAGTCGAAATCAAATCATTATTGGCATTGCGTATAAATTTCTTTTCTTACGATGCTTAGCTTTAACCAGTGTTTTTAAAGCTCCCAATTACGCCGTAGTCTGTTAGACAAATCTAACAGGATTACACACACTCTAACTAATGAGAACACTGTTGTAAATTAAATATTTTTATTGGGCATTTTTTTCATAGAAAGTAAATGTAATATTTTTATTGACATATTTTATACAAGTAAAATTAATATTTTTTATTTCCAAGTTTTTATTATGATCATAACAGCTGTAGGTCTGAGAGAACAACGCCGGTTTTCTTCAAACGGTATTCCTGGATCCGGAGTGTCGTTAACCGTAAATCAACAAGATAACCATAAGGAGCTTTTGTCGCATCTTCAAAACTCTCTAAAAAAAATTGTGTTTTTCCAGGATCACTTGACGTGCCAACGTTATAATTTGAACTTATCACGAGGGTTTTTAAAAAAGGACCATATACTTAGTGTTTAAGTTTATGGTCCTGCTGTTCTTACCCTGGCAGAACACATTTTGAACGAGATACATAATGCTCAGATTTCTGTGAGGACATACTTGGTGAATGCTTTTTGTATTCACTCATTTTCAAAGCCGTCTCACAGGAGGTCATCAACATGGCCAATTTACCCTATCAGGGGGTGAACACATCTCATCTGCAAATTATGAGGTAAAACCCTCAATAAACCTAATATTAGTAAGTAAATAAATGAGAGAGACCACGTACAATTTTTGCCAACAGCACTAACACAACAACATTGTCAGGTTTTTAGACAATTACTGTATCAGCATGTATCAACAAGCTGTTTTTACAAATAACTCTTTCCAGAGTTGGAAGGTCCTGCTAATATACAAGAAAAGGGATGTTGGAAACGGATATCCATGACACCGCACTTAGTACCAAAAGGCAAATATGTAAAATCCAACGCCAGCTGTCTTTTTGTATAGACGCACTTTTGCGTTTTGCGAAGAGGCCTTGTCTCTATGTCAAACGCTTTTCTTTCTGAAATACCAGGTTGTTCTACACCTATTGTTTTCTTGTTTCAATCGAAAATTGGTGGGTGTCGAGCACAAGGTCTTTTAAACTGTCAAAATTAACAAGTGTGGGTGTTAGCCGCATTAAGTGTTATACCCTTAACCTTCAGTAACGGTTTTCTCATGTTGAGTTTGTAGCCGTATGTCTTTGGGCCCGCGGATACAAACTCTGTAATGTAGGAACCATCGGGTATTTCACTAGTTAGCTCACCGAGAAAATCACCCAAATCTGGATTCCAATCACCATCTTACTTATAAATATGACCGAATCTGTGTCATGGTAAGACGAGTCGTTCATGCAGTCTGTTCTGAAAGCATGTACAGCTCGAGTCTGGCATAAGCGGTGGTATAAAACACGCTATAAAGAATGTTGTTTGTGTTGTTACTGTATAACGCTCTTTTGCATATTTCCAATTGACCACGGCTGTTTCCTCCGCTAATAAATTAACTCAGAGACTTCATAGTAGGGTACAAATGCTAGTTTGAAAAGTTCATCTGGCGGTGACTAACTAGTTCGCGGTAGATTACCCCGCTGACCGAACTACTACCCACAGTGAATTTAGAAAAGTTTAGAAATTTGCCTTTTAGCAGGGTTCCAGCTATTTTATCAGCAGCAGGTGAACACCCCTCTTTTTCAAAAAAGACTCTATGTATGCTGCTTTTTCTGAGATCATTTGTCACCACTGGGGAACCGGAGCCTCGTCTGTTTGCTCCTGAGGTGTAATTTAATGTAAGGTGCAAAGAGCTCATCTGTTGTTTGGTGAAAAATGCCAGACCTCGTTAGACAACCCAAGCTGTAGCCACTTTTCTACCGCTAATATAAGCTCTATCGTACACACGTACCTGTCATAGGGTCGTTCTTCGGTCACTGTGGTTGCAGCTGTCTTCTGAGAATTCAGGGCGCATGTGTAACAAAGCGGGAACATTAGTTTTTTATTAAGTTTACAGGTAGGACGGAAAAAATAAATTTCTGGTGCGTAATAACTTTCACTTTAGCAAAGCAAAGGTATTTTTTAATGTGTCCAAAATGATCGAAAATTATTTCTGGGTTGCCCTACGGGTTATGTTTTTAGTTTTTAACAAAGTGGGTAAAGACTTGTGAAATCATAATAGTGTGGATGGTTTCACCAGGCTGAATTTTATGATACAGTTTAATAGCGTTGGTTCTCCCGCCATAAAGTGCATCACGGTGTCCAGGTGATGGAAACGTTCATTTTAGAAGAAAGTCTTTGATACCATCTCTCTCTCAGACATTTCTTTCCATTTCATGTTCCCACATAATACGGATTGAAATCCAGTATCCTGCAGGTAACTTTTCTTAAATAAAATGCGTGGTATAAGTTGTCCGTATGTTGAATTAGTAACGTCCTTACTGTCGTTCTCATTATAACATACGGCAACGTGGTAGAAACACCCCTAATTCAAAGCTATGTGGGTACCATTAACAAAGCATAACCATCCAAAAGTACTTGCCTACCTTCTTTTCACCTACCCTTTAAGAAGGCGTGTTTATACTGACCCCTTTCTGTACTTTCAACATACATAAGCCACTGTATGCCGGTGTGGAAAACCGTTTCGGTTTTGTGATAATTATCAGCGGGGACAATGGCTATGGTGTCCTGCAGGTAGAATTTAAACCTGTTAACCATTGCATGCAGACAGAGGCCAGATGTAATAAGTTGAAAGGGGTCAATACTTTAGTGACATTTTATATTTCTTTTCACGCTTACATATTGACTACATTTTCTTAGTCATAGCATATCGTGTCTCTGTAACATTCACAAGCCTTCCTTAAAACTTCCACATCTGTTTACAGTAAGCTTTTAGCTCTTCCTGAAAATTAAAAGTATCGTTCTTATGTTTTTCATACCACGCCGTAAAACTTTTTTCTCCGCAGCATCATATAATCAACCCCATAATAATGCTGGGCAGGTATGGGCCCCTATATAGTTTTGATTTACTTCTGTATAAAGAAATGCCGGGAATGCGCCTTTAGCCCCAGAAAGCCCATAGCTTCTGGCATTTTACTGAGCTTCATAGGAATAAAATTCAAAGAGTCTATGAACCTAATTTTTCAGATCGTTTAAGGGATACCACATTAACCGCCGACTCCTTGATTTACAATATTAATTTTTAATTTTTCCTTGACCAGCTCCTGTACAAACAAATAAGCATCATACCGACCCGCATTATGAGCAACAAGGTGTAACCTGAAAACTTACCGCTGGTAAAAAAGCGGACAAAGTCTTGACACCACATGTCTTTTCCGTTGATTCCAGGACCTGGCCCGTACAGAGTGTAGCATAAATTAGTTGGGGATGTGTGTGCCTGTCTCCTGCATGCACTCAAAGTCATAGAAATGTATTTTCAGTCAAATGTTTAGGTTGGTACGGCTGCATTAACAGAATAGTTGTGTCAATTTGTCCAACACGGCCACCCAAAACGCTACAATTCAGCCGTCACACTGTGTTATATTCTGTACGACCTACATACCAAACACGATTGGCAAAACAATTTAATTTGACACAAAATGCCTCATCATGTTCTGCTAATTGTCATGTAAAATGAGGCAACGCATCAGAGCGACAAAAACGACATTGCGGCACCTAGGTTGTTCACCACCTGTTTCTATCCAGTCCTGATCTGTGACAAGCTTTGCAAAACTCAGACAAACCGGCCTATATTGGTGACTGTAGACAGAGCAGCATCTCTCACAGAAATAAACAACGCCGAAAAACCTTCACTTTTTAATTCCGTATATGGTTCATGGTACAGTATATAGACAATCTTATCTTAGAGGGACTCCTGTATGGTAATTTTGCCATTCCCCGGTTGTGGTACAAAACCTTAATTGTAATGTTAAATATTTTCAAACATTACAATATCACTGAAAGAAATCAATTGGTCATCGGTATGTGCAATCACATGTGTAACTTCTGGGCCCTCTCTAACAAACCGAATCAGTACACTACGCCAAAACAGCGTACACAGGCAGTGCCGCAAGGCACAGGTTGTTGTTGTAATTGTTAAAGTCGTACAAATGGTTCGTTTAATGCTTTATAATCTGGCTATAGCAAACGATCTCAATCGCCCTTTGAACACCGCCGTGCCGTTTCTGATAACAATAACAACAAGTTTGAGAGAATTGCCCGCTTACATCCCACATTGCTCTGTAAAGCATTTGCAAATTATTTAAAAATGTCTCGGCATTAAAATCTTCTCTAGACTCTGGATGAAAAAACTGGAATCAATGTTTCAACCACCGTCAAGTCTCAACTGTACAAAGTCCCCTGGGCTATGTCCGGTAAAATCCTATCTAATATGTTTGTATAGAGAGGCATGCACCGCATCAACAGCCCAACAAAAGAGTGAACACATCAAGATTACAATCTGAAATGTTCTATGTACTGGTACCGTTCAATTTACCAAGTCACGCTGTTGGTGCAGTATGCGCTCTAAATAAACAGAATTGTCTTGACGCGACCCATTTGTAACGTTTGAAACCGCTGAAGTGATTTGATATTGTGAGATTGTCATCATTGTCTCTATCTGTTCGTTAGGTAAAAGCTCAGGTTGTGGTTGTGTGCGGCTGATGATCCATCTGTGAACTACGTGTTGTGTCTGCTTTGTTACAACAACAACCCTCTTTTCTTCCAGCTCTTAGAACGTTTTGACACATACAACAAGCTTTATAGTCTTGTTTTAATTTTAGATCTCGCACTAAAGGCCAATTTTTCTTTTTTCATAAAGACTACCTCCACCACATCTTTAGTCACCCTATTAATCATTTCTCTTCTATCGACTTTAGATGTTTCAAACCTCCTGTATTTTTAAATGCTTCTTTTATTAGCGTCGCATTTACGGGTTAGGGGAATTAAACGCTAAATTCCTTGCGTCTCTCGCGCAACATTAAAAAAATTTGACAACCCGAAGCATTGATCGCTTACCGACCAAGATTACTCAATGTGTTGTCCGTAATTCATCCCAACACGTACATTGCTTAATAAAAGGTGTGTGTATGCAACCTGTAGATGGCGCTGCACCGTCCTGGGGCTCTGATGTCTCAAATAGGATCTGCCTTTTAAACTAAGCATGTCACCATCTGGCGTGGATGTAATATCAGAACGGGATACAAAACCTGACATATTGTTGTTTATACTTGTTGACTCACACCCTGATAAGATTTGTGCCCATCTACAGTTTCTAAAATCGCGCGACAACTGCTCTGTCCTTATTGATCCGTTACGTGGTCGGCGGGGGGTTGAATTGGCGTTCTTTGTAAGCCCTCTCGTTTTCTCCAGAGCCTGTGGTTTCCTCTTTTTGCTGCGATTTAAAAGGCCGCTTAATTATTTTATAGCAACAAATTAAATGTAACTTACGATAAAAGATGAACAGTCTATTGACTTACGTGCATTAGGGTACTGACTGACCTGTTTATTTTCGAAGACCGACGGCGTTGCCTGAGTATTTGTATTAGATTTTGCACTATCTTGGGTAATTGCAGTGTTTCTTTTTTTTTGCTGCGTATTTAAAAGATTAACATTAAAATTTATACACCAATTTGAAACTGCTGCACTACATTAAAAGATGCAGCTGTGCTTAGTTCAGACTTACTTGCTTTAGCTGGTTTGGGCCTTGAATTATTCACAGACCGTCGGTGTTGTCAGATCTATAGTTGTAGATGTGGTATAGCCTTTGGAGTTGGTCAGACTATATTGTAGGTGTTAGTGCCGATCGCCGTGATAATGGTTTGCTGTAGGCGTATGCGTCTCATATGAGCTTTCCATAGCCTGAGCATCTAAAAATAGACATTAAAAATATTAAAACCCATTAATAATACCTATTAACAGTATTTTTAAATGTAAGATGTACTTACTGTTCACTTGTGTTGTAAAGGCGTGATTTGCGGACTCGTCTGAAACATTGAGTATACTGTATTCGTCGTTGCCGGCGTGACTGTATTCGTTGTTGCCGTTGTGTGAGAGCAACGTGTATTCGCACAAACCTTTCTGAATCGCTGATCATTTCAGGGACGTCGTAGCAGCCCCACATATTATTGTTGTTAAAACATCTGTAAATATATATATATATTTGCTTGGTCTAACTGTTCAATATATATAAATAGATCGCTCTTTATATAAACATGCACTATAATCAATTAATTACAAAAACAAATTTAGCAGAACAAAGGCCTAAACATATATTTTTAAATAAAGAATGAAATATTAAAGCTTAAATCAAACAACAGAAGTTAGTTTGAAAACAAAATATAAATTATTAATCGTACCTTATTTCAAAGTGCTAAGCAGTCCTTTGTTGAAAATGTCCGTACTTCTGTATTTGAAACGTTGTTGTGTCTTTGTACACGCTGTCCGCTGTTTATATAGGGTTTGTCTGTGTCATCCCCTACCCTCCCCAGCCTGGACACCTCTGTTAGGACCTCCTAGTTTGCTCTATAGATCTTATTTTTTTTGCGTACTGTACTCAATAATAAAATAAGTTTACATAATACAGAACCGGGTGAAACTTTTATAGCTTTACAGTTGACGCAAAATGGTCTAGTTTGGAACTTATGTGTATATATTTATGCAGCATTCGCTTGGTAAAAAGCAATACGCGTCTAAATCCAACATTTTGTAACATTTAAGTTATTTAACTTATTTAGTTACAATCTGTATTCATACATTCAATGCGACGTGAAAGAAAACAGCGTAAGCCTGAGTCTCACGCGTGTTATGTTTTTACTTTTATTTAACATTTACAAAGTTTAATCACAATCAAATTCAATAAGTTAAGTCACAAAACCCCAAAGTCTTTGTAAAACAACATTAGCTTTTAAAACACATCTTGTGACATCTTTACTAAACAACTATACAATTAGCTGTTAAAACACATCTTGCGACATCTTTACTCCCCCCAGGGTACACCTTGTAGTTTAGAAGAATAAAGACTTGATGAAGACTTATTAAGACTTTGTCCTAAGACAATAAAGGCTTGACCGATGAATGCCTGTCTGTTAAAAACATCTTGTGACACCTTTTACCCCAAGGGACGTTGCTAAAGGAATGTCTTTTGAGAATGTGTAAAATATTCTGATGAACAGCTTATTACAACACGAAAGACGTTTGGCATAGTGAAGTGTTTCTGGTGGACAGCTTATTACAAACACGAGAGACTGGCATAGTGAATTGTTTCTGGTGGGGCAGCTTATTGCAAACACAAAAAATGGAGAACATGTTTCTGGTGGGATCGCTTATTGCAAACACAAAAATGGAGACATGTTTTCTGGTGGGACCAGCTTATTGCAAACAAAGAAAAAGACTGTAATGGAGAAAAATTGTTTCTGGTGGGGCAGCTTATTGCAACAACACGAAAGGACTGTGATGGAGAAAATGTTTCTCTGGTGGGGCAGCTTATGCAAACAGAAAGGCTGTGATGGAGAAAGTCGGCATCTTGTTGTTTGTATATTACAGGTACGTTCGATTACAAGCTGTAAAACATTTATTGTTGTTGTAAATGCTGTCTAATTAGCAAAATATACATGTTTAGGAACCGTTATATAGTTATTAATATAATTATAAGATAACCCGGCTTCGTGGTGTAAAAGGAACGGAGTTAATAGCTGAGTTTCGACAGAAAAATGGCAATCGGGGGCGAAAGTGGGGTGTGTTTGGCTTCAGAATGCAAGGGAAACAGGATGTTCATACTATGGGCAAGAAAAGGATGTTGTCATACTGGGCAAGGAAAAGGAAACAGGATGTTGTCATAGTAGGGCAAAAAGAGGGCGTGTTTTGGCCTCAAAGGGACAGGAAGAGGGGCGGGGAATGGGAGGAGAGTGGGAGGGAAATGGGAGGAAGTGGGAGGAGAGTGGCGGGGCACCTGTCACTTTTGAGTTGACGAGATATAGGTGTCTACACTACTTTAATCTCCCACATGGTGCATGCAGAGACATACCATCAACTAGCCCCAAGTGAGCCAAAGAATAATTTTGGAGGTTTGTCTGCATGGGTAAGTATTGGGTTTTATTAGTTTAACTCCCCTTTAACTATATATTTTTTAAAAACTAACATTTCTTCGCCAACGCACCATGAATCTTTATACATAAATGAAGAAATCTGCACACAGTTCCTGTAGCATTTTTCACTCCTAGCAGATTTCTGTGTACAGTACAAATAAAAAAGCCCACTAAATATTAACATATATCAGGGAGATTCAATAAAATTTCTTATTTTAAAAATGGTGCTAATTTTGCCCAACCAATCAGATGTTAGCTTTCAAATGTTAATAATATCTGATTGGTTTGGGGCAAAATTAGCACCATTTTTAACGATAAGAACTTTTATTGAATTCCCTGCATGTCTTCGATAAAAACACTTATATCATGCACACACACACATGTACCAAAAACTTATGCCTTTAAGATAAAGCAAGAGGTTTTCAAAAGGTGTGCCTCCGATGTTTGAAAACTACACTCCCAGCATCCCTTAACTACACAAGTGAATGCTGGGAGTTGGAGGCACACCTTTTCAATTCCCTTTTCATCTAAAGGGCACGTCCACCCTTTTTTTAAAATTTCATATGTTGTAGGGTCTCTCTCCCAGCCCCAAACGCATTATTTATTTTCAGAAAGTCCCCCAATCTTTACTTATTTCCCTCTTTCCTCCGCCGTACTGCATTGCCCTCTGCTTGCATGAAACTGTAAGCAGGGAGCCAGACCGGCAGCCACGTCCGTGATTGACTGAGAGGCAGCCAATCATGGACGCGGCTGCCGGCAGTTCAGAATGCCGGAGGAGAGAGGGAAGGTAAGTAGAGTTCAGGGGAATTTAAAATAAGAATAATGTGGTTGGGGCTGGGGGAGGAACCCTACAATATATGAAAAGGGAATTACCCTAGGAGGGAGGAATGAAAAGGGTGGGAGTGAGAGGGGGCTTTACTGCGCAAAATTCTCCCGGAGGATAACAGGAGGCAAGTCCTATATGGACTCTGCTAGGCTCCGGTGGCCAGTTTTTTGGATTTTGCGGGAACATTGCAGGGCAGCATTAGAGCTGGGATGTAAATAAGTAGGATTTTTATGCACTACACTGTGGGGCCAGTAGTGGGGGAAATTATAGTTTGGGGGTCGGCATGTCCTTTAAAGGCATTACGTTTTGTGCTACATGGTTGCCAAAACTTAACATTGCCTTATAACTGGGGCTGCGCTATTTTAAAAGGTTTTGGAAATAGCGCAGTGAGAGAAAAGTTAATGTAATGTAATTCCAGTGTGTTCCTTCCTCAGACAAAACAGTTATTTTTATTAACGTTTTGTTGAGAAGGAACCACACTGGTTCCGAAACGTCACAATAAAAGTTGATTCACTTAAGACTGGTGTGCCAGCTATGTTCATTACTTGAATATATAGACTGTTGGCTTCAGCGCTGGAGCACCCAGCATTTCAGCTTGTTGACATTGGGCTTTAGGTGTGCAGGATCCTAATCTACCTTTGGATATACTAAAAGTTAATGTAAGGCCCATGCTAGCCCTAATATACATCAAATAATGTAGGATTTACACTAATTTGGCCGTTTAACAACAAAGCGCTACCATACTTGGATTTGTACATGCAGAATTACACAGGACAATATATTATATCAAGCAAGCCGTACAATAACAAAATATCCAATTATTTATGACATTCCATTTGCCATTTTTGGTAGCTGCATGCCTTCAATACAGTACTTGATTTGCTCAGGTTTAATATCCCCCTGCCAAACCCACTTTTAGACCATGCTATCTTTGAAGGCAAGCAATGTCAGTAAGACACCACCGTCTTACTGACATTATTGTGTGTATGGTTCCATAGAACAGAAATGTGGGGTGGATGTTGGAGTGCATCAGTAGGTGTGTGTACCTGTGTCTGGGTTGTGAGTGGTATGTTTGTGTTGATGACTGTAAAACTAACTTTTTTTGATGATCAAAATTTGTTTTTTTGACAATAGTTTTTCTGCTACCAAAATTGATGGGTAGGTCAGTAAGTGTGCGTTGGATGGTATATTTTTGCATGTATGACCATAAAACTAACCTTTTTGATTATTGATAAAAATGTTTTTTTTGACTATAGTACCCTTTAGTATGTCTGCCACGGGAATGGATAGGTGGCCGTAGGTGTGAAACCTGTGTCCGTGTGGGGTTGAGGCTGTGAGTGTTTGTATGACCCTAAAACCTTAAATCCACATTTGAGTATTGTACCCTTTATAGTCTATGGGAAAAATACCAGAGATTAGCCAATAACGTGGTGGATTTATCTAGTTTATCTAGGAGATAGCACACTTCTCCTAGGTGTTCCCATTTTGTGTCTCTAACTCAAAATCTGTGGGAGGAGACACAGTCCAAAAAAGTGGGAGAATGAAAGAGAGAGAAGAAAAAATTTGAAAGAACAGTAGTTTGGTCTCTTCAGTACAAATTAACAAGCACACATATGTCAGAGAATAAATATTGGGCACTAAAGCAAAGCCCATGTGGGAAAATATGGCACACATTAGGGATCCGCATGTTGTAGGAAGTTGGAGACAAACAGCAACTGAACAACACTAGTTCCAGAATAGAAAAAGGACCAATTTAGCAGAAGGAACACAAAGATTAACATGGGCAAAAGAAAGCCACTTTATCTCCAACAGAGTAAGATGGAGGTTCCCTTCTTCTCCTGTCAGCAGCCTTTTTTTGTGCAAGGGTGGATTTCTGAAGGCAGATTTCAGTAGAATGACAAATAGCCAGCATTTGGCACTGAGACATCAGCAGCAGGAACCTAGGAAAACATTGGATTAGTGTTATAGTCACACAAAAAAGGAGATTTCCCGATGAGGCATGATTGGCATTGTTATGGGCAAATTCAGCCCAGGGCAGGAGGTCAGACCAATCATCTCTTATAGGAATATAACACCGAGATATTGTTCTAGAACTGATTAATGCGTTCAGTAGCCCCATTGTACTGTGGGTGGTAAGCAAAAGAAAATTGTAATTTGATTCCCAAGGATTACACAATGCTCTCCAGAATTTAGAAACAAATTGAGTTGCTCTGTCGGAAACAATTCAGTAGGAAGTCTATGGAAGCGAAAATAGAAGATAAATAGTTAAGGTAGTTCCACAGAAGATGGTAGTTTAGGAAGAGGGACAAAATGAGCCATTTTACTGAAGCGGTCTACAGTTACCCAAATGACAGTGTTCCGTTTGGAAAGAGGAAGTTCCACAATGAAATCCATAAACATGGTCCACGGTCGGGATGGAATGGGAAGAGGTTGAAGGACCAACAGGGAAGAGTTCTAGAAGATTTTGATTGGGTACAGCAAGAACAAGCTAGAATAAAGTCCTTAACATCCCTTCTCATGGTTGGCCACCAGAGAGAGCGGGCTAGAAGATCAATGTTTTGCCAGGGTGTCCGGCCTGTCGATGGATGGAATTCGAAGATAACTAGGTACAAAGAGTTCTGCAGACGGTATCGGAGGGGCAGACTCTGACTGCTTGGATTGGGAACAGAGTTGTGGAGTAAGAGAGGCCAGAATCTTGATTGTTGGTTACAGGACCCTTATCCTGGTCAGAAGAATCAGGCATAATGAATGATCTGGAGAGGGCATCGGCTTTTGTGTTTTTGGAACCTAGTTGTAGGTGATTATAAAATTATCGGAAAAAAAAACAGGACTAACGTGCTTGGCGAGTATTTAACCTCTTAAGGTTTTGGATGTATCAAGGTTTTTATGGTCTGTAAGATGGTAATAGGTATAGAAGTGCCTTCTAACAAATGGGTCCATTCCTCGGAGCCAATTTAATGGCCGCAGTTCATGATTACCGATATCATAATTCCGTTCGTTAGGTAGAATTTCTTTGTGAAAGGACCGCGTCCAGCCCCCATTCAGAGGTATCAACGTCAATATAGAAGAGGAGGCTAGGATCTGGATGAACTAAAATTGGGGCAGAGAGAAAGGGCTTCCTTCAACTGGTTAGTTGCTTAGAGGGCAGCAGAACCAGAGTTGGGTCTACCACCCTTTCTAATGAGGGCCAATATAGGAGAAGTGCGAATCTTTTAAAGGGTAGTCCACCGTTATTTTAACTTTTATGTTTCCAGTTTAACTGAAGGACGGAGGTAATATGCGATATGTCTTACCTCCTGTCCTTCAGTTAAAACTTACAGGAGACCAGAAGAAACTTACCGCGTAACGATCCGCGCTGCTGACAGCCTCCGACTACACTGACATTCCCGACGGATCCACAGTCCTTTGCATTGTGCGCGTGTGCACACAGTGCATAGGAGCGTGGACGCGGCGGAGACTGTCAGTGAGGCCGCGCTGGAGCGATACGCGGGTAAGTTTCTTCTGGTCTCCTGTAAGTTTTACTGAAGGACAGGAGGTAAGACATATCGCATTTACCTCCTGTCCTTCAGTTAAACTGGAAACATAAAAGTTAAAAATAACGGTGGACATACCCTTTAATAAATTGTCAATAATAGTTCGCAAAGCCAATAAACCTTTGAATAGCTTTGGTTCCGGTAGGAAGAGGCCATCTTGGATGCTGAAACTTAGACAGGGTCCATGAAAAAACCTTGATATAACCAAGAAAAGGTACTTGGGAAGTTCAAAGAAACATTTTTCTAGTTTGGCATATAAGTTATTTTTCCTCAACCGTGCTAAGACCTGTTGCACATGGAGATAATGTGAAGGCAGATCTTGAGAATAGACTAAAATGTCGTCGAGATATACGACCACTGAGTTACCTAGAAGATCTCGAAAGATGTTGTTCACAAACTCTTGGAAAACCGCAGAAGCGTACAAAGGTCAAAGTGCATCACAAGATATTCGTAATGGCCATCACGATATTAAAGGCCGTTTTCCGCTCGTCCCCTTTTGCGAATGCGGATTAGATTGTATGCTCCATGAAGGTCCAGTTTAGTGAATATTTTAGCTCCTTTGATCTGGTCAAATAATTCAGAGATGAGTGGTAGAGGATAACGGTTCTTTATAGTGATCTTATTAAACCCCTATAATCAATAAAGGGACGTAAACCTAGTCAAGGTAAATAATATACATTTAAATATACTAGGAACAGGCAAGGTAAGGTTAGTCTCTGGAACAGGCAAGGTAAGTATAGTCTCTGAACAGGCAAGGTAAGTATAGTCTCTGGAACGGCAAGATGTATAGCTCTGGAACAGGCAGGTATGTATAGCTCTGGAACAGCAAGGTATGTATAGCTCTGGAACAGGCAAGGTAAGGGGGCAGTATAGTCTCTGGAACAGCAGATAAGTATAGTCTCTGGAACAGGCAAGAAGTATAGGCTCTGAACAGGCAAGGTAAGTATAGTCTCTGGAAAGCAAGGTAAGGTTAGTCTCTGGAACAGCAAGGTAACGTATAGGCTCTGGAACAGGCAAGTAAGTAAGATAGTCTCTAGAATAGGCAAGGTAAGTATAGGCTCTGGAACAGGTAAGGTAAGTCGCTGGATACACACGATCCAGGGGTAGCGGAGTTACAATCAGGCAGTAGAACGAGAGAGATGCTGGCTTTTCAAAGTTCGCGCCAGGAGATGCGTTTGTGACGTCATCCCGCCGGCGACACTGCCTACCCGGAAGCACTCGGCCGAGACCAGATCGGCGCTGGATTGGAGCAACAGGTAAGTTCGTAACACCATGCTGGCAGGTGCAATATCTTGTTATCAAAGGTTTTTCTAGTCCGGCACTGTTCGAAAACTTTTCAGAAACATTATGGCTTTTTCCGCGATTTCTCAATAAAGTTTCATTAAAGTTTGTGCTTCTATTTAGCGTGAAACAAAACCCAAATTGAATTAGGCCTAAAAACCATCTGCAACCATTTCTTTGAGCCAAATGGACCGATACATGAACTATTGGCCGATCCAGCAAAACAATTGCTGTAATTACACAGCTTTACCTTATCTGGTGTCCTGGCAAAGTCATCACAGGAGTACTGTAGATAAGGCATGCTGGCTGGATCACATATTACATCTCCAAGATAGTTCCCTCCAAATTGTGTCATACTCATATTAAAAGTGTGCACACGAAATCAATACATATAAATACTAAGGAATGTAGCATACAAAATGTAATTTTATATACCGTATATACTCGAGTATAAACCGACCCGAGTTAAACCGAGGTACCCAATTTCAGCTAAAATCCTATAAATTTTTGACCCGAGTATAAACCGAGGGTAGAAACTTGGCATTCAAGTTGTTTGGAAACTACAACTCCCGCTAATAAAGCATGCTGGGAGTTGTAGTTTCCAAACCTTTGAATGCCAAGTAGGTGGCATGCTTTATTGGCTGGGAGTTGTAGTTTCCAAACATCTTGAATGCCACCCTCACTTGGCATTCAAGATGTTGGAAACTACAACTCCTGCATGCTTTATTAGCTGGGAGTTGTAGTTTCCAAACATCTTGAGATGCCCCCTCACTTGGCATTCAAGATGTTTAGAAACTACAACTCCCAGCTAATAAAGCATGCTGGGAGTTGTAATTCCAAACATCTTGAATGCCCCCTCACCCAGTTCAGTTTTTACCTGTGGCTCTTCTCCCCTCTCCTCCATCAAGGGCTCTGCTACATCCAAGGCTCTGCTACATCGAAGGGCTTCCTGGCAGGTGCGGTATCCTGAGCATTCCGGCAGTCACGCGCTCATTCCAGTACTGGCGCGCCGGCTGACGTCACTGCCCGCGCCGGGCTTGGCGCCGGGCAGTGACGTCAGACCGGCGCGCAGTACACAGAAAGATCGTGCGGCTGCCTGAATGCTCAGGTAAGCTACTGACTCGAGTATAAAACCAGCCCAAGTTTTCAGGCTGATTTTTCAGCCTGAAAAACTCGGTTTATACTCGAGTATTACGGTAACTTGTATTTGCTCTCACGGTTAATAAAAATTGAGAGGGAATATTAACAACAAAATATGTTCTCATAAAATTCTTTTGCTAGGACAGTTTATTAACTATGGTACTTAGAACTACATCAAGCTGGTTTATAATGCTGTGGGAACAATAAGTTTGGAAGAAACCCAGCACGCTACAAAGGTGAAATAATATAGCTTCACTAAATCAAATGGACCTTTACGTATAAAGATAAAAACAGATAAAGACTGAACAAAGGTATTTAGTAAAAAAAATTTAGATTTTTGTAATTTTTAGTGAATGGTTGTAGGTTCTGTGTTTTAATAGCATCAGGTTGGGGCCAGATGGTCACAGTTCCAATGGTCTGTAGTTCCATTAGAACTTACGGATCTTGGAACTTACGGATTTTCGATACTTCACAAAAATACGTAACTATTTTAAGGGTTACGGAATCTACTTTCAAGGGTTATCTATTTTCGAGGGTTATCTTCTTTCAAGGGCTACCTAATATTGTAGGCTACTTTCGAAAGTAGCCTCGTATATATGGGAAAACTCAAAAGTAGTGTAAAGAAAGTCCATTTTTGTTTATGTTTTGGTGATTTGCATGTTCCCCTGACCTTGTTACAGGTCCCTGTGTCATTAACACTAACTTACTATTGGTATTTAGTATAGTATACTATTTGAGGTTGAATAAAGACATACGTCCATCCAGTCCAACCCATCTAGCAATATCCTCATTTCCTGCCTAACTGTTGATCCAGAGGAAGGCAAAAAGAAAACACCAAATTTATGAAGGGGGGAAAATTCCTTCTTGACTCCAAGTGGCAATCGAAAATTTCCCTGGATCAACTCTACTTTATCCAATAATACCAGTAACTTGCAACATTCCTTGTTTGCAGAAACTCATCCAGCTTTTTTTTTTAAACTGACCAATGAACCTGCCATAACACCGTCCACTGGAAGACAGTTCCATAGCTTTACCGTTCTCACAGTGAAAAACCCTTTCCGAACTTGAAGCCTAAACCTTTTTTCTTCAAGTCTTAAGGGATGTCCTTGTGTCCTCTGACATGTTCTATTGGTGAACAATGTCCCAGATAGTTTATTGTATGGCCCGTTAATGTATTTATACACTGTAATCATACCCCCACGCAAGCGCCTTTTCTCCAGCTTACATAATTGTTACTTTTCCAGTCTTTCTTCATATCCCCTTATTAATTTAGTTGCCCTTCTATGAACCCTTTCCATTTCAAAGATGTCCTTTTTGTACACACACTATTCCAAAATTGCACT
Source organism: Hymenochirus boettgeri (assembly GCA_019447015.1). Classification (NCBI taxonomy): domain Eukaryota; kingdom Metazoa; phylum Chordata; class Amphibia; order Anura; family Pipidae; genus Hymenochirus; species Hymenochirus boettgeri. Next base: position 170,854,001 of record CM033475.1, on the reverse strand, counting down.
GAATATTCCAAATGAGGCCTTACCAATGCTTTGTACAGCATTTACCTTGAATCCATACCTCTCTTTATACAAGACAATACCATGCTGGCTCTGGCTGTTGCCGCCTGGCACTGCTTGCTACCTTTAAATTTGTTATCCACCAAAAATCCAAGATCCCTTTCCAACCGGGATTCACTTAACACAGAGCCATTTATAGTATAAGTAGCACAAGGATTTTTAAGTCCAAAATGCATCACCTTACATTTATCAACATTGAATCTCATTTGGTACTTAGCAGCCCAATGTGAAAATCTATCTCGATCCCCCTGCAACGTTTGCACATCCTCTGAAGTTTTTAATGGTCGACAAAGTTTTGTGTCGTCAGCAAACACAAAAACCTTGCTGACAATACCCACTTCCAAATCATTAGTAAATAGATTAAATAGAAGCGGCCCCAACACAGAACCCTGTGGCATCAAACTTAACACTTTAGTCCATAATGATGAAGCTCCATTTACAACTACTCTCTGCATCCTATTCATTAACCAATTTTCTATCCATGTACAAATGTGACTCCCCAGACCAACAGACCTCAGCTTATACATCGCCTATGTGGGACTGTATCAAAAAAATAAATGCAAAATCCAAGTAAACTACATCTACTGCTATGCCAGAGTAAATTTCTACTTACTTCCTCATAAAAGCAAAGGAAGTTAGTTTGACAAGATCTACTCCTCCTAAATCCATGCTGGTTACTACTTATAATGTCAGTCCTTGAAACATACTCTAGAACATATTCCCTTATTAAACGTTCCAGAATCTTCCCCACCACTGAAGTTAAACTTACAGGCCTGTAATTACCTGGCTGTGAACGACTACCCTTTTTGAATATTGGAATAACATCAGCATTTTTCCAATCCAGAGGCACACCACCGGACATGAGGGAATCTGCAAAAATAAAAAACAATGGCCTAGATAAAACTGAATGTAGCTCCCTAAGTACCCGAGGATATATTTTATCCGGTCCAGGAGATTTATTAATATAAACCTTATATAGTTCTTTCTGTACCATAGCCTTGGTTAACCAAAGTGCACTTAAATCTTTTATACCATTATTACTAATATACTCTATGATATCTGTACTTGGATCTTCTATAGTGTATACAGAGGGGGGGGGAAAGTATTCAAGACATTTGCTTTATCGCCATCCTCCGTAACTAACTTATCCCCATTAATTAATGGTGCCACATTCTCAGTCCTCATCTTCTTACTATTAATATACTTAAAAAATTTTATAGGCTTAGTGATGCTTTGTTCAGCTATCCTAACTTCATTATTAATTTTAGCTAGTTTGATTGCTTTCTTACACTCCTTGTTACAGTTTTTGTAATCCCTAAAGGCCCTTTCTGTTCCCTCTGCCTTATATAATAATATCAGTATGGTTAGTAAATATATCCAGTATCGGTATAACTAAACAGTTATGGTATTATAACAGTACGGTATATATCAGTATGTATAATATATCGTATGGATATATCATATGGGATAATATAACAGTATGGTTAGAATATAAACAGTTAAATGGTATCAGATATATCAGTATGGTATAATATAACAGTTTATGGTATATATCAGTATGGTATAAGATATCATAGGATGGATATATGCAGTATGGATATTATATCAGTATGGTATATAATCAGATGGATATATTATTAGTAGTGTATAATAGTAATCAGGATGGTGTAAATATCAGGCATAGTATAATATAACAGTATAGTATTATCTCTCAGTATCGCCGTATATATCAGTAGGGTATGTTATAATATACAGTATGGTATAATATACAGTATGGATTATTAGTTGTATAATAGACAGTATGGTAAATATATCAGTATGGTTGGGTATATAAAAACATAAAAAACGGACTTTACCTTTCTAATTACGATCGAGATAACGCTTATGTCGCATAATAAGATCGGGTAAATGTGACATTTTACCTCCAATGAAATGAAAATATCAGATTGTACCTAAAATCGGGCTAATTGTAATTCTCTCCATGAGACAAAAGTCCATCTACAGGAACTGTCTAGCCCCATTCTTTAATGCATCAATTTGAGATTACACAAAGAATGGGTGAAGATAGGAAAACATGTCAAAATAAAACTTGTGCTTTTGTAAAATGTGGTCTTTAGACATTAGATAGATATCTCAAAAACTATCCAATGTCTGCCTGTGTTATGGCCAGCTTTAGGCTTGTGTTCTATCAATACAAACTGTGACTGCAATGATAGCCCACCTCCTGTATGGCAATATAGTACTGATGTCCTAACGGTCAGAACTGTCACTAGGTCGAAATAAAAACCTAAAGCATACTAATAGCTGGCAGCACAGATGGCAGATGCAAGCGTGATGCCTTGCAGAACTACAGCCTCTGAGTTCGGATACAACTTTCGGCGGCAACTGCAATGGCATGGAAGTTTATCTACGGTGTTTGCTGGGTTTACTCCGGGCACTCCGGTTTTTCCATTCAATTGCATTGCTTGTGACATACGGTCTGAACCATTCCCAGGCACTTGTTAGATTGGGTGTTGCTGAAAACGATTCGTAAGACTTGCTCGCATAACGCAATTTGTTTCTTGACACTTACAACCCTATGAGTATTCTTCATGATCTCCAAGCTTTAGGAGAAGGAGTCCAACACAAAAAAAAAAACCTTGTTAACAGATAGCCACAGAGATGGCCGAACTATAGGAAAGTTCCCCCCGTCCGTTTTCAAACTTCCAACTCAGAGGGAAAGTTGGAAAGTTTTGAAAATTCGGACACATTCACCGTCTATGGGGGGAGTGATAGTTCGAAAAAGTCCGAGTGATTGTGACAGCTAAAACTAATAGTGGGTAACTTACTGTAATGACTGTTGGCAACCTGAGGAAATGGTCTGGGGGAACATGTCTTGTCACCAAACGTGTAAAACACTTCCTGAAGTCGGCGGGCAGTGTCGGGTTTTGCGCGAGCTACATTCGGCAAACCTTCGAGGAGTATCGAACGAACAAACAATCCTCCTAGGGTTAGCGAACAATACATTCGAGGATGATCGACGAGGTTATTCTATGGTTATTATAGTACTAGGTTATCGTGGTTATATATTAATAGGCTTAGCGACATCGGTACATCGAGGGTTTAGCGAACAAACGATCTTTTCCTAGGTTAGCGAAAACGCTACATTGAAGAGTTAGCGAAAACGAAAAAATGAACGAACGATGCTTCCTAGGGGAAGCAATGGTACATATCGAGGGATGATCGAGCCAGAACGAACGATTCCTCCTTGGCTTAGCAAATCGGGATAATCGATGGCTTGTGAAAACGAATAAACGAAGATAATTCCTTGGGAGCGAACGGGTACATTGAAGGGTTTAGTGAAAAAACAACGAAGGGTACATTCTGGGCTTAAAGAACGGCCCGTAAATCCGATGAACGATTGGAATTTCGATAAATAAAAATATATTATGGGAATTTTCGGATTATATCTAAAATACAAGCTGCAGTCTGAAAAACAAACTCAGTTTGCAACCCGAACTAGTTGAATAGTTCGAGTACGTATGCCTGAACTCGAAAGTTCGTTCTCGAACTCGGGCTCGATTCTAAGTCCATCCCTAAGAGCCATTACTGTATTTGGCTCTATTACTGTATGGGGAATTCTTTTGCATTTAAATACACATGACCGGGTGTTTTTGTTATAGGCCAGGGTTCACCACCTGAGTGAGATTGCTTGGAGCAGGACTGGAAGTGAAAACGGAGGAAAAAGTCATTAGGCCCTTGGTTAAGGTGAGAGACGATGTGATATGATGGGAAGATTATGTCCATGTAACTGGGGAGATATGCTATAGCTTCGGGACATTGCTGATTGTAAGACTACAATCCCGTGATTGCCTCCTGGTACAGGTTATAATTTTTAATATAAGCATTTTATTATGGGGAATGATGGGTGTGTAGTTCTAAAAAAGCCAGCTCCTTTGAGGAAGGGGAAAGATGGATACCCATTCATCAACCATAAGAGAGGGCAGTGTGGTGCCTGGATCTAATACCTGCTGTTGGGTACCCCTGCCCATTCTTAGAGAAGCAGTGAGGGGTGCCTGGGATCCCACGATTCCTGCTGCTGAGGTACCCCTCTGTCAACCATAGATGAGAGCAGGATGTGGTGCCTGGGTATCCCACATTGCCTTGCTGCTTGGTACATTTTGTCTGTCTAACCTGTATGGGGTAATCATCAGTTTGGTATTGTAATATATCAGTAAGGTATAAATCAGTATAGATCTATCAGTATTGGTATTATATATCAGTATGGTTAATAAAAATCAGTATGGTATATATCAGTATGGTATAATAATCAGTATGGTATAATCCGAGTATGTATAAATCAGTAGGTTATAATATATCGGTTGGCCATAATAGTCAGTATGGTATATATCAGATGTTCTAAGATATCAGTATGGTTTATTACAGTATGTCTATAATATATCAGTAGGTATAGATCAGTATTGTATAATTATCAGATGGTATAATAGCAGAGTATGGATAAATCGTATGTATAATACTCAGGATGCTATAATATTCAGTATGGTATTATATCACTATAGCTTATATATGCAGTATGTTATTAATATATCAGTTATGGTATACATCAGGTATGTTATAAGATATCCAGATGTATCATATATCAGTTAAGGTATATAGCACTATAGATATATATCAGTATGGTATAATATATCCGTCTGGTATATATCAGAAGTTGTAATATTTAAGGATGGTCTTGTATACATCAGTATGGTAGAATATATCAGTATGGTATAAATATCAGTATGGAATATCCAGTATAGTATATATACAGCATTGATAATAATCAGAATGGTAATACACGATGGTATAATAAACGTATGGTAGAATATATATGTTTGGTAATATCAGAGGTATTGAATATACAGTATGGTATATATTAGATTGTATAATAATCGTATGTTATAATCTACGTTGGTATAAATATCAGTTGTATAATATATCAGTACTGTATGTCTAATATAACAGTATAATATATAATGAGTTATCAGTCTGGTCTAATATATGCAGTTATGGCAAAGATATCAGTATGGTATATATTAGAGTTGATAATATAGCAGTATGTTAAATATATAAGTATGGAAAATATCATCAGTATGGTTATAATATATCGTATGGTATAATTATAACAGTAGAAGATATATTAGTATTGTAAAATTACAGTATGGTTATATCAGAAATGGGAGTATATATCAGTATGGTATAATATATCAGTATGCGTTTTATATATCAGTATAGTTTTTTTTTTTTTTTACATATATCAGTTAATGTTATAATATCAGTATGTATAATATGCAGTATGTTTTAATATATCGTGATGGTATAATATAGCAGGATGGTATATATATAAGTAGGGTATAATAAACAGTATGGGGGAGGGCATCTATAGCTATTATATGATATCAGCATGGTATAATATATTCAGTTAGGTTAAATAGAGTCGTATGGTATAATATACCCGATTATGGTATAAGATAACAGTATGGTAATATCAGTTATGGTAAATATACAGTATTTGGTATATATCAGTATGGGTATTATAATAATCAGTATGGTTATTATCAGTATGGTTATAAATATCAGTCTGGTGAATATATCAGTATGGTATAATAGTATTGTATAAATATCAGTATGTATAATATATCAGTATAGTATAATGATAAAAGTCTAGTAAAATAGATCAAGTATGGTATATACTCAGGTAATGTCTTGAATATACTTCCATGTATGGTATAAAAACAGTATAGGTATATATTAGATTGTATAATATGATGCAGTATGGTATAATATTCAGAGTTGGTGGATATACAAACCCATAAAAAAAGACTTTTTTTACCATTTACTTTTAATTCGACGATATAAACGCATATTATGATCGCATAATAAGATGGGGTAAATGTACAATTTACCTCCAATGAATGACATATCAGAGGTCAATAAAATCGTATCAATGTAATCTTTTCATGAGACAAAGTCCCAATCTATTTAAGAAATGCCTCGCCATTCATTAATGCAATCATTTGAGATGAACCAAAATGAATGGTAGATGACAGTATGGTATATATTAGTATGTATAAATATATCGTATGGTTATAATTATATCATTATGGTATATATAAGTATGGTATAATATATCAGTTTGGGATTAATATAACAGTATGTTATATTAGTACTGTATAATATATCAGTATGGTATAGATATCAGCTAGTATAATAGATCAGTATGGTATAATAAACAGTATTGGTATATATTAGTATGTATAATATAACAGTATGTATAATATAACAGTTAGAGTATATATCAGTATGTATAATAATCAGTATGTTTATATCACTATGGTATATATTAAACAGATGGTATATATAACAGTATGGTATATGCAGTATGGTATAATATATCAGATGGTATATATCAGGATGGATAAATTATTAGTATGGTTGATAATATATCAGTTGGTATAATATAACAGTATGGGTATATATCAGTATCGATAATATATCAGTAGGTATATATCAGTATGGTATAATACTCAGATATGGTATAATCTAACAGTATTAGTATATATCAGCATGGTATAATATATCAGAATGGTATATATACACTATGATAAGATAAAACAGTTATATGGTATAATATATCGTTATGATATATCAGTAGGTATTAAGACATAACAGTTTGGTATATTTAGTATGTATATATATCAGTATGTGATAAATATCAGTATGGTATAATATATCAGTATGGTATATGATCAGTATGGTATAATATTAACAGTATGGTATATATAGTATTGTATAATATATCATGTATGTTATTTATAATAGTCTCAGTATGGTATAATAGATCAGGTATGGTATATATTAGTATTGTATAATATATAAGTATGTTATAATAATACGTATGGCTCTTATAATATTATCAGTCTGGTATAATATAACAGGAGGTCAAATAACAGTATAATATTATATTAGTATCGGTAAAATAATCAGCTATGTAATAGCAGATGGTATATATATCAGATGGTTATAATATTTCAGTCTGGTATAATATAACAGTATGTATAATATAACAGTATAATTAATATATTAGTATGGTTAAAATCCTCAGTTTGTATAATCAGAATGGTATAATATTCAGTATGTATAATAGATCAGTATGGGATATTCAGGTATTGGTATAACTTCAGTATGTTATAATATATCAGGATGGATCATATATCAGTATGGTATATCTTAGTATGTATAATATATCAGTATGGTATATATCAGTATGGTATAATATCAGTATGGTATAATATAACAGTATGGTATATATTAGTATTGTTATAATATTGCAGTATGGTATAATATATCAGTATGGTTATAATATATCAGTTATGGGGCAAATATCGTTATTGGTAGATATCAGTATTGGTATATATCAGTATGGTATTTAGTATTGTATAATACATCAGTATGGTATATAAGCAGTAGGGTATAATATTCAGCTTATGGTATAATGATATCAGTTATGTATAATATATCAGTATGGTATATATAGTATTGTATAATATATCAGATATGGATATAATATCTCACGTATGGTTGTATATAAAAAACATAAAAACGATCTTTTACATTTCTATTACGATCGAATAACGATTTCTTATGTCGTCATAATAAGATCGGGGTGTTAAAAAGTACAATTTTACCGCCAATGAAATGAAAAGGAAATATCAGTTGTACAATAAAATTTGGCCTAATGGAATGCTCTCAGAGGGACAAAAGGGTCCCAATCTAAGAACTGCCTAGAGCCCATTCGTTAATGCAATCAATTTGAGGATGACAACATGAATGGGTAGATAGGAAACATCTCAAATAAAAATTGCGCTGTAAAATGTGGTCTTTAGACATTAGATAGCAATATCTCAAATCTATCCAATGTCTGCCGGTGTATGGCCAGCTTTAGGCTTTGTGCTCTATCAATACAAAACTGGCAAGCTAGCTCCACCCCTTTATGCAAATAGTAATGATGTATAACGGTCATAACTGTCATAGGAGAAATACAACTAAACGAATACTAAGAGCTGTGCAGCAGATGGCAGAGTGAAAGCGATGATGCTTTGCAAGCCATACGCCTGAGTGGGATCAACACTTCGCGAAACGGCAATGGAGTTTATCTCTACTGTGTTGCCTTGGGTTTACTCCGGGCCATCCGGTTTCTCCAGTACAATGCATTGCTTGTGGACCATCGTTGAACATTCCCAGGCACTGTGATTGGTGTTGCTGAAAAAAGATTGTAAGCTGCTCGCATAACGCAATTGTTGTCGTTGACACTTACACCTATGAGTATTTCTCATGATCTCCAAGCTTTAGGAGAAGGAAGTCCAAAAACACAGAGAGGCACTAGCGATGGCCGAACTATAGACAGTCCGTCGTTTTCAAACTTTCCAACTTCAGAGAGAAAGTTGAAAGTTTGAATCCGGAAACATTCAAGTCTATGGGGAGTTGAGAGTTCGAAAAGTCCGAGTGATTACAGCAACTAATAGTGGTAACTTACTGTAAATGACTGTGCACCTGGGAAAATGGTCTGGGGTTTGGGGAACATGTCAACTGTCCACCAAAACTGTAAAACACTTCCTGAAGTAAGGCGGGCAATGGCAATTGTCAGATTTTGCGCGAGTAACATTCGGCGGATACATCGAGGATTATCGAACGAACAAACACTCCTCTAGGGTTGAGCGACACAATACATTCGAGGATGATCGAAGAGGTTACGCTTGTTGATATATTATTAGGTTATATTTGGTTATATATTACTAGGGCTAGCGAACGGTACATTCGCAGGGTTTAGCGAAACGAACGATCTTCCTAGGTTAGGGAACGCTACATTGTAAGATTAGCGAAAAACGAACAAATGACGAACGATGCTTCCGGGGAGCAAATGTACATGCGAGGATTATCCAACGAACGAAAGATCCTTCCTTGGATTAGGCAAATGGTACATTCGAAAAGGTTGCGAAAAAGAAATAAATGAAGATAATCATTGGGATATAGAACGGTACATTAGAAGGGGTTAGTGATACGAGGGACCTTCGGTGCTTAACCAACGGCCCGGAAATTCGAGAACGATGAATTTGCGATAATTATGGAAATTTCCGATTATATCTTAAAATACAGATGCCAGTCTGAAAAACCAACTAGTTTGACCCCCCGAACTACTCGAATAGTTCGAGTACGTCCCGAACTCAGAAAGTTCGTCTGGAACTCGGGCTCGAGTTCTAGTCCATCCCTACAGCAAATGTATTTGCTATTACGGTATGGGAATTCTGTTGTCTATTTAAATACAACATGACCGGTGTATAGCAGGTTCACACTGGGTGAGAGTATTGGAGCGAACTTGGAGTGAAAAATCGGGATTGGAAAAGGTCTTCAGCCCTTTGGTTAGGGAGAGACGAGTTGTTGATATGATGTGAGCTTTAGTCCATGTAAATGGGGGAGCGTATGCTACCCTACTCTCGGACATGCTGACTGTAAGACTAACAATCCCCGTGATGCTCGGTACCACCAGGGTTATATTTTAATATAAGCATTTTATTATGGGGAATTGATGGGAGTGTAGTTCTAAACACAGCCATATCCTTGTGGGAAGGGAAAGATGGATACCTCAGTCAACCATTCGAGAGGGCGTGTGGTGCTGGTATCCTCAATACCTTCTTGCTGGGTACCTGCCAACCTTAGAGAAGGCAGTGAGGTGGCTGGATCCCAGATTCCTGCTGCTGGGTACAGTCTGTCAATCATTAGAGATTCGAGAGAGCGTGTGGTGCCTGTATCACAATGCCTCTGTCAACCGGTATGGGTTATAATCATCGTATGTATAAATATATCAGTAGGTAAATATATCCGTAAGTATATATCAGTAGGGGATAAATATCAGTATGGTATAAATCAGTAGTGTTATAAGATATCAGATGGTATATATCAGTATGTATATATATCAGTATGGTATAATATATCGGTTTGGTAATATCAGTAGGGGAGAAATATCTGTATGTATAATAATCAGTATGTATAATATAAAATGCTAGTTATGTTATAATATATCAGTATGGTATAATATATCAGTATGGTATATATCAGTAGTTATAGGATATAAGTATGGATATACAGTATGGATAATTTATCAGTTATGGTCATATATCACTATAGTAGCTATCAGTATGGTAATAATCAGTAGTGGTATATATCAGAAGTTTAAGATTAAGGATGGTATATATTTCAGTATGGATAATAATCAGTATGGTATGAATATATCAGTATGGATAATAAGCAGTATTGGTATTATCAGTATGGGATAAATATCAGTATGGGGATATATATCAGTAGAGACGAGAGCGGAGGGGATATAGAGAGCAGGAGGGGATAGGAGCCGAAGGGGGTAATATGAAGCGATGGAGAGATGCAGTAGGGAGAGATATCGTAGGGTATAAGAGATCAGGAGGGAGGGCGAATGAGCAGGCGGTAGAATAGAGCAGGAGGGAGAGAGAGGGATAGTAAAGAGCAGGAGGAAGGAGCAGAGGGAGAAAGAGAGGCAGTAGGGTATAGAGTGTAGGGGAATAAGATAGCAGGAGGGGATAAAAGATCAGGGAGGGGAGAAGGGAGTGCAGAGGAGGAAGAGAGCAGGAGGGAGAATCTATGCAGGGATGGGTTATATCAGGTATGGTATCAGAGATGCAGTATGGGAGAAGAGTAGCAGGAGGGAGAGAGCCCGGAGAGAAGGAGCAGGAGGAGAGAGAAGCAGGAGGGGAGAGAGAGCAGGTGGGGAGAGAGTGGATGGAGAAGAGAGAGAAGGGGAGATAGCAGGAGAGAAGTAGAGCAGAGATATAGATCAGTATGAGACGAGAGCAGGAGGGAGAGTAGGGGAGGGGAGGTAAGTAGAGCAGGAGGGGGAGAATAGAGTGCAGTAGGGAGAGAGAAGGAGAGTGGATAATAGATCAGTATGGGATAAGATAACAGGCGGGGGGAGGGGAGAGAGTAGGACTGGTAGAAGAGTCCAGGAGGGGAGAGCTAGCAGGAGAGGAGAAGAAGCGAGGGGATAGGATAACAAGGATGGTAGAGAGAGGAGGGAGAGAGAACAGTAGGGTAGAAGTGAGAACAGCGCAGGGAAGAGCAGGAGGAGAAGAGAGGCCAGGAGGGGGGAGAGCAAGATGGGAGAAAGAGAACAGGAGGGTAAGAAGTGAGAACAGTATGGGAGAGAGGAGGATGGTAGAATAGATCAGGAGGGAGATAAGATAACAGGAGGGTAGACTCAGGATGGGACTATAGCAGGAGAGGAGATGAACAGGAGGGGATATAGCGTCTGGGGAGAAGGGCAGGAGAGTAAAAGAGATCATAGGGGAGAGGCAGGAGGGGAGAAGGGAGAGCAGGAGAGGAGAAGAGAACAGGAGGGTAAGAGGGAGGAGGGGAGAAGATGGCAGGAGAGGAGAATAGCACAGGAGGGGAGATAGGAGAGTGGACAAGAGGGGAAGGAGAGGAAAAGAAGCCGGAGGGGGAGAGAGCAGGGAGGGGGAGAAAGAAACAGGACGGGGGGAGAGATTAGGGGGAGAAGAGAGCAGGAGGGGAGAATAGATTAGTAGGGGGAGAAGAGAACAGTAGAGGAGAAGGCAGCAGGGGATAAGATAGCAGAGGGGAAGATCACGAGGGGAGAAGATAACAGTAGGGGCGAAGATAGCCGGATGGTAATAGCAGGAGGGGAGAAGATTAACAGGAGGGGAGACGTAGGAGGGAGAATCGAGCAGGAGGGAGAAGAGAGCAGAGGGCAGAAGAGAGCAGGAGGGAGAGAGGGGGGGGGAGTAATAAGCAGGAGGGTAGAATAGAGCAGGAGGGCAGAAGAGAGCAGGATGGAGAGAGAGGAGGGTAGAAGCAGCAGGAGGTAGAGAGAGATACGGAGGGGAGAAGATGCAGGAGGGGAAAGAGAGCAGGAGGGGAGTAAGAGAAAAACAGGAGAAGATAGTGATGGGGAAAAAGAGAGCAGGTGGGGTGATAGGCGAAAGGGGAGAAGAGATGCAGGATGGTAGAAGAGAGCAGGAGGGGAGGAGCAGGAGGGGGAGAAGAGAGCAGGAGGGAGAATAGGAGCAGGAGGGGTAGTAAGAGAGGCAGGGGAGGGGAGAATAGAGCAGGAGGGGGAAATAGCAGGCTGGGGTCGAAATAAACAGGATGGGCGTACGAAAGCAGGATGGAAAGAGAGCAGATGGTATAGAGCAGGAGGGGAGAGAGAGAAGGAGGGGAGAGCGAATAAGCGGAGCAGCTCGGAGGAGGTAGAAGAAGCAGCAGGGGAGAAGAAGGCAGGCGGGGAGAAGATAGCAGGATGGGGATAGGAACAGGGAGGGGAGAAGCGAACAGGAGGGCGGAGAGGAGCAGGAGGGGGAGAAGAGACAGGATTGGGGCGGTGGAGGGGGGATTGTGAGGTGGGGAGAGGAAATAGGGGGAGGAAGGGAGGGGGGGGGGGAGGGGGATGTGGGGAAAGAGGAGGAGAGAAGGGAAAGGAGGGGGTGGAGGGGGAAGAATGGAGGGGGCACAAAGAGGGTTTGAGGGGAAAGAGGGAGAGGGGGGGTGTAGACGGCGGGTGAGGAAGGTGGAAGGGAAGAGGGAGTTTTGGGGAGGGGTGGAAGGGAGAGAGAGAGTATAGAGAAGGAGGAGCGGAGGAAGAGGGGGGGGTAGGGGAGAAGGTGGGAAAATGGAGGAGAGGGAGGGGGTGAAGATGTGGAGAGGAAGAGGAGGGGGGGAGAGTGGAAAAAGGAGGAGGAAGAGGGAAAGAGTGGGGAGGGGAAGAGGAAAAAAAAAGAAGAGGGAGTGGGGAAAGGGAAGGGGGAGAGGAGAGGGGGAGGGCGGGAGGAAGGGGGGGAGAGAGGAGAGGGAAGGGGGTTAGAGGGAGAGAGGGGGGAGAGGAGAGGGGAGAGAGTGGAGGAGGGGGGGTGAGAGATGTGTTGGGGGAAGGGGTGAGGGGTAGGAAGTAAGGGTAGGTGAGAGGGGTGGAACGGGGGGAGCGCGGATAATTGAGTGGGTACTAGGATATAGAGGGAGGGGCGTAGGTGAAGGTGTTAGGGAATATTGATAATATTGAAAGAGAATAGTAGCAGGGGAGAGAAGAAAATCGGTTTTTAAAATTATAATTAATATGATTTTTATTATTAAAAAATTATTTGAGTGGGTTTGTTTTTTTTGTATTTTTGATCATTATGGTATAATATTAACAGTAGGGTATAATATAAAGTAGGGTATAATTATATCAGTAGGGTATATATAACAGTATGGTATATATCGTATGGTATAATATATCAGTTATGGTATATATCAGTATTGGTCTATATATTAGTATGTCTAATAATCAGTAGGGATATAGTAGTATTGTTAATTAATCAGTATGGTGTAATATATCAAGTAAGTATTAATATAACAGTATAGTATAAAGATCAGTATGGTATATTATCAGTATGTATAATAGATCAGTATGGGTATAATATACAGGAGGTCTATATTAGTATTGTATAATATATCAGTATGGTATTAGTAATATATCAGTATGGTGTATATTAAAAAACATAAAAAACGACTTTTACCTTCTAAATTACGATCGGATATATAACGATCTTACGTCGATACATCTAAGTCGGGTAAATGTACAATTTTACTCCAAATGAAATGAAATATCAGATGGAAATAAAGCGGCCCTAATAGTAATCTCTCATGAGACAAAAGTCCAATCTAATGAACTGTTGCCCTTCTTTAATGCAATCAATTTGAGATTTACCAATGAATGGGTCAGATAGGAACATGTCAAAATAATAACTTGCTGCTTGTAAAATGTGGTCTTTATGTACATGAGATAGATATCTCAAATCTATCCAATAATGTCTGCCTGGTATGGGCCAGCTTTAGCGTTGTGCTTATAGCCAATACAAAACGGGTTCTGCAATGATAGCTCCACCCCTTTTAGCCAAAAATAGTCATGATCTGTTATAACGGTATTAACTGTCACTAGGTAGAAATAAAACTAAAGAATACGAATAGCTGGCAGCACAGAATGGAAGAGCAGAGTGAAAGCGATGATGCCTTGACAGCACTACGCCCTGAGTTCGGGGATCCAACTGTCGGCGCAACTTGCAATGGAGTATCTCTACTGGTTGCTGGGTTTTTACTCCGGGCACTCCGGTGATTTCTCCAATTACAAATTGCATGCTTGTGAAATATCGGTTATTTACTGAACATTCCCAGGCACTGAGATTGGTGTTTGTCTGAAAAACAGATCGGATGCTTGCTCGCATAACGCAATTTGGTTTTCTTTGACATGACACACCTATGAGTATTTCTTCATGATCTCCGAAGCTTTAGGAGAGGAGTCCACAAACTACAGAAGCACTAGAGATGGCGACCGAACTATTAGAAAGTTCCGTCCGTTTCAAACTTGGTCCAACTAGGAGAAAGCTGGGAAGTTTGAAAATCGGCACATCAATCTATGGGGGAGTATAGTTCGAAAAGTCCGAGTGATTTACAGCTTAAAAACTAATAGTGGTAAACTTACTGTAAATGGACTGTGGCACCTGGGAAAGTGGTCGGGGGAAATGTCACTGTCACAAAACTTGTAAAAACACTTCCTGAAGTAAGGCGGGCAGTGGTCGGGTTTGCGCCGAGCTAACATTCGGCAAACATTCAGAGGATTAAGCGATTACGAACAAACAATCCTTCTAGGGTTACGAAACCAAACTTCGAGGATTACTCGAACGAGGTTATTCTATGGTATTATATTACTAGGTTATTACGTTGGTTATTAATTACTAGGCTAGCGACGGTACATTCGAGGGTTCGCGAAAAACAAAACGATCTTTCGAGGTTAGCGACCGTACATGAAGAGTTAGACGAAACGAAAAAAATGAACGAACGATGTTCCTAGGGTAAGCAATGGGTAACATTCGAGGATATCGAAACGAACAAAACGAACGATCCCGTCCTTGGCTAGAAATGGTACATTCGACTGGATTGTGAAAAAGGAAAATAAACAGAAAGATAATGCCTGGGGATATCGAACGGTCACATTTGAATGGGTTTAGTGAAACGAATGGACATTCTGTGCTTAACGAACGGCCGTAAATGGAAACGTTGATTTTCGATTACTTATGGACATTTTCGAGTATTATCTAAAATACAGTGCAAGTTGAAAAAACAAAATAGTTGAACCCGAAAATAGTTCGAAGTTCGAGAAGTCCGAACTCAGAAAGTCGGGGGTCTAGAACTCGGGCTCGAAGTCTAGTCCATCCTTACTAGCCATACTGTTTTGGCATACTGTATGGGAATTCTTTGTCTATTTAAATAAACATGACAGGTTGTTATAGCAGGGTTCACACTAGTTGAGATGTCTTGGAGAAGACTGTGGAGGAAAATCGTGGATTGAAAAAGGCCCATTCAGGACCTTGGTTAAGGTGAGAGACGAGTGAATGCGGGAGCTTATAGTCCATGTTAACGGGGGAGGCATGCTAATTACTCTCGGACATTGATGGATTGTAAGACTACAATCCCATGATGCCTCGGGGGGGTACCAGGTTATATTTTTAATATAAGCATTTTTATTAGGGGAATGATGGGATGTGTGTTTCTTAAAACAGCCTATCCTTTGTGTGGGAAGGGAAAGATGGATACCTCAGTCAACATAGAGATCGGCAGTGTGGTGCTGGTATCCACTAAATACCTGCTGTTGGCTTACCCCTGCCATTCTTAGAGCAGGCATGAGGTGACCTGGTATCCACGATGCCTTGCTGCTGGGACACTCTGTCAAACCAAGAGAGAGCAGTGTGGCGCCTGGTTTCCCCACAATGCCGCGGCTTGGGACATTCTGTCAACCTGTTATGGTGTTGTTAATATCTTCAGTTTGGTATAATATTATCAGTTAAGTATAAATCAGTATAGTAATATCAGTATGGTATTATATCTCAGTATGTATAAACAGCTATGTTATAATATATAGATGGTATGTATCAGTATGGTATAAATCAGTATTGGTTAATATATCAGTATATTGGAATTAGATCAGAGTTAGGTATAATATATCAGTATGGTATATAATCAGGATGTAGAAACAGTATTTTATAAATATCGTATATATATTATGGCATAAATATATCAGATGGTATATTCAGTATGTTATAATTATATCAAGTATGGTATATCTCAGTATGTTATATATATCAGTATGGTATATATAATATTGGATAATTTATCAGTATGGGTATAAAATCAGTATGGTTATTATAAATCAGATGTTATACATATCAGATTGTATAAGATATCAGGATGGTAGATAGCACTATAGTATATATCAGTATGGTACTACTATATCAGTATGGTATAAATCAGTATGGTATAATATCTCAGTATGGTATAAATTCAGTAAAGGATATAATACTATAGTATCTATCAGTATGGTTATAACATCAGTTAGGTAATATCGAATGTTTTAATATTACAGTATGGTCTATACATCAGTATGGTAATAAATATCAGTATGTATTAATTATATCAGTATGGTATATATCCAGTATAGTATAATCAGTATGGTATACTAATCAGTGTGGTATATATCAGTATGTATAAGAATTCAGTATGGTAATATAGCAGTATGGTATAATATATCAGATGTTATATATACCGGGATGGTATAATCAGTATAGTATAATTATTAATATATCCAGTATAGTATAAAGAAACAGTATGGTTGTATATTTAGATTATATAGTATATCATATGGTATATATCAGTAGGTATAATATATCAGTATGGTATATCGCAGTATGGTTAAAATAGAAACAGTTTATGGTATATTCAGTATGGTATAATAATCATTATGGTATATATCAGTAATGGTATAATATAACCAGTTAGGGGATCTATCAGTATGGTTAATATAGCAGTATGGTATAATTATATCAGAATGGTATATATCCGTATATTTATAGGTATATCAGTTCTGTATAAGATATCAGTGTAGGTATAATCAGTATGGTATAATATATCAGTAGGGTATTATATCAGTATGGTTATAATATATCCGTATGGATAATATACAGGTAATGGTTACTATCATATCGTATAATATATCAGTCTAGTATAATATAACCAGTATGGAATATATTTAGTAGTGTATAATATAACAGGTAGTGTATATATCAGTATGGTTTTTCAATATATCAGTATGTATGTATAGTATATAGTCTATTGAGGTTGAATAAAGACATACGTCCATCCAGTCCAACCCATCTAGCAATATCCTCATTTCCTGCCTAACTGTTGATCCAGAGGAAGGCAAAAAAAACACCAAATTTTATGAAGGGAAAAACCTTCTTGACTCCAAGTGGCAATCGAAAATTTCCCTGGATCAACTCTACTTTATCTAATACCAGTAACTTGCAACATTCCTTGTTTGCAGAAACTCATCCAGCTTTTTTTTTTAAACTGACCAATGAACTGCCAACACCGTCCACTGGAAGAAAGTTCCATAGCTTTACCGTTCTCACAGTGAAAAACCCTTTCCGATGAAGCCTAAACCTTTTTTCTTCAAGCTTAAGGGATGTCCTGTGGTCCTTGACATGTTCTTGGTGAACAATGTCCCAGATAGTTTATTGTATGGCCGTTAATGTATTTATACACGTAATCATACCCCACGCAAGCGCCTTTTCTCCAGCTACATAATTGTACTTTTCCAGTCTCTTCTATTCAATAACCCTTATTAATTTAGTTGCCCTCTATGAACCCTTTCCATTTCAAAGATGTCCTTTTTGTACACATATCCAAAATTGCACTGATATTCCAAATGAGGCCTTACCATTCTTTGTAAGCATTCATTTCCTGAATCCATACTCTCGCTTTATACAAGACAATTACCATGCTGGCTCTGGTGTTGCCGCCTGGCATGCTTGCTACCTTTAAATTTGTTATCCACCAAAAATCCAAGATCCCTTTCCAACCGGGATTCACTTAAACAGAGCCATTTATAGTATAAGTAGCACAAGGATTTTAAGTCCAAAATGCATCACCTTACATTATCAACATTGAATCTCATTTGGTATTAGCAGCCCAATGTGAAAATCTATCTCGACTCCCCTGCAACGTTTGCATTCATCCCTGAAGTTTTTAATGGTCGACAAAGTTTTGTGTCGTCAGCAAACACAAAAAACCTGCTGACAATACCCACTTCCAATCATTAGTGAAATAGATTAAATAGAAGCGGGCCCCCCACACAGAACCCTGTGGCATCAAAACTTAACACTTTAGTCCATAATGATGAAAGCTCCATTTAACAACTACCTTCTGCACCTATTCATTAACCAATTTCATCCATGTACAAATGTGACTCCCCAGACCAACAGACCTCAGCTTATACATCGCCTATGTGGGACTGTATCAAAAAATAATGCAAAATCCAAGTAAAACTACATCTACTGCTATGCCAGAGTAAATTCTACTACTTCCTCATTAAAAAGCAAGGAAGTTAGTTTGACAAGATCTACTCCTCCTAAATCCATGCGGTACTACTTATAATGTCAGTCCTGAAACATTACTCTAGAACAGATTCCTTATTAAACGTTCAAGAATCTTCCCCACCACTGAGTTAAACTTACAGGCCTGTAATTACCTGGGCTGTGAAACGACCCCTTTTGAATATGGAATAACATCAGCATTTTTCCAATCCAGAGGCACACCCCGGACATGGGGGGAATCTGCAAAAATAAAAACAATGGCCTAAGATAAAAATGAATGTAGCTCCCTAAGTACCCGAGGATATATTTATCCGGTCCAGGGATTTATTAATATAAACCTTATATAGTTTCTGTACCATAGCCTTGGTTAACAAAGTGCCACTTAAATCTTTTATTCCATTATTCTAATATACTCTATGATATCTGTACTTGGATCTTCTATGTGTATACAGAGGGGAGGGGAAAAGTATTCAAGACATGTGCTTTATCGCCATCCTCCGTTAAAACTTATCCCCATTAATTAATGGTGCCACATTCTCAGTCCTCATTTTCTTACTATTAATATACTTAAAAAATTTTATAGGCTTAGTGATGCTTTGTTCAGCTATCCTAACTCATTATTAATTTTAGCTAGTTGATTGCTTTCTTACACTCCTTGTTACAGTTTTTGTAACCTAAAGGCCCTTTCTGTTCCCGTGCCTTAACGGTTTTAAATGCCTTTTTCTTCCTTTCATTTGCCTCTTTACATCAGAATTCAGCCACATGGGCGCGGATTTATTTTTTTTTACATTTATTTCCCAAGGGTATAAATTTAGATGTGAAGTGGCTTAAAATCCCTTGAACACAGTCCCCTTCTGTTCAGTACCTTTACCTGATAATACATTATCCCAGTTGACATTCTGAAGAGCTGCTTTTAACCTGGAAAATTTGCCTTCCCAAATTAAAAGTCTTTGTTAAACTAGCGCACTTTCCTTTCGATAACAAAGTCCAAACGCCACTATTTCATGGTCTCATCCCTAAGCCTCCGGTTACCTTTATATTTATAATCCACGATGTTAGATATTACCAGATCCAACAGAGCTCCTTTTCTACTAGGAACCTCAACCTGCAGCAAATTCAGGAACTCATCACCTTTTTCTCTGATGGCAGTTCCACTACACCAATCAATGTCAGGGTAATTAAAGTCCCCATAATGAGCACACTCCCCAAACTTGCAGCCCTTGCCAACGCATTTGAAGTGACCACCTCCTCTCGCTAGCTTATAGCAGACACCAACAATGACATTACCCCTTTCCTGTTGCCTAATTCCACCCATATTGCCTCCACTTTAACATCCATATTGCCCGTTATCTTTCTCTTAAATTTGGCTTCAATTCTTTTTTAACATAAACACATACTCCTACCCATTCCTTTTTCCTACTTGCCTAAACAAGGCATATCCTTCTAAATTTCTACCTTAAATTCTGAACTTTCAAATATTTTTTCCATTGACTTTGGCCATGGCACCTAGCGTGAAGTCCTTTTGCATAAGGTACCCCTGCCCACTCCCTGCCCAATATATCAAATAAAGTTTAGATCGATAATTACAGTCCCTTCTCTCCCGCGGCATCTCCATTGAAAGCAGACGATCTGTGATTGGCTGCCTCTCAGCCAATCATGGACAAGGCTGCCGGTCCAACCCGTTTGTGACTTCATCCAAACAGGGTGCCGTGAGGAGCGCCACGTGAGTGTAAGAGCTGTAAGTAACAATCAAAACATTTTTTTGAAATATTCAGCGGTTGGGGGTGGGAAAGAATGTACTACTCGCTGCCTTCTGGCGGTCTTGCAAAAGGGGCTTAACCAGCACCTCTCCTGTGGTTGGCTAAGGCAAAAAGGACATCTTTGAAATGGAAAGGGTTCAGAAAATGTCAAAATAATAATAAGGGGACTGGGGGTGCTTGAATATGAAGACAGATTGGAGAAGTCTCAATATGCAATCTGGAGAAGAGTACTTTCATCGGGATATGATCACTGTGTATAAATACATTAATAGGCCATACACCAATACATGTGTAGGAGGACACATGGACATCTTAAGACTGAATAAAATCTTCGGAATGGGTTTTTACTTACGTAAGAGCAGTAAAACAATGGAGCAATCCTCCATATGTGTATGTAGTAATGGTGGGTTTGTTGGATATGTCAAAAAGGGTCTGAAGGTTCTAAAAATAATGAATGTTGATTGTTACTGGTATTGATACATAAAGTGGAAGTTGGTCCAGGGATATTTCCGATTGCAATATGGAGTCAGAAAGGAATTGTCCATAATGATGGACATTGGAAAATGAAAATGTCACGAGACAAAACGCATTTCTTTTATTTTACAGGGCAGTTTGACCTATCCCTTAAAGTTTGTACAAATAATGGTCCTTGGAATGATTGTTCCAAAGACCATTATCTACAGATGTGTACCCTGGCACTGGTAAGGCCATTTGGATATGCAGTGCAGTTTTGGATCCGATTAACGTCACATTGGACAATTGAAATGGAAGCATGCTGTATAAATGGAAGGCAGAAAAGGGCAACTACAAGTATAATAAGGGTCATAGTGAGGGGGCTGAAATATGCAGGAGTTAGACAAGTTAGGGCTGTTTTAGGGAAGGCGACGTTGGTGGGGATATGATAACCTTTAAATATATAATGGGCCGTACAATGAACTCTCTGGTGCATTGTTCACTTATAGGTCATATCAGAGGACACGTGGACATCCTTTAGGTTGGAAGAAAGAAAGAAGTTTCATCTTCAGGTTAGAAAAGGTTTCTTTACAGTGAGAACGGTGATGATGAAACTGTGGAACTGTTTCCAGCAGATGTGGTAATGGCAAGTTCATTAAATAGCTTTTAAAAAAGGCCTAGATAAGTTCTAAAAACTAAAAATATGAGAATTACTGGTATAATACATATAGATCTGGTTGATACAAGGATACTTTCCGATTGCCATTTGGAGTCAGGAAGGAATTTTCCCCCATTTTTGCTGGGTTTTTTTTGCCTTCCACTGGATCAAATGTAGGTAGGGTAAAAAAAAAAATAGGGTGAATAGGTTGGACTTGATGTCTTTATTCAACCTCAATTACTATGTTACACAAATAATGTTTAGAGCTGACGAGTAGATGTTATCTCTCAATGGAGAGGGGGGGAATGACCAGATGTCTCTATAACATAGAAGGACAATAGGATTGATTCCCTATGATTGTTTAAATAAGCTGAATGGACAGATCACTTAATAAAGTTGGTCCAATCATGTACACACATTAGATTTTCAGGCGTGTGAACGTTCATTGCCTTCCATATAGCAACTGTGATTCATGGATTTGACAGTTGACATCAAAGCAAATGACTGAATGCTATCTTCAGGTACCTACTACCTACCTACAAGCATCTAACAAGCTCAGAAAGCTTGGAGAGTAGTGGTGAAACCTTTTGAGAGGCAGAGGAAAGAAGAATATTTAGCTTCTTTGGGGTTTTAGGGGGTGATTTACCTATATACAATGCAGCATGGCTGAATAAGAATTAATATGTTTGAAAGCAATTTTTGCAATTTGTGCAGCCACACTAATTATATTAAGTATGCTCTACTAGACCAATTATCTGGAAACCCAGTTGTCACTTTTTCACAGATATGAAATCTACACGCTGAAAGCATGGCTGGTATTGATTCATCATGCATACTCATCTGTTACAAGCTTCAGAATATTGCTTTAATCCGCCACAGTCTCCTAGATATTGAGTTCAATCTACCATATCTCCTAAAATCTTTTAAATCTGCCAATCTTATCTGGAGGTGAATGAAACTTTCACTATCTCAAGGTAAATGAAACCTTCAGAACGTATCAGTCTGTCTCCACATGTTTGTAATATCCCAATCAAAGCACCTGAGAGCTGACAGAAATCCGTGGGAGTAGACTTCGTATTTGGGGAAGTAAGACTTAAAAAAAGTGATTAGGGGCCAAAAGATGCGTTAACTTTTCGCCACAATTATAGCCGCCATTTTGCCAAAATCAGACTTAGCGCTATTTTATAAAGCGTCAATATCCAGTGTCGAAAGTCACTATCGCTGCAAACTCTTTTTTGCGGGTAAGTTTGTCCATTTTAATTTGACAACCCTGTGGTGGTGGAAATGGGAAAACTTAGCTCTGTGGGCTTCAAGGGGTGCTGGGAAGGGGGCTAAGGCGTCTCACAGCTGGAAACCAGGAACTCCCTACCCAGCACTTATAAGTAGAGATGGCCGAACTTTCGAAAGTTCGCATTTTCGAACTATATGGGAAAAAATACGGGTAGTAAGTAATTAAAAAGCACCATAGTTCCCATTATATCTAATCAGAAAAAGCAGGCTCCATCCCTTTCACAATAAAATCCGATAAAATCCATACCTTATTTAAACAGTTTAAAAATCCAGTATTGAACACTTCCTTTAAGGGTGAGCAAGCCCAACGGAATATAGCCGCAAAATAGGTCTAAGTGTTTCAGGCTGGTTAGCCCTTACTCATGACACCATTACTATCCCCTTCTGTTTTATACCCCCTTCTGTTTTGTCAGAACATTGGATTGGTAATATATGAAAGATTATATATTGTAAATGATCCATAGTGTCAATTTCTGTTTGTATCATTTATTCATTTATATTTGGTTCAGACAAATAATGAAACCTTCTTAAAAAGTCAAATGACTAATGAGACACACACATAAACACACGCGTGCCTTCTACGTGAATATGTTTATTCTCATTTGCATATAGTCATAAGGTTGCGTTGCTTCCTTGGTCTGTTTGCAATCAGTGCAATCAGTTGGTAGAGGTGAGTGAACACCATGATGAAGCATGAAAATCTAGTTCTTGGAGGATAGCTATTGGTAAGAGGTTCATTTGCTTTTTAATACTAGAAAGTTTTAAAAGATTGTCAGAGAATCTTTACAATACATTCTGTGCAGTTTTGAATTATTAAAATATTATTCAAGTAAATGTTAATCACAATACTATCAATGTCTCTGGTCTACTTTATATTTCTCTTTCGGTTTCCTTTTTTATTCTATACATACAGGTGCCTCTCTAAGTGTTAATGTGGGTTTGTGCCTGAGTCTAACATTTTTGTTTTATGAATATTCTGGGGGGTTTCTTTTATCTCCTCATTTTGTAGTATTTGGGCCATTTCAGAACATATGGGGAATTATTCATAAAGGTAAACACTTGGATGGCTATAATGATAGAAAATGCAAATAGAATTAAATCCTTTTGGAGTATTTTCATTGGGATGATCTAATGTAATGATTTATTAACTTTTTATATACATAATATAAAAATGCACAAATATTGACTCTTCATATGTTTAGGTTTCTTCACCATTATGTTTGTGGATCATTATAGCAAATTGGCGTTTTTTGGGGGATAAATATTTTATAGACTTTCTCTTGCTTTTGTTTTATAACCATCCTGATACACACGGAGAGTTGCCTTTATTCAATTGCACAGGAAACCTTAGAAACTTCAGTCATGTTAGGTATTTAATCTCAGTATTGTTCTTTAAAAAATTATTCTATACACAATTCCAGATGTTTCTAACAAAGTACAAATTATAAACTCTTCTGTATCTAATGACTTGATGAGTTTATTTTTGTGATGGTTTCATTATTCTCTTGGATGGGTGTTTATTTTGGTGATGGTATTCTAATGTTCTCTATGCTGGTGATGTATTTTTATTTGGTGATGTTCTAATATTCTCTATGTGGATGATGTTATTTGGTTGATGTGTATCTATATGTTCTCTATGTGTGATGATTGGTTTTTATTTTGGTGTGGTACTGTATGATTCTCTATCTGGGATGATGTTTTATTTGTGCTGGTTTTTATGTTTTTTTTATATTTGGTTGACGATTATAATTTGTCTACTGAATGTTGGCTGCATTATCGGTTTTATTTTGGTGACGGTATTCTATTATTTTCTATGCTGGATGATGGTTTTATTTTGGTGATGGTATTCTTATTTATCTTTCTATGTTGGATGTGGTTTTATTTGGTGAGGTATTCTATATATCTCTATGCTGGATGATGGTTTTATTTTGGTGATGGTATTCTATATGTTCTCTATGCTGGATGATGGTTTTATTTTTGGTGATGGTATTCTATATGTTCTCTATGCTGGATGATGGTTTTATTTTGGTGATGGTATTCTATATATTTTCTATGCTGGATGATGGTTTTTTTGGTGATGTATTCTATATATTCTCTATGGTGGATGATGGTTTTTTTTTGGTGATGGTATTCTATATGTTCTCTATGCTGGATGATGGTTTTATTTTGGTTGATGGTATTCTATATATTCTCTATGCTGGATGATGATTTTATTTTGGTGATGGTATTCTATATGTTCTATATGTTGATGATGGTTTTATTTTGGTGATGGTATTCTATATATTCTCTATGCTGGATGATGGTTTATTTTGGTGATGTATTTATATGTTCTCTATGCTGGATGATGGTTTTATTTTGGTGATGGTATTCTATATATTCATGCTGTGGATGATGATTTTATTTTGGTGATGGTATTCTATAATTCTCTATGCTGGATGATGATTTTATTTTGGTGATGATATTATATGTTCTCTATACTGGATGATGATTTTATTGGTGACGGTATTCTATACTGTATATTCTCTACAGTATGATGGATGATGGTTTTATTTTGGTGATGGTATCTATATATTCTCTATATTATTATTTTATTATTATTGATTTATAGCGCCAACATCTTCGTGGCGCTTTACAATTACATAATCATACATTACATACAGGGTAATACATGTTATACAAAGTCCTACTTATTACATACATAGGTAATACATAATATAAGTAAACAGAGTATGGGGTTTCTTACAGAAATACTGTGATACAATAGGAGAGAGGTCCTGCCCAAAGAGCTTACAGACTAGAGGGTATGAGGGTGAGACATTAGGTTGCGGGAATGGTGGGGCTGTAAATAGATTGGCAGTGAAGCGTGAAAGGCGGTGGGTTGGATCTATTGGGGTAGTAAGGGGGTTATGTTTAGGCCAGGTTATATGCTTGCCCTAAAGAGGTGGGTTTTAAGTTTACGTTGTTGAGTGTTAAGGGATGGTGAGTGACGGACGATGGAGGAAGGGAGTTCCAGAGCAGAGGAGCAGCACAAGTAAAGTCCTGAATGTGGGCATGGAAAGAGGGGACCAGAGTGGATGAGAGGAGGGTAGTCAATTTGCAGAGCGGAGGTTGCGCCTGGGACAGTATTGCTGGATCAGCTCTGAGATATATGGAGGGGCTATTCTCTATGCTGGATGATGATTTTTTTTGTGTGATGGTTATTCATATATTCTCTAAACTGTAGATTATAGATGTAATTGTCATGGTAGTTTGTTGGTTAAATGAACCAAGTTGAAATGTAATGATTTAACTTAACTAATCCTAATATAATATATAATGTATATTTAAAAGACCATACCCACACCTTGTTGCCAGTCCTTTGGGTACTGTCTTATGGGGCCCTGTACCCACTTACAGCAACTCAAAAAATTATAATCCATTGACGCACTTCATCTAGTGAAATAATCGATTTATTGTGACATTGCTACTCTTACACACAACGTTTCAGGTGTTCCTTCCTCAGGTAGAGCACAATGAACACCTGAAACCTTAATCTGTTGTATTCAATTAGATCAACTGGACTTGAAAATGTAGTTCTTGAAGACGTTTCGCTAGTCATCGACTGGCTTTCTCAATTCAGAATGACTTGTACAAGAATCTGTGGCAATTATGTACCCTGGAAAATCCCAATTAGCATAATACAGCAGGTGTTAAGGGTGTGATTAGATAGTGGCTAAGAGGTGTATAGAGGAAGGTGTTTAAACAGCATTGTACATGGCAGACAGTTGGTGTCAAACCCGCCCCACCTTTATTCAGGGGCTTGGTCTTATTTTCACATAAATGGCATTTTATGTTGACATGGTGAGAAACGGCTGGGCCAAGACAGCACTCTACCAGCAGAACTGATCTCAACCCAGAACAGGTGGGTTCCTTGTTGGATTGCGCTGAATACCACCTATTTCAAATACAGGGATAAGTTCTATAAGCAAAAAAACATGGATGTGCTATGGGATCTCCATTCACCTATTGTGGCCAACCTTAAATGGAGGAGGTGAGAAACACAGGCGCTCTTAATACCTTTAAGGGCATAGCACCAGCCAATGGTTCAGATTATGTTGATGACACCTGGGTTAAATCCACCAGAAGGAAGTACAAGCTTTCACAGAACACATTAATGCGGTGGACCAAAACATTAAATTCACAAGGGAAGAGGTACAAAACAACAAACTGGCCTTCTTGGACTGCTTGGTAGAAGTTAAGGAAAATGGGTAAACTGGAAGTAGAGGTTTACAGAAAACCACCACACACACAGATCTAGTATTTGATGTTTGACTCCCACCACCCTTTAGATCACAAGCTGGGGGTCATCAGAACCTGCAACACAGAGCGAGAACATCCCCACTAGCACAGAGCGAAGGCTGTTTCACTGCTTGCTACCTTTAAGTTTGTTATCCACCAAAACTCCAAGATCCCTTTCCAACAGGGATTCACTTAACACAGAGCCATTTATTGTATAAGTAGCACAAGTATTTTTAAGTCCAAAATGCATCACCTTACATTTATCAACATTGAATTTCATCTGCCACTTAGCAGCCCAATGTGATAATCTATCTAGATCCCCTTGCAACGATTGCACATCCTCTGAAGTTTTTAATGGTCGACAAAGTTTTGTGTCGTCAGCAAACACAGAAACCTTGCTGACAATACCCACTTCCAAATCATTAATAAATAGATTAAATAGAAGCGGCCCCAACACAGAACCCTGTGGCACCCCACTTAGCACTTTAGTCCATAATGATGAAGCCCCATTAACAACTACTCTCTGCATCCTATTCTTTAACCAATTTTCTATCCATGTACAAATGTGACTCCCCAGACCAACAGACCTTAGCTTATTCATTAGTCGCCTATGGGGGACTGTATCAAAAGCCTTTGCAAAATCCAAGTAAACTACATCTACTGCTATACCAGAGTCTAAATTTCTACTTACTTCCTCATAAAAGCCAAGCAAGTTAGTTTGACAAGATCTATTCCTCCTAAATCCATGCTGGTTACTACTTATAATGTCAGTCCTTGAAACATACTCTTGAACATGATCCCTTATTAAACTTTCCAGGATCTTCCCCACCACTGAAGTTAAACTTACAGGCCTGTAATTACCCGGCTGTGAACGACTACCCTTTTTGAATATTGGAATAACATCAGCCTTTTTCCAATCCAGAGGCACACCACCGGACATGAGGGAATCAGCAAAAATTAGAAACAATGGCCTAGATAAAACTGAACTTAGCTCCCTAAGTACCCTAGGATGTATTTTATCCGGTCCAGGAGATTTACTAATATTAACCTTATTTAGTTCTTTCTGTACCATATCCTCGGTTAACCAAAGTGAACTTGAATCTTGTATACCTTTATTGCTACTATACTCTATGATATCTGTACTTGGATCTTCTATAGTGTATACAGAGGAAAAAAAATTATTCAAGACATTTGCTTTATCGCCATCCTCCGTAACTAACTTATCCCCATTAATTAATGGTGCCACATTCTCAGTCCTCATCTTCTTACTATTAATATACTTAAAAAAATGTTTAGGCTTAGTGATGCTTTCTTCAGCTATCCTAACTTCATTATTAATTTTAGCTAGTTTGATTGCTTTCTTACACTCCTTGTTACAGTTTTTATACTCCCTAAAGGCCCTTTCCGTTCCCTCGGCCTTAAAGGTTTTAAATGCCTTTTTCTTCCTTACCATTTGCCTCTTTACATCAGAATTCAGCCACATGGGCGCGGATTTATTTTTTTTACATTTATTTCCCAAGGGTATAAATTTAGATGTGAACTGGCTTAAAATCCCCTTGAACACAGTCCACTTCTGTTCAGTACCTTTACCTGATAATACATTATCCCAGTTGACATTCTGAAGAGCTGCTTTTAACCTGGGAAAATTTGCTTTCCTGAAATTAAATGTCTTTGTTAACCCAGCACACTTTTCCTTTCGATAACAAAGTCCAAATGCCACTATTTCATGGTCACTATTCCCTAAGCCTCCAGTTACCTTTATATCTATAATGCGCTCCACAATGTTAGATATTACCAGATCCAACAGAGCTCCTTTTCTAGTAGGAACCTCAACCACCTGTGAGAGAAAATTATCCTGCAGCAAATTCAGGAACTCATCGCCTTTTTCTGTGATGGCAGTTCCACCACACCAATCAATGTCAGGGTAATTGAAGTCCCCCATAATGAGCACACTCCCCAAACTTGCAGCCCTTGCCAACTGCTTATGAAGTTGACTCACCTCCTCTCTGCTAGCATTTGGCGGCTTATAGCAGACACCAACAATGACATTACCCCCTTTCCTGTTGCCTAATTCCACCCATATTGCCTCCACTTTAACATCCATATTGCCCGTTATCTCTTCTCTTAAATTTGGCTTCAATTCTTTTTTAACATAAACACATACTCCTACCCATTTCCTTTTTTCTCTATCTTGCCTAAACAAGGCATATCCTTCTAAATTTCTACCTTAAATTCTGAACTTTCAAATATTTTTTTCCATTGACTTTGGCCATGGCACCTAGCGTGAAGTCCTTTTAGCATAAGGTACCCCTGCCCACTCCCTGCCCAATATATCAAATAAAGTTTAGATCGATAATTACAGTCCCTTCTCTCCCGCGGCATCTCCATTGAAAGCAGACGATCTGTGATTGGCTGCCTCTCAGCCAATCATGGACACGGCTGCCGGTCCAACCCGTTTGTGACTTCATCCAAACAGGGTGCCGTGAGGAGACGCCACGTGAGTGTAAGAGCTGTAAGTAACAATCAAAACATTTTTTTGAAATATATCAGCGGTTGGGGGTGGGAAAGAATGTACTTACCTCGCTGCCTTCTGGCGGTCTTGCAAAAGGGGCTTAACCAGCACCTGCTCCTGTGGTTGGCTAAGGCAAAAAGGACATCTTTGAAATGGAAAGGGTTCAGAAAATGTCAACTGAAATAATAAGGGGACTGGGGGTGCTTGAATATGAAGACAGATTGGAGAAGTCTCAATTATGCAATCTGGAGAAGAGATACTTTCATCGGGATATGATCACTGTGTATAAATACATTAATAGGCCATACACCAATACATAGTGTAGGAGGACACATGGACATCCCTTAAGACTGGAATAAAATCTTCGGAATGGGTTTTTTACTTTACGTAAGAGCAGTAAAACAATGGAGCAATCCTCCATTGGATGTAGTAATGGTGGGTTTGTTGGATAGTGTCAAAAAGGGTCTGAAGGTTCTAAAAATAATGAATGTTGATTGTTACTGGTATTGATACATAAAGTGGAAGTTGGTCCAGGGATATTTCCGATTGCAATATGGAGTCAGAAAGGAATTGTCCATAATGATGGACATTGGAAAATGAAAATGTCACGAGACAAAACGCATTTCTTTTATTTTTACAGGGCAGTTTGACCTATCCCTTAAAGTTTGTACAAATAATGGTCCTTGGAATGATTGTTCCAAAGACCATTATCTACAGATGTCTGTACACTGGCACTGGTAAGGCCTCATTTGGAATATGCAGTGCAGTTTTGGAATCCCATATACAAAAGGGACATCTTGAAAATGGAAGCAGTTCAGAGAAGGGCAACTAAATTAATAAGGGTAATGGAGGGGCTTGAATATGCAGGCAGATTAGACAAGTTAGGGCTGTTTACATTGGAGAAGCGACGTTTGCGTGGGGATATGATAACCTTATACAAATATATTAATGGGCCGTACAATGAACTCTCTGGTGCATTGTTCACTTATAGGTCATATCAGAGGACACGTGGACATCCTTTAAGGTTGGAAGAAAAGAAGTTTCATCTTCAGGTTAGAAAAGGTTTCTTTACAGTGAGAACGGTGAAACTGTGGAACTGTCTTCCAGCAGATGTGGTAATGGCAAGTTCATTAAATAGCTTTAAAAAAGGCCTAGATAAGTTTCTAAACTAAAAATATTGAGAATTACTGGTATTAATCATATAGATCTGGTTGATACAAGGATACTTTCCGATTGCCATTTGGAGTCAGAAGGAATTTTCCCCCCATTTTTGCTGGGTTTTTTTTGCCTTCCACTGGATCAACTGTTAGGTAGGGTAAAAAAAAAATAGGGTGAATAGGTTGGACTTGATGTCTTTATTCAACCTCAATTACTATGTTACACAAATAATGTTTAGAGCTGACGGAGTAGCATGTTATCTCTCAATGGAGAGGGGGGAATGATCCAGATGTCTCTTATAACATAGAAGGACAATAGGATTGATTCCCTATGATTGTTAAATAAGCTGAATGGACAGATCACTTAATAAAGTTGGTCCAATCATGTACACACATTAGATTTTCAGGCAGTGTGAACGTTCATTGCCTTCCATATAGCAACTGTGATTCATGGATTTGACAGTTGACATCACAGCAAATGACTGAATGCTATTCTTCAGGCTACCTACTACCTACCTACAAGCATCTAACAAGCTCAGAAAGCTTGGAGAGTAGGTGAAACCTTTTGAGAGGCAGAGGAAAGAAGAATATTTAGCTTCTTTGGGGTTTTAGGGGGTGATTTACCTATATACAATGCAGCATGGCTGAATAAGAATTAATATTGTTTGAAAGCAATTATTTTGCAATTTGTGCAGCCACACTAATTATATTAAGTATGTCTCTACTAGACCCAATTATCTGGAAACCCAGTTGTCACTTTTTCCACAGATATGAAATCTACACGCTGAAAGCATGGCTGGTATTGATTCATCATGCATACTCAATCTGTTACAAGCTTCAGAATATTGCTTTTAATCCGCCACAGTCTCCTAGATATTGAGTTCAATCTACCAATATCTCCTAAAATGTCTTTAAATCTGCCAATCTTATCTGGAGGTGAATGAAACTTTCACTATCTCAAGGTAAATGAAACCTTCAGAACGTATCAGTCTGTCTCCACATGTTTGTAATATCCCAATCAAAGCACCTGAGAGCTGACAGAAATCCGTGGGAGTAGACTTCGTATTTGGGGAAGTAAGACTTAAAAAAAGTGATTAGGGGCCAAAAAGATGCGTTAACTTTTCGCCACAATTATAGCCGCCATTTTTGCCAAAATCAGACTTAGCGCTATTTATAAAGCGTCAATATCCAGTGTCGAAAGTCACTATCGCTGCAAACTCTTTTTTGCGGTAAGTTTGTCCATTTTAATTTGACAACCCTGTGGTGGTGGAAATGGGAAAACTTAGCTCTGTGGGCTTCAAGGGGCTGCTGGGAAGGGGGCTAAGGCGTCTCACAGCTGGAAACCAGGAACTCCCTACCCAGCACTTATAAGTAGAGATGGCCGAACTTTCGAAAGTTCGGTCCATTTTCGAACTATATGGGAAAAAATACGGGTAGTAAGTAATTAAAAATGCACCATAGTTCCCCATTACTATCTAATCAGAAAAAAGCAGGCTCCATCCCTTCTCACAATAAAATCCGATAAAATCATATACCTTTATTTAAACAGTTTACAAATCCAGTATTGAACACTTCCTTTAAAGGGTGAGCAAGCCCAACGGAATATAGCGCAAAATAGTGTCTAACGTGTTTCAGGCTGGTTAGCCCTTACTCATAGACACCATTACTATCCCCTTCCTGTTTTATACCCCCCTTCTGTTTGTCAGAACATTGGTATTGGTAATATATGAAAGATTATATATTGTAAATGATCCATAGTGTCAATTTCTGTTTGTATCATTTATTCATTTATATTTGGTTCAAGACAAATAATGAAACCTTCTTAAAAAGTCAAATGACTAATGAGACACACACACATAAACACACGCGTGCCTTTCTACGTGAATATGTTTATTCTCATTTGCATATAGTCATAAGGTTGCTGTTGCTTCCTTGGTCTGTTGCAATCAGTGCAATCAGTTGGTAGAGGTGAGTGAACACACATGATGACAGCATGAAATCTAGTTCTTCGGAGGAATAGCTATTGGTAAGAGGTTCATTTGCTTTTTAATACTAGAAAGTTTTTAAAAGATTGTCAGAGAATCTTTACAATA
Source organism: Hymenochirus boettgeri (assembly GCA_019447015.1). Classification (NCBI taxonomy): domain Eukaryota; kingdom Metazoa; phylum Chordata; class Amphibia; order Anura; family Pipidae; genus Hymenochirus; species Hymenochirus boettgeri. Next base: position 170,821,201 of record CM033475.1, on the reverse strand, counting down.
CATTCTGTGCAGTTTTTGAAGGTTTATAAAATATTTAATTCAAGTAAATGTTAATCACATATACTATTCAATGTTCTCTGGTCTACTTTATATTTCTCTTTTCCGGTTTCTTTTTTAATTCTATACATACAGGTGCCTCTCTAAGTGTTAATGTGGGTTTGTGCCTGAGTCTAACATTTTTGTTTTATGAATATTCCTGTGGGGGTTTCTTTTATCTCCTCATTTTGTAGTATTTGGGCCATTTCAGAACATATGGGGAATTATTCATAAAGAGGTAAAACACTTGAGACTGGCTATAATGATAGAAAATGCAAATAGAATTTAACTCCTTTGGGAGTATTTTCATTGGGATGATCTAATGTAAGATTGTATTAACTCTTTTATATACATTAATATAAAAATGCAAACAATATTACTCTTCATATGTTTAGGTTTTCTTCACCATTATGTTTTGTGGATCATTATAAGCAAATTGAGCAGTTTTTTGGGGGATAAATATTTTATAGACTTTCTCTTGCTTTGTTTATAACATCACCTGATACACAGGAGACGAGTTGGCCTTTTTACTTCAATGCACAGGTAAACCTTTAGAATACATTTCATGTCATTGTAGGTATTTAATCTCAGTTATTGTTCTTTAATAAAATTATTCTAATACACAATTCCAGATGATTTCTAACAAAGTACAAATTAAAATCTCTTCTGTATCTAAAATGCTTTGCTGGATGATGATTTTATTTTGGTGATGGTATTCTATATATTCTCTATGCTGGATGGTGGTTTTATTTTGGTGATGGTATTCTATATGTTCTCTATGCTGGATGATGATTTTATTTTATTTTGGTGATGTATTCTATATATTCTCTATGCTGGATGATGGTTTTATTTTGGTGATGGTATTCTATATATTCTCTATGCTGGATGATGGTTTTATTTTGGTGATGTATTCTATATATTCTCTATGCTGGATGATGGTTTTATTTTGGTGATGGTATTCTATATGTTCTCTATGCTGGATGATGGTTTTATTTTGGTGACGGTATTCTATATATCCTATGCTGGATGATGGTTTTATTTTGGTGATGGTATTCTATATATTGCTCTAGCTTAGATGTTTTATTTTGGTGATGGTATTCTATATATTCTCTATGCTGGATGATGGTTTTATTTTGGTGATGTATTCTATATATTCTCTATGCTGGATGATGGTTTTATTTTGGTGATGGTATTCTATATGTTCTCTATGCTGGATGATGGTTTTATTTTGGTGATGGTATTCTATATATTCTCTATGCTGGATGATGATTTTATTTTGGTGATGGTATTCTATAATTCTCTATGCTGGATGATGATTTTATTTTGGTGATGATATTCTATATGTTCTCTATACTGGATGATGATTTTATTTTGGTGACGGTATTCTATACTGTATATTCTCTACAGTATGATGGATGATGGTTTTATTTTGGTGATGGTATTCTATATATTCTCTATTATTATTATTATTATTATTATTGATTTATATAGCGCCAACATCTTCCGTGGCGCTTTACAATTACATAATCATACATTACATACAGGGTAATACATGTTATACAAAGTCCTACTTATTACATACATAGGTAATACATAATATAAGTAAACAGAGTATGGGGTTTCTTACAGAAATACTGTGATACAATAGGAGAGAGGTCCCTGCCCAAAGAGCTTACAGACTAGAGGGTATGAGGGTGAGACATTAGGTTGCGGGAATTGGTAGGCTGTAAATAGATTGGCAGTGAAGCGTGAAAGGCGGGTTGGATCATATTGGGTAGTAAGGGGGTTATGTTTAGGCCAGGTTATATGCTTGCCTAAAGAGGTGGGTTTTAAGTTTACGTTTGAAGGTGTTAAGGGATGGTGAGTGACGGACAGATGGAGGAAGGGAGTTCCAGAGCAGAGGAGCAGCACAAGTAAAGTCCTGAATGTGGGCATGGAAAGAGGTGACCAGAGTGGATGAGAGGAGGGTATCATTTGCAGAGCGGAGGTTGCGCCTGGGACAGTATTGCTGGATCAGCTCTGAGATATATGGAGGGGCTATTCTCTATGCTGGATGATGATTTTATTTTGGTGATGGTATTCTATATATTCTCTAAACTGTAGATTATAGATGTAATTGTCATGGTAGTTTGTTGGTTAAATTGAACCAAGTTGAAATGTAATGATTTAACTTAACTAATCCTAATATAATATATAATGTATATTTAAAAGACCATACCCACACCTTGTGCTGCCAGTCCTTTGGGTACTGTCTTATGGGGCCCTGTACCCACTTACAGCAACTCAAAAAATCTATAATCCATTGACGCACTTCATCTAGTGAAATAATCGATTTATTGTGACATTGCTACTCTTACACACAACGTTTCAGGTGTTCCTTCCTCAGGTAGACGAATGAACACCTGAAACCTTATATCTGTTGTATTCAATTAGATCAACTGGACTTGAAATGTAGTTCTTGAAGACGTTTCGCTAGTCATCCGACTGGCTTTCTCAATTCAGATGACTTGTACAAGAATCTGTGGCAATTATGTACCCTGGAAAATCCCAATTAGCATATCACAGCCAGGTGTTAAGGGTGTGATTAGATAGTGGCTAAGAGGTGTTATAGAGTAAGGTGTTAAAACAGCATTGTACATGGCAGACAGTTGGTGTCAAACCGCCCCACCTTTATTCAGGCTTGGCTTCTTTATTTTCACATAAATGGCATTTATGTTGACATGGTGAGAAAACGGCTGGGCCAAGACAGCACTCTTACCAGCAGAACTGATCTCAACCCAGAACAGGTGTGTTCCTTGTTGGACTTGTGCCTGAATACCACCTATTTCAAATACAGGGATAAGTTCTATAAGCAAAAACATGGATGTGCTATGGGATCTCCAGTTTCACCTATTGTGGCCAACCTTTACATGGAGGAGGTAGAAACACAGGCGCTTAATACCTTTAAGGGCATAGCACCCAGCCACTGGTTCAGATATGTTGATGACACCTGGGTTAAAATCCACCAGAAGGAAGTACAAGCTTTCACAGAACACATTAATGCGGTGGACCAAAACATTAAATTCACAAGGGAAGAGGTACAAAACAACAAAAACTGGCCTTTTGGATGCTTGGTAGAAGTTAAGGAAAATGGTAAACTGGAAGTAGAGGTTTACAGAAAACCAACACACACAGATCAGTAATTGATGTTTGACTCCCACCACCCTTTAGATCACAAGCTGGGGGTCATCAGAACCCTGCAACACAGAGCCGAGAACATCCCCACTAGCACAGAGGCGAAGGCAAAGAAATGAAACATCTCAGAGGAGCCCTTAAAACTTGTGGATACCAGACTGGGCCTTTGTCAAAAGAAGTAGAAGGAAAGAAAAGAACACGAATACCAACAGTGAAGGGGGAAAAGCAAGACAGGAGGAAGAAAATGGTATACCCATATTGTAGCAGGGGTCTCCGAGAAATTAAGAAGAATTTTCAAAAAACATCGTATCCCTGTCTGCTTTAAACCGAACAACACACTGAGGCAGCAATTGGTACATCCGAAAGACCCAATACCAAAACACAAGAAAAGCGACATCATATATGCAGTGCAGTGCAGTGAAGAATGCTCTGATTTGTATGTGGGGGAGACCAAACAGCAAATGCATCAACGTATGGCCCAGCACAGAAGAGCCAATTCCTCGGGTCAGGACTCAGCCGTGTATCTGCATCTTAAGGATAAAGGACATACCTTTGAAGATTGTAATGTTAACATACTGGCGAAGGAACGTGACTGGTTCAAGAGAGGTGTTAAGGAGGCCATTTATGTGAAAATAAAGAAACCAAGCCTAAATAGAGGTGGGGGGGGTTCGACACCAACTGTCTGCCATGTACAATGCTGTTTTAACACCTTACAAAACCTCTTAGCCACTATCTAATCACACCCTTAACACCTGGCTGTGATATGCTAATTGGATTTTCCAGGGTACATAATTGCCACAGATTCTTGTACAAGTCATTCTGAATTGAGAAAGCCAGTCGGATGACTAGCGAAACGTCTTCAAGAACTACATTTCAAGTCCAGTTGATCTAATTGAATACAACAGATATACCATGACCTGGATGAATGAGAACCTTCACAAGCATACCTGAAACCTTGTGTGTGGGAGTGAGCAATGTCACAATAAATGGATTATTTCACCAGATGGAGTGCATCTGTGGATTTTGATTTTAAAATATATCCAGTCAGTTTTATCTCTAAATAAGAATATTAAAAACTGTCATATCTTATATGCTAACCGAAGGCTGTAAATATGCATGGATGCTATGGACGCATTTGCACAAACGGTGTGTCATTCATCACCTCCCACAATGTAGTAGGGATTGGAGGAGGTGCTCATGGGAGAATGCATGCGGCGGGGGAGCGGGTGCGCGCAAGAGGTTAGCTAGTTGAACAATAAACATATTATAAATATTATCCCTTGTTTATTTTGTATTATAAGACTGTAGTTATGCAGTCCACAGACAAAAAAAAAGCTGAATGTTGGATTGAATTTTATGACTCGTTTGAAGATATGCTAAGGTTCTTTTGCGACAACACCACCATTCATGGTTCAATCCGGCTCAACTGTTCCAGAAAAAACAAAATGAAGACAACATTCTGGCTATTGCTTTTCTTTCTGTCTTTTGCTATGATGTACTGGCAATTTGGAGAAATCACCAGTCAATACTGGGCCTATCCCACCAGCACAACAATTAATCTGCAGTCAAAAAGCAAGATTTTTCCAGCTGTGACCATCTGTAATCTTAATCCATACAGGCAGGTATACAATACAATATGTAAGTAAATGTACATAAGTTATATATACTATATGTGGGAACAATAGTAGTCTATGACTACCTGGTAGTAGTATTCTGTGACCCATTAAAGGATTACATAGGAATCAGGACAAATTTGTTTTTAACATTTCACCACTCTTAGAGTACTGATCACATAGTCTGATATTATTTTTATTGAGGATTTATATAGCATCTTCTGTAGCACTTTACAATGACATGTATACATTCACATCAGAACCTGACCCGAATAGTTTACAATCTAAATGCATTTATTTGACACATACAACCTATCAGTATGTCTTTATGATTGTGGGGGAAAGCGGAATGCCCAGAGGAAACCCCACGCAAGAACAGGCAGAACATACAAACTCCTTGCAGATGTGTCCAAGGGTGGAGTCGAACTCAGGACTTCAGCGCTGCTAGGCACTCTGGGTAGACAAAGTCATTGGTTAAGTAATAGGAAAATATTTATTGTTTGTCAGTTACAGTGATAGATATATGGCAAAGGTACTGTGTATGGAGTGTACATTTTGAAAATTGAGCCGCACAAAATGAATATAAAATGCTAATAATGATCAACTGTCTTTCTGCCTACTAAATACCATCTATGTAACTGTAACAGTAGCAACAGTATGTATGTTCCAGCAAGGGTGTGTGTGGTTTATAATGTTGTTTGCAATTTGGAAATCGACACTTCAGATACAGATTCAATAAAAGTTCTTATCGTTAAAGGGACAGATCAGTGGAAATTATCAATATTCATTAAATTGTTAAATAATGAGTAGTTGAGGATCCACTACACCTAGGATCAAATGTAGAAACTGTAGGTTACACCTCCTGGTATCTCTGGTCCAGGTTCAGCAATTCAAAAAATAATTGGCTTGAGAAAGGACGTTGGTCCGAAACATGTAGCACACATGTATTGTTAAAATAAAGACATCTTGCTTCACAGCTTGGAATCTGTGCCATCTGTATGCTGCACATATACCTCCATTTATTTGAATCATTAAATTGTTAGTTTGTGTAATGCCTTCTTAGTTATTCTACATATTCTCTCCCATTTTGAAAAATCAGTTGATTTCATACCCTTTGCTGTTCCCTGCTGTTGACATTAGTGAGCTGCCATTTCAGGTTCTAACGGTCCTTCTTCCCAGGATGCACCACTTCCTTGGAATATTCCTAACAGTAATTTCTACTGATTGGCTGTTGGGTGGGTCAAAAATGCTCAGATCTCTACTGAGCAACTGAATCAACCCAGTCGCTGGGTCAAGGGCAAGACCATAATGGTCTCTAATAGGGGTCCTGCAAACAGGAAGTCAGTATTTCTGTTGCATTTATTTATACACAGACAAAATGCTGAATGGGCAGATTAAAGTCATTGGGATGAAAAAATACTGCTTGTTTTTCTGAAAAGCATTTGTATTTGCACTGAACTTCCCCTTTAAAAATGATGCAAATTTTGCCCCAGCCAATTAGATATAAGTATCATAGTATTGTTTCAGAAATGTTAGAATAATTAGAAAACAAAGTAGACATCTGCATCCCGGTGCCCCTTTTAGTCTCCCCTGATCTCATCTCAATCCATCCAAACCCCTCCTTAAAAACGTAGCCTTGCTGGCTCTGCCTTTGAACATCTATAGGGGGATATGCGGTGTCACGAACGCCAGTTCGCTGGGCACGTGATCTGACTAATTAATCGGTATTCGCTGCCACCACTTTAAGTTACGGCCTTAAAGATGCCCCAAAAACACTCTTGACTCTCACTGACTATGCAAACCCCTGTCCTGGCAGCTAAATGGTTAACACTACACCATTCACTCCAGCAACTAACTGGTTAATTAGCATCAGTCCTTCACAAGCAGTCACAGAGTTAATTAGCATTTACACTGCACATTCCATTCAAACACATATAAACTTATCAGAGGCTAACTGAGTTCTTTTAGAGCATCAAAGACAAAACTTATTAAATTTTAGATTTAATATTCCAAAAGGTGGACAGTGCATATAATACAAAAATAAAATAGAATGGTGTTATAATAAAATGACATACAATAAGTACAACAGTTATAGAAAATAAAAAGGATAAAAATATTCACAGACCCTACTCACTAGAAGAAGTCCTGTGTCCTGGGGCAGGATGAAACATTGGGTCCATACACACGTTCTTAGCATGTCCCCAAGTATGAACAACATTATTTGGGCTACCAGGCTTTTTAAACTATTTGATGAAACACCCCCTCCTCCTGGTTATTGCATGAGGTGGGAGTGTCTAGCAATGTCCAGATTTACGACTAGCCAAAAGCATTCATTCCCCCTCAGTTAGGCAGATTCCATATAAATGTAGATATGTACATTGTATTGGGATATTGACCACATATTCCTTTCCAGTATTAATTATCAATTCCTCCAATACCAAATTTGACCTGTGTATAATCCATATTTCCCCATATATTAATAACTCGCCTTGGCAAGGGAATAAGGGCTCCATGTTGGGTATCATATTGCAGGGCCTTCTGTTCCATTCCTACATATAATATTGGTTTCTGTCTTACACATTCCAATACCGAAATACAATTATTTTGCATGTATGACTTGTCCTTAAAATGACCTCTTAGTACCCACCAGACCCCTAGCTGTAGAGAATTCCAGATGCACGGTTCGGCTCCACATTGTCTAGAAAAGGAGACCTGGTTCCATGCTTCACTAATCGTAATATTAACAATAGGACTGTTCCAGGGTGGAATGGTATTTTTATTGGTCCTAAGAACTAATACCAATAGTTAACCCATTCTTACCAAGTCACTACACACTTTCCTGACATGCGGTAAGGATCGCTATTGTTAAAATGAGTCTAAAATCAATTTATGGGGAATGCAATGTTAAAAATCCCTGCAAAGACATGACTGTTGCAAAGTGATTGCAGCATGGCAGGAGCACGGTCACATGGTCAGGGTGGCTGCAAATCAGGTAAGTGATCCTGCATCACATCCAATGTGTTTCTTATAAGGTATTTTTGTAAATGTTCAACTTTTTAAAACATGTTTACAAAATGAAATTGTTTTATAAATGGCCTTTTATTCATTTGTTACAGAGTCTGAATGTTAACTACGGCTGGAATGCTCACTTTCCAGTTTACCTTTTCCGTTCCCTAGGTTTGATCAGGTGAATAAGTATATTAATCAGTTGGACCAGCTGGCACAGCAAGCACTTTACTCGTTATATAAATATAAAGCATCCATTGCTCTAGAAGAACAAGAAGTTTTTGATCTCAAAGATATCCTTCCCAATGGATCCAATCAATTCAATCAGAGTTTTGTTTTAGACCGGAGTATTACACTGCTGAAGTTGCAAGAAAATGGTTTAGGACCAGCTTTACCAGGGCAAACAAAATCTAAAGTGGGGTTTCAGCTGGTAAATATTAGCCACCTGCTTCATTCAATACACTGTAAGGAATATTGTACTGGCTATTTTGCGGATACAAAATGGTATCCATTTTAATACTTTGTCAGTTTAAAGGTAACCAACAAAAGTGTATCCATTTTTATACTTTATCTGTTTAAAGGTAACCAACAAAAGTATATCCATTTTTATACTTTATCAGTTTAAAGGTAACCAACAAAAGTATATCCATTGTTATACTTTATCAGTTTAAAGGTAACCAACAAAAGTATATCCATTGTTATACTTTATCAGTTTAAAGGTAACCAACAAAAGTATATCCATTTTTAGACTTTCTGTTTAAAGGTATTAACAAAAGTGTATCCATTTTTATACTTTGTCAGTTTAAAGGTAACCCAACTACATCTGGCTATGTTGGGTTACATAGCTGGATATTTCAAAACAGTTTGTTTCATGGTCATAAATACAAACGGTGATACCCCCACCCCCCCCACACAGACACATGAACACCCACCTACTGACCTACCTTTCCATTCTCATGGAAGCCATACTTAAAGGGTAACTATAGTCAAAAAACTAATTTTGATCAATCATCAATGAAAGTTAGTTATATAGTCATACATGCAAAAACACATACGCAGCCATACTTAAAGGGTAAATAAAGTTTAAAAAAAAACTAATTTTGATATATCCTCAATAAAAGTTAGTTTTATGGTTGTAAACACAAATAAGACATACCCCCTTAACCAGTCCCAGGTACACACACCTACTGATCTGCTTATCCATTACTGTGGCAGCCATACTTAAAGGGTAACTAAAGTCAAAAAACGAATTTAGATTTATCCTCAATAAAAGATAGTTTTGTGGTTGTAAACACAAAAAGACATACCCCCTCAACCAGACTCAGTTACACACACCTACTGATTTACATTTCCATTACTGTGGCAGCCATACTTAAAGGGTAACTAAAGTAAAAAAATTAATTTTGATCAATAATAAAAAAAGGTTGTTTTTTAACCCCCCACGTGGCACATACACCTACTGACCTACCCCTCCATTACTGTTGCAGCCATACCTAAAGGGTAACTAAAGTTAAAAAAAACTAATTTTGACCAATCATCAAAAAGTATGTGTAATGGCACAGGCACATACACATACTGACCTACCCCTCCATTACTGTTGCAGCCATACCTAAAGGGTAACTAAAGTTGAATGATCAAAAAAGATTGTTTATTTTAACCCCCAACCCGACACACACACCAACTGATCTACTTATCTATTACTGTGGCAGCCATACTTAAAGGGTAACTAAAGTCTAAACAAACTAATTTTGATCAATAATCAAAGAGGTTTGTTTTTTTAACCCCCACGGGGCAAAGGTACACATACCCACTGACCTACTTCTCTATTACTGTTGCAGCCATACTAAAAAGGTAACTAAATCAAAAAACAAATTTTGACCAATCAAAAAAGTTTTTTTAACTTCCAACCTGATCCAGGTACACACACCTACTCACCTACCCTTCCATTTTCATGGCAGCCATATTTAAAGGGTAACTATAGTCAAAAAATTCTTTTTTTGACTAAACATCAACAAAGTTTTGTTTTTTTAACTCCCAACCTTACCCAGGTACATACTACTGACTACTACTATTACTACTACTTACATTACTGTGGCAGCCATACTTAAAAGGGTAACTAAAGTAAAAAAAAACTAATTTTGACCAATCATCAAAAAAGTTTGTTTTTTTAACCCCAAACCTGAGACAGGTACACATACCTACTGACCTACTCTTCCATTTCTGTGGTAGACATACTTAAAGGGTAACTATTGTCAAAAATAAATTTTGATCAATAATCAAAAGTTTGTATTTTTAACTTCCAACCTGACACAGGTACATACACCAACCGAGGTACCCATTCATTCATGTGGCAATCATATTTAAAGGGTAAGAATAGTAAAAACTGACCTGCCTTTAATTCATATGACAACCATATTTTAAGTATAAAACAACAATGTCCTCATCATTGGCATTATTGAGTTTTAAAATCTGCAGCACATATACACATATTCCCTTTTCAAAATGTGGTCTTTCAAGCCAAATTCAAAGTTTATAATTACATAAACCCTTTCTAGTTATATAATATATTTCCAAGAAATATTAGCACTCCATGGGTCTCTTTAAGAGGCAAAAAAAAGAGGCAAAAAAAGGAGGCCTTTATTAAGCTAAACAACAATGCAACTACACAATCTTACATTCTTAATGAATGATTAAAGCCCCTCCTCCATGTGACATGAACCTGCTTTAGACAATTATGGCCTCATTTATTGTACCTGGGAGCGCTGCATAGTCGTAGCACTCTTTTCATTGTGCTAACCATTTTATTATCGGTTAGCATGACTTTAAGCCTCGGTTTGCGGTGCTTGTGTGAGTACCGGACTCTCACCCAGCCGTCGCTGATAGCTGGCGTTAAATATTTACGTGCTGGTGAGATTCACCACTATGGGAGATTTGCCAAGAGCGCTTGGGGCTCTGGGTGAATTTCCCTGTTAAAGTGAAGTATTTAGGATTAAACAGAACAAATGTATTGCTTAAAAGAGAAACATCAATGGCTAATACAGTACAATTCTCTACTACTATTAGATCATAAAGCTTGAATACATTGACCCCTAATGGCCTGAATGAGTACTGCTCTTTCAAATATTTTTAAGAAATTTTAAGAAAATTTAAGTATAATCGTTCAAAAAAACGGAGGATGAGGAAACATCGCCATTTTTTTCACTATGATTATTAAAGTATTTTAAAGAGACCCATAGAGCACTGAGTTGGAGTGGGGTCTGTTCGAATTAAATGTGCCTTTCAAGCATAAATTTATATATTCTTAAGCTGGGTACACACCGTAGGATCCTGCTCCCGATCAACTTTTGATCAGCCAGATCAGCCAGAATGAAGGCCTGTTGGTCTCAGCAATAATATCCGCGGTTGAGACTTGCTGTGACCAAGTGTGTTGTCCATAGAGCACAGTATCATTGGCAGTGGTTTTCTGACTCCTCCAATTGCCATTTCATACGATTTGGACGAACGACCAATATAGACCACAGGTCAATCATAGACCACAGGTAAATCAATCATACTGCATTCATAGGTTTGAAAACTACAACTCCCAGGATTCATACTGCAACCTGATATAGACTTTAAATAGATGGATAATTAAATAAAAATAGATGTATTTTTCCCAATAATAATAAAAAAACATGAACTTTGTCCATGCTCTCTTTTTTCAGTGCAATTCAGTTGGAGAAGATTGCTACTATACCTCATTCTGGTCTGGAGTAGATGCTCTGCATGAATGGTACAAGTTCCACCTTGTAAACATAATGTCCAATATACCACCTGTCCTCAACTTAGCAATGGGGGATTTAGCTAAAAATGTTATATTTACCTGTGACTTCAATGGGAAACCCTGTGATGAACGGTATGTTTTTAAAAAAAATTTACACTAATATTAATTTTCATGTTTGTTTTGATTTATAGCCCAGAATCCAGCAATCAAATGTATGGCCTCTCATTGTTTATCATGAATATAAAGTAGCTGTGTGAAATAAGTAAATCATTAGATCATGCCCTACCAATACATACAGTATACTATCACTCTGTCACTGCTTGAATAAAGCACACTAACGATAATGGGTAAATTCCATTGGGGAACAACAGGATTTACCCATTAACATCGATGTGTAGGGGCTGTTCCCGACCAAGCGGAGTGCTGACAAACGACCATAGTTGGCATTACGATCAGTCGGGAAAGACAGAAAATAGCTAAAGGGAGCTGATCCGACCATACTGTGTATGGCCGCATGGCCGACCAATCCTCATACCACGTATGGCGATCAGTCGGGTCCGTGTGTGCAGTTCCAACCTGCATGTGTGCTGACAGATACCTATGCGATCTGTCGGCACACATGCTGTGGAAATCGCATATGTATGGCCACCTTAAGGCTAGGTCAGGGTTGCCTGAGCAGGAGGGGGTGGGGAGGGTCTGAGCAGGAGGCAGAACAGGGACAGAGCGTGGGCAGGTTTGAGTCAGAGAGTGGGACAATCCCATCCAAATAGGGACGCCTGGCAACCCTGGGTTAGGTAAAACTGTGCAGATATTTTGGCCTGCCTGCAATTCCCTGTAATCTTATCTTTCAAAATGATTTTATCCTCCAAACACACTTCCATGGGAACAAAATTTGCTCCGAGCTATGCAAACATTTTTATGGCACAATGGGAAGAGAACGTGATTTTATGGAAAATATTTTATGGCAACGCTTTATAGATGACATTTTAATCATTTGGAAGGGCACTGAGGAGATTTTACAAAACTTTTTAAATTGGATAAATGTGAATGAGCTCAACTTACAATTTACGTCAAGCTTTGACAAAGAAAAAATTGTGTTTTTAGACTTAGAATTGTTCATTGAGGAAGATGATATAAGATCACGAATCCATTACAAACCAATGGACTGTAATTCATATATTTTGCGAAATATTTGCCACAAAAATAACTGGCTCCAAAATATACCAAAACATCAGTTTAAAAGGATCAGACGAAACTGCACGACCATGTGAGACTATGAAAAACAAGCTATGGACCTTAAGACTAAATTTATAGAAAAAGGATATGATGCATCCATACTAGAGAAAGATAAATATTAAATAAGAGACATTGACCGGGAGAGATTCTTAAATCCAGACAAAACAAACATGATTAAAGAGCCAGGGAACTTTGAACTGGCATTAATTTCTCAATTCAATCAGAGAGAACCCAAAATAAGAAAATTACTCCAAAGACACTGGCATATACTCAAAAAAGATGAAATTTTAGGTCCTACACTCCCAGACAAACCACGGATTATATTTAAACGTTGCAATAACTTAAAAAAGATAGACAAGTCATCTTAGCAAAAAAGGTAACAATACAAAGAGCTTTTTACAAAAAATGGAAGGTTTTTACGGATGTGGTACTTGCAAAGGGTGTAAGGAGAACGGCAAACGAAAGATAAAAGAATTTAAAAGCAACACTACAAATGAAAGTTATGGGATTAAAGATTTGATTACTTGTAATAGTAAAAACGTAATCTATGTATTAGAGGGTGGTTGTGGTCTTCAATACATTGGACGGACAGGAAGAAAACTAAAAGAAAGAATTGGAGAACACATAAGGAACATCAGAAAGGGAATAAACCATTCTGTACCGAGACATTGGAACTCTGGCAACAAAGGAAACACAATAAACTGGTATGGAATACAAAATAATGAAAACACCTAAAAGGAAGGGCGATATGCAAGCAGCCCTATCCAAACTCGAAACGAAATGGATATACAAAATGCAGACTTTATTCCCATAAGAAGTTAACAGGGAAATAGATTTGTGGTGTTTTAATTGAACGGCAGCCATGATTATTATTTATTTTAACATGAAATTTTAACACGCCTCCTTTTATTCTGTATGCAATGTTTGCCTTGGTTCATATCCTATATGTTCTTATATGTCTTTAATCACTTATCTTTATAACCCATAATTCATTTTAGTCATTTTAGTCTATTAGCATAATATTTTTTAAGATTTATTGTTCAAGACTTATCACCCTTTTTAGAAGCTTTTATTCAACTTAGTCTTTTTATTGAGTATTGATCCCATTTACAATATATATTTTTAGATACTTATCATTACCCATTTTATTGAACATATTGCCTTCTTTTATTATTTTTTCACTTATAATACATATTTATGCTATTTATGAAAACCCATATTAACAACAGCAATCCAGGAGTATATTTACCCATGATGCTCAGGTACATCCATGATATATTACAGAATTCCAGAAGACAATTAGGGTTTTTCAGCCTGTTTTAAGCCCCTATCATCAAACCAACCATATAGGGTTACTCAACAGAGACCCCCAGTGCCCCGACACAAAAAAACGCTTGTTAAAACACCTTATGGAAGGCGAAAACGAACTTTATTCATAGACGCGAATTGACAAAATGGCCGCTGGAACGCATGGTGGAACACATTCGCGGATTAGTGATAAATGGAAATTGGAAGTTTATACTGTCTTGAGAAAGCTGCAGCAAGCAGTGAAACACGAAGGCATACTAATCCTGGCCCCTGCTAATCCTGGCCCCTGCTGACTAAAAGAGTCAAGGGGATCCTACATAAACACTGCTAAGTGTTTTTGATGCTTGTTTTTATGTTTCTTTTATTTTTGCACTAAGCACTTTGTATTATTGTATGGTGGTGCACTGTAATAAAGCTACCTTTGGTTAATCATACCATTGACTGGACCTGCATCCTTACTTAAAGAAAGTAAGTGTATTTTAACCATTTAATATGTTTTAATGGGATTTAATACTTTTAAAACAACTTTTTTATCTGTCTTTTCCTTTTATGAGCGCAACGATTTTACAACTAAAAAAATGTCTGCTTGTCCTTTGGATGAACGAACAACAAAAATCCATTGCCAAAAAAAATACTGCCATAGTGGTTCAGTGGTTGTCCGTATTGTTGCCCTGCAGATAAGGAATCCTGGGTTCAAATTCACCCCCTGCCACATCTGCAATGTTCTCCTTGTGCATGTGTAGGTTTCGTCCAGGCCCTCTGGTTCCCTAAAATACTGGTTTGCTATGTGACTACTTTGATTGTAAACTCTTTGGGACAAGCCTTTTTGGACAGGCCCAAATGAAATATTAAGGGCTGCACAAGAAAATACTGTACTTTTAGTTATCATTTTTTATTAATATTAAATATTATTTCTTACAGACAATATGTTTATTTTCATCACCCATTCTATGGGAGTTGTTTCACAATTAATAACCATGGGATGGAAAACCCATTGAACTCTACTAGGCCTGGAAAGCAATATGGTAATTTGTTTAAAAAACACATTACTCCTGTCATTGGATGTTCTAGGGGTTGGGGGCCTGTAAGAAAAAAGATGGGGAGAGATAAAAATAAAATAATGTATAAGATCAAATAATCAGTTCAATAAAATAATGTTTCTATATATCAAAATATTTTTTTTTAAAAAAGGTGTCCATCCCCCAAACAAACCTTTTAGTTTAGCCTAATTGCCCCCCAAAACCTCAACCATACAAGGTTCTAAATGCTCAAATGTGCTCCCAAAGCTACTTACCAGCCCTTGATCCCTCAGCTTCTTTCTGTCTGGCTCCCGTGCCTGTACAGAAGCTGCAGAAGGGGCCAAACTGACAGCGGTGCCTGTGATTGGTTGAGACACATTCAGGGTTATTCAATAAAAGTTCTTATTGTTAAAAATGGCGCTAATTTTGCCCCAACCAATCAGATGTTAGCTTTCAAATGTTAAATAAGATCTGATTGTTGGGGAAAATTAGCACCATTTTTAACGATAAGAACTTTTATTGAATCTCCCTGAATGTCTCAGCCAATCACACTCGATGTTAAGATAGTCAGCTTTCTCATTTTAACCTAACACTAAATAAAGCAACTCTTTTCTGGCAATCTGGCATCTCATTTCTACCAAACATATATTTGTATGTATGTATATGTTTATTTATATAGCGCCACTTGGGGACGCAGCGCTGTACAATATTAGAATACATGCTAGATTAACACAGCCCTAAGGATGATGTTCAAGTTTGCATTAAATCTGGTTTAAGTAAATGCACATATATGACAAATGTATTGGATCAAAAATGAACCCCGATTTAAGCTGATGTCCAAAAATTCTTCTTAAACGCAAATTCCTAGGTGGTCTCTTTGTAATAGAATTACAGGGTTATTCAATAAAAGTTCTTATCGTTAAAAATGGTGCTAATTTTTTCCCAACCAATAAGATGTTAGCTTTCAAATAAGATCTGATTGGTTGGGGCAAAATTAGCACCATTTTAAACTTTTATTGAATCTCCCTGTAAGTAAGAGAACATCAATTAGCTGTTTCCAAACTGCATATTAGTGCAAAACCCTAACTCACTAATATATTAGGCACCACTACATAGTTTTGTTCCATTTTCGGATTCCCGGATCTCGGGAAAACCCTGAAGATCCAAAAACGGAAAGAATTTTCGAAGATTTTCGAATGTATGGAACTATTTTCGGTAATTTTCAAAAATATCTTTTAACATTCGAAAATATGATCAGGGACAACTTTCAAAATTGACGATTTTCGAACATTTAGGTTATTTATTTTTTTTAAATTATCGAAAATAGCCTCGAACGTTCGATCTTCAAAAACACGATCAGAAACTTGAAACTGGTCTCCGATCGTATTTTCAAGGATTTTCGAACGTTAGAAGATATTTTCAAAAATTATCGAAAATAGCTCCGTACATTCGAAAATCTTCAAAAATTTGTTTTGGAGTCCCGAAAGCCGGACGATCCGTCCATATTCAGACAGACCTTTCGGATTTCGGAACCAACCCGGATCCCATCTGGGAGTGAGCGCCCAATATTGTATCTCCCCCCCCATTTTGGGTTGTTGACTAATTCTTGAAAATGTTTTAGGGCTGTCTTTGAAAGTGAAAGCAGACCAGAATGATTACTTGCCTCTCCTATCAACAGTAGCAGGTGCAAGAATTTTGATTCATAATCCCTTTCAACCACCTCTAGTGGAACATGAAGGTTTTGATATAAAACCAGGAACAGAAACCTCAATTAGAGTAAGACAGGTAGGTCAGTTTAGAAATCCTGTATTTACTTGGGTAAATTGTATGGCCAAATTGGGTGCAATGCCCTTGAAGGCATTAAGAGCCTGTGTTTCAACTTCTTCCATGTAAAGGTTTGCCACTATTGGTGAAAAAGTAGATCCCATAGCACATCCATCTTTGTTTGTAGAATCTATCATTATATTTGAAATAGAAGAATAGAATATTCCTGCACATATCTATACATATAAATAGAGTAATTTATGCTGGGTGCAATACCAGACCATGGTTAAAGGTAATTAGAATATTAGGTAAGAATACCATGCACACCAGTGTAACTGTGTTTCAGTGCTGTCCAGTACCTCCGAACTCCGAAGAAGGACAGTACCATGACGTTACACTGTCTGTGTCCCTGAGTGCCAAATAATAAAAACAAACAGTATTTGCAAGACTGGTGTACATGGTATTCTAATTAATTTAAAATTAATTATATTAATATTATATTTGAAAAATTTGGTATTTAGGAATAAGTCGAGTAGGAAACACAAATGTTCTAGGTTAAGTTCTGTTCTTCTGGCAAGGGTGTTATCTTGGCAGCCTCCAAGGTTGGTTTACAGGTGAAGAGGGATGTCACATCATAGGACACCATAGTTTTTTCTGCACCGTGTACTACATCCTGAGTTCTGGATTTGATGTTTATAAATTTCAACTAAGGGCCCTAGGATGTTGGCTGGGTAATTTGCCACAAGAGGGGAGATACAATATGGCCCTTTTTCCGTCTAAAACCTACGTTAACCCGAAAAAAATTCGGGTTAACGTGGGTTTTAGATGGAATTTAGAGCACAGTGCCATTTCCTAATGTTTTTGGAAATAGCGAAGTGCTAACAATCCAAAACCCCTGCCGTTAAGTTTTGCGCTACCTCGTAGCGCGAAACTTAACGGTAAAGGTTGTGGAGCATTAAGGTCACGTTCCTTACCTTAGCCCGATCCCGCGATGCAATAACTGACGTAATCCCGTTTACGTCAGTTATTGTATGGCGGGATCGGGCTAAGGAAAGTAACGCGTTCGGAGGTATTGAATCTCCCCCTATGTATGCTACAGAGTAAATGCTGCTGACTATTGGTGTTAGTGGGGCATCTTCCTTTGTGTATCTTCAGGAGTCCATATATACCTGGGTGTTCACCAGGGTAGAGGCAATGATATCATTATGATGTTTTTTCTATGGACATCTCTGTAAATGAGAAAAATTAGATTGGACAGGTGTTTACTTTAGTGTCAGGTTCTGGTGCTAATTTCCAAAATTAATCTTTAATCAGGATGAAATAACGCACTTAGGTGGAAAATATGGAGAGTGTACAGCTGATGGAAAAGAATTAGGCATCAATCTGCTTTATAACACGTCCTACACACACCAGGTAAGTTCTGTGCACACGGGCATTTGAAAATAGTTGGTGTTTTTTGGGAAGTAGTGGTGGGGTTTAGATTTTTTAACAGATTTTCTTATGAATTAAATGCTGTAACTCAATTGTCAACTGTGAAGTATAACCCCCTGGATTTTATATTTGGTTTAGTTGCATTCCTTTGCAGGGATTTTTAAAACCCAATTAAGTTTAACAAGCCAACAAGACTGAATCCAAGTTCCAACCCAAGTGTTTTTTTGATTTCAGGCATGCTTGCATTCCTGTTTTCAATATCAAATGCTAAAACTGTGTGGCTGTGCTTACTACTTTTATCCACTACCTTCTGGTGCAGAATATTGCAACTATAACAAACATCAAGGTTGGGGTAAGTCCGTGATGCAATAATTTCTATGGAAACATAGTATTTGAGGTTGAATAAAGACATAACCCCATCTAATCCAACCCACTCAGCATATTTCTATAATGGCTTGTAACAAGGATAGTTTTTCTTTACCTAAATAAAAAGGTCAGTTACTCCTTTCTGTTTCAGGGCATTGTTTCTACCGTTTGTATGAAAAGATGTTAGACCACAGACTCATCTGTTCTTACCAATGCCCAAAGCAATGCAAGTGAGTATTTTTTAAGGTGTGTACCGTGATACTATTGTAAGGCTAACGTATTAATATAGATGATTGTGTGCTTTTCTGCACGGCCACACTGCGTCACACACGATTCCGTTTCCATTTGCACATGCGATTTCTCCTTTTGAGATCCGAAATCGCATGCGATTGCACATAAAAATGGTGATCACATGTGATTGCGTAAATGCGTGTTTTCGGTGCGTTGCCACGATTCCTATGATCGGAAAAAAATCATATGCGCAAACGCAGTAAAAATGTGCAAGTGTGGCCTAAGGGTAATCATTGTGTTAGTGCTCTGTTTTCTCAACTAAAACAACTAAAGAGACCATAAATATTTCATTTACAGTGAATATAATAATTGCAATAAATTGAATGTATGAATGTATGCTTACACTGTTATTTATCTGTCAGGAAGACAAAATATCAGGTTTCTGTGGGGTCTTCCAAGTGGCCATCTCCTATATCTAAGGTATATATATATATATATAATCATTGGGTTATTTTAGAATTACAGAATGACATAGTGACATGAAAAAAGTGATCTTGTAATTTGATGTTACAATCATCTATGGGAATACCAATATTGTCACTAGATTTTGGATGAGTATTTATGCATTTTAGAGCCTAAACAACTGATTTAAGATGGAGATCGGTCTTATGGTTGATCTGCATGATTTAAAGGGCAACTCCACCCTTATAAGAACATCTTTTCGAAAGAATGACCTCTTTAAAATATGTTGATATATAATAGTTTGTCCTATGAATTTATTACTGTATGCCTGCTATGCTTCTGGATGCCTCATGGAAACCAAGCAATTTAGAAACCTGTACTGAGCCTGCTCTGAGCCTGGACATGCTCAGAAGAGGCAGACAGGGGATTATCATTCAGTCATTGGCTGTGATGTCAACTATCAAATCCATGACTGACAGTTGCTAACTGGAAGAACCAGGAAGCAGAAACAGGGCCAACAGGACATTGTGCAGGATTTCAGGTTAGATTTATATATTTCGCATTTCAAACTATTACCGTTTAGGGTTTTGGGGGGTGATTTACCTGTAAGTTTTCATTTTAGGGCTGGACTTGCCCTTTAAAATTCCCAGTATACATCAATGCTAATGAGGAGCAAGTAGAAATGTACACATAATTACCCCTTGGCAGGGAGATATATGTGCCCTCTCACTGCATACACTAGGCCTGGCCTCATGGGTATTGTTTCTCGGTCTTGCTTCCATGTAATTGATGTAGTGATAGGAAAGAAGAGAAGGCTAGTGAGCTTTGTAAGCCACCCAATAGGAAAAGAAGAGTCTATGAATCTGGTATTCTGCAAGGTATATACCAAATGTACATTTTTATACTGGGTTTGTAGACTTGTATACTGACAAGGGATTACCCTAACTATGATTTGACTGTTATGCTATCTGTATTTATTTTAACCCTTTCGAAAAGGTATGCTTAACTGTTTCTGTTTTATTTCAGACATGGGTAATCCCTTTACTCTCTTGGCAAAAAAGATACAACAAAACCAGCAAAAGGTGAGACATCACATTTATAATGCACTTCATAATAACATAATCCATACACAATCTGACTAAATGTAGTAATAAAAAATCATTAATAAAGACTAGAAACTTTTAATTTAATCAAAATGAAAAGTCTATGTTTTATTATGAGACTACAGTAATTATAATTTATGCAATAGGCTATACATGTATAACAATTAATAACTTATTACCCATCATCCTATCAAACGCCAAGTATGTATATGGCGGTAGTAAAATGGTGGTACTCACATATTTATCGGTGCTTGCTTTGTCATTAAATTATTAATGTTAATGTTAATAAGTGCTCCTCACCTCCCTTACTCATCGCCTTCATGGAGTATCTGCGACACTTATAAGTTCTGCACAGCCTCACCATGGACACTGCTCTGCTTACACTTTTTCCACTCCCTCCACCCGCCTTCTTTTCCCTGCTGATTTTCTTAATTGTTGCAGAAAGTGTGCTGGCAAGATCCTAGTAAAAGGTCAGAGATAGGGAACACATAATTTCTGCTTCTGGAGTGACAGGTCTTTCCCTGTAAATGCTGTGATTTCAAATGATGAATTCTCAGGATCTACAGCTGAGATTTAAAGTCTGAAAAAAGTTTAGTAGTGGGATCTTGCTGTATCTTAAGGTATAATTTTTGAAAATTCAATTTTTTTTAAATTTTTTTTTTTTTTTTTTTTTTAAGAGTAAAGATACTGTGAGAGGGGGAACACGTAGTGGGTGCTGAGCTCCCTGGGGTGAGCAAATGAAACCAGCCCAATGGCTTTTCCTTTAAACAGTGGTGTGTTTATTGGTGCTATTTACAGCTATATACACAGGTGCATAAAAGGGTGCTTGAAAACAAAACTCAAAACAAAACCCTAGCCGTGTCTCGGCTCTAACTATACAATATATACAGTCCTGACTATAGACTTAACAAGCCTGATGCTTTGTTAGTCTCTCGGCAAGAAATGACAGTTTTTCTTTAAACCAACCTTTTAGCTCCAGTCAGACTCAACCTGTCTGCTCCCCAGGTTACAGAGCAATGAATGAGAGCAGGGCTTGGCTATTTAACATATTTCACCTCCTGAATGCTAATTAATGAATCCACTGGATTCCTGGAGTGGATTACAACTCCCTGTATGCAAAGGAGAGAAACCTGGGTGATATATAAACTCCGGCCAGGACTTTTCCAGCCTCTCTGTTAGACATTAGGGATGGCATAGAACTCGAACTCGAACCCGAGTTCGAGCCGAACTGTTCGAGTTCGAACGGACCCGGACTTCTCGAACTATCTCGGACGCGGACTTTCGATATTTCCCGGACTTTCGATGATTTATCGAATGTTCGAACGTTCGAATCCGCGAGTAAAATGTACATGGTATCTAGGCGCGAGCATCGAATCTGCGAGTAAAGTCTCCATTACAGCCTATACGCGAGTATCGAATCTGCGAGTAAAATGTCCATGTTACCTCGAACGTTCGAACGCGAAAGAGAGTAAAATCGATTTTACTTAAGTCCTGGATATTGGAACATGCTCCCCAGACCATTTCCCAGGTCCCACAGCCATTTACATTAAGTTACCATTAATATTTTAGTTGCATTTGACTCGAACATTTCGAACTATTTGCCTCCCATAGACTTTAATGGGTCCGTTTTCGAACTTTCGAACTTTTACAATAGTTCGAAAGTTCGAAAACGGACCGAACTTTCAATAGTTCGACCATCTCTATTAGACATCCTGCTACAATACCCATTAAGGATTACCCCACAAGAGTTCTGATTGGTATTTTTTTATGTTATTAATTATTACATGTAAAGCATATCGCATAAATTATAAATAGTCTCATATAAGGGGAGGAAGTTCCTGTACTGTAATGTATTGAATAATAAAAGAATAGTTACAAAGTCTGGAGAGTACGCTGATCTTCTTGCAATTCTATATATGTGTGTGTATGTTTTATTTAAATTATATTCAGTTTTATCACATTTATTTATTAGCTGAGCCCGGAATATGAATTTTATATTTGGATTTCCATGCAATACAGATGTACCTTTACTTTGAAAAGTTCAGGCAGCTCCCTAATATATTGGGTTTTACATTATTAAGTATTTTGTTTTTGTTTTTTATTCCAATAGTGCAGTAGTTTAGATAGATTGGTTTAGACTGGAAACTTTCTAAAAGAGGAAGTAGGGGACTTACAGGGTTATTCAATAAAAGTTCTTATCGTTTAAAATGGTGCTAATTTTGCCCCAACCAATCAGATGTTATCTTTCAAATATTAAATAAGATCTGATTGGTTGGGGCTAAATTAGCACCATTTTAAACGATAAGAACTTTTATTGAATCTCCCTGTTAGTTCTCCAATTAGTAGAAATAAATATAACTTGCTAAAATCCATTATGTATGTGAAACAACTTCCAATCCTACAACTTGTAACATGATGCTGCATTCTAAAGTTTTACCAATAGGTGTCTGTATACCTATTTCAAGTAGAAACTCATTTCTAGTAATTCAATTGAATATTTTACTTTATTTCTGAATTGTTAAAACTGATGCTTAAGGGAGAAAATGTCGTCCCCACTGCCATGTTCCTGTCCAGGGAAAAAAATCACAGTAAATGAAAAAAAAATATTTATCTCTTCTTGTTACTTCCACATGCCAGTGGGCACAAACGGGCATACCAAAGTAATAAAAACCTCATAAAATACCAAAGCAGTGGTTATGGCAGAATACTACTGTATCAGGTGTAGTTGTAAAATACAGATAAAGTATTTAGGTTTTGTATTAGGGATGCAGCCCTCAAGATATTTTGCAAACTACTGCACTCAGGGAATGCTGGGAATTGTAGTTTGCTAACATCTGGAGGGCCACAGGTTGGACATCCCTAATATATAAAAATATAAAGCTTCTTGTGTCTTTTATTTTAGGAGTGATGTTTCAAAGATTAATGTGTATTATGAAGAACTGAGTTACCGCTCTATTGATGAGATACCTGCTATTCCAGTATGTATGTATAAGTTCTATACATGTCCATGCCACTAAAGGAAAACTGGACCTTACAAATAAGAAACATCTCCTTATATGTTTACATTGGCTCTTAATCTTTTAACCCTTTCAGAAACTCGATAAACCAACACATTGATAATTATTATATATGTATTTTAAAGAGGAACTGTGGTCTCCAAACAAGTTGAGTTTAAATTAAAGGCCAGTTTCCTACCATTAAAACGAGCCATCAACCACCTCTCTACGTGCTCCACAGCTCAAGATAAGAAGTTAATGGGTGGGAGGCTGACATGTGACATTTCTAAGGCTTCTCCTGCACAGTGACACAGAGTTTTCTGTAGGGGGGGGTCTAAGTGGCCCACGGCACCTGCGAGTGGGTGGGGTCACGGCACCCGTGGGTGGGTGGGGGCACATGGGGCTGTAAGAGAATGGGCCAAGGGGGGCCTGCAACTGGAGAGACCATGGGGTCCATGAGTGGGAGGGACCAGGGGGGCTGCAAAGGGGAGGAGGAGACACAGGGCAGATTGACTGACATGGTTTCAGAGCAGGAAGCAGGAAGTGCAGGGGACCTGGTGATGCTGCTGCCATATCACACACAAAAATGTAAATATCTTCAAAACTATGCAAAATAAACAATGAAAATAAATTGCAAAAATTCTCAGGAGAGGAATTCCTATCAATTTACCTAAAGTCATTTTTGGGCCACAGTTCCCCTTTAATCTTTATCAATTAGCAATTTATTAACATACATAATTCATCCAAATAAATTAGATCAATAAATATATTTATGAATATATCTATAAAAAAACAATGTAAACAAATTCATCACATAAGTGGACCGGAGTCCTGATGCTATACCTTATGGAAGCTATCTCTCTTGGAACCCGTTGGTTAAAGCAGTATGGCAGTTTCAGATCATCTTTGAATCTATACATACATTATAGCCAGTGTTGAACTGGCCCACAGGGTTACAGGGTAATGCCCCGGTGGACCCACAGCCCATTTACCCAAGAAAATAGAGAAAACTGCTTAGATTTAAATGCAGACCCAAATGGACAGTAATACGTGTATTTTAATAAACATTAAGCATAAGACAGATACGTAAATGAGTGATAATAGAAATATGAAATATTAGGTGGGCCCCTAAAGTCATCCTGATGGGATTTCGTCCGTGATATCTTTACCTTACATCTCTTTTACAAATGGTTCTCCTGCAGTGCTTGTTCAAAGTCCAGGAAAGTGAAGAGTAGAAACTGTCAGTGAGACATCCAGTCCCTGCAACTTCCCTAAACTCAACAAGGACTGTGACATGCGTAGGGGATCCCTTTTCCCTGTTCCCTCACTTTTGACATAAGGTAGGAGGTACCCCCTGGCCACCCCCATCTGCCAAAATATTTCTTCAAAAAAATGTTTAGATCGATACTTAAAGCCTCTCCCGTGGCGTCTCCATTGAAAGCAGCTGCGCCTGTGATTGGCTGCCTCTCAACCAAACAGGGAGCCTGGAGGAGACGCCGTGTAAGGGGTGTAAGTAGTGATCTAAACTTTTTTTTGAATGAAATATATCAGTGGTTGTGGTTTGGCAGGGGGTGCCTAACATGTTAAAAGTTGATTTTCAGTGTGGACATGCCCTTTAAGCAATTGGCATGATGAATGTGAACAGAAAGCAAATAGGAAGTTTAACCTGTGACTCCTTATGGATCTTTTCAGGTGACCTTATTGCTTTCCAGTATGGGAGGGCTGTGGAGCTGGTGGTTTGGTTCTTCGGTCCTTTCAGTGGCTGAATTAGCAGAATTAGTGTTGGACATTGTAGTCATGCTGATCATCATTACATATCGCTGGAATAAACTTCGGACAAGCTCATCTAAAACCAATGTAGCAGTGAGTATCATCAGCCAGTGCCCTATGTCTTACCATGATAGCAGGTGTCTGCATTCCCCAACCAACATCAACGGTTAAAGGAAAACTGCAACAAAAAATTAATTATAAACTTCTGAAAAGGATTTAAAAGAAAAAAAGTTTTTTAAAAATGTTAGATTAAATAATATGTAATTATAAGGATAAGACAATGAAATGTAATATACATAAAATTAAATTGTGTTAAATTAGCAATCATCAAGAATCACAATATGGTAAAATCTACTATTCACTATACTGATTTGTCACTAGGAACCCCCCTTTTTTGGTATTTTCCATCTATTGTCTTCGACAGATTTCCTGCTCCTGAAAATGTATCAAACCCATGAATTCTTTTCCACCCAGAACCAGATTTAACAAGTCAGTGTGGATTTATTGCATTTTAATGGATTCCCATTAAAAGTTAGTCTTTAACAAGTGTTCTAGTTAAATTAGTTTCTTATACACTTTTTATTTATATACCCTTATGCTCTTTTTATTATGTTCTTCCCAGTGTACAATATACTGTAATAACCTTATTTGATTAAAATATTGTCTTAAAAAAGTTTGTAACCAAGTTGTCTGTTTTTTAATGACCCTTTTAGTTTTACCATTAAAATGACTTGTTTCTGCCTTGTCCTTTCAGCCCTTTCAGAGACCAGGTGCCCTTAATGTTAAAAGATTCTGGGTTATTCAATAAAAGTTCTTATGATTAAAAATGGTGCTAATTTTTCCCCAACCAATCAGATCTTATTTAACATTTGAAAGCTAACATCTGATTGGTTGGGGCAAAATTAGCACCATTTTTAATGATAAGAACTTTTAATGAATCTTCCTGATTGAGTGGAATACGAAACAACATCTAATTTAATTTTTCTTTTGCTAGAGAGTGATCTTCGCAGAAGGACTAAAGCTGGGAACACACAGTACCGATAAAGCCCCGATACCGGGAATCCCCCCGGGTGCCTGGAATCCCCCCTTTCTGTCTGCTCAGTGCAGTCTGCTGTACTGCTTCTCCTGGTGTCCATAGATTGTTACATAAATTGTTACATTGTTAATTGAGCTGTGAGTGAGAAGCAGCATTTGTATGCTTTGTATCCAGTCTGCCCTGTGATTGACAGCAGCATAGAGAACTGTATTAATATTAACCCTGCAGCTGCCGGAGGTAAATGCTGAGACTGGGTTTATTAATTACTGTACCTACTGCACTGTGATGGAGCTTAGTGAGCAGGAATAGGGACATATATATATATATATATATATATATATTATAATGCATTTTTATATCTGTTGTATTCAATTAGATCAACTGGACTTGAAATGTAGTTCTTGAAGACGTTTCGCTAGTCATCCGACTGGCTTTCTCAATTCAGAATGACTTGTACAAGAATCTGTGGCAATTATGTACCCTGGAAAATCCCAATTAGCATATCACAGGCCAGTGTTAAGGGTGTGATTAGATAGTGGCTAAGGGTGTTATAGGAACGCCCAGAGTAAAGCTGGGTACACACATTAACGATTAAGCCCCGATATCCGACGGTATCGGGGCTTAATCGTTATGTGTGTAC
This sequence comes from Hymenochirus boettgeri, assembly GCA_019447015.1. Taxonomy (NCBI): domain Eukaryota; kingdom Metazoa; phylum Chordata; class Amphibia; order Anura; family Pipidae; genus Hymenochirus; species Hymenochirus boettgeri. Next base: position 170,794,247 of record CM033475.1, on the reverse strand, counting down.
GTTAGTTTCCCGAACGAGCGCGCGCGGCCGCCAAACGATCGGTCGGCCGAACGCTCGTTCGGGAAAGGCCGAAAATTTCCATCGGCCGCGCTAGACTCCCTATAGAGGAGTCTAGCGCGGCCAATGGAAACACACAGTCCCGAGCGTTCTCACATAGGAGAACGCTCGGAGACTGTGTGTATGCAGATCTTTGAAAGATGACAGACAGGATCTTGCAGATCCTGTCTGTCATCTTTCAGAAATCTGTACAGTGTGTACCTAGCTTAAGGTGTTAAAACAGCATTGTACATGGCAGACAGTTGGTGTCGAACCCCCCCACCTCTATTTAGGCTTGGTTTCTTTATTTTCACATAAATGGCCTCCTTAACACCTCTCTTGAACCAGTCACGTTCCTTCGCCAGTATGTTAACATTACAATCTTCAAAGGTATGTCCTTTATCTTAAGATGCGATACACGGCTGAGTCCTGACCCGAGGAATTGGCTTCTGTGCTGGGCCATACGTATTGCAGTTGCTGTTGGTCTCCCCCACATACAAATCAGAGCATTCTTCACTGCACTGCATGCATATATGATGTCGCTTTTCTTGTGTTTTGGTATTGGTCTTTCGGATGTACCAATTGCTGCCTCAGTGTGGTTGTTCGGTTTAAAGCAGACAGGGATACGATGTTTTTTGAAAATTCTTCTTAATTTCTCGGAGACCCCCGCTACATATGGGAAGCCTAAATAGAGGTGGGGGGGTTCGACACCAACTGTCTGCATGTACAATGCTGTTTTAACACCTTACCTGGGCGTTCCTTAACACCTCTAGCCACTATCTAATCACACCCTTAACACCTGGCTGTGATATGCTAATTGGGATTTTCCAGGGTACATAATTGCCACAGATTCTTGTACAAGTCATTCTGAATTGAGAAAGCCAGTCGGATGACTAGCGAAAAGTTCAAGAACTACATTTCAAGTCCAGTTGATCTAATGGAATACAACAGATTACCATGACCTGAGATGAATGAGAACCTTCACAAGCAATGCATTTTTATATATATAAAAAAAAAAGTATAAAGGTATAGAGCATGTTGACCACTAATTAAAATTCTATACAGTCCTTTGGGAGTGCTCTATACCGTTATACTTTTGTTTATTGCATCCTGTAGCAGCACCCAGGCTATTTTTATACCTTGGCAGGAGCCAGTCGTTTGGACTGTTATATATATATATATATATATATAACACAGGAATGATTGTTCCATATATTCTTTATAAAGTATGATTGTTCAATCTCCTGGACCGGATAAAATACATCCTCGGGTACTTAGGGAGCTAAATTTAGTTTTATCTAGGCCATTGTTTCTTATTTTTGCTGATTCCCTCATGTCCGGTGGTGTGCCTCTGAATTGGAAAAGGGCTGATGTTATTCCAATATTCAAAAAGGGTAGTCGTTCACAGCCGGGTATTACAGGCTGTAAGTTAACTTCAGTGGTGGGGAAGATCCTGGAAAGTTTAATAAGGGAACATGTTCTAGAGTATGTTTCAAGGACTGACATTATAAGTAGTAACCAGCATGGATTTAGGAGGAATAGATCTTGTCAAACTAACTTGCTTGGCTTTTATGAGGAAGTAAGTAGAAATTTAGACTCTGGCATAGCAGTAGATGTAGTTTACTTGGATTTTGTAAAGGCTTTTGATACAGTCCCCCATAAGCGACTAATGTATAAGCTGAGGTCTGTTGGTCTGGGGAATCAAATTTGTACATGGATAGAAAACTGGTTAATGAATAGGATGCAGAGATTAGTTGTAAATGGGGCTTCATCATTATGGACTAAAGTGCTAAGTGGGGTGCCACAGTGTTCTGTGTTGGGGCCGCTTCTATTTAAAATATTTATTAATGATTTGGAAGTGGGTATTGTCAGCAAGGTTTCTGTGTTTGCTGATGACACAAAACTTTGTCGACCAATAAAAGCTTCAGAGGATGTGCAATCGTTTCAGGGGGATCTAGATAGATTGTAACATTGGGCTGCTAAGTGGCAGATGAGATTCAATGTTGATAAATGTAAGGTGATGCATTTTGGACTTAAAAATCCTTGTGCTACTTATACTATAAATGGCTCTGTGTTAAGTAAATCCCTGTTGGAAAGGGATCTTGGAGATTTGGTTGATAACAAACTTAAAGGTAGCAAGCAGTGTCAGGCGGCAACAGCCAGAGCCAGCATGGTATTGTCTTGTATAAAGAGAGGTATGGATTCAAGGGAGGAAAATGTTACTATCCCTCTTTACAAAGCATTGGTAAGGAAATTTCCAATTGCCAGGAATTTTTTCCCCCTTCATAAATTTTGGTGTTTTTTTTTTGCCTTCCTCTGGATCAACAGTTAGGCAGGAAATGAGGATATTGCTAGATGGGTTGGACTGGATGGACGTATGTCTTTATTCAACCTCGAATTCTTTACTATACTATACTATACTATACTATACTATACTATACTATACTATTGTTCAATGTGCCCATACATAGTCCAATGTTATCGGCTTCTACTGCAAATTCTCTCAGATCCATCGTCAGTGTCACAGCTCTGACTTTAAAAGACATTAATGGTAAAGTAGTGCAAATGTGGATTTCTCAGTAAAACAGGACGTTGGACAAATTTTCCGTCCTGACCTTACGCTGCTATAAAGTGGTCAGCCACAGCAAATGTCTCCTATGGACCACAGCTATCACTGCCACTGCTGAAGTCACCTCAGATTTTTTTGGCCAGACCGACCAATACACAGAAATATCTGTTGGTGTGTGTGTGCCCAGCCATAATATGCATATACTTTATAACAAAAGTAAAGGGAATATGTGTATTGGCCAACTTTGATATTAATCATGGCAATTAAAGAATATACTGTATATAATATTATTATATGATCCATATATAATAGAGAACATGAATGTATTCGGTCGTGAACCTCCTTCTGGGCTTGTTCAGTGGTAACCCATTTAGGAATCCCCCCCTTGAAAATCCTGTGCTTGCCACTGGGATCTGCTGGTATCTGGGCTTTATCTGTGTGTACCTTGCTTTTCCGAATGAGCATCCATCCGCCGAACGATCAGGTCGGCCAAACGCTCTTTCGGAAAAGAGGGAAAATCTCCCTTGACTGTGGTAGACTCCCTATAGGGGAGTCGTCCACAACCGAGGGGAAACACAGAGTCCCGAGCATTCTCCCTATGCACAGCATAGGGAGAACGCTCAGGACTGTGTGTAGGGAGATCTTTGAAAAAAGACAGACAGGATCTCTGTCATTTTTCAAAAATCTTTGCTGTGTGTACCCAGCTTTACTCTATTGGTGTTCCAGTTTTCCTGAGTATAACCCGGCCTGTCTGTCATCTTTCAGAAATCTATAGTGTGTGTACCCAGCTTTAATAATCCCAGTAGGGGAATTGTTTTTTTTTTCTCCCAAAATGCCAACTTGCCACACTACATGTTTCGAACTGTAAAGTGTAAAGTGTAAAGTGCTAAGTGATACAAAAGGATATAACAGGTGTGTCAGTGACATCACTTCCGCTTACACATATTAAAATAAGTCCCACCACCTTGTGTGTTATCCCTTGCTGTTATACATTATAATACATCTGTGCATACATTATATCTAAAATTATAAATTCTGTAAGATCACAATAAAAACCTTTTCCCTTAAACTGTGTCCATTTATTTCTCATGCTTCACATTAGTACGTGTGTATTATATAGTTCCATAGAAAACTTGTTCTATAGAAAATGTGTCATTGTGCTTGGTAACGTTCCAATGTAAATGTCCATGTTTGATTAATCCAGTAAATATACACAAACTCTGCTATATATCCCATTAAAATCATTCAGATTAAATACTCCAACACTGCCATCTAGTGGCCTACCTATAAACATGACTGTTTTGTTCTATTGGAACACCCCTTTACCTCTCATTATAATTGAGTCTATCCAAATCTTGGAAACATATTATACTACCTCATCTGGTTCTTCTGTAATGGCATGTTCGATTCTGTATTAGGTTCTAAAAGACATACACAAAGCATTGTACATTCTACATGATCACACGGAAACACTTTAAAATTGGATTGCAACATTACCAGGAACAATGTGAAGCAAAGTATCAGGTTAGGATAGGTAAGTACTCACAGGTGCTCTACCCCTGGGCTGTTCAGCGGCGCTTACACGCTTCCAACACCTCTCGGCCAGGGCGGTGTGAAATGTCCATCCGGATAACATTAAACAAAAAACTGGAAGCAGGCTTCACACTATCAGACGTATAAAAGCGTAGCTTTATTATAGAAAATCCATAATAACACGTGGTGCTGGATACAAATAGAAAGGCATGATCAGAAGGACACAGGTAGTGCCTGATGCGTTTCGTGACGTACGTCACTTAATCAGAGGCAAACTACCAATGGGTGTAGATGCCTATTTAAAGGATTACACAGGGGAGGGGTTACGAATGTGAAACATATATACCTACTTAACAATGTTAAAAACATCAAGATATATCTCCAAACAAACAGGAAAAACGGTATAAGCAAAATTTCCAAAGAAAATTAAACAATTGGAAACCACAGGAACACTGGACATTAAATATCTAATTTCATTAGCACACAATATAATTAACATTGTATAACAATGTATGTCTCTTAAATATGTAATACACGATCCAAAACATATAATAAGTGTACTGTGAAATACGAAGAACAATGACACTTTCTATGGAACATGTTTTCTGTGGAACAATACGATTCAAATGGACTAATGTGAATCATAAAAAAATCAACAAAAACAAATTTGAAATGCTGTATGGCAAGCATAGAAATAGAATATAGATAAAACATTTGATAAATGTTCCAATATTTCTACTTCCTATTTACTCTCTCTCTCTTTAACGCCTTCCAGTCTTGTAGAACTGATAAAGGTAAGAGGGCAGAAAACCAGTTCTCTCAAAACAATAGCACCAGGTAAGAACATGCTGCTTCTACTCTTGCATCCGATAGCAAATGTCCTGTTTCTAATATTATTCCTGCAACTTGCTTAGATGTGGTCAAAAAAAGGTAAAGGTGAGAATTTTTTTAGATGTACTATAAAAGTAAAGGGTACATAGACTCTATAATTGATTAGAATGAACTATGGTAGAATGTTAATAAGAGTTCTGTAGTACTGTGTAGCTGAATTCATTGTACTATTTAGAAAGTCTCCACAGTTTATTTGAAGCTTTGCTTTCTACTGTCTTAAAGTAGGAAGGAAAATAAAGATTCTACTATATAGGCTGCTAAGTACAATGCAGTATTTGCACAGTTCTGATGGTTAATGCATGTGTCCCAATAGACATTCCCACCTTCCCTATATGTACTCTATGTTGAGCCCTACTAAGCTTCATAATGGGGTATTTCTTAAAGGGAATATAAAAAGGGATTTTTCTTCCACTGGGAAGTACACATGGCCTGATACGTATGGGTCCCAATATCCCTGACTTTTACCTATTTGCTGACTGGGATTTGTGTTGGGGCCACCTATATTTCAGCATGAACAGTTCTGTCGGTCCACTGAAGACAGCAGGGTCTGCTATGATTTACCAACGTGTCTGAACACTATGGCCAACCTATTTAGCCCAATGATCAGTTGGGTTGGAAATTCTGCCAATTGACCAAAATATTGTCTGTGTTGGCCAATTGGGCTGAATTATTGACCCCTGTGTACCAGCCCTAAAAGTGAAATACAAATCATAACATTTATAACTAGTGTTTACTGAAATTGCAGGATAGAATGCCGAAAATAGTAGTTCAAATAAACAAAACATGTTAATCATATTAGTATCAAGTCGAATATTTATTTAAGGAGTAGTCCAATACCTTGTGATCCAGGGGAAAGTTCAAAGCCTTGTAGAATTGAGAAACAAATTATATTAATGAATAGCTGAGCTGCAGTAAAACATGTAAATATATTTCCAATGTATTTTTATTGCTACAGCATTGTATGTATATATATATAGAGAGAGAGAGAGAGAAAGAGAGATACACACACAAAATAAAGTCTTCCCGAAAGCCTCAGATGCTTAAATAGTTTATTAGCTGGTAAATGACCAGAGAGTAACCCTATAATGAAAGATGGGGTTAAACTGTTTTTAGTGATTGATGGGTATATGATGACAAGGAAATGTATGCAAATCCAGGGCTTTGTTTTCCTGGAGACCCAAAAGCAATATTTAAGGGTTTACTTTCTGTTTGTGGCCTTAGAATAAATACCAAACTTGATTTTATTGGCACTAAAATAACGGTTACTAAAAGCATATTAACTTTGAAAAACTATTACAGGACGTAATGTGTGTTTTGTTGTTTGCTTATCGTTGCAAGATCCCATCATGAAATCCCCAGTCAAAGAGAAAACAGAAGATTGGATTGAATTTTATGACTCCTTTGGAGATATGTTTCGGTACTTTTGTGACAATACCACAATCCATGGAACAATCAGGCTTAATTGTTCCAGAAAGAACAAAATGAAGACCATATTCTGGCTGGTGCTTTTCTTTCTTTCTTTTGCCCTGATGTACTGGCAGTTTGGGAAAATGACCAATAAGTACTGGTCCTACCCAGTCAACACAGCCACAGGGTTGAAGACACAAGGCGAATATTTTCCAGCTGTTACGATCTGTAATTTAAACCCATACAGGCATGTATATCATATCCAAAGAGATGTGTTGGTTTCATGTTGTAAGAGAGGGCCCTATTGTATTGTTGGACCTGGTGGGCTGTTTAAGCTAGCCATAGACATCATAATATCATGGCCCCTAAATAGGGTTTCTGATGACTATTGGTGTATTTGTGATGTTGAGATGACCAGCAATCAGTTGATTGGCCAATTGAGTACCATGCTTTTTAAATGCATATTACTTACCAGCAGGAACAAAGACTTTATCACCAGCTAAAAGCCACCTCTGTCAGATTGCTTTGCCTAAAGGTTTGTACACACGTGCGATCGTGGGTCCCAACCCGTGATACACGATGTGTACGAACGACCGTTTCTGGACGATAATCGGCCCATGTGTAGGCACTTTATAGGGATTGTTGCACTGCCGACTTGACGGATCACATGTGTGTACGAACCTTAAGGGTTGGTTGCCCAATATTTGTTTCCAGGTTTGAGACTGATTAGCTTAGAACCAAGCATAATCCATTCAATCCTTTTAGACAGAGTATTGTTTATAGCAGGGTTTCTCAAACAGATTCTTTTAATTACTGGGCCTACTGTGCTTTTTCCACAGTGTGCCTCCAGATATTTGAAAATACTGAGGGTTGTAGGTTTTCAAACATCTGGAGGAACACTGTGGAAAAAGCATAGTAGGCCCAATAATTAAAAGGCTTAGATATTGGAGGGGATTTTTTTATTAGATGCAATGGTTAGTTTAGATTTTCATGATATTGCATAGTTTTAGTCACTTTTGGTTTCTTTTTTTTTAAATGACTGTTTTACTAATAGACATATTTTACTTAATGAGTAATTATGCACCTTTGCAACCAACTATCACTGTCCCCTATTTCTTTAGATATTCAGTATGAAACATCTTACTTTTCAAACCTCCATCAAGTGCGCGGTATTGCTTTTTAGTTTAAACCAATTGTTAATTTCCATTCGATTTAGCAGTCGTTAACTTACGATCGTTATCTTAAATGATGAATGTAAATTACCAATAACAATCTTATATTTATGAAAACACGAGTGTAGATTTACGATCTCCATAGATTACCAATGCGATAGTTTGCTACCTCTCGGTATTCTACGACCGAACGTTCGTTCATAAACGAGCGTTCAGAGTACATTTCCGGTGGTCGTACATTATCAGTACCGTGCATTTACAAATTGGGCCCTTAGTATCATAAACTCTTCTGTTAGGTATAGTTTTGCCACAGATGGTACGTGAAATGCATGGTGGATATTACCCTCTTCCAATGCTGACTCATAGGGATAATTGAGCATGCTTCCCCTCACAAAGAGTCAGATAGTTTGGCAGGGGGCTGGGGGAATAAGCTTGAGCTAAACAAATACTGGATTAAAGTCATGCAGCAACACAAACACATCAGCTTACATGTAATTATTTATAGATTGAAAAGGGCAAATTATTTTTTTCAGGGTACAATTCCTTTAATCTACTTGTAATGTGAGAATATATACATGAAATTCATTTTGAAGCTGGTCTGGACAAACTGAAGAAGACAGAAGCTAATGCACTAAAAAATATACTGATGACTACATTATTAAAGAGATTTCTAGAAATATCTGTAAAACATGCTATTCCCTGGCTACAAAAAAACTCTAATTGGCTTTTCTGTCTGACTCCTAATATCAACTAACATTAGATCCACCCCTGCTTTGATTAGTGCATGCACTGCTTTCATCTGTGTTTTCTGGGAATAGAACCCACAGACCATTATTAACCATGATTTGTGGTTATAACCAATACATGCCATACGGCACAGCCTTTTATTTCTGTGTGTTTTGTATTGTGTCCACATAATCTGTTGCTGGAATCCTAATGGATTGATGCAACCCTATCTGCGTATATAATATACCCAGGCATAGTACTATATCAGCTTACAAAACATCTACTATATACAGTTAGTGTAATGAAAGATTATAGAAAAATAACTAATTTTACTATCATTTTGTAACCTGAGACCAAACAAGAGTTCATTTACTTTGGCTCCTAGGTTTTCTCAGGTGAATACGTATATTAAACAGTTGGACAAACTCACACAGGAAATACTTCATTCACTGTATAAGTTTAATGCATCCAGCACTGCCATAGGAGACCAAGGGGTTGTCAATCTGTACGATATCCTGGACAATGGGACAAATCAATTTAATGGAAGCTTTTTCTTAGACCGAAGCATTACATTGTTGAAGTTACAAGAACATGATTTCCATCCATCTTTGCCAGGACAAAAGACTTTTAAAGTGGGATTTAAGCTGGTAATTTGTTTATATTACAGAACATATTAGATACATTATTAGGATATTGCATATGAAAATATTTTATATTTCTCCATTGTACCATGTGGATGTGTTGCAGTCTTCTCTTTCTGTTTTTCAGTGTAATTCGATTGGAGAAGATTGCTACTATAAATCATTTTCGTCTGGAGTAGATGCTCTGCATGAATGGTACAAGTTCCACCTTGTGAACATTATGTCTGATATACCACCTGTCCTCAACTTAGCAAGAAAAGACATAGCCAAGAATTTTATTTTAACATGCAATTTTAATGAGAAACCTTGCAAGAACCGGTAAGTTTCTTTCTTTGATCATAATGGCATCATTATTTTTAGATAAAACCCATCACCCACGTTAACAGTCTTGAGTAATGGGAGGAGACTTTTTGGAAGAGTTCTTAATAAACGTTTTTGGCAATGTCTCAGGATTAGATGTTCTTACATGTTCTAGTGGGATTGTGTGGTTAAAGGAACTGACCATACACCTGACCATAGTTACAGTGACCAAAGTTACAGTGAATTCACAAATAATTAGGTTTCCTTATTTTGGTAGTGCAGCCATACGGTACATTTCTACACTTTCCCCTAAATATAATATTAATCACCAGTAATCACCAATGGAAAATAACATTTTAGCAATGTTCGATAATATAATATTAGGACATTTTACTTTCTGAAACCTACCCCCTTCTGTGAATAGCACCTAAACCACTAATCCAAAAGTTTCAATCTGTGATTTTGTGTAGTTCAGCTCCTTGAATGAGCCCAGGACCAGACAAATGGGAAGATGTACCCTGCAAGAATCGGTTAAGGTACTCAACCTGGGTACTTTTCATAGGAGTTAAAAGGAAAGGAGGGAGGTGGGTAGAGGCATTCTGACCCTTTACAATTCCACTTGTAATTCAACTCTGGTGCATCCTATTCTATTAATCATCATAGAGATGTCCACCTACCGTATATACTCGAGTATAAGCCGACTCGAGTATAAGCCGAGGCACCCATTTTTGCCTCAAAAAATAGAAAAGATGATTGACCCGAGTATAAGCCGAGGGTATACAGTAACCCTAATACCTTTCCACTGTAGATGTTTGGAAACTACAACTCCCAGCATGCTTGGTTGCTGGGAGTTGTAGTTTCCAACCACCTATAGTAGAAAGGTATTGGGGGTTACTGTATGGCATACTGTCCCCCACCCTAATACCTTTCCACTGTAGATGTTTGGAAACTACAACTCCCAGCATGCTTGGTTGCTGGGAGTTGTAGTTTCTCAACCCACCTATAGTAAAAAGATAATGTGGGTGTCTGCATGGCATACTGTCCCTCCAGCTCCCCCCAGTACCCAGCCCTCCCCCCAGTCCCCCCCCAGCTCACTTACCTGTACCAGGTCTTCAGTCTTCCTCTCTCTGCAATCCAGAGGCAGGCGAGTCCGGCCGGCAGTTCCCATTACTGCTTCGCGGTGCGCGATGACGTCATCCCGCCAGCGTGCGTGATGACGTCATCGCGCAACCGGCGGAACTACTGGGAACTGCCGGCCGGACTCGCGGCTGCCTGGATTCAAGGTAAGTTTTCTGACTCGAGTATAAGCCGAGTCAAGGTTTTAGGTTATTTTTAAACCTAAAAACCTCGGCTTATACTCGAGTATATACGGTAAGACCCTTATTATGAATGGCACACACCTGTCTTTATAAGGTACTGCAGAAAATGAATATCAAAGCAGAAACCAATGCATGACTTACAGTGCATACAGTGCTCAAAACCACCTTTTCATTTTAAAATTATCCCTCTCCCAGAATATACCTGCCTTCCTCTTGATGGAAGTACACAGTTTAGAGACAGGTAGGAAGAGCTTTCACCTGCGAAAGGGTCAAAGGGCAAAACGGAGTACTGACTGTTACCATCCTAAGTAGATTTGAAATAGAAAAAATGGTTTTGAGTACTTTTAAATGGAAGAATTTACCTTTTTCTAGTAATTGGGGAAAGTTCATGAGAATTAACAGCTTGTACACAGGGTCCACAATTTTGACCCAATTTTAAAATAATGGTCCAGCCAATATTCTGGACAATAAGAATTAAATATTTTCTGTAATTGTTTGTGTGACCAATCATTTTTAAAGATGTTTTGAAAAAAACAGTTGAAAAACATCAAATATCAAAAACATTCCACTGATCGTGAGCAGTGGTAGGCAAATGGGGGAGTTGTCAGCCATAGCAAGTTTTTGACAGCTCACCATGGGCCTTAGACTGTAAAGGCAGAAGTAATGTCTCCTACCTCCCTAGTAGGGCTTTTATCTTTTAACTTACTGAAAAAACAGGAAATTATGTGAGGCACTATAAAGCTTGGTCAGATCCTTACTCCTGACCGACCATTCAACACTTCCGACTGGTCGGTCAAGAGGAAGGACTGTCGGTTGAGGCAAAAGTAGCTCCGACCAAGCATGCGGTCCACAGAGGACCGGACGATCGGCTGTGATTTTCAGATGCGCCAAACAAATAGTCATCAGATGGTTGCGAGCATCCAATATTTTGGGTCATATATACTTTTCCCCATTTCTTTTATCTCCCATCAGGTTCTTGGTCATCTCTCTTGCTTATATCAATGCCTCAGCACAGACCTGTTTCTAAACACAAAAACCAATTTATTTCACCTTATGGTTTAGTTTTTGCTCTGTATATTGGGGTACAGTCATGTACCTTTTCTAGTTGTGCCCAATCAAATGAATTTATTGCCTGGAGACTCCAAACAATATGATAAAACATCTTAAAGTTGATCAGTGGACTCAGTGTTGTGCTGGAATGAACACATGAGGCCCCCCAGGCACTGGTGACAAAGCACGGTTTATAAGGATATCATTTACAGAACATAAAGGATTATTGTGTTTTTCCCATATTGCAAATAATCGATCTCAGTTGCCCCTGCCATTCTCCTTCTCTGTTTACTGTCATTACATGGATGAGTGGCACTATTCTTCCTAATGTTATCTATATAAGAATAACTCCAAAATTGTTATTATAGATAAAATGTAATGCATTTCTTACAGAGAATATACTTATTTCCATCACTCAGTCTATGGAAACTGTGTCACTATTAAGAACCAAGAGAAGAAAAGTCTTTCATATTCCACCAATCCTGGCAAGAAATACGGTAAATAATTTAACAAATGGGCCAATAAAGAACATGCTGATAGGAAACCCACTATATTATTGGTACATTATGACAGAGGACATATTCTGTACTTCCAGTGTCAGTGAGGGTGAGGAATGTATTTAAGTGAGAGTGCCCCTCTGGAAAACTCGCCACTGGTTTTTTTTTTTTGGTATTGCACTAAATTGTGACTGTGGCTTTTTCACAGTGACTTTTTAATGTCAGCTAGTAGCTGGCCATGCATTGTGTAAAACCCATCACAATTTACCCAGTGCCACAACAGTAAATTTGAATCTTCCAGAGCCGAGCAAATATGGTTCTGGATAAATCTGGCAGCAAGTGTTTTAGTAGTCAATGTCTTCACAACAAAAACAGAAGTAACAAAACATAACATTCACATAACATTAATTCCGTCTTTGTTTGTCTTTAGGGTTGTCTTTAAAAGTCAGAGTGACTAAAAACAATTACATGCCTGTCTTATCAACAGCAGAAGGTGCAAGAATTGTAATTCACAACCCCTTAGAGTCGCCTCCAATAGGACATGAAGGGTTTGACATAAGGCCAGGAACTGAGACTTCCATAAGTATAAAACAGGTCTATTTTGACTGTTTGCCCCATGTTTCATTCACTTGATTTCTCTTATCTATATTATTATTGAATGTAAATGTAAATCAGTCTATATCTATCTATCTATTATCTATCTATCTATCTATCTATCTATCTATCTATCTATCTATCTATCATCTCTATATATATATATATATATATATATATATACCACAGTATCTATTATCTATATATCTGTTATCTATCTATCTATATTATCTATCATCTATATATCTATCTATCTCTAATCCATCCTATCCATCCATCCATCTAATCTATCTATATCTTATCTATCTATTCTATCTATCTATCTATCTATCTATCTATCTAATCTATCTATCTATCTATCTATCTATCTATCCTATCTCTACTATCTATCTATCTCTCTATCTATCACTATTTTTTTCTCCAGTATCTATTATCTATATATCTGGTTATCTATCTATTATCTATCTATCTATCTATTATCTATCTATCTATCTATCTATCTATCTATCTATCTATCTATCTATCTATCTATTTATCTATGTATATATATATACAGTATCTTTTATCTATATATCTGTTATCTATCTTATCTATATATATATATATATATATACACACAGTATCTATTATCTATATATCTGTTATCTATCTATCTACTATCTATCTATCTGTCTATTATCTATCTATCATATATATTTTTCACTCCATAATATTGAAATATTATATATTTGGCCATTAAAATGATGAGGTGCAATGCATACCTGGTGCATCACATTAAGTCAAGTGGACTTGTTTCACAATATAAAAGCTGAGAATCCACCACTGTTCAGTAATTTTCACCTGACTTACTCCTTATTGATAAAGACCGATTCATCATTATGGTCTCCTAATCAGGTCTTCTCAGTCAGCAACCTAGAGATCAATTGATGATAGATAGAACAAGTGTCTCTTCTGCAATACATATATTTTGTACATGCTAATCAGTGAAGCTATACAAAGAATTTAACTACAATTACTGCAGCACTTCATTACTTGGGCTGCCTTTAGCATTCTCTTTACTCTAAAGAAATGTTACCTCTAAATTAAGCTTATTGCACACAGTACAGATTTATAGGCCATGGCAGACAGGTTCCATTAGATAGTGGCCATGATTGGCTTTCTATAATAAAGTATTGGGGCCAATAAAAATTTTTGTTTGCGGACAAAATATCTTGGGTAATATGGCAGTAGTTTCTCATCCGTGGGATTGTTCTATGCGGACGATAAAAGCCTGATCACCTTTTGTTGTTACTGTTTGTATTCAGCTTAACAGTTCTACCTTGTTTACAGATATCTAGATTGACATGTAGAGACATGTATCTATCAGTATTTAAATTCTCCACATTCAGAGTACACACGTTCATGCTAATTACATTTCTCCCAGACAGAATATGAACGTTTAGGTGGAAAATATGGCCATTGCACGTTTGATGGAAAAGACTTAACTATCCAACTATTGTACAACACATCTTACACATTCCAGGTGAGTTTACATAGGTATGTAGAGAACAAGATTTACAGTTAGGGTTGGGATGAGACAAAATCCATTATTAGATGCCAATATTGTCTCCCAAAATGGACCATTGCACTGTCTGTAAGCAACCAATTCCTGTCTGGACCATTCTGGATTGAGGGTTGGACCCACAATTGCGTGTGTACGGACCTTGCGTTTTAATGGTGCAAATAACTTTTAAGTAGTACCTGAAAGCCCCACCATATATTACTATTCTCAACCTACTTGGCAGTTTTCCTTATAGAAATAGGTGGGCTTTTGTCATATTTTTCACAGACAAAGAGACACTCAAAAGGTGGCCTTGCCCAAGCTTTAGGTATGGTACACATGGGTCAATCCTGGACCAATTTTCCCTACAGACAGACTACGATCAATAAACTGATGGTATTTTATCACACTCTGTAACACAACAAAGAGCCCCATGGTCTCCCAAATGTTTCTGTTAACATCATCCATTATCTCATGATGTTAGACCTTTGTGAAAACCCTCTTTGTTCTTTCTCTTCCAGTCATGTCTGCAGTCCTGTTTTCAGTACAAAATGATTGAAGCATGTGGGTGTGCTTACTATTTTTATCCTTTGCCTCCTGGAAAGGAATACTGCAACTATAACAAATATCCAGGCTGGGGTAAGAAAATTTCACAAACAATTAGCTGATTGAAATGACAACCACTTGCAATACAAAAGGCCGATTTAGATCATCAACGAGGCCTGACTGAACAGCCATTTCAGGCGACGAGCACCTGTAACCTTGTTCCACATTGTGCTTTAAGGTTTGGCCCTGCGATTGCACATTTCTATGAATCTTAACTAATTCTTAACCAAAAATACACCTGTGTGAACTCCAGTAGCGTACACCCCCTTGATTTTGAGGGGCCCCCGGCACCAATGGAAAAAGTGAACTTAGCTGGCCCCCTGATAGTGCCAAGTTGCAAACAGATAATCACTGCCACATTACATAATATAGTGAGACAGGTGTGGGTGTTGAGGGGGCTGTCCATCCTTCCTGCAGGAGATGTAGTTATGCCCCTGTTAATCCTTCCTTCTCCTCAAGTCTGGCTCAGACATGCTCAGTGAGCTTCACCCTAGGAGCAAAAAAGGATCTTCCAATGAACTACTTTGTATATTCCAGTGCTAAAGAAAGAAAGGGTGTAGTGAGAGGAATTGACAAGTTACTGCAAGGCTTGTTATGGTGAAATAAACACCATTCTCCACAATAGTGTATCTTTGGTTGGAATAACATAAAAAATCAAGTAATAAATTATCTGGGATGTTCAAATAAATATAAATGTAAGTAATTTTGTTTGTAAGTTTTTTTAACTGCTATACACATAGAACTGTATAAATTACTTCTTAAAAGGCCCAGTAGGATGCAACAATTTTTTGTGACAGATCCACTGAAATATGACTCAAGCTGTGTGATCAGACCCTTTAAGCGATCCTTAAAGGGTCATACTTTTTCTGCTAATACAAGGAGATATCCGCTGCAATGTCTCCTCATTCCTTGCTAGCAGTTCTAGGCTCTTCCGGGTTAATGCTGGAGTCAACAAAAGTTCCCAGGGTGAGGGCCTAAATCATTGGGTCACCCCCTGTTACCTTGGAACTCCTGATCCTCTGCTCACTTAGTGTGCCACACAGTTATTGTCCAGGGCATGGCCAATCGGAAGATGTGCTGTACTAGCTCTGTTTCAGACACAAGGACTATGTAAGCTGGTGATTGGTACTGCAGGAGTTCCATGGTAGGGTGGACCTTTACCAATTTTGTACTCCAATAAACATTCAGGGAGATTCAATAAAAGTTCTTATCGTTAAAAATGGTGCTAATTTTGCCCCAACCAATCAGATGTTAGCTTTCAAATGTTAAATAACATTTGATTGGTTGGGGCAAAATTAGCACCATTTTTAACGATAAGAACTTTTATTGAATAACCCTGATTATGTCTGGTTGTAATGAAATGCAGTCATTTATCACAGTTTATTGTTCATGAATGACTATTGTCTATTGAATGTCCTGGCCTTCCTTCTGTCAAATGTATTTATATTTATTTAGTTATGAATATCTTGATCTCTATCTGTCCTAGGACGCTGCTACTACCGGTTAAATGAAAAGATGATCGAACACCACCTCAGCTGTTTAACTGAATGTCCCAAGCAATGCAAGTAAGCACCTTACTGTTCTTTTGGCATATTAAAAGGATCTAGCATAAAGATATGGAACAGAATATAATAGGACATACAATTTACTGTAGTTTTACATTCTGACATAATTAAAAAAAACTCTATAGAATCTATCAAAACTAGGTAACGTTTGCTTCAAACAGCTGCTTTTTTGTGTCTTTGTTCTCCTTTGAGAGTGGACCAATCAATTACAGCCCTGCTCCATTTATTAACATATATATGAATACAGAGGTGTGGATATTTAGAAAGGTAGATGTGAATGCTATGAAATCATATAGACATAACATTGCAAGCTATGTAATTATGTATACATTTTAAGCCGGAAATAGTGGGACTTTTGCAGTCATTTTTTAACACCAGCTAATCCCAGTAGCTGAACACAAGCAAATATTAGGACATAGGCTGGTTTTATAAAGAATTGTTACCAGTAATGACCAATAGCTACCCTAAAATTATCGCCATGTATCGATACTGCTCAGTATTAGCCCATCCCTAATACATATAGTGATAAAGGATCGCTTCAGGTCATTAACTATTGCTACAGGTCATTACCAATAGCGATTCATTATAAATACAGCCCACAACCAGAATGCAAAATGAAGTGCTGTAGACTAAGGGCTTGTTCACCATTAGGCACATGCCTGTGTTTGGAGTGGCAGCTGTCAATCTCCTCCCACACCCCATATTGTCTGTTTTCTGCCTATATGCTACTGAGGTGTAAATCTGACCCTCAAAGCCAACCATGCTGGCTTTGGCATTTTAACTTCAACTGGCTGATTGCCAATTGATATATTGTTTAGTAAATCTGTCAGTGGGAATATCTGTCTGATATCAGCCCTTCTGTAAAATATAGTACTTACCTGATTTGTATGATTACAACAACCAACTGCAATAATATATACTTCCTTTTCTATTTACCATCAGGGAGACAAATTATCAGCTGTCTGCAGGAACTGCCAAATGGCCATCACCCACATTCAAGGTATGTAACTATTTTATCATGCTGCAAAAGGCAAGGAGTTAAAAAATGTAAAGAGTAAAAATGGGCATTAATCTGCTTGTCCATCATGCCAGTATTCATCCAGAATGCATTAATCCATACAAAAAACAGAATTCTAGTGCACAAACAATTCTAATTGCATATTGGCTACCTCCATAAGGTTGCTGCTACAAACAGTCTGCTAAACCCTGGATAAATAAAAGCAACTAGGTCAATAAGTTGGACAAATTATTTTAAGCCCAGTCACCATGTCATATTTTTGGTCTCTAGTTGCACTTTAATGTGGATGAACAACAGCTCAAATTTCTATATATTGAATGCATTAATCCAATAAGACTTGGGGGCATATTTATAAAGCTTCGTTAAGTTTTAGCGGCCGTTTTCCCTGAGGCGTTAACCCTTCGCGCCGATACTTACCTGTTACCGCCGCTTCTATTTATAAAGCGGCGGTATCTGTTTCGCACTGCTACTATCGGCTGTTTTGCTTCTCCACTTTGAAGGTGGCGAAAGCAGCCGATACTAGCCTCCCTGCGGCGGGGATGGGCAGGCAACCCGCGACGGGTGGTCGCACCTGCCCCGGGAGGCACGCCCACCCACCCCGCCCTCAACCCCCCGCGGTGGTGGCGACCACTCGCCGCCGCTTCCCAGCAAGGGCCGGGGAGGGGGGTCCCGGTTCGTGCTGCGGGACCCCTTAAGCCCCAAAAGGCCCTTCTCAGGGCCCCGCTGGAGGGTGCCTCCACCCCTCCCAGCGGGCCCTTCCCCTCCCTGCCAGCGGCGGGGCAGGGGGCTTGGAGGGGCTGCTGGGGAGGGGGTGCACGGTGGGTGGTCGCGACCACCTGCTGCGGCCCCTTCCCGGCAGCCCCTCCTAGCCTTCTGTTCCGAGATTGCCGCGAGCGGGGAAGGGGTTGGGTATGCCCCGCCCCCTTAGCAGAGGCGTCGGGAAGGGATTTTAAGTCCCTTTGCGGTGATACTGTACTTGCAATGCGCTAAGTGCAGTATCGCCGCGAAGGGACTTAAAATTACCGCAACACATTGCGGCCGCCATACATATCGCGGCAATAGTGCTCGCCATTTTAAATACGGCGATAGCACTATTTTCGCGGCCGCGGTTATTTTTTTTCGCTAATACCGTTTTTTTTATAAATATGCCCCATGGTGTTCTGAGAATAGTCAATTTCTTTGGATTTTCTTTGAAAAACAAAAATCAGCATATACTGCACCCTTCCAAATATGACCCTAATGCAAGCCTCTGGCCACTAGGTTAATGGGGGTAAGGGGGGTTAATGGTAATGTCTTGCCTGGCTTTCAATATATACTGTTTATTTATTCAATGTTTCATTGCAGAAATGGTTTAAACTATCTCTACCCTTTCAAAAGGGATCCAACAAAAGCAGCAAAAGGTGGGCTATCACAATTAAACCCAACAAGCAAGTCTGTTACACATTAGACCTTATAATGATTCATATGGAACTTATACACACAGGTTTTGCATGATATTTACCAATGGTAATCTGTCGGTCAAGAATTAAAAGAACATATAATAAATTTGGCTTAATGAATTACTTTGTGTATTCAAATACAAGGGTTTAAATATGAAGGTTAGATTTATGCAGATCCATTCATTCAAAATGATTATTTCATTAAAATGGTCATGAGTGATCAGTCCCTTGCTGGGTTTATCCAAAATATCATATTGGTTTGATTACACATGTGTAGCTAGCTAACCTAACTATCAGGAAATATAAATTCTGTTAGGGAAGGAAAGTGGAGTTAGTCTTGGCAGAGAAGGGTTAATACATAGACCTTAATAAATATTTGTTACTTATAATATGGAATTGAAATAAAACGTGGGGACGGTCAGTATTTTGTAGAGTGGTAATGGACTGAGATACAGGAACCACAAGTTTCAGGTACTGATAAGTGCCAAGCAAATTTGCCTTATTAGAGACTGTGCTATACTTTGTCTACTTGTAATAGGCACATTAAATAAACATAAGACAAACATATGCTAACTAGATGGACAGTGATTTTCAGCAGGTGATTCATGAAAACTGCTTCCAGGGTTCCACAAGAGCATAAAAATGAAGGTAGTATAGTCACCCAAGTTCCACATATGATAGAAGGGTGGTATAAGATGCCAAAATAAGGCGGGTGCTAGGTAGGGTACAAAATACACTAGAAAAATACAAAAGAGGCCTGATACACAGTCAGAAAAGCCCCTAACCTGGACTCCCTACGGCACTCAGCTACCATATTTCCCCTAAATATAAAACAGTTTAACAGGGGTAACCATGCAACCCAATCAACTGTTAATCAAAAGTGGACATAAAACCAGTGTTATGCACAAACAGTATACCCTTTAATGTTTGAAAACACACATATCTCAACACGTATCCAAACACATCTTCTCCAAGAGCATAAAGGCTGAGAAAGTGGTCTATGGTACATTACACTTCAAGGGAAAGGATGAAAAATTTGTTTTTGCGTCATTTAAAATTATTCAATATTATACTGAACTTCAGATTTCAATTTTTTTTGTCATTTTAGGAGCGTTTTAGCAAAGATTAATGTGTATTTTGAGAAAATAAGTTACCAGTCTATTAAGGAAACCCCTGCCATGCCAGTAAGTTAATATATCTATGTATTACAGCTTCATACCAACTACATTGTTTGCAATGAATGGATCTTTAATGGTATTTTATGATTGGGTAATTATTTTTACAATTATAGTACTGCCATATTCCACCAATGTAAAATATCCCAACAAGACACAAAGGAACCTGGACACTACAGTGAGATGTACATAGGATTCCATAGTTCTTTTATATAAAATAATTCTTTATGCTGTAGTGATATTGTCAATGAATATAGCCATCCGTGTTCTGCACCAATTATCACTCAAATGTGCATAATATTGGGTGGTTCATCATGCATGCCTTTCGACATATATATAGAATGTCTGTATATACCATGCATTAATAGAATGACTGTATATACCATGCATTAATAGAATAACTGTATATACCATGCATGGCACTCTACACAGATATAGAATGACTGTATATACCATGCATGGCACTCTACACAGATATAGAATGACTGTATATACCATGCATGGCACTCTACACAGATATAGAATGACTGTATATACCATGCATTAATAGAATGACTGTATATACCATGCATTAATAGAATGACTGTATATACCATGCATTAATAGAATGACTGTATATACCATGCATGGCACTCTACAAAGATATAGAATGACTGTAAATATCATGCATGCCTCTCGACATAGATATAGAATGGCTGTATATAACATGCATTAATAGAATGACTGTATATACCATGCATGGCACTCTACACGGATATAGAATGACTGTAATATATCATGCATGGCACTCTACACAGATATAGAATGACTGTAAATATCATGCTGCCTCTCGACATAGATATAGATTGGCTGTATATACCATGCATGGTACTCTACACGATATAGAATGACGTATATACCATGCATGGTACTCTACACAGAATATAGAATGACTGTAGATATCATGCATGGTACTCTACACAGATATAGAATGACTGTAAATATCATGCATGGCACTCTACACAGATATAGAATGACTGTATATACCATGCATGGTACTCTACACAGATATAGAATGACTGTAGATATCATGCATGGTACTCTACACAGATATAGAATGACTGTAGATATCCATGCATGGTACTCTAAACAGATATAGAATGACTGTAGATATCATGCATGGTAATCTACACAGATATAGAATGACTGTAGAATCATGCATGGTACTCTACACAGATATAGAATGACTTTATAAACCATGCATGGCTCTCTACAAAGATATAGAATGACTGATATACCATGCATGTACTCTCACAGTATAGAATGACTGTATATACCATGCATGGTACTCTACACAGATATAGAATGACTGTAGATATCATGCATTGTACTCTACACAGATATAGAATGACTGTATATATCATGCATGGTACTCTACACAGATGTAGAGTCACTGTATATATCATGCATGGCATATAGAACAATTGTATTTATCGTGCATGGTACTCTACACAGATATAGAATGACTGTAGATATCATGCATGGCATATAGAACAATTGTATTTATCATGCATGGTATTCTACAGAGATATAGAATGACTTTATAAACAATGCATGGCTCTCTCTACACAGATATAGAATGACGTGATACCATGCATGGTCTCTACATAGATATAGAATGGGTGTATATATTATGCATGGCACTCTACACAGATATAGAATGACTGTATATACCATGCAGGTACTCTACACAGATATAGAATGACTGTAGATCATGCATGGTACTCTACACAGATATAGATGACTGATATACCATGCATGGTACTCTACACAGATAAGAATGACTGTATATACCATGCATGGTACTCTACACAGATATAGAATGACTGTAGATATCATGCATGGTACTCTACACAGATATAGAATGACTGTAGATATCATGCATGGTACTCTACACAGATATAGAATGACTGTAGATATCATGCACGGTACTCTACACAGATATAGAATGACTGTATATATCATGCATGGTACTCTACACAGATATAGAATGACTGTAGATATCATGCATGGTACTCTACACAGATATAGAATGACTGTATATACCATGCATGGTACTCTACACAGATGTAGAGTGACTGTATATATCATGCATGGCATATAGAACAATTGTATTTATCATGCATGGTACTCTGCACAGATATAGAACAATTGTATTTATCATGCATGGTACTCTGCACAGATATAGAACAAATGTATTTATCATGCATGGCACCTATACACCTATAGAATGACTACATTATTTTGTACAAGTTGACCTCTATGAACAAATAAATCACTCAAATACTGATATGGGTTTACATATGAAAAAGCACAAAGATATACAAATATAATCACAATGGTTGTGAAATTTAAACTGGGGTATGATTTTGCCAATTATAACTGAATTAAACCACTAATTCAGCCATTGTGGATCTTTTCAGGTGACCTTGTTACTCTCCAATATGGGAGGACAGTGGAGTTGGTGGTTTGGTTCTTCGGTGCTTTCTGTGGTTGAGATTGCAGAGTTAGCATCGACACTACAGCTATGCTGATCATCGTTTATATCAGTGGAAATGGAGGGCTTTTCGCTAACAGATTTTTCTTGGGTCTTTATATTTTCTTCAGAAGTAAATAAAAGATTTGCAAATATAACTGTATTGTGAATGTATGAACAACAGAACATTTCGTACAATAAATGGGAGCAATGTGTGAATATTAAAATAATAAAAATTAGATGAATTACCCACCCATATATAGTAAACAGGTCTAACAAAATGTATTAAAATGAATGAAAAAGGTATATCTTCCCTAAATAGGGTCAAGGACTATGTATAGCATACAGCAGAGCCTTCAAAGTTTAAGGTTTGAAGAAAAGAGTTCATCTTCAGGTTAGGAAGGTTTCTTTACAGTGAGAACGGTGAAACTGAGGAACTGTCTTCCAGCAGATGTGGTAATGGCAAGTTCATTGAATAGCTTAAAAAAGGCCTGGATAAGTTTCTAAAACTAAAAAATATTGAGAATTACTGGTATTAATGCATATAGATCTGTGATCCAGGGATACTTTCCATTGCCGTTTGGGTCAGGAAGGAATTTTTCCCCCTTTTGTTGGGGTTTTTGCCTTCCTCTGGATCAACTGTTAGGTAGGGTTAAAAAATAAATAATAATATATTTTTTAAAAAATTAAAAAAGAGGGTGAATAGGTTGGACTTGATGTCTTTATTCAACCTCAATTACTATGTTACTATGTTTGTTTGACTGGCATAGGAGGAGGAGAGAGGTTGTAACAGACATTCCCACCAGCCAATGACAAACGCTGTGTAACCAGGGCCCCGGGCATATAGGAGGTGGGCTTTTAGCACTCATCTTTGCTGTGTGATATCTAAGGGAGGGCAGCACCATTGTTAATGTGAGTAAGCAATTACAGCTGTGTGAAGTGTGGACATTAATGGGGGGTGGTGTTATTTTTTTTATATATTGTTGTCCTTTAAATAAATTCTAAAGTTTTTTTAAATAGTTACACAAGGGTAAGCTGTCAAATATGTGCTGTCTGTGGCTCTGTATTATCAGGAGAGAAGACTTAAATGTAATGCATAATGGTGCTCCAATTTATACTTAAGGGCATGTCCACCCCCAAAACTAAAATGTAACCCACTACGGCCCCACGTTGTAGTGTAAAAAAATCCTTACCCTACTCTCTCGCTCCCATGGCTTCCTGCAGTGTCTTTTCAAAGTCCAGGAAACTGAAACTGATTTAAATCCCAAATGCATCACCTTACATTTACAACATTGAATCTCATTGCCATTCTGCTGCCCATTTTGATAATCTATCTAGGTCTGCTTGCAACACTTGCACATCATTTGAAGTTCAAAAGTCTGCATAGTTTGTGTCATCAGCAAACACACAGAGACCTTGTCAATGCCCCCTTCTTTCATTATAAACAGATTAAACAGAACTAACCCCAGTACAGAACCCTGAGGCACTCCGTTAGAACTTTAGCCCACATAGATGTAGCTCCATTTACCACCACTATTGCTTGCGATCCAATAACCAATTCTCTACCATGCACAAATGTTTTCTCAAGGGCAACAGTCCTCAGTTTATATATTAGTCGCCTATGTGGCACTGTGTCAAAGCTTTAGAAAAATCCAAGTATACCACATCCACTGCTGTGCCTGAATCCAAATTCTTACTACTTTTTCATAAAAACCAATTAATTTTTCTGGCATGATCTATTTCTATAAATCCATGCTGACTACTACTAATAAGATGAGCCCTGGAGACAAAGTCAAGGATATGATCCTGTAAAAAAGTTCCATCAACTTCCCTACCACTGATTTTAGGCTTCCAGGTCTATAACCAGGCTGTGAACGACTACCTTTTCGGAATATTGGTATTACATTGGCTTTTTTTTCAATCCAGCGGCACATCCCCAGACCAAAGTGAATCTGAAAAGATAAGAAACAGTGTCTAGATAGAACTGAACTAAGCCTTTAAAATCTGAGGGTGTATCCATCCGGTCCCGGGGCTTTATGATAAAAAATACATTTTAGTTGGGGGGGGACATGCCCTTTAGGTTAAACGGAGCACACATTAATGCATTACATTTCAGAGGCTTCTCTCCTGAACCTCAAATGTGTGGTACCCTCGAATTTGCAAAAACTCTCAAAGTAGCATTCGGTACCCTCGAATTTGCGATAACCATTGATGTAGCCAAGGAGTAACAAGTAGCCACACCGTCAAAGAACCTCATGCGAAGCTTTATGTGAGATGAGTTAACATCTATGAGTATTTGTGTTGAGACACCATATTGTTCGGTTTCACGGTGTTCCAGCACAGTTACCAAACTACCCCACATACCCAAAGCTAAAGCTGGAGAAGTAACAACTATGATACGAATTTCTCAATATTATTAACAATAGTGTGCAATATGCACAGAATTTGCATCAGCAACATACCATACTCTCCACTATTGATGAAAGCACAGATATTTCTGTTAATAAAAACCTAATACTCTACTTCAAGTATCAGCTTGAAAATTCAGCAGCATATAAAATCTCATTTGGTGGCATGCTAGTCTTGGAAGCCTATGATGCTAAATCTATAATAAATGCAGTCAGAGAATTCTATAAAAGAAATTCAAACTTGATTTAAATAAAATGGTAATGTTCACCTCAGATGCGCTCTGTCAGTTGGGCAAAATAAATTGTGTTGCTGCACAGTTGAGAAAACCGTACTCCACACTTTACATTTTGTTGGACATGAAGATCTGGGGAGTGGTGTTTTAAGAGAGTAATCTCCTCAAATGCTAAGGTGTTAATTCAAGTTCAGCGCAAAATAAAGTACTCACATGTTATTTGTATCAAAACTGGAGACACTTGACGAGATCAATTGATACAATGAGCTATGGTCAGACAGGAATGGTTCCCCAAAGAAGAAATATGTCAAAGACAAAGATAACAAAGACAAGGATTGTTTTCTACTAATTGGGAGTTTCATACAGGTTGAAACTGATGTCTCTATCATCTTAATTAACAGTATACATGAAAACTGGCTTTAATCTGCCACTAATGGTACGTATCTTTTTGATTAATTATATAGCAGGCTTGCATAGGTACATGATGGCTTACGTAGAGGCTTTGGATCAGAGCTACATGGATCAAATGCGCAAACCATAACATTGAATTCTGTAGATTTCATTTCCTTTTAATAACTACTTACGCAAGTTGTATTTTTAGACTTAAAAGGAATATCTAGCAAAGAGGGTTTGTTCCTGAATCCTGGAACTAATTAAAATCCAAACACTGCATGATTCTCAGTTTGAAAGACTATCATTACCCCAATGCTATGACGTCAAATATAATGATTCAGTGTAGGAAATAGTACCTTTCATTTGTGCTGTCCCTTCTAATTGCGTTTGCTTTCACCCTGTATTATTATTATAAAACAAGAAACTGCCAACAAAAAGGATATAAAAAACAAGCAAAGAAGGGTTCCTACTCACTTTGTTTCTGCAAAGTCACACAGGCAGATGAAAAGGTTCCTCTTGGTCGGATTGTCCCTGCTTTCAGTAAGTACTTGGTATTACGAAGTTTGGGTGCTCACTTCCTCTATTAGGGTGATAACTGCCCTGCTGATTTGCTGTTTACCCTGGTTCTTATTTAAATAGACTCTCTGTTTATGGGTAGCGTGAAGGTAGCAAGCAAGGGGAGCTTCACACCAATGGAGAGCTGCATTTCTTACTTCTAAAGAGAATAAAAACAATGTAATAGGGCAGTACAGCAGATAACAGCTCCCCGTAATTGTGGGGTGTGTGTGTGAGATTGATGGAAAAAACACACAACGCACTAGTAAATGAAATGTAATGTGCTGCTCTTTCTATTAGGGGCCTGAAATCTTCTAGGTGGTCCAAGGCTGGAAAACAAAGACCCATTTTTAGTTTGTATATCTACATTGTAAATACAGGCTTCATGTACTTCATGTTTGTGTGAGTTTGGAAGTCTACAAAATCAACTGATGTTGAAGGCACAAACACAATTGGTAGTGGTCTCTTAAGCTAGGTACACACAATACAATAATTCTATGGCGTCTTTTTGCGGCTCGAACAACCGCCGACCAATCGGACAGGTCGGAAAATCACAACCGCTGTGTGGTCCCAATGGACAACACAATCTATTGCATCTAACTGTCGGACGTGGCTGCTTTTGTCGCGACGCCAGTCCTTCCTCCTGGCCCGACCGGTGTGAAAGCTTGAATGGTTGGACAGGAGGAAGGATTGTATAGTGTGTACCTAGCTTTATTTGTTGCTATATGGCCTGGAAAATGTTCTTCATAGCATCTGTACGTTCCATGCAAAGTCTGTCAGCTGACGTTGTCATTTTAGCCAATAATGTAGTGTTGTTCCTGATTTGGACACCTCCATCTCCATAGGAACGGTAGCCACACAACACCAGAAAGTAGCCCCAGTCTATTCCAGAGACAGAATATAAGCCTTGTAAGACATTTTAACTTTAATAATGTGATCAAACATTTAGGGAGAGATATAAAATAACATAGGTAGAACTCTTTACACTATTTACCATTTTCTTAAGGTGAAAAAAAATATTTTTTAGGGTCCTAATGGGAGAAAGTTAACCTAAATAGTACACACGCTCGTACCACTAGGTGTCCACTCCCTTTTGCCCACCTTCTGCCAAATATACAATACTTCAATTGAAAAATGTTACAAAGGCCAACAGCAGAACATTGTGTTTGTGGTTTGTGCTCCAATATTGGTTTATTCCCATTTGAAGCGATTGGACACCCTCAGGGGATCAATAAAGTTCTTATCATTTAAAATGGTGCTAATTTTGCCCCAACCATCAGATCTTATTTAACATTTGAAAGCTAATATCTGATTGGTTGGGGCAAATTAGCACCATTTTTGTAGAAACTTTTTGAAACCCTGCCTGTTTTTTCAATTGGAGTATAGGTAACCTCATGGGCTGTTTTCTTCCTTCGCGCATTCAGCACTCACCCAACATTAACCAAGTGCCACTAGAAATTGTGTAAAAGCTATCAGGGTTATTCAATGTTCTTACATTGAAGCTCCTGATCGGTTGGGGGCAAATAGCCCTATTTAAGAACTTTTATTGCCTCCTGTTTTAGCTTTCATTGTGCAGTTTGATGGTCCATCTGTAGGTCTACACATAGTATTTGGGGTCCCTTCTGACTTTCCTCCTTCCGCTGTATATACCATGCATGGTACTCTACACAGATATAGAATGACTGTATATACCATGCATGGTACTCTACACAGATTAGAATGACTGTAATACATGCATGGCACTCTACACAGATATAGATGACTGTATATACCATGCATGTACTCTACCCAGATAGAATGACTGTAGATATCATGCATGGTACTCTACACAGATATAGAATGACTTGAGATATCATGCATGGTAACTCTAAACAGATTAGAAGAGCTGTAGATATCATGCATGGTACTCTACACAGATATAGAGCATGAGGTATATCATGCATGGTACTCTACACAGATATAGAATGACTTTTATAAACCAGCATGGCTCTCTACACAGATTAGAATGACTGTATATACCATGCGGTACTCTACACAGATATAGAATGACTGTATATACCATGCATGGTACTCTACACAGATATAGAATGACTGTAGATATCATGCATTGTACTCTACACAGATATAAAGAGACTGTATATATCATGCTGGTACTCTACACAGATGTAGAGTCACTGTATATATCATGCATGGCATAGAACAATTGTATTTATCGTGCATGGTACTCTACACAGATATAGAAGACTGAGATATCATGCATGCATATAGAACAATTGTATTTATCATGCATGGTATTCTACAGAGATATAGAATGACTTTATAAACAATGCATGGCTCTCTACACAGATATAGAATGACTGTATATACCATGCATGGTACTCTACATAGATATAGAATGGCTGTATATATTATGCATGGCACTCTACACAGATATAGAATGACTGTATATACCATGCATGGTACTCTACACAGATATAGAATGACTGTAGATATCATGCATGGTACTCTACACAGATATAGAAGACTGTATATACCATGCATGGTACTCTACACAGATATAGAATGACTGTATATACCATGCATGGTACTCACCCAGATAAAGAATGACTGTAGATATCATGCATGGTACTCTACACAGATAGAATGACTGTAGATATCAGTCATGGTACTCTACACAGATATAGAATGACTGTAGATATCATGCACGGTACTCTACACAGATATAGAATGACTGTATATATCATGCATGGACTCTACACAGATATAGAATGACGTAGATACATCATGGTACTCTACACAGATTAGAATGACTGTATATACATGCATGGTACTCTACACAGATGTAGAGTGACTGTATATATCATGCATGGCATATAGAACAATTGTATTTATCATGCATGGTACTCTGCACAGATATAGAACAATTGTATTTATCATGCATGGTACTCTGCACAGATATAGAACAAATGTATTTATCATGCATGGCACCTATACACCTATAGATGACTACATTATTTTGTACAAGTTGACCTCTATGAACAAATAAATCACTCAAATACTGATATGGGTTTACATATGAATAAGCCACAAAGATATACAAATATAATCACAATGGTGTGAAATTTAAACAGTGTGTATGATTTTGCCAATTTATAACTGAATTAACCACTAATTCAGCCATTGTGGATCTTTTCAGGTGACCTGTTACTCTCCAATATGGGAGGACAGTGGAGTTGGTGGTTTGGTTCTCGGTGCTTTCTGTGGTTGAGATTGCAGAGTTAGCATTCGACACTACAGCTATGCTGATCATCGTTACATATCAGTGGAAATGGAGGGCTTTTCGCTAACATTTTTCGTGTCTTTATTATTTTCTCTCAGAAGTAAATAAAAGATTTGCAAATATAACTGTATTGTGAATGTATGAACAACAGAACATTTCTGTACAATAAATGGGAAGCAATGTGTGAATCTAAAATAATAAAAATTAGAATGAATTACCCACCCATATATAGTAATACAGGTCTAACAAATGTATTAAAATGAATGAAAAAGGTATATCTTCCCTAAATAGGGTCAAGGACATATGTAATAGCATACAGCAAGCCTTCAAGTTTAAGGTTTGAAGAAGAAGAGTTCATCTTCAGGTTAGGAAGTTTCTTTACAGTGAGAACGGTGAACTGAGGAACTGTCTTCCGCAGATGTGGTAATGGCAAGTTCATTGAATAGCTTTAAAAAGGCCTGGATAATTTCTAAACTAAAAAATATTGAGAATTACTGGTATTAATGCATATAGATCTGGTTGATCAGGATACTTTCCAATTGCCGTTTGGAGTCAGGAAGGAATTTTTCCCCCTTTTGCTGGGGTTTTTGCCTTCCTCTGGATCAACTGTTAGGTAGGGTTAAAAAATAAATAAATAATATATTTTTTAAAAAAATTAAAAAAGAGGGTGAATAGGTTGGACTTGATGTCTTTATTCAACCTCAATTACTATGTTACTATGTTGTTTGACTGGCATAGGAGGAGGAGAGAGTTTTGTACAGACTTTCCCACCAGCCAATGACAAACGCTGTGTAAACCAGGGCCCCCGGGGCATATGAGGTGGGCTTTTAGCACTCATCTTTGCTGTGTGATATCTAAGGGAGGGCAGCACACCATTGTTAATGTGAGTAAGCATTACAGCTGTGTGAGTGTGGACATTAATGGGGGTGGTGTTATTTTTTTTTATATGTTGTCCTTTAAATAAATTCTAAAGTTTTTTTAAATAGTTACAACAGGGAAGCTGTCAAATATGCTGCTGTCTGTGCTCTGTATTCCTCAGGAGAGAAGACTTAAATGTAATGCATTAAGTGTGCTCCAATTTATACTTAAGGGCATGTCCACCCCCAAACTAAAATGTAACCCACTACTGGCCCCACTGTGTAGTGTAAAAATCCTTACCTTACTCCTCTGCTCCATATGGCTTTCCTGCAGTGTCTTTCAAAGTCCAGGAAACTGAAACTGATTATAAATCCCAAATGCATCACCTTACATTTATCAACATTGAATCTCATCTGCCATTCTGCTGCCATTTGATAATCTATCTAGGTCTGCTTGCAACACTTGCACATCATTTAAGTTCAAAGCTCTGCATAGTTTAGTGTCATCAGCAAACACAGAGACCTTGCTCTCAATGCCCCCTTCTTTTCATTTATAAACAGATTAAACAGAACTAACCCCAGTACAGAACCCTGAGGCACTCGCTTAGAACTTTAGCCCACATAGATGTAGCTCCATTTACCACCACTATCTGCTTGCGATCCAATAACCAATTCTCTATCCATGCACAAATGTTTTCTTCAAGGGCAACAGTCCTCAGTTTTATATAGTCGCCTATGTGGCACTGTGTCAAAAGCTTTAGAAAAAATCCAAGTATACCACATCCACGCTGTGCCTGAATCCAAATTCTTACTCACTTTTTCATAAAAACCAATTAATTTTTCTGGCATGATCTATTTCTCATAAATCCATGCTGACTACTACTAATAAGATGAGCCCTGGAGACAAAGTCAAGGATATGATCCTGTAACAAGTTTCCATCCCACTCCCCTACCACTGATTGAGCTTCCAGGTCTATAGTTACCAGGCTGTGAACGACCCTTTTTCGGAATATTGGTATTACATTGGCTTTTTTTTCAATCCAGCGGCACATCCCCAGACCAAAGTGAATCTGAAAAGATAAAACAGTGGTCTAGATAGAACTAACTAAGCTCTTTTAAAATCTGAGGGTGTATTCCATCCGGTCCTGGGGCTTTATTGATAAAATAAATACATTTTAGTTTTGGGGGTGGACATGCCCTTTAGGTATAAACTGGAGCACACATTAATGCATTACATTTCAGAGTCTTCTCTCCTGAACCCTCAAATTGGTGGTAACCCTCGAATTTGCAAAAACTCTCAAATGTAGCATTCGGTAACCCTCGAATTTGCGATAACCATTGAATGTGCCAAGGAGTAACACTGTAGCCACACCGTCAAAATGAACCTCATGCAAATGCTTTATGTGAATGAGTTAACATCTATGAGTATTTGTGTTGAGACATCCATATGTTCGGTTTCACGGTGTTCAGCACAGTTACCAAACTACCCCACATACCCAAGCTAAAGCTGGAGAAGTACAACTATGCATACGAATTTCCAATAATTAACAATAGTGTGCAATATCACAGAATTTGCATCAGCAACATACCAATCTCTCACTATTGATGAAAGCACAGATATTTCTGTTAATAAAAACCAATACTCTACTTCAAGTATCAGCTTGAAAATTCAGCAGCAATAAAATCTCATTTGGTGGCATGCTAGTCTTGGAAGCCTATGATGCTAAATCTATATAAATGCAGTCAGAAATTCTATAAAAGAAATTCAAGCTTGATTTAAATAAAATTGCTCATATCTGTTGCAGAGTACCATGCCATGAATAAATACAATTGTTCTATATGCCATGCATGATATATACAGTCACTCTCATCTGTGTGAGTACCATCATGGTATATACAGTCATTCTATATCTGTGTAGAGTACCATGCATGATATCTACATGTCATTCTATATCTGTGTAGATTACCATGCATGATATATACAGTCATTCTATATCTGTGTAGAGTACCGTGCATGATATCTACAGTCATTCTATATCTGTGTAGAGTACCATGCATGATATCTACAGTCATTCTATATCTGTGTAGAGTACCATGCATGATATCTACAGTCTTCTATATCTGTGGTAGAGTACCATGCAGGTATAAGTGTATACAGTCATTCTATACTGTGTAGAGTACCATGCATGGTATATACAGTCATTCTATATCTGTGTAGAGTACCATGCATGATATCTACAGTCATTCTATATCTGTGTAGAGTACCATGCATGGTATATACAGTCATTCTATATCTGTGAGTGCCATGATAATATAGTACAGCCATCTATATCTATGTAGAGTACCATGCATGGTATATACAGTCATTCTATATCTGTGTGAGAGCCATGCATTGTTTATAAAGTCATTCTATCTCTGTAGAATACCATGCATGATAAATACAATTGTTCTATATGCATGCATGATATCTACAGTCATTCTATATCTGTGTAGAGTACCATGCACGATAAACAATTGTTCTATATGCCATGCATGATATATACAGTGACTCTACATCTGTGTAGAGTACCATGCATGATATAACAGTCATTCTATATCGTGTGTAGAGTACAATGCATGATATCTACAGTCATTCTATATCTGTGTAGAGTACCATGCATGGTTATACAGTCATTCTATATCTGTGTAGAGTACCATGCATGGTATATACAGTCATTCTAATCTGTGTAGAGAGCCATGCATGGTTTATAAGTCATTCTATATCGTGTAGAGTACCATGCATGATATCTACAGTCATTCTATATCTGTGTAGAGTACCATGCATGATATCTACAGTCATTCTATTCTTTTTAGAGTACCATGCATGATATCTACAGTCATTCTATATCTGTGTAGAGTACCATGCATGATATCTACAGTCATTCTATATCTGTGTAGAGTACCATGCATGGTATAACAGTCATTCTATATCTTGTAGAGTGCCATGCATGATATTTACAGTCATTCTATATCTGTGGAGATACCATGCATGATATCTACAGTCTTCTATATCTGTGTAGATACCATGCATGGTATATACAGTCATTCTATATCTGTGTAGAGTACCATGCATGGTATATACAGCCAATCTATATCTATGTCGAGAGGCATGCATGATATTTACAGTCTTCTATCTGTGTAGAGTGCCATGCATGATATTTACAGTCATTCTATATCCGTGTAGAGTGCCATGCATGGTAATACAGTCATTCTATTAATGCATGTTATATACAGCCATTCTATATCTATGTCGAGAGGCTGCATGATATTTACATGCATTCTATATCTTTGTAGAGTGCCATGCATGGTATATACAGTCATTCTATTAATGCATGGTATATACAGTCATTCTATTAATGCATGGTATATACAGTCATTCTATTAATGCATGGTATATACTCATTCTATATCTGTGTAGGGCCATGCATGGTAATACAGTCTTCTTATCTGTGTAGAGTGCCATGCATGGTATTACAGTCATTCTATATCTGTGTAGAGTGCCATGCATGGTATATACAGTTATTCTATTAATGCATGGTATATACAGTCATTCTATTAATGCATGGTATATACAGTCATTCTATTAATGCATGGTATATACAGTCATTCTATTAATGCATGGTATATACAGACATTCTATATATAGGTCGAAAGGCATGCATGATGAACCACCCAATATTATGCACATTTGAGTGATAATTGGTGCAGAACACGGATGGCTATTTTCATTGACAATATCACTACAGCATAAAGAATTATTTTATAAAAAGAACTATGGATCCTATGTACATCTCACTGTAGTGTCCAGGTTCCTTTGTGTCTTGTTGGGATATTTTACATTGGTGGAATATCATTACTATAATTGTAAAAATAATTACCCAATCATAATCCCATTAAAGATCCATTCATTGCAAACAATGTAGTTGGTATGAAGCTGTAATACATAGATTATTAACTTACTGGCATGGCAGGGGTTTCCTTAATAGACTGGTAACTTATTTTCTCAAAATACACATTAATCTTTGCTAAAACGCTCCTAAAATGACAAAAAAAATTGAAATCTGAAGTTCAGTTAAATATTGAATAATTTTAAATGACGCAAAAACAATTTTTCATCCTTTCCCTTGAGTAATGTACCATAGACCACTTTCTCAGCCTTTATGCTCTTGGAGAAGATGTGTTTGGATACGTGTTGAGATATGTGTGTTTTCAAACATTAAAGGTATACTGTTTGTGCATAACACTGGTTTTATGTCCACTTTTGATTAACAGTTGATTGGGTTGCATGGTTACCCCTGTTAAACTGTTTTATATTTAGGGGAAATATGGTAGCTGAGTGCCGTAGGAGTCCAGGTTAGGGGCTTTTCTGACTGTGTATCAGGCCTCTTTTGTATTTTTCTAGTGTATTTTGTACCCTACCTAGCACCCGCCTTTTTTGGCATCTTATACCACCCTTCTATCATATGTGGAACTTGGGTGACTATACTACCTTCATTTTATGCTCTTGTGGAACCCTGGAAGCAGTTTTCATGAATCACCTGCTGAAAATCACTGTCCATCTGTTAGCAATTGTTTGTCTTATGTTTATTTATGGGCCTATTACAAGTAGACAAAGTATAGCACAGTCTCTAATAAGGCAAATTTGCTTGGCACTATCAGTACCTGAACTTGTGGTTCCTGTATCTCAGTCCATTACCACTCTACAAAATACTGACCGTCCCCACGTTTTATTTCAATTCCATATTATAAGTAACAAATATTTATTAAGGTCTATGTATTAACCCTTCTCTGCCAAGACTAACTCCACTTTCCTTCCCTAACAGAATTTATATTTCCTGATAGTTAGGTTGCTAGCTACACATGTGTAATCAAACCAATATGATATTTGGATAAACCCAGCAAGGGACTGATCACTCATGACCATTTTAATGAAATAATCATTTTGAATGAATGGATCTGCATATCTAACCTTCATATTTAAACCCTTGTATTTGAATACACAAAGTAATTCATTAAGCCAAATTTATTATATGTTCTTTTAATTCTTGACCGACAGATTACCATTGGTAAATATCATGCAAAACCTGTGTGTATAAGTTCCATATGAATCATTATAAGGTCTAATGTGTAACAGACTTGCTTGTTGGGTTTAATTGTGAAGCCCCCCTTTTGCTGCTTTTGTTGATCCCTTTTGAAAGGGTAGAGATAGTTTAAACCATTTCTGCAATGAAACATTGAATAAATAAACAGTATATATTGAAAGCCAGGCAAGACATTACCATTAACCCCCCTTACCCCCATTAACCTGTGGCCAGAGGCTTGCATTAGGGTCATATTTGGAAGGGTGCAGTATATGCTGATTTTTGTTTTTCAAAGAAAATCCAAAGAAATTGACTATTCTCAGAACACCATGGGGCATATTTATAAAAAACGGTATTAGCGAAAAAAAATAACCGGCCCGCAAAATAGTGCTATCGCCGTATTTAAAATGGCGAGCACTATTGCCGCGATATGTATGGCGGCCGCAATGTGTTGCGGTAATTTTAAGTCCCTTCCGGCGATACTGCACTTAGCCATTGCAGTACAGTATCACCGCAAAGGGACTTAAATCCCTTCCCGACGCCTCTGCTAAGGGGGCGGGGCATACCCAACCCCTTCCCCGCTCGCGGCAATCTCGGAACAGAGCTAGGAGGGGCTGCCGGGAAGGGGCCGCAGCAGGTGGTCGCGACCACCCACCGTGCACCCCCTCCCCAGCAGCCCCTCCAAGCCCCCTGCCCCGCGCTGGCAGGGAGGGGAAGGGCCCGCTGGGAGGGGTGGAGGCACCCTCCAGCGGGGCCCTGAGAAGGGCCTTTTGGGGCTTAAGGGGTCCCGCAGCACACCGGACCCCCCTCCCCGCCTTGCTGAACGGCGGCGAGTGGTCGCCACCACCGCGGGGGGTTGAGGGCGGGGTGGGTGGGGCGTGCCTCCCGGGGCAGGTGCGACCACCCTTCGCGGGTTGCCTCCCATCCCGCCGCAGGAGGCTAGTATCGGCTGCTTTCGCCACCTTCAAAGTGGAGAAGCAAACAGCCGATAGTAGCAGTGCGAAACAGATACCGCCGCTTTATAAATAGAACGGCGGTAACAGGTAAGTATCGGCGCGAAGGTTAACGCCTCAGGGAAAACGGCCGCTAAAACTTAACGAAGCTTTATAATATGCCCCCAAGTCTTATTGGATTAATGCATTCAATATATGAAATTTGAGCTGTTGTTCATCCACATTAAAGTGCAACTAGAGACCAAAAATATGACATGGTGACTGGGCTTAAAATAATTGTCCAACTTATTGACCTAGTTGCTTTTATTTATCCAGGTTTAGCAGACTGTTTTGTAGCAGCAACCTTATGGAGGTAGCCAATATGCATTAGAATTGTTTGTGCACTAGAATTCTGTTTTTTGTATGGATTAATGCATTCTGGATGAATACTGGCATGATGACAAGCAGATTAATGCCTTTTTACTCTTTACATTTTTTAACTCCTTGCCTTTTGCAGCATGATAAAATAGTTACATACCTTGAATGTGGGTGATGGCCATTTGGCAGTTCCTGCAGACAGCTGATAATTTGTCTCCCTGATGGTAAATAGAAAAGGAAGTATATATATTGCAGTTGGTTGTTTTAATCATACAAATCAGGTAGTACTATATTTTACAGAAGGGCTGATATCAGACAGATATCCCACTGACAGATTTACTAAACATATATCAATTGGCAATCAGCCAGTTGAAGTTAAAATGCCAAAGCCAGCATGGTTGCTTTGAGGGTCAGATTTACACCTCAGTAGCATATAGGCAGAAAACAACATTATGGGGTGTGGGAGGAGATTGACAGCTGCCACTCCAACACAGGCATGTGCCTAATGGTGAACAGCCCTTATCTACAGCACTTCATTTTGCATTCTGGTTGTGGCTGTATTTAAATGAATCGCTATGGTAATGACCTGTAGCATTTTTAATGACCTGAAGCGATCCTTTATCACTATATGTATTAGGGATGGGCTAATACTAGCAGTATCGATACATGGCGATAATTTTAGGGTAGCTATTGGTCATTACTGGTAACAATTCTTTATAAAACCAGCCTATGTCCTAATATTGCTGTGTTTCAGCTACTGGGATTAGCTGGTGTAAAAAAATGACTGCAAAAGTCCCACTATTTCCGGCTTAAAATGTATACATAATACATAGCTTGCAATGTTATGTCTATATGATTTCATAGCATTCACATCTACCTTTCTAAATCCACACTCTGTTTCATATATGTTAATAAATGGAGCAGGGCTGTAATTGATTGGTCCACTCTCAAAGGAGAACAAAGACCCAAAAAAGCAGCTGTTTGAAGCAAACGTTACCTAGTTTTGATAGATTCTATAGAGTTTTTTTTAATTATGTCAGAATGTAAAACTACAGTAAATTGTATGTCCTATTATATTCTGTTCCATATCTTTATGCTAGATCCTTTTAATATGCCAAAGAACAGTAAGGTGCTTACTTGCATTGCTTGGGACATTCAGTTAAACAGCTGAGGTGGTGTTCGATCATCTTTTCATTTAACCGGTAGTAGCAGCGTCCTAGGACAGATAGAGATCAAGATATTCATAACTAAATAAATATAAATACATTTGACAGAAGGAAGGCCAGGACATTCAATAGACAATAGTCATTCATGAACAATAAACTGTGATAAATGACTGCATTTCATTACAACCAGACATAATCAGGTTATTCAATAAAAGTTCTTATCGTTAAAATGGTGCTAATTTTGCCCCAACCAATCAAATGTTTATTAACATTTGAAAGCTAACATCTGATTGGTGGGGCAAAATTAGCACCATTTTTAACGATAAGAACTTTTATTGAATCTCCCTAGTTTTTTGAGTATACAAAATTGGTAAGGTCCACCCTACCATGGAACTCCTGCAGTACCAATCACCAGCTTACATAGTCCTTGTGTCTGAACAGAGCTAGTACAGCACATCTTCCGATTGGCCATGCCCTGGACATAACTGTGTGGCACACTAAGTGAGCAGAGATCAGGAGTTCCAAGGTAACAGGGGGTGACCCAATGATTTAGGCCCTCACCCTGGAACTTTTGTTGACTCCAGCATTAACCCGGAGAGCCTAGAACTGCTAGCAAGGAATGAGGAGACATTGCAGCGGATATCTCCTTGTATTAGCAGAAAAAGTATGACCCTTTAAGGATCGCTTAAAGGGTCTGATCACACAGCTTGAGTCATATTTCATGGGTCGTCACAAAAAATTGTTGCATCCTACTGGGCCTTTAAGAAGTAATTTATACAGTTTCTATGTGTATAGCAGTTAAAAAAACTTACAAACAAAATTACTTACATTTATATTTATTTGAACATCCCAGATAATTTATTACTTGATTTTTTATGTTATTCCAACCAAAGATACACTATTGTGGAGAATGGTGTTTATTTCACCATAACAAGCCTTGCAGTAACTTGTCAATTCCTCTCACTACACCCTTTCTTTCTTTAGCACTGGAATATACAAGTAGTTCATTGGAAGATCCTTTTTTGCTCCTAGGGTGAAGCTCACTGAGCATGTCTGAGCCAGACTTGAGGAGAAGGAAGGATTAACAGGGCATAACTACATCTCCTGCAGGAAGGATGGACAGCCCCCTCAACCCCCCCACCTGTCTCACTATATTATGTAATTTGGCAGTGATTATCTGTTGGCAACTTGGCACTATCAGGGGGCCAGCTAAGTTCACTTTTTCCATTGGTGCCGGGGCCCCTCAAAATCAAGGGGGTGTACGCTACTGGAGTTCACACAGGTGTTTTTTGGTTAAGAATTAGTTTAAGATTCATAGAAATGTGCAATCGCAGGGCCAAACCTTAAAGCACAATGTGGAACAAGGTTACAGGTGCTCGTCGCCTGAAATGGCTGTTCAGTCAGGCCTCGTTGATGATCTAAATCGGCCTTTTGTATTGCAAGTGGTTGTCAT
The DNA here is from genome assembly GCA_019447015.1 of Hymenochirus boettgeri. NCBI lineage: Eukaryota > Metazoa > Chordata > Amphibia > Anura > Pipidae > Hymenochirus > Hymenochirus boettgeri. Next base: position 170,754,879 of record CM033475.1, on the reverse strand, counting down.
TTCAATCAGCTAATTGTTTGTGAAATTTTCTTACCCCAGCCTGGATATTTGTTATAGTTGCAGTATTCCTTTCCAGGAGGCAAAGGATAAAAATAGTAAGCACACCCACATGCTTCAATCATTTTGTACTGAAAACAGACGGCAGACATGACTGGAAGAGAAGAACAAAGAGGGTTTTTCACAAAGGTCTAACATCATGAGATAATGGATGATGTTAACAGAAACATTTGGGAGACCATGGGCTCTTTGTTGTGTTACAGAGTGTGATAAAATACCATCATTTTATTGATCGTAGTCGTGTCTGTAGGGAAAATTGGTCCAGGATTGACCCATGTGTACCATACCTAAACTTGGCAAGGCCACCTTTTGAGTGTCTCTTTGTCTGTGAAAAATATGACAAAACCCACCTATTTCTATAAGGAAACTGCCAAGTAGGTTGAGAATAGTAATATATGGTGGGCTTTCAGGTACTACTTAAATTTTATTTGCACCATTAAAACGCAAGGTCCGTACACACGCAATTGTGGGTCCAACCCTCAATCCAGAATGGTCCAGACAGGAATTGGTTGCTTACAGACAGTGCAATGGTCCATTTTGGAGACAATATTGGCATCTAATAATGGATTTTGTCTCATCCCAACCCTAACTGTAATCTTGTTCTCTACATACCTATGTAACCTCACCTGGAATGTGTAAGATGTGTTGTACATAGTTGGATAGTTAAGTCTTTTCCATCAAACGTGCAATGGCCATATTTTCCACCTAAACGTTCATATTCTGTCTGGGAGAAATGTAATTAGCTAACGTGTGTACTCTGAATGTGGAATTTAAATACTGATAGATACATGTCTCTACATGTCAATCTAGATATCTGTAAACAAGGTAGAACTGTTAAGCTGAATACAAACAGTAACAACAAAGGTGATCAGGCTTTTATCGTCCCATAGAACAATCCCACGGATGAGAAACTACTGCCTATTCACCCAGATTTTTGTCCGCAAACAAAAATTTTTATTGGCCCCAATACTTTATATAGAAAGCCAATCATGGCCACTATCAATGGAACCTGTCTGCCATGGCCTATAAATCTGTACTGTGTGCATAAGCTTAATTTAGAGGTAACATTCTTAGAGTAAGAGAATGCTAAAGGCAGCCCAAGTAATGAAGTGCTGCAGTAATTGTAGTTAAATTCTTGTATAGCTTCACTGATTAGCATGTACAAAATATATGTATTGCAGAAGAGACACTTGTTCTATCTATCATCAATTGATCTCTAGGTTGCTGACTGAGAAGACCTGATTAGGAGACCATAATGATGAATCGGTCTTTATCAATAAGGAGTAAGTCAGGTGAAAATTACTGAACAGTGGTGGATTCTCAGCTTTATTTGTGAACAAGTCCACTTGACTTAATGTGATGCCCCAGGTATGCATTGCACCTCATCATTTTAATGGCCAAATTATAATATTTCAATATTATGGAGTGAAAAATATATATAATAGATAGTTAAGAGACGATAGATTATAGTCAATAATCGATACAGATTATCTGATATAGTACTGTGTTATATTATCTCTATATTATATACAGATAGATAACAGTCCGTAGATACCCGATACTGTCTATTATCTATCGAATATGCTCGACGATGATGCTCGATCGATAGCTTCGCTAGATCGCATAGCTAGATAGCTATGCTAGACTGTCGCTCTCGCTCGCTCGTATCTGTCTGTACTGCGTGTTGAATTTTGATCGATCGCATAGCTCGCTCGCTCGCTATAGCTCGCTCGCTGCTCGCTCGCTCGTCGCTCTCGTGTGCTGTGTAGCTGTGCTGTATTGGCTGGCTGGCTGCTGCTCGTCGATCGCTTTGCTGCTGCTTGTCGTGTCCGTATTGTTCGTCTGTGTCCTTTTTTCTTTTATATCTTGCTCGCTCGTCCTGATGTCGTTGGTTCGTTCTAGTTCGTCTGTGTTTTTCTTTTTTTTTTTGGTTGTAGTGCTCGATCTTGTTGTCTCTCTTGCTCGCTGTTTCTTTCTTCTTTTGTAGAGAAATCAAGTGAATGAACTGGGGCAAACAGTCAAAATAGACCTGTTTTATACTTATGGAAGTCTCAGTTCCTGGCCTTTGTCAAACCCTTCATGTCCTTTGGAGGCGACTCTAAGGGGTTGTGAATTACAATTCTTGCACCTCTGCTGTTGATAAGACAGGCATGTAATTGTTTTTAGTCACTCTGACTTTTAAAGACAACCCTAAAGACAAACAAAGACGAATTAATGTTTGTGAATGTATGTTTTTTGTTACTTCTGTTTTTGTTGTGAAGACTTGACTACTAAAACACTTGCTGCCAGATTTATCCAGAACCATATTTGCTCGCTCGGGAAGATTCAAATTTACTGTTGTGGCACTGGGTAAATTGTGATGGGTTTTACACAATGCATGGCCAGCTACTAGCTGACATAAAAAGTCACTGTGAAAAAGCCACAGTCACAATTTAGTGCAATACCAAAAAAAAAAAACCAGTGGCAGTTTTCCAGAGGGGCACTCTCACTAAATACATTCCTCACCCTCACTGACACTGGAAGTACAGAATATGTCCTCTGTCATAATGTACCAATAATATAGTGGGTTTCCTATCAGCATGTTCTTTATTGGCCCATTTGTTAATATATTTACCGTATTTCTTGCCAGGATTGTGGGAATATGAAAGACTTTCTTCTCTTGGTTCTTAATAGTGACACAGTTTCCATAGACTGAGTGATGGAAATAAGTATATTCTCTGTAAGAAATGCATTACATTTTATCTATAATAACAATTTTGGAGTTATTCTTATATAGATAACATTAGGAAGATAGTGCCACTCATCATGTAATGACAGTAAAACAGAGAAGGAGAATGGCAGGGCAACGGAGATCGATTATTTGCAATATGGGAAAAACACAATACTCTTTTATGTTCTGTAAATGATATCCTTATAAACCGTGCTTTGTCACCAGTGCCTGGGGGCCTCATGTGTTCATTCCGCACAACACTGAGTCCACTGATCAACTTTAAGATGTTTTATCATATTGTTTGGAGTCTCCAGGCAATAAATTCATTTGATTGGGCACAACTAGAAAAGGTACATGACTGTACCCCATATACAGAGCAAAACTAAACCATAAGGTGAAATAAATTGGTTTTTGTGTTTAGAAACAGGTCTGTGCTGAGGCATTGATATAAGCAAGAGAGATGACCAAGAACCTGTGGAGATAAAAGAAATGGGAAAAGTATATATGACCCAAAATATTGGATGCTCGCAACCATCTGATGACTATTTGTTTGGCGCATCTGAAATCACAGCCGATCGTCCGGTCCTCTGTGGACCGCATGCTTGGTCGGAGCACTTTTGCTCAACCGACAGTCCTTCCTCTTGACCGACCAGTCGGAAGTGTTGAATGGTCGGTCAGGAGTAAGATCTGACCAAGCTTATAGTGCCTCACATAATTTCCTGTTTTTTCAGTAAGTTAAAAGATAAAGCCCTACTAGGGAGGTAGGAGACATTACTTCTCCTTTACAGTCTAAGGCCCATGGTGAGCTGTCAAAAACTTCTATGGCTGACAACTCCCCCATTTGCCTACCACTGCTCACGATCAGTGAAATGTTTTTGATATTTGATGTTTTTCAACTGTTTTTTTTCAAAACATCTTTAAAATGATTGGTCACACAAACAATTACAGAAAATATTTAATTCTTATTGTAAGAATATTGGCTGGCCCATTATTTTAAAATTGGGTCAAATTGTGGACCCTGTGTACAAGCTGTTTCTCATGAACTTTCCCCAATTACTAGAAAAAGGTAAATTCTTCCATTTAAAAGTACTCAAAACCATTTTTTCTATTTCAAATCTACTTAGGATGGTAACAGTCAGTACTCCGTTTTGCCCTTTGACCCTTTCGCAGGTGAAAGCTCTTCCTACCTGTCTCTAAACTGTGTACTTCCATCAAGAGGAAGGCAGGTATATTCTGGGAGAGGGATAATTTTAAAATGAAAAGGTGGTTTTGAGCACTGTATGCACTGTAAGTCATGCATTGGTTTTTCTGCTTTGATATTCATTTTCTGCAGTACCTTATAAACAGGTGTGTTCCATTCATAATAAGGTCTTACCGTATATACTCGAGTATAAGCCGAGGTTTTTAGGTTTAAAAATAACCTAAAAACCTTGACTCGGCTTATACTCGAGTCAGAAAACTTACCTTGAATCCAGCAGCCGCGAGTCCGGCCGGCAGTTCCCAGTAGTTCCGCTCGGTTGCGCGATGACGTCATCACGCACGCTGGCGGGATGACGTCATCGCGCAGCCGCGAAGCAGTAATGGGAACTGCCGGCCGGACTCGCGCTGCCTCTGGATTGCAGAGAGAGGAAGACTAAGACCTGGTACAGGTAAGTGAGCTGGGGGGGGACTGGGGGGAGGGCTGGGTACTGGGGGGAGGCTGGAGGGACAGTATGCCATGCAGACACCCACATTATCTTTTTACTATAGGTGGTTGAGAAACTACAACTCCCAGCAACCAAGCATGCTGGGAGTGTAGTTTCCAAACATCTACAGTGGAAAGGTATTAGGGTGGGGGACAGTATCCATACAGTAACCCCCAATACCTTTCTACTATAGGTGGTTGGAAACTACAACACTCCAGCAACCAAGCATGCTGGGAGTTGTAGTTTCCAAACATCTACAGTGGAAAGGTATTAGGGTTACTGTATACCCGGCTTTATCCTCGGTCAATCATCTTTTCTATTTTTTGAGGCAAAAATGGGTGCCTCGGCTTAACTCGAGTCGGCTTATACTCGAGTATATACGGTAGGTGGACATCTCTGATGATTAATAGAAAGGATGCACCAGAGTTGATTACAAGTGGAATTGTAAAGGGTCCAGATGCCCTCACCACCCCCCCTTTCCTTTTAACTCCTATGAAAAGTACCCAGGTTGAGTACCTTAACCGTTCTTGCAGGGTACATCTTCCCATTTGTCTGGTCCTGGGCTCATTCAAGGAGCTGAACTACCCAAAATCACAGATTGAAACTTTTGGATTAGTGGTTTAGGTGCTATTCACAGAAGGGGGTAGGTTTCAGAAAGTAAAATGTTCCTAAATTATATTATCGAACATTGCTAAAATGTTATTTTCCATTGGTGATTACTGGTGATTAATATTATTTTAGGAAAGTGTAGAAATGTACCGTATGGCTGCACTACCAAAATAAGGAAACCTAATTATTTGTGAATTCACTGTAACTTGGTCACTGTAACTATGGTCAGGTGTATGGTCAGTTCCTTTAACCACACAATCCCACTAGAACATGTAAGACATCTAATCCTGAGACATTGCCAAAAACGTTTATTAAGAACTCTTCCAAAAAGTCTCCTCCCATTACCTCAAGACTGTTAACGTGGGTGATGGGTTTTATCTAAAAATAATGATGCCATTATGATCAAAGAAAGAAACTTACCGGTTCTTGCAAGGTTCTCATTAAAATTGCATGTTAAAATAAAATCTTGGCTATGTCTTTTCTTGCTAGTTGAGAACAGGTGGTATATCAGACATAATGTTCACAAGGTGGAACTTGTACCATTCATGCAGAGCATCTACTCCAGACGAAAATGATTTATGTAGCAATCTTCTCCATCGAATTACACTGAAAAACAGAAGAGGAAGACTGCAACACATCCCACTGGTACAATGGAGAAATATAAAATATTTTCATATGCATATCCTAATATGTATCTAATATGTTCTGTAATATAAACAAATTACCAGCTTAAATCCCACTTTAAATTCTTTTGTCTGGCAAGATGGATGAATCATGTTCTGTAACTTCAACATGTAATGCTTCGGTCTAAGAAAAAGCTTCCATTAAATTGATTTGTCCCTTGTCCAGGATATCGTACAGATTGACAACCCCTTGGTCTCCTATGGCAGTGCTGGATGCATTAAACTTATACAGTTGAATGAATATTTCCTGTGTGAGTTTTCCAACTGTTTATATATCGTATTCACCTGAGAACACCTAGGAGCCAAGTAAATGAACTCTTGTTTGGTCTCAGTTTACAAAATGATAGTAAAATTAGTTATTTTTCTATAATCTTTCATTACACTAACTGTATAGTAATGTTTTTGTAAGCTGATATAGTACTTGCCTGGGTATATTATATACGCAGATAGGGTTGCATCAATCCATTAGGATTCCACAACAGATTATGTGACACAATACAAAACACACAGAAATAAAAGGCTGTGCCGTATGGCATGTATTGTGTTATACCACAAATCATGGTTAATAATGGTCTGTGGGTTCTATTCCCAAAAACACAGATGAAAGCAGTGCATGCACTAATCAAAGCAGGGGTGGATCTAATGTTAGTTGATATTAGGATTCAGACAGAAAAGCCAATTAGAGTTTTTTTGTAGCCAGGGAATAGCATGTTTTACAGATATTTCTAGAATCTCTTTAATAATGTATATCATCAGTATATTTTTTAGTGCATTAGCTTCTGTCTTCTTCATTTTTCAGACCAGCTTCAAAATGAATTTCATGTATATATCTCACATACAAGTAGATTAAAGGAATTGTACCCTGAAAAAATAATTTGCCCTTTTCAATCTATATAATTACATGTAAGCTGATGTGTTTGTGTTGCTGCATGACTTTATCCAGTATTTGTTTAGCTCAAGCTTATTCCCCCAGCCCCCTGCCAAACTATTGACTCTTTGTGAGGGGAAGCATGCTCAATTATCCCTATGAGTCAGCATGTGAAGAGGTAATATCCACATGCATTTCACGTACCATCTGTGGCAAACTAATACCTAACAGAAGAGTTTATGATACTAAGGCCCAATTTGTAAATGCACGGTACTGATAATGTACGACCACGGAAATGTACTCTGAACCGCTCGTTATGAACGAACGTTCGGTCGTAGAATACCGAAGGTAGCAACTATCGCATTGGTAATCTATGGAGATCGTAACTCTACACTCTGTGTTTTCATAAATATAAGTTGTTATGGGTAATTTTACATTCATCATTTAGATAACGATCGTAAGTTAAACGACTGCTAATCGAATGGAAATTAACAATTGGTTTAAACTAAAAAGCAATACCGCGACTTGATGGAGGTTTGAAAGTAAGATGTTTATACTGAATATCTAAAGAATAGGGACAGTGATAGTTGGTTGCAAAGGTGCATAATTACTCATTAAGTAAAATATGCTATTAGTAAAACAGTCATTAAAAAAAAGAAACAAAAGTGACTAAAACTATGCAATATCATGAAAATCTAAACTAACCATTGCATCTAATAAAAAAATCCCCTCCATATCTAAGCCTTTTAATATTGGCCTACTATGCTTTTTTCCACAGTGTTCCCTCCAGATGTTTGAAAACCTACAACCCTCAGTATTTTCAAATATCTGGAGGCACACTGTAAACACACAGTAGGCCCAGTAATTAAAAGATTCTGTTTGAGAAACCCTGCTATAAACAATACTCTGTCTAAAAGGATTGAATGATTATGCTTGGTTCTAAGCTAGCTCTCAAACCTGGAAACAAATATTGGGCAACCAACCCTAGGTTCGTACACACATGTGACCGTCAAGTCGGCAGTGCAACAATCCCTATAAAGTGCCTACACATGGGCCGATTATCGTCCAGAAACGGTCGTTCGTACCATCGTGTATCACGGGTTGGGACCCCACGATCCACGGTGTACAAACCTTTAGGCAAAGCAATCTGACAGAGGTGGCTTTTAGCTGGTGATAAGTCTTTGTTCCTGCTGGTAAGTATTGCATTTAAAAAAGCATGGTACTCAATTGGCCAATCAACTGATTGCTGGTCATCTCAACATCACAAATAACCAATAGTCATCAAAAACCCTATTTAGGGCCATGATATTATGATGTCTATGGCTAGCTAAACCGCCACCAGTTCCAACAATACAATAGGGCCCTCTCTACAACATGAAACCAACACATCTCTTTGGATTATATACATGCCTGTATGGGTTTAAATTACAGATCGTAACAGCTGGAAAATATTCGCCTTGTGTCTTCAACCCTGTGGCTGTGTTGACTGGTAGAACCAGTACTTATTGGTCATTTTCCCAAACTGCCAGTACATCAGGGCAAAAGAAAGAAGAAAAGCACCAGCCAGAATATGGTCTTCATTTTTTTCTTTCTGGAACAATTAAGCCGATTGTTCCATGGATTGTGGTATTGTCACAAAAGTACCGAAACATATCTCCAAAGGAGTCATAAAATTCAATCCAATCTTCTGTTTCTCTCTTGACTGGGGTTTCATGATGGGATCTTGCAACGATAACAAACAACAAAACACACATTACGTCCTGTAATAGTTTTTCAAAGTTAATAGCTTTTAGTAACCGTTTTTTTTAGTGCCAATAAAATCAAGTTGGTATTTATTCTAGGCACAAACAAAAGTAAACCCTTAAATATTGCTTTGGGTCTCCAGGAAAACAAAGCCCTGGATTTGCATACATTTCCTGTCATCATATACCCATCAATCACTAAAACAGTTTAACCCCATCTTCATTATAGGGTTACTCTCTGGTCATTTACCACTAATAAACTATTTAAGCATCTGAGGCTTTCGGGAAGACTTTATTTTGTGTGTGTATCTCTCTTTCTCTCTCTCTCCTCTATATATATATACATACAATGCTGTAGCAAAAAAATACATTGGAAATATATTTACATGTTTTACTGGCAGCTCAGCTATTCATTAATATAATTTGTTTCTCAATTCTACAAGGCTTTGAACTTTCCCCTGGATCACAAGGTATTGACTACTCCTTAAATAATATTCGACTTGATACTAATATGATTAACATGTTTTTTTATTTGAACTACTATTTTCGGCATTCTATCCTGCAATTTCAGTAAACACTGTTTATAAATGTTATGAATTTGTATTTCACTTTTAGGGCTGGTACACAGGGGTCAATAATTCAAGCCCAATTGGCCAACACAGACAATATTTTGGTCAATTGCAGAATTTCCAACCCAACTGATCATTGGCTAAATAGTTGGCCTAGTGTTCAGACACGTTGGTAAATCATAGCAGACCCTGCTGTCTTCATGGACCGACAGAACTGTTCATGCTGAATATAGGTGGCCCCAACACAAATCCCCGTCAGCAAATAGGTAAAATCGGGATATTGGGACCCATACGTATCAGGCCATGGTACTTCCCAGTGGAAGAAAAATCCCTTTTTTATATTCCCTTTAAGAAATCCCATTATGAAGCTTAGTAGGGCTCAACATAGAGTACATATATGGAAGGTGGAATGTCTATTGGACACTGCATAACCATCAGAACTGTGCAAATACTGCATTGTACTTACAGCCTATATAGTAGAATCTTTATTTTCCTTCCTACTTTAAGACAGTAGAAAGCAAGCTTCAAAATAAACTGTGGAGACTTCTAAATAGTACAATGATTTCAGCTACACAGTAACTACAGAACTCTTATTAACATTCTACCATAGTTCATTCTAATCAATTATAGAGTCTATGTACCCTTACTTTTATAGTACATCTAAAAAAATTCTCACCTTTACCTTTTTTGACCACATCTAAGCAAGTTGCAGGAATAAATTAGAAACAGGACATTGCTATCGGATGCAAGAGTAGAACAGCATGTCTTCCTGGTGCTATTGTTTTGAGAGAACTGGTTTTCTGCCCTTTACCTTTATCAGTTCTACAAGACTGGAAGGCGTTAAAGAGAGAGAGAGTAATAGGAAGTAGAAATATTGGAACATTTATCAAATGTTTATCTATTCTATTTCTATGCTTGCCATACAGCATTTCAATTGTTTTTGTTGATTTTTATGATTCACATTAGTCCATGAATCGTATTGTCCCAGAAAACATGTTCCATAGAAAGTGTCATTGTTCTTCGTATTTCACAGTACACTTATTATATGTTTTGGATCGTGTATTACATATTTAAGAGACATACATTGTTATACATGTTAATTATATGTGTGCTAATGAAATTAGATATTAATGTCCAGGTTCCTGTGGTTTCCAATTGTTTAATTTCTTTGGAAATTTGCTTATACCGTTTTTCCTGTTTTTTGGAGTATATCTTGATGTTTTTAACATTGTTAAGTAGGTATATATGTTCACATCGTAACCCTCCCCTGTGTAATCCTTTAAATAGGCATCTACACCCATTGGTAGTTTGCCTCTGATTAGTGACGTACGTCACGAAACGCATCAGGCACTACCTGTGTCCTCTGATCATCCTTTCTATTTGTATCCAGCACCACGTGTTATTATGGATTTTCTATAATAAAGCTACGCTTTTATACGTCTGATAGTGTGAAGCCTGCTTCCAGTTTTTTGTTTAATTTATCCGGATGGACATTCACACCGCCCTGGCCGAGATGTGTGGAAGCGTGTAGCGCCGCTGACAGCCCGGGGTAGAGCACCTGTGAGACTTACCTATCCTAACCTGATCTTGCTTCCACATTGTTCCTGGTAATGTTGCAATCCAATTTTAAAGTGTTTCCGTGTGATCATGTAGAATGTACAATGCTTTGTGTATGTCTTTTAGAACCTACTACAGAATCGAACATGCCATTCAGAAGACCAGATGAGGTCGTAATATGTTTCCAAGAAACAATTGTATTTATCATGCATGGTACTCTGCACAGATATAGAACAAATGTATTTATCATGCATGGCACCTATACACCTATAGAATGACTACATTATTTTGTACAAGTTGACCTCTATGAACAAATAAATCACTCAAATACTGATATGGGTTTACATATGAATAAGCCACAAAGATATACAAATATAATCACAATGGTTGTGAAATTTAAACATGTGGTATGATTTTGCCAATTTATAACTGAATTAAACCACTAATTCAGCCATTGTGGATCTTTTCAGGTGACCTTGTTACTCTCCAATATGGGAGGACAGTGGAGTTGGTGGTTTGGTTCTTCGGTGCTTTCTGTGGTTGAGATTGCAGAGTTAGCATTCGACACTACAGCTATGCTGATCATCGTTACATATCAGTGGAAATGGAGGGCTTTTCGCTAACAGATTTTTCTTGGTTCTTTATTATTTTCTCTCAGAAGTAAATAAAAGATTTGCAAATATAACTGTATTGTGAATGTATGAACAACAGAACATTTCTGTACAATAAATGGGAAGCAATGTGTGAATCTAAAATAATAAAAATTAGAATGAATTACCCACCCATATATAGTAATACAGGTCTAACAAAATGTATTAAAATGAATGAAAAAGGTATATCTTCCCTAAATAGGGTCAAGGACATATGTAATAGCATACAGCAGAGCCTTCAAAGTTTAAGGTTTGAAGAAAAGAAGTTTCATCTTCAGGTTAGGAAAGGTTTCTTTACAGTGAGAACGGTGAAACTGAGGAACTGTCTTCCAGCAGATGTGGTAATGGCAAGTTCATTGAATAGCTTTAAAAAAGGCCTGGATAAGTTTCTAAAACTAAAAAATATTGAGAATTACTGGTATTAATGCATATAGATCTGGTTGATCCAGGGATACTTTCCAATTGCCGTTTGGAGTCAGGAAGGAATTTTTCCCCCTTTTGCTGGGGTTTTTTGCCTTCCTCTGGATCAACTGTTAGGTAGGGTTAAAAAATAAATAAATAATATATTTTTTAAAAAAATTAAAAAAGAGGGTGAATAGGTTGGACTTGATGTCTTTATTCAACCTCAATTACTATGTTACTATGTTTGTTTGACTGGCATAGGAGGAGGAGAGAGGTTGTAACAGACATTCCCACCAGCCAATGACAAACGCTGTGTAAACCAGGGCCCCCGGGGCATATAGGAGGTGGGCTTTTAGCACTCATCTTTGCTGTGTGATATCTAAGGGAGGGCAGCACCATTGTTAATGTGAGTAAGCAATTACAGCTGTGTGAAGTGTGGACATTAATGGGGGTGGTGTTATTTTTTTTATATATTGTTGTCCTTTAAATAAATTCTAAAGTTTTTTTAAATAGTTACAACAGGGTAAGCTGTCAAATATGCTGCTTGTCTGTGGCTCTGTATTCCTCAGGAGAGAAGACTTAAATGTAATGCATTAATGTGTGCTCCAATTTATACTTAAAGGGCATGTCCACCCCCAAAACTAAAATGTAACCCACTACTGGCCCCACTGTGTAGTGTAAAAAAATCCTTACCTTACTCCTCTGCTCCATATGGCTTTCCTGCAGTGTCTTTTCAAAGTCCAGGAAACTGAAACTGATTATTAAATCCCAAATGCATCACCTTACATTTATCAACATTGAATCTCATCTGCCATTCTGCTGCCCATTTTGATAATCTATCTAGGTCTGCTTGCAACACTTGCACATCATTTGAAGTTTCAAAAGCTCTGCATAGTTTAGTGTCATCAGCAAACACAGAGACCTTGCTCTCAATGCCCCCTTCTTTTCATTTATAAACAGATTAAACAGAACTAACCCCAGTACAGAACCCTGAGGCACTCCGCTTAGAACTTTAGCCCACATAGATGTAGCTCCATTTACCACCACTATCTGCTTGCGATCCAATAACCAATTCTCTATCCATGCACAAATGTTTTCTTCAAGGGCAACAGTCCTCAGTTTATATATTAGTCGCCTATGTGGCACTGTGTCAAAAGCTTTAGAAAAATCCAAGTATACCACATCCACTGCTGTGCCTGAATCCAAATTCTTACTCACTTTTTCATAAAAACCAATTAAATTTTTCTGGCATGATCTATTTCTCATAAATCCATGCTGACTACTACTAATAAGATGAGCCCTGGAGACAAAGTCAAGGATATGATCCTGTAACAAAGTTTCCATCACCTTCCCTACCACTGATGTTAGGCTTCCAGGTCTATAGTTACCAGGCTGTGAACGACTACCTTTTTCGGAATATTGGTATTACATTGGCTTTTTTTTCAATCCAGCGGCACATCCCCAGACCAAAGTGAATCTGAAAAGATAAGAAACAGTGGTCTAGATAGAACTGAACTAAGCTCTTTTAAAATCTGAGGGTGTATTCCATCCGGTCCTGGGGCTTTATTGATAAAATAAATACATTTTAGTTTTGGGGGTGGACATGCCCTTTAGGTATAAACTGGAGCACACATTAATGCATTACATTTCAGAGTCTTCTCTCCTGAACCCTCAAATTTGTGGTAACCCTCGAATTTGCAAAAACTCTCAAATGTAGCATTCGGTAACCCTCGAATTTGCGATAACCATTGAATGTAGCCAAGGAGTAACCACTGTAGCCACACCGTCAAAATGAACCTCATGCGAATGCTTTATGTGAGATGAGTTAACATCTATGAGTATTTGTGTTGAGACATCCATATTGTTCGGTTTCACGGTGTTCCAGCACAGTTACCAAACTACCCCACATACCCAAAGCTAAAGCTGGAGAAGTAACAACTATGCATACGAATTTCTCAATATTATTAACAATAGTGTGCAATATGCACAGAATTTGCATCAGCAACATACCATACTCTCACTATTGATGAAAGCACAGATATTTCTGTTAATAAAAACCTAATACTCTACTTCAAGTATCAGCTTGAAAATTCAGCAGCATATAAAATCTCATTTGGTGGCATGCTAGTCTTGGAAGCCTATGATGCTAAATCTATAATAAATGCAGTCAGAGAATTCTATAAAAGAAATTCAAGCTTGATTTAAATAAAATGGTAATGTTCACCTCAGATGCTGCCTCTGTCATGTTGGGCAAAATAAATTGTGTTGCTGCACAGTTGAGAAACCGTACTCCACACTTTACATTGTGTTGGACATGAAGATCTGGGGAGTGGTGTTTTAAGAGAGTAATCTCCTCAAATGCTAAGGTGTTAATTCAAGTTCAGCGCAAAATAAAGTACTCACATGTTATTTGTATCAAAACTGGAGACACTTGACGAGATCAATTGATACAATGAGCTATGGTCAGACAGGAATGGTTTCCCCAAAGAAGAAATATGTCAAAGACAAAGATAACAAAGACAAGGATTGTTTCCTACTAATTGGGAGTTTCATTACAGGTTGAAACTGATGTCTCTATCATCTTAATTAACAGTAATACATGAAAACTGGCTTTAATCTGCCACTACTGGTACGTATCTTCTTTGATTATTATTATATAGCAGGCTTGCAATAGGTACATTGATGGCTTACGTAGAGGCTTTGGACATCAGAGCTACATGGATCAAATGCGCAAACCATAACATTGAATTCTGTAGATTTCATTTCCTTTTAATAACTACTTACGCAAGTTTGTATTTTATAGACTTAAAAGGAATATCTAGCAAAGAGGGTTTGTTCCTGAATCCTGGAACTAATTAAACTCCCAAACACTGCACTGATTCTCAGTTTGAAAGACTATCATTACCCCAATGCTATGACGTCATAATACTAATGATTCAGTGTAGGAAATAGTACCTTTCATTTGTGCTGTCCCTTCTAATTGCGTTTGCTTTCACCCTGTATTATTATTATTAAAACAAGAAACTGCCAACAAAAAGGATATAAAAACAAGCAAAGAAGGGTTCCTACTCACTTTGTTTCTGCAACAGTCACACAGGCAGGATGAAAAGGTTCCTCTTGGTCGGATTGTCCCTGGCTTTCAGTAAGTACTTGGTATACGAAGTTTGGGTGCTCACTTCCTCTATTAGGGTGATAACTGCCCTGCTGATTTGCTGTTTTACCCTGGTTCTTATTTAAATAGACTCTCTGTTTATGGGTAGCGTGAAGGTAGCAAGGCAAGGGGAGCTTCACACCAATGGAGAGCTGCATTTCTTACTTCTAAAGAGAATAAAAACAATGTAATAGGGCAGTACAGCAGATAACAGCTCCCCGTAATTGTGGGGTGTGTGTGTGAGATTGATGGAAAAACACACAACGCACTAGTAAATGAAATGTAATGTGCTGCTCTTTCTATTAGGGGCCTTGAAATCTTCTAGGTGGTCCAAGGCTGGAAAACAAAGACCCATTTTTAGTTTGTATATCTACATTGTAAATACAGGCTTCATGTACTTCATGTTTGTGTGAGTTTGGAAGTCTACAAAATCAAACTGATGTTGAAGGCACAAACACAATTGGTAGTGGTCTCTTAAGCTAGGTACACACAATACAATAATTCTATGGCGTCTTTTTGCGGCCTCGAACAACCGCCGACCAATCGGACAGGTCGGAAAATCACAACCGCTAGTGTGGTCCTCAATGGACAACACAATCTATTGCATCTAACTGTCGGACGTGGCTGCTTTTGTCGCGACCGACAGTCCTTCCTCCTGGCCCGACCGGTTGAAAGCCTTGAATGGTTGGACAGGAGGAAGGATTGTATAGTGTGTACCTAGCTTTACTTTGTTGCTATATGGCCTGGAAAATGTTCTTCATAGCATCTGTACGTTCCATGCAAAGTCTGTCAGCTGACGTTGTCATTTTAGCCAATAATGTAGTGTTGTCTCCTGATTTGCGACACCTCCATCTCCATAGGACCGGTAGCCACACACACCAGAAAGTAGCCCCAGTCTATTCCAGAGACAGAATTATAAGCCTTGTAAGACATTTTAACTTTAATAATGTGATCAAACATTTAGGGAGAGTAATAAAATACAGATCAGGTAGAACTCTTTACACTATTTTTACCAATTTTTCTTAAGGTGAAAAAATAATTTTTTAGGGTCCTAATGGGAGAAAGTTTAACCTAAATAGTACACACTGCGTACCTACTAGGTGTCCACTCCCTTTTGCCCACCTTTCTGCCAAATATACAATACTTCAATTGAAAAATGTTATCAAAGGCCTAACAGCAGAAACTTCATGTGTTTGTGGATTTGTGCTCCAATAAATTGGTATTACACCTTTGAATGCGATTGGACACCCTCAGGGAGATTCAATAAAAGTTCTTATCATTTAAAATGGTGCTAATTTTGCCCCAACCAATCAGATCTTATTTAACATTTGAAAGCTAATATCTGATTGGTTGGGGCAAAATTAGCACCATTTTAATTGATAAGAACTTTTATTGAATAACCCTGCCTGTTTTTTCAATTGGAGTACTAGAAAGTTTAACCTGTCATGTCTGATGTTATTCTTCTTCGCATTCGAGATAAAGAAACATCACCAACATTAACCAAGTAAGCACACTAAGAAATTGTGTAAAAGCTATCAGGGTTATTCAATAAAAGTTCTTACATTTGAAAGCTAACATCTGATCGGTTGGGGCAAAATAAGCACTATTTTAAATTATAAGAACTTTTATTGAATCTCCCTGTTTTAAGCTTATTCATTGTGCAGTTTGATTGGTCCATCTGTAAGGTCTACACATAGTAATTTGGGGTCAAATTATGAATTTATATAATTAAGAAAACATCCATGGGTAACCGTCCTTCCATGCAGTGAATGCAGGAATGTCAAAATCAAAGTGTAGGAAATCTAAAATGTCAATAATGTAATTACCGTAAACAGTTTTATTGTTTGTTTTTCTACCAGTATAGAAAATGTCATTTTAAGGATGCCCTGTAAGTGAGTTGCAAAATTGTCAAATAATTGTATTTCTTGCCAATTGATGGTATGTGAACGGTTCAGTAAATTCAGTTTTTACAGACCATGACGTGATTATTATAGATTTTGTATAAACAATCTGTTCTTCCCTTTTGCAGTTATTGTCCTTGTCACCAGCACACCAGCACAATTTGATGAGATGATTAAAGTTACCACCATCATTTATGGATTGGCTAACTTCTCTGATTATGGATGTCATTGTGGCCTAAACAACCAAGGAATGCCTGTAGATGCCATTGATTGGTACGGACCTGTACTGTATTTATTGTAATAGCACTTAAGATATTTCAGGAAAATGTAATTTAACAAAGATTTGTTGTCCTTTTGTGTGAGATCTGAAGATTTTCTTCAGATAAAACAAATGAAATCTTGTGTAATTAATTATAGCATGTTATTATTCAGGTGCTGTCACAGTCAAGACTGCTGCTATAATATGGCTGAAATTAGTGGCTGTAATCCTGTTACTCAGACTTACCGTTTTTATTCGGAGGAAGAGAAGAAAGTGAAGTGCAGTAAGTATAATGTCTTTCCACTAACTGAGCATTATTTGTCCACTAGGTAATCATACCTAGGAAAATGATAGCAAATTATAATAAGGATTGCACTGCTATCCATCTATCTATCTATCTATCTATCTATCTATCTATCTATCTATCTATCTATATATCTATCTAGATAGATAGATGACGGCTAGATGATAGATAGCTAGATAGATAGACAGACAGATGATTTGGTGAACCCCTGGGAAATCAATACAGAAAACAGCAAAAGAGTTGAAGGTGTGAAGCATTTGAATATCAGGAACCCAGAATTGTATTCACTTAGGGTTAGATCTCACTATGTGCAATCTGCATAGTGGGACCTAACACTAATACCTAAGATTGTCTGTTGCCCTGTGACTTTAGCTAGGTACACACTGTATAATCTTGCCTCCTGACTGACCGTTCAAAGCTTTCGACCGGTCGGCCAGGAGGAAGGACTCTCAGTCATGGCAAAAGCAGCCGTGTCTGACAGTTAGGTGCGACCGATCGTGCGGTCCTCTATGGTTGTGATTTTCTGACCTGTCTGATCATTCCCTCGTTTGTCCGATTTGGACGAACAAACGGTCACGGATCGGTTGCGGACACAAAAAGCCGGCATAGAATAATCTTGCCCGACCCACCGAAAGACTGAAATGTCGGCCGGTCGGGCCGAATTATTGCATTGTGTGTACCTAGCTTAAAAGAACAATTGATTCCTCTTTAATGAAACGTTATTATATAATAGGAACATGGGTGATTCAGTCAATAGGTTCAGTCGATAGGTGGCCCTACTCAACAGAAAACCAGCAGTGGCAGCAAAAAGAAAACTGCTTCTGCCAGGCTTCATGACCATCTTATAATCTAATATGGGAAGGCCAAGGACTCTAACATGGCAGTTGAAAACTGTATGTGCTGTAGCTCCTCAATGAAACAATATTGGGTGGTGGGAATAATCAAAGAGTTTATTTTTACAGTATAGTTGTCCTTTACATAAAGTACTGTAGAACCTTATTAGATGGGGAGGAAATAGTTTTTTTGTGTTTCAATTTCACATTTAGACACAGAACACTTACCACCCTAAACTTTCTCTGATCTTACTGGGGCAGGAGAAGGTTCCCATCTTTATTTAGGTATGAAAGACATTTCCCGAGGCAATAAAAAGGTGCATTGTGGTGTACACGCTCACAGCCCTGTTTATAGGGTGTGTTATATTTCTGCTGTTTAATATCAAACTCTCCCTTCCCAACTCCAGTGAAAGCAAGTAATCGGTGTGAGAAGTTGATTTGCGAATGTGACGAAAAGGCTGCAAACTGTTTCCGCAAGGAACTGGAAGATTACAACGTGTATTTCCGCAATTTCTCCTCCCTTGGGGCTTGCCGTGGTCCCAGGCCTTTCTGCTAATTTAGGAGAAGTCACTTTGTTTTGGGAAATGTATGTGACATGCTGAAAGTAGTGTAACATGAAAAATAAAATGTATTGCAGAGTTCAAACAACACTAATAAAGGTTTTATTCATTCTTGAAGTTAGAATAAAGATTTTCATCTTTAATATAAAATTACTCTTTCCAGCAGTAACAAGATCCCTCTTGTATGCAATAAAAAACAAATTGTCATGCTTTATGACTGAGAACTTAACAGCGTCAACATGCTCCCCACTAGCACAAGGGATTTTCTTATTATGAGAGTGCAGGCTCAGAGAATATAATATAAGGATAAGGAAAGACCAAGCCCGATATTCTGGTCTCTCATTATCAGAAAATGTGGAAAGTCTAAAGGTAGCTTTACATCGGCCATTTTTTTTGTTTAATTAAAAGGTTGACATATGTGTAGTCTCCTGTTTGATAGACAGCCTGGTGATTTTGTGCCGTTAATTTGGAAGAAAGGGATTGAAGACACAACTGCAATATCTTAGAAATATTTCAGGCTGGCTTACAGTTACCATACATAAATTAATGTTTATTTGTATTACATTTTGTTCAACCTGTTAAAACAGCATTATAGAGGGCAGACAATAGAATATAGAAAAGATATAGAATAAATATCCTCACTAACAACGCCGGGCGGTTAATGTCTGTTTTAGCCCAGTAAGATGCCCTTACAGCGCCCGGAGAAAGAATGATACCACACATGAGAAGTAGCAGAACATAAGATTATATCAAAGAGGCATCACCAGACTGGGTGTCTACAGACAAGATAATAAAACATCCATTGGAATGTAAGCTGGGGGTCAGGATGACACCGAACGGGGGAGGCAAAAGATCTTGAATGTGCTGGGAATTCAGAATGTTATGATTATAAAGAAAAGAGAGAGAACAATGAGATACTAAACTTCTGATTATACATGATATAATTTAAAACAAAATGAAGGCAGAAAACAAAATGGATGTCCAAATAAGGAAACCAAGCCTGACTTCTATTGTCTACCATACACAATACTGTATTGATGCTTTACCCTGGGCAGTAATTTCACCTCATAGCTAAAATGCAATCACATGTTGCATTCAGGTGGTCCCAGAACACCTTGCTGTTATGTTGATTGGGACACAATCCGGGGTATTTATTCTGAATTGGAAGTTGGATGACTAGCAAAAGGTAAGTTGATCAAACTGTATGACACCGATATAAGTTCAAACAAACTTAAATCCCCCATTCAAAACCAAGAAGTAAAGGCAGGCCTAAACCATGGTTTCAAATAAAGTGATGTATTGGTACTTTACAACCATATTGATATTTTATAACAAAAAAAAACAGTATCTAGACAGACCATATATTGGTTTGTTAAAATTTTAATTAGATTTTGGACACAACCAATGATATTTCAGTCGTAAGACAGTTGTATATTAACCCAACCTAATTAACTGCCTGCAGCTGGAGATTGCACATGCACACTAAATCATAGCTGATAGTATAACACGCTTAAAACAAAAACCAGGTGACTTGTCAGTTATCTGCCTGCAACCCCAACTGCTATTATTTTACCAGTTTATTACATGCATTTGTTTATTACATGCATTTGTAGATTTTTAATGATAAGATTTATTCCTTTCTGGCAAAGGTATATGTTTCCTCCCTCTGCTCAATGAGCTTTTTTATTAGCTTGTTGCAGAGCGTGCCTTCATATTGGCCTCGTCGCCGACGGGCAGGAGGGGGCGGAGCCTACCAGAGCAGCGTTGCTGTAAGACGCTGCGGTAGGTTACGCGAACCCAGGGGTGAGGACCTAGCGGTTCATGTCCTCACCCTGAGTAAAAGCTACTGCACAAAGATGTGGAGCGGAGGGAAGGTGAGTATAATTGTCCTTTAATATCAGTTGGGGTAGGTAACTGACTACTGACCAGTTTTTTGTTTGAAAGGTAGAGATACCCTTTGAACCCTTGTGTATTTCACTGCACGAATATAAAGCAAATGGTAAAAGTTTCCTTAGCATCTAGTTTGTAGGGCAAAAAATAACAGTATCACATTATATAGAGGTATTAAAAATGTATAATGAATATTTATACTTTATAATGTACTACAATACAATGTACTACATTTCCATAAACACATGACTATGTACAGTGCCATTTCTAGGCTCATACCTACAAGGCTTCAATGTGACCAGAAATTGCCACCTAATGAAAGATTGCTTATTACTGTGTACTATACCCCCTTTTTTAATTATTAGATATATTTTTAAAAAATACTTCATATAAATCAAAGGTTGAATTTTTAACAAATTAACAAAACTTTATATCCCATAAAAACTTTATTATTCTAATTCACTGAACACTAACTGCTACTATGCACACAGTACAATAAAAACTAGTCCCACAAATGGGTTTTTTAGTAATTTCAAAAACAAAATGGACGTCTGGAAAATAACTCCTCCCATTGCCAGTCCCGTACTTTGAATAAAACACCACACATTTTTTGTTTAATAGTAGGAAATATTTTATTTCAAATTTTTATCCTCATTTCTTTCTTATAATATAATTTTTTTTAATATTTTTATATGCGATATATTATTCAGAATTTTTATACTTTCTTTACATAAAATCCAGCAATCTTATTTGCCCTTTTTCTAAAATGAGCCAGTAATATGACAATATGTTTATATCTTTACGATACTTTTCACTGTTCAGAACAAGTAAATAATAGTGATTATTTATATAATACAGAGCAAATTAAAATTAAATCAAATAAAACAAAAATTCGATATATTCTATATTAATTTACACTTATTACACTGTAAGTGGATAATTGGTCAAAAGCAAAAAGAACCATCTAAGGAGGGAAATTGAACAAGACCTTCTTTAAAACAAGAAGAAATTAGAATATTTACAGACAAAAAAAATGATAAAAATACAGGATATTATTTGCACCATTTGATTATGGGAGGTGTTATGTAAATATCAATTCCTTGATTATAGGCCCACAGTTGTCAAAACAAAATATTACGGACTCTTCCCATGGTATATATATATTTTTTTTTTCCCCCCACAATTTATATATGATGACTTTATTCCACTCAAAAAAAACAGTACATATCACTCTCAAGGAAAATAGAAATACTACACAGCTCTATAATTTGTGTAGACTTGCAGACAGTAAATGCCCTCCATTGTTTATCCCACCTGTGAATATCAGGACATTGCATGGTGAGTAGAGCTGAGGTTTAAGGAGCCCATACACATTGACAATATTCAGTAAATCTTGTCATATCAGACAGAATTTAATGAATATCAGCAATGTCTATGGACAGGTCATGTGTATGGGCTGAATTTACGATTGTTCCGGAATAATCATTCCTGTGTATGCCCACATCGGCAAACTCACCCATCGGAATCGGATTGTGAGTTTACGGTGCATGGCCACCTTTAGTTGGGACAGCCCTACTGATTCTGTGACTGTTGGGAAGTATGTAAGTATGATTCGTTCTTGTTAAGTTTAATTGCTGCGGTCACAGCATTCTTGAGAAAAAGGTTGCAAATAGAAAAGATGTACATAGTATATAGGAATTCATTTTTTAAAATAAATAAATTCATGCAACACTTTTTTGCCTTACTACATTCTGGTCCTGCAATATAGTACAAATGTATTCCAACTTAACTATTGTAAAACTATTGGAAATGTAAGCAAAATAACGGGATTGTGGTAGATGTATTACAGGATACCAAAGGCCTTGTCTTGTAAATGTTTTATTGGCTCAACACGATGCCCTTTGTGTTACAAAAACTTTGTGTGCAGGTATGAAGAGATCACAATGGAAATTAATGTGGTGAGCATCCTAGGTTTAAAGAATTGCTATGAACCACCTACAGATCTATATGTAAGGGGAGAAAATGACACAGAAGGAAAAAGTGCCCATGAATATTTTTAAAAGAAGTGCCAAGAGACTACACTGGGACTTTATAAAGAGTTCAGTAAAATGGTCAAGCAAGCCAGTCATTAACTTCCTCTTTTGGCCAGTTTTCTTAGCCATAAGAAGAAAGGAGATAGACGAAAGGATCTGATTGGACAGATCTTATAAATGACATTGAGCAAACCTACTGTACTGGAAGGGTTAGAAGTAAGCCAAAGGCTTGTTGTAGCAAACAATTAATTGAACTTTTAAGGCTCGAACAAACATGTGGGTTCACGATGGGTGTGGTTGCTGAACCATCCCACCAAATCTATGAATGACGCCAGACTGAGCACCCATAAACGTGATTATTGACGGACATGGTCATTTGGCAGAAACGGTTATCACACATCAAAATTTATTTTGTTTAATCAGCTGCAAATAAAAATAATCTGTATTAGGCTTTAATTACTGAATCTTTTTGTGGTTCCCCAGCAGAAAAAGAAAAAAACGCCAAGCAGAGTGTTTGATTATTTAGGGCATGTGCTGCCATAGTATAAAATTTTATATTTAGGTTTAGCACCCTCCCAAACCCTAAAGATGTCTTAAGCTTTAGTTTAACATCAGCCTATGTAATTAAAGCCAGACACCAAGTATAACGCAGAAATTCTTTTTGGATGTTAAGTGATTTTCCGTTCTGTTCTGCAACTCGTACAATTTTCAGCTTTAATATTGTTTTAAGTTCTTAAAGAAAAAAAGATCCATATTAAGGATGACCAATTTACCATCCCTCTGCTACTGGGCTGCAACTAACTTAGAATGCCCACAACAATTTTTTTCCCAACAGTCACTTGATATGAGTTCCATGTTAATAAATATTTACTCACCTCCCTGCAGTCCCTGAAGCCCAGAAAACTTACCCTTAAGAACAAAAAAATCTATTCAGGCTCATTTGCATTTATTTCTGCACCTTTAAAAGACTACTTTACAAAGTCGCACTGTACTGTGGATTACTTTGAACATAAAAACCCACTTATCAAGGGCAATGTAATTTATCAAATGTATTTTGTTTAATCAACTGCAAATAAAAATAATTTAAGGGGATCACTCCTATGATTAAGACTAAATAAATACCCCTTATCTCATAATTTTTCTACATTTACCAGGAGGGCAGGGGTATTTGATTTATTAAATAAATAAGCAAGCCTATCATTTCTTTTAAAGCACTAGGCAAAATATTTTCCAAAATGTTATTTTTTGTTTGAGGTTTAAAATATATTCACTCTTAAAGAGCAGCAATAAATATTCAAATTTAGCTACTTGCCCATGACTCTACAATAAGTGAGCTTGCACAAATTGTATAGAAGGACCAGGAACAGAAGGGACCTCAGTCTGCTATGTGCACAGGCAGCTAATTTAGGAATTTCACTGTTGTTCTTAGAAACTAATACAGGAGTACTAATACTACTTCTTATCTCCCTGAAAACTAGAAAATATGGGTATGAATATTTAAAAATATTTTTAAAAAAACAAAATATCATACCATTTTAGTGTTCATATAAAATACGGCCTAAATGCTGTATTTCCAAGTTTGTCTCCCAATCAATATGGTAGTGGTACTGAATATTTTGAAACATTTCCAATTTGTGGCAATGCAATGCACATGTAATACTAAATATCTGAACTAAGAGGTTGTATATAAAACATGCTTACATATGATTACAATACTGTTTTATTACTGAATTGGCAGACCGAACCACTCTCAATAGATGACTCAAAGAGCAATATTACTATTTAAAGGCTCTCCATGAAGACGCTCACAAGGCTCTCCATGAAGACGCTCACTTAACAAGTGGTCTGGGGAGCAACTTTAGAATGTTTGTTTCAATTTTCATTTGTTAGTGTGTCTGTTCTTCTTTCTGGTTCTGCTCCAAATAATACCGGTTCTATAAAGGATATCCAAACAGGATTACTGAGGATGTAGCTTCAGTGGGAGATAGTTATGCCTAAACTATCTGCAAGATTGACTGAAATGAACACTTCTCCGGCTCAGCTTCTCTGGGTTGTTGGAGGCCATATGAGAAAATTCACGGAAAATGTCCAAGTAAGTAGTGTCACCTGCAATGCAATGGAGTGAAAATAAAAACTAAGGCCAAAAGAAATAAAAATATTCATTTATCTGGACTGAATTACATTGGAGGATCCGTCAGGATCTAAAATTATTCCATTAGTTTCTGCTTCGTGGCCAATGGACACCCTGGGCACCTTGCACCAAGCTGTTCTATACTAGAAACTTCACAATCTTGCATTACTATAAAATGCTTGTGAAGGTTCTCATTCATCCAGGTCATGGTATATCTGTTGTATTCAATTAGATCAACTGGACTTGAAGTTTAGTTCTTGAAGACGTTTCGCTAGTCATCCGACCCAGTTGACTAGCGAAATGTCTTCAAGCACTAAACTTCAAGTCCAGTTGATCTAATTGAATACAACAGATATACTATAAAATGATTCTTCCAGCTTGCTGGTAGGTTAAAAAAGTATTAGGCCTAAAATTGCCAGAGACCCTACAAATATAATAAATGATGTATCAGAACATTATTATTGTGAAGACAATCATTATCGTTTTCATTGAATCTTAGTGAGTCTGTGTAACTCAAAACATGAGACTGCACCAATAAATGCACCTAGAACTATTCAATGGAAAGTATCTAGAACTACTGTCTGAGTTGGTTGAACATTAATAAAATTTTATTGAAAGTTACAACCTAGGCCAATCCTTGACCATTTAGTGCAAGCCTGTGGCATTTGTAGTTAATTTGGGAATTCCATATTCTGTCAAAATAAAAGACATCTACCCTCCAAAAACAAATAAACAAGGTTTCCAATGGTTACACATGTGTGCAGATTAAACAGCATAACAAGGGGTTTTGCAAACAGAAAAATCTAGATGTATTGTGACAATGTTAGTAAGCATTAACAAAGACAGGAGACAGCAAGAAGAAACCAAGCAGAGCAGTTAAGAGTTGGAATATGATTTTATTAACAGTGCTTAGAAAGACAGATTAGGAGAGAAGTAAAAACATTGAGTT
Organism: Hymenochirus boettgeri; assembly: GCA_019447015.1. NCBI lineage: Eukaryota > Metazoa > Chordata > Amphibia > Anura > Pipidae > Hymenochirus > Hymenochirus boettgeri. Next base: position 170,729,336 of record CM033475.1, on the reverse strand, counting down.
GTGTGTAAATGTGCATATAATTCTGTACATGTATATCTACATATACATGCACACATATTCTACACACAAACCGCAGGTGCATTAAGTTTAAGAAGCCCTTAGCTGACCAAGGGCCCTGCAGTGTGTCACAAATTACCCATGTAGAAACGATTTTTTTGATTTTATAATACAGCAATTATGACTTAACGCTATTCACATAAAACATGAAGAAGTTGAAAGAGCAAAAAAGGAAGAGTACCATAGAGGTGTAAGCGATAAGTGAATGGTGGCCTATTTACAGCACAGGGGTTAACGCTTAATTGTTGTGCAGCTTGGCAGATTCCTCACATAAATGTCTCCCTGACTGTTCTCATAGGAAAATTTTATCCCATAACAGGAAGCACACACCGCCTTTTAACAGGGTTAACTGGGAATTCATCCCATTTATACAGACTACACTTGAATAATTTAAATGTTGTTTTAATTACAAATTGAAAACCCACAGCCCTCAAGGTTTTTTTAAGAAAGGAAGGTAAAGTTAACATCCAAATGACCACAGGTTGACTTTCCTATTTTCACTTCTCCCAATTTTAATTAGGATTTATCTTTTTTAGAAAGACACCACAAAGCACCACAAGTCGGATTTTATATTTGTGACACATTTGTTACATAAGATACGCCTTGCATGGTCTTTACTAAATTTCCAGCTACGGTGCTGGATTTAGCATTCTAGGATAAAGAAACTTGTTCACTATATTGGGGAAACCCGAAGTTCCAGTACATTCCAGCTTGATCATTTGCAGAAATAGCAGCCGTGTGTCAATAGCAGTTCATGCCGTTAATATCCATTCAAAAGAGGAAGCTTCAGATATTCAGTTTGCTGATTTAAGATATGGCAAGATACTGATTTTATTTCTAGTTCCATTCATCCACAAAAAAAAAAATTTGATACCTAAATAAATAGTACAATCTTTCTAAAATATAAATAAAATATTTTCCTATTCTAAACTATGAATAGTCATAAACAAAACAATTGCTGCTTTATGGTGGTCACGAAAGTTCATAACACATTAACATTTTGTTGCTTGATACTGGGATTGACTGATGGTTCTCTACCAATGTGCATAGTTTGGAATGTGCCATGTCTCTTCTGGTAAGTGTGGGTTATCCTTCTCTATATTACATTAATGCACTTTTGCTTTGGCTTTCAAAAACTATAAATATACGTAAAACATACAAACACAAAAAATGGTGTCTATCTAAATGAGAATCATTGATAGCAGGAAAACAGCTAGAGGACACAAACTATTTTATGGGTATGTAAGAAATACCGTTATATTAAAAGGGGAAAAATCATTCTTGGATGCCACAAAATTGGGGATATTTTTGTCTTTAAAGAACTGAGTTGAACTCCACTCTTGACCAAATATAGAAAGTTTGAGACCCACCAAGGAGGGAGGGGACATCCCTCTATTGGAACAGACTTGGGTTTCTTTTGGTCCTTCTCTTGAGACTGAGAAGCTGGCAGCCATGTAAAACCTGATTACTGACTTAAGATCAAATTTACGTTATCCAACATTGCCTTTCAGATATTGTTACACACATTTCTCACATGGCATTTTGGACAAAGACGTTGTTTTTCCCCCCCAAGGTATAGAGGGAGCAGCAAGTAGAGAGTACATGCTAGTGCACATAAAATTAAAAATAGAATGCTAATTTTTAACTAATTGGTGCAGCATCACAGAATGTGATGTACCTTATCTATTTTGGAATGAACAAGGCTTATAATAAAGACTAAAAAAATTATAGTTTTCAGTCCAAAAAACAGATCAATGAGAAAGTATTTGGCTTCTATGAGCGCTAGTTCACCTTCATGATACAGCAGACAGAAACAAAGTAAAAAGCCTTTGAGGCACTGTCTGATAAAACAAACAGACACCTAAAGTGAAAATACTTTTTTTTCATTTTAAATAAATGTACATTGATCATAAAAACATCCATTTCCAAAAGAAACGGTTTCTGATAAAAGACAAACTATCTACAAATCATTTAAAATTACAAAAGGAAATAACGTTCTATTTATCAAATAAATGTTCAATTCCTAAAATATAGCAAACACAAATGATCCATATATTGGGCAGAAAGCCACCAATGCAGTATGAATGTATGTAGAGCCAACATTTAGCTTCTGTTTATTTGATTTAAAGGTATACAATGTGAAAAATGATATTTTTAAATAAATTTTACATGGGCATTTCCCCAATTCCCCTTAGAAATAAAGGTGAGTAAGTGTCCTGCCACAGTGCCAGATGCCTAGTCCACTGTTTTCGGTCAATGTGCAATGCACTACTTTGCTTGGTATAACTATAATAAATTAAATATCAGAAATAACACTCTCACTGTTGGGGGAAAAAAAAAAACCCAGTACAAAGTAATTCACATACAAAATCACATTTTACACAAACGGGACATATAAATATACGTGTGGGTCTCAAATACTGAGAGGAGTAAAAGTGCAAGAATATATATTTTTTCCTCTTCATAATATAAACAGCTTTTACGAGAAATGGTTTACCCAGTCTCTAATGAAGAGGATGCCAAAACAAACTATAGTTCCTTCTCAGCACCGCCGGCATGAATTCTGACATTATAGGCTGCTTTGATGGTTTGAGATCATAGCGAGCTTTTTAGGGGACTACTGCTGATCTGCCAATGAGGATACTTAAAGTAGGTTTTACTGTAAGCTCCTTGTAGGAAATCCTGAGGAGGACCAAATCCAGCAAAAAAGGCCATAATTATGGCCCTCCAAATGAAGATAGCACCTTTCCCCCTATTTAGAGGGCTCCTGCTGGTTTGACGATAGTTTGTGAAGCCCATACTTCTGACTGGCAGTGGACTCAGGCATAGGAAACACAAGCCAATATGAAAGAATGAAATCTGTATGCTTATAGCAGTAGTACACCCTGCCTGTGAATGTAATGATCTCAATGCTTTTTACAGTGATCCTTACAATGATATGGAAATCATTTTTGTATGGATTTTATAGACCTTTGGAGACTAATAGAAATATGGCTGCCATTCCCACGTATTTAATTATTTGGTGATCACATGAATTTATTGCATGCTCTATAATTAGCAATAAAATTAGTACTGTTTTGTAAGAATAGATTTTCCCTACTGTGCTTTTCTGAAATAGTGTTAGCTGCTTCTCGGTTAAAACAAGCTAGCATGGTGGAATAAGGTGCATATTGGTTTATCCAGGCTTACCTAAGCTCTATAGAGGTCATGTGGCTTTGATAATGAAGCAAAGTATAATGATCCATCTATATTAAAGATATGACCATAAAATACCAGTTTTTAGGATTGATGACCCCATTAAGGAGAGTGACTTAATTCAAGCATACAGCCAAAACAGTAATTCAAACAAGTAAACAAAACTAAATTAATAACATTTAGACTAGGTAAATGTAAATGGGATACTTGGTGAAAAGATCAGGTCTTGGTGAAAGTTAATCTCCAACTATTTAACAGTCCAGTCTTTGTGTCCCTGACTTCCTGATCTCTTTATACAATGGGATTGCATAGCAGTAGAGGTGAGAAAGGGATGCACAGGAGACTACTTGTTGTTGATTAGGGTTAATTAACCCTAATCCAGTAGGGAAATTCATTGTATTATAAGTGGTAGCATTAAAATATAATTATTCTGATCCCACAACCCAGTTAGTGTTAACCTTTCCTGGGTGGAGAGGAATATAGACTGATACCTTTGTTCTGGCACAAACACAATAGATGGCAGTAGCTTCCCTTGTATTTAGTTAGTGCATTTGTTTACCCAACTTGGGGCAAGAGATTGTAAATGATGTCCTTTAACTTCACTACTAAAGGATGGCTGCTTGTGCTGAAAGACTAATTTACCAAAGATTTTACTATAAATTAAATTGGATAAATTTACAGCTAAAGGAAGAGATAACAATAAAAGTATTAGTTAGAAGTGTTTAGCAGTCAGCGTTACGGACTGGTAAATTTCGTGTATACACAATCAAAGCATCAATAGTTATTCCTATTTAGGGATCAAGATTCAGCTTGTATTCTTGGTTTCAGCCATACTCTGGCAGTGAAGGACAAAAGACAAAGAGCTGGAGCAGAATAAGGGAAGCTGAATGATCTAAAGTCATTAAAAAAGCACCAGGAATCAGAAAATGTCAAAATAGGAAAGTGCTTGAAAAGGTGGGTATCTAAGTACACCGTGCAGCATTACAGAAAAACAATCCAATTAGATTTGAACTAAATACTACTGCTGATATACACACCCTATTTGTGGTTTCTGGAAGAAGGGTTATAACCTCTGGCTGCTAATGCAGCAAGATTCAAATGCTTTAATATCCTATGCAGCTGACACAATTAAGGATCTTGGTGCAAATAGACTTCCATGAACATCTAAGTTCCTTCTGTGTACTTTTAAGATGTTCAGCTGGCAGTCTCTTGCACTTTATGACTAAATATAAATTAATAATTCATTCAGGCACTGGAGATTACTGAGCCACAGTTTTACCAATTACCTCCTTCATGCCCATGCTAACCTTGGTAATGTAAAAGCTTCTTATAATCACAGTTCATAAAAGTGCTAAAAAGTACATAAAATACGCAAATATTGTCACATTTTTCCTTTTGCTGGGGCAGTGAGGAGGACAAAATAAAATAAATCTAGTCCACACCCCTTGAGTATTTTGGTTTAATTGTGCCCCTGGTCCACATGTGTTCCTTCCCTCCCTTGGTGACTCAGGACCATCCCCATGCAGGTTTCCAAAAGGATGCCAACACTAGCTAGTGTAAAAGTTCAAGGGATCAGCTGCACCCCATTTACGCAAGAGCCAGAGAAGAAAGTTTGTGTATCTGACTCTAACACTCATCTATATTAAGGCAGATGAATTCTTGGATGCATTTTCTGTACTGTTGCTCAGTTGGACTGTTGCTGGGATATTGACCTGGTTGCCCAAATGGTCCTTCGGCTTCTCTCATCTCCTCATTCATCCGAGCAAGTCGAAGCCTAAGTGAAAACAACAAGTTAGAACTTGCCATTAAACAGTATTTTCAATGACTAATATTGCTAACTTATGCTTTGTAAAAAAAATAAATAATATGGGGCAAGGTTTAACCAACAAAATTAACTTTCGTATGCATTGCACAGAAGAATTTTGTAGCAAAACTATTATGGTTTTATTTTTTACTTTACAGTGTTTTGAACAATTGAACAAGATTTACAGCTTTATAATAAATGGTACCGTAATTAAACTGGTTAATCTTTTGGTTAAAGTGTCAATACCAATGATGGTACCATTTTAATTCATTTATGTAGCTGAACCTGCATCTTGTAAGATTTAGAGCAGCAAACAAAACTTTTCTTTTTATGACTTTAGTTTGTCATACCTATACAGTGAAAGAGGTGCACTTACAAGGTGACGATGTCTGCATTGGCAGCTTGCACGGCAATGCTTAGTGGATCTTGTCCATCCTCATCTACTGCATGCTGATTGGCTCCTCGTTTCAGGAATAAACAGACCTGACTGGAGAAAAGTCTATTACCTATGCATAACTAGGCACATACGGTAACACATGTAATTGATAAAATTATTAAAAAGTTGAAAATCTCATTTTAATCTATTTATTATATAGGCAGCAGTCAGTGGGAAACCGTTCTTGAAACCTGGAGCAATTTCATTTTTTATTTTCCTTTAATAGAGAGCTAAACTTAACTCCCCCCACCCTCACCTTTAAAATCTCACAGTGCTCCATATAGTGTAAGTGGGAGTAAGTTCTATTGGCATCTATGAACATTCAGCCCCAGTGCTGCTTTGCCTCTCCTCTGACATTATTTCCCAAACACTCACATAGTTTTTATAGTAAATGAGAGCATTAGGTTGGTACCAAGTCACCTTAAAATGTATAGATTGATAACTGGCATATGCTAAGCTCTAAGGGAGCTCTAGCCTGATTTCTCCATAACTTTGTTAATCTCTTGGTGACAGTAATCTACAGCCTATGCTGTACTGATGCTGACTCAATTAATCTGAAACTGGTCTACAACTGGCACTAGAGATCTGCACATTTAAGGGTATATTAAAGGAAACATCTCATTCTAAAAAAAGTTTTCAGAAAACCTAAACATGAAAGTAATTTTATCCCATTGTAAAATGTGTAATGGCCATTTTCAGGATATAACAATTAAATGCTGATTATACAGTATATATAGGGGATTATTATATGGTAATGTTTTTTGGGTGATAATGTCATACATCCTTTTTAAATCTCCATACTATCTATTCTTTTTAACACAATTATCTTTGGCCCACATGATAAAGATAGGGATATGAAAATATTTTTGCACACCATATTTTGCACCTGATCCACACTAGAACATCTCCAGCATAGATGATATATACATGAGAATGTATTTCCAATAAGGACAAACAAGAAAAGAGATGATCAATGCACATTTCTGGGCCCCATGTATCATAATATCTGTGCTAGTGCAAACCGTAAAAACATGGGGGGTTTTTGTTACAATTTTATGCATAAAAGTCAAGGAAACCCCAGTATGGAAGGTCCTAACAGTTTTCCTTGGGTCATTTATCTGGGCTGATACTCCCTGCTTGGTTGCATTTTCTTGGGAATGTTGTCTCCCTGACCTTGCATTGAATTGGTGTTACAGGCTACAGGCCCCCCACCTACTGGCTTTTAACAAGGAGGGAAGAGGCCTCTCATCCAATGCTTAGTATTCAAGGCATAAGACCTCCAATTAAGGGGACGTGTTGGGGGTGCTACTACCACATGGAAGCTTGGTCAGTCTTCCTGCAGAGAAACTCTGCTACAATATAAACACAACAAGGGGGCCATTTCACTTTTATGCATAAAATTGTAACTAAAAACCCACATGTTTTTACTGTTTGCACTAGCATAGATATTATGATATATGGCGCCCAGGAATGTGCATTGATCATCTCTTTTCTTGTTTGTTCTAATGTTTTGATCAGATCAGTAGCACTTCACTATTTGTTATAAAGTAATTTTGCCACAGGAGTGCTCCCACAGCCCCCCCCCTTTTGTGTATATATTGTAGCAGAGCTTCTCTGCAGGAAAATTGACCAAGCTTCCATGTGGTAGTAGCACCCCCAACACCCCCTTTAATTGGAGGTCTTATGCCTTGAATACTAAGCATTGGATGAGAGGCCTCTTCCCTCCTTGTTAAAAGCCAGTAGGTGGGGGAAGTGATAGCTTGTAATACGAATCCAATACAAGGTCAGGGAGACAACCTTCCCAAGAAAATGCAACCAAGCAGGGAGTGTCAGCCCAGATAAATGACCCAAGGAAAACTGTTAAGACTTTCCATACTGGGGGGCCCTTGACGTGGTTGGAAGGCTTTTCACTTTTATGCATAAAATTGTAAATAAAACCCCCCCTAAGTTTTTACTGTTTGCACTAGCATAGATATGATATATGGGGCCCAGTAATGTGCATTGATCATCTCTTTTCTTGTTTGTTCTGTTTTGGTCAGATCAGTAGCACTTCCACTATTTGTTATATAGTGAATAATGCACCCCTACTGTATAATTATAAGAGGGTAAGGCAGTGTAAACCTAAAGGGGAAAGTAAATGGAGAAGGGGGAAGTGAGACAGGGGGAGAGGAGAGGGCAAGGCAAGGGCCTGGATGGTTCTCAAATGAGGGGGTGGATTATACTAAATAATACACCCCCTACTGTAAAATATTCGGATATTAGAAGTCACTGAGGAGTTCCGTGACCATATAAAAGCACGAGGCCGCAGGCCGAGTGCCTTTTATACAGGGCGCGGAACTCCAAGGTCCCTCATTTGAGAACCATCCAGCCCTTGCCTTGCCCTCTCCTCTCCCCCTGCTCACTTCCCCCTTCTCCATTTACTTTCCCCTTTAGGTTTACACTGCCTTACCCTCTTCTCTCCCCGTCTCACTTCCCCCACCTCCGTTTACTTTCCCTTTAGGTTACACTGCCTTACCCCCTTCTCTCCCCCCCCCGCCTCACTTCCCCCACCTCGTTTACTTTCCCCTTTAGGTTTACACTGCCTTACCCTCTCTCTCCCCCTGTCTCACTTCCCCCACCTGCGTTTACTTTTCCCTTTAGGTTTAGTGTTTTCGCATTCAGTACACTCAGTTACGTCGGCTTCGGCACCACTGTGTATGGCGCGGCTCCACCTCTTCCTTTTACATGTAAAAGGAAAAGGTGGAGCCGCGCCATACACAGTGGTGCCGAAGCCGCGTAACTGAGTGATACTGAATGCGAGCACGGTAAACGTAAAGGGAAAAGTAAACGGAGGTGGGGGAAGTGAGGCAGGGGGAGAGAACAGGGTAAGGCAGTTCCGGAAAGTTATAATCGGCGCGCTACTATGTAGATTATAAGATTATTATTTACAGTTTGGCCACATAGGAATCCATGGAAGGGGTGGATTATAAAGTAATTTTGCCACAGGAGTGCTCCCACAGCCCCCCTTTTGTGTATTTCCAATAAGGAACATTTATATTCTAGCACAGGGAAATGATAATTAAAGTAATCTTATACACAGTTGATCTTGATAGGACATAATGAGTGCTGTCTGTGTTATATTTTATAATTGCTAAAGCTGACTGAACCAGAGTCAACTAGAGTCTCTGATGAGCACTGTAGTACTTACCCAGTGTGACCCAGATAAGTGGCATGATGTATAGGTGCTCGTCCTCTAATGTCAGTTTGGTTCACATCTGCCCCGTTCTGCAGCAAGAACTCACAGGCAATAAGCGATCCCTAGGAAGGAGAGACACTGTTATAAGTAAAAATCATTCAAATGTGCATAATACTGGTATGCATGAAAAATGGCATTTTACAGGTTTCTTAGTATTGTGGATTTGATACAATAGAATAAATAGGGAGCAACGGCAGCTATTTTATATTAATAAACTTTCAGGGCAATTCACTGGAAGACACTGTTGCTCCTGTGCAATCCAACTTCTAATGTAATAGAGCAATAGTGGGTCTCAGTGCATCACAATCCCATGTTAAAGGACACGTACACCCTTTTTTCCCACTCACCTTATTGCCGATGTTGCACAATCGGAGTGCATGCGATTGTGCAAAAAATGCAGATTGCATGCACACCGATTGGCGGATTGCATGCACACCGATTGCACTATGTACAGCAGCGTAAAAACTGTCCAATACTACTGTGTGCTTTTTAACGCGCATTAAATCGGATTGCATTGTGGGTTAAAAAATGGCAGTGTGGCCTAGCCCTAAAGCTGGATACACACACTAACGACGGTATCGGGGCTTTATCGTTATGTGTGTACGTTCGTTTCCCGAATGAGCGCGCGGCCGCCGAACGATCGGGTCGGCCGAACGCTCGTTCGGGAAAGGCCGAAAATTTCCATTGGCCGCGCTAGACTCCCTATAGAGGAGTCTAGCGCAGCCGATGGAAACACACAGTCCCGAGCGTTCTCCCTATGAAGTTCATAGGGAGAACGCTCGGGACTGTGTGTATGCAGATCTTTGAAAGATGGCAGACAGGATCTTGCAGATCCTGTCTGTCATCTTTAAAAAATCTGTAGTGGGTGTACCTAGCTTAAGTCTTTCTCCTAACTTCACAGTTTTCATTTCCCTTGTTTGTTTTTTTTCCTGTCATTTGTAAATAGTAGATTTTGTACACTTTTTCCAGTCTAACTACATCATATAGTAAAAAGTCTCCTCCCACTGGATTTCAGGGAGTTTTCATGCTAGCTCTCAAGCTGACCATACGCTAGATTAGTTGTTTGTCTATAGACAAATATCTAATCTATCTAAATGTCTAAAGACAGCATTTTACAAGCAGCGTTTTTTATCTAGAGATAATTCAATATGGCTTATTCATTTTGTGATCTCAAATTGATTGCAAAAAAGAATGGGTTATGCGGTTCTTAGGTAGATTAGAAATTTGTTAATAGATAAATGTCTAAAGTAGTGTATGGTCACCTTTAGTCGATGTGTCAATGCTTAATTGAGTAAATAACAAAAGTATGGAGCCGGATTGATCTATTCAAGGTTTCATTCACCTTTAGATAGTGAAGGTTACATTTTTTCCAATAGGTAAACTATAAAGAAATACAGTGCCAGAGCTGTGCTAAGATCAGGCTCAATTTATAATTCTTCTTCTGCAGATCTGTGCTATGTTGTTGCTATAAGTGTAACTGTTAAATGGGTAATATTAAAGGGTATATTTAAAACAATCTTTAGGAGATCTGGGTAGATTGAATGCAATATCTAAGAGAAGACTGTGGCAAATTAAAAAGTAATCTTGTGGATCTTGTCACCGATTGAGCCTAAACACTTGTGAAATGTATATATTACAAGGTTATGTAGCAGTTCAATATGACATGATGTATGACTACATTGAAATCAATGTAGCCTGCATCATGCTTCTAAAGATTTCTGCATGTAGATTTTATGTGTGTGTGTTTTAAAGGGAAAGGTGACAACTGGGTTGCCAGATAATTAGTTCTATTTGGGACACTAAATACATGTTATTAGTAAGGCCACACCGATTGCAAAGTGATTGCAATTGAACAACATTCATTTAGCCATGCTGCATATGTTTTTGATAGGCATTTCTAAATGTCTTTTATGTACTGCTACATTTCATATTTTTTAAGCTCAGTCCTTAACAAGTGCCACAAAATTGCATTTAATCTGCCACAGTCTCTCATAGGTTGCATTCCCCCGAAGCTCCTTTACTACTCATTCTTTAATTAAAGTAAAAACAGATAAGTAAAAATTTTAAGTGAAGATACTCTTTAACTACAACTGCAAATAGTAAATAGTAATTATCTTATTGCTTCAGTTCACGTTAGAATCAAGAAATGTATCGATGCTTACCCCAATTACAGCTTGAATAAGTGGGGTTTTGCTTTCATCCTCTTCATTTACCCAATTTACATTGGCCCCATTGGCCAGTGCTTCTGCCATAAAGGGAATGTTTCTGGCATGTGACGCCCTGTACATCAGCAGTCCTGGATGAAGTTCCCTTAGGTCCTCTGGATCTGAAGGTTCCTGTTCAGTCTCAGCTTCCCCGCTTGAGTCTTCTGAGACTTCACACTCTGTGCAAAACAGGAACATGTTATAAAAGAAAGAATGCAATAGAAAACATGAAATGCTGTTACTTATAGGAGCTAGTGGACATTGATAATTCAAGGATGCCAAGTAGAGTCAATTTATTTGTATGCAACTAAAATGTCTTCACCTTTATTATCAATTAAAGGATAATTATATCAAGAAAAACTCTACCCATGAATAGTACCTTGGGGAAAAAAAAACCTAAACTGCTAGTTACCCTTGGGTTTACTGTCAGTTTCCAGAATGAAGTCACAGAAAGTTGCTGCTTTGTTTCCCCACACCATTCAGCCCGTGGCCTTAGCAACAGGAAGATGTGCTTTACAAGGTGTGCGTCTTCCTATTAGACAGGACCGAGTCTGGAGAGGGGATTGAACAAAGCAGCTTGGCAAGAGCAACTTTCTGCAACATTATCGTGGACACTGAAGGTGAGGACCTAGCACACGGATTCTCAAACGGTGCTCCTCCAAATGATTGAAGCATTTAATGGCTTCCCTATGTAGTTCTTAAGTAAAATGTTCAAAATTCAATGTGCAATTGAATCACCATTGTTCTCCTTCACAAACCTCCAGTACTGCAAGCACTGTATCTTGTAAAGCAAGGACTTTGTAGTTGTAGCAAACCCACTGTGGATTAGTAGGGAACACAAATGCACTAGCAGTGTTTACATTAGTGGACTATTCCTTTTTATGTTTATTTTTTCACTTTAACACCATCCAATATGCAAGAAAAGATGCTTAAAGGGGGTATTTCAATTTTAGTACAAATTACAAGTATATATAGTCAATGTTTCACAGTCAAGTTCAATAAAGACTTATGGCAGAAATAAAAAATTTACCTTCCTCAGTGACACTGTCCACCACAGTTCCAAACACTAGGATGTCATTACTGCCATCTGTGCTGCCACCAAGCCCACTATCACTGCTCAAACCTGCAGGACCAATAAAATACATACAAAAACATGTTAATGTATAAAGACATGTTAAGTGGAGAAATATTAGAAACATCTTTATTGTATAGCTAGGTACACAAATTAACGATAAAGGGACGACCCTGTTGGTAACAGCGAATGTGTGTACGTCCGTAACAATCGGCGGCACCGGAAACTGGACGTTACAAATGGAAAATTTCCCATGGGCGTGGTTGGCCCCTGTATTAAGTATAGGGAGTTGGATGGGATTGTTAGGGTATATGGCAGTCACAAACACTTTCTCTATACTTTATATAGGGTTGAACACTTCTGACTGTCTGTAGCCTCATCTTTTATAGATGACAGACAGAATGTTACAGATTGGTACTGTGTGTACCCAGTGTTAAGGTGGATACACATGAGCGATAGCAGGGGCCGACACGCGACTAAATGTGTATGCACAGCCATTTCGGCTGCCAATCATGCCGTGTAAGGGCACTTTTGCCAGCAGAAACGGCAAGCTCCGACCGAACAAAAGTTTCGTACAAAGTACGATCACACGGCACAATTGTTGGTTGAATCAGCGTGCATACACAAAGCGCGTCGAGGGTTGCCCCGGCGATCACACATGTACAAGGCTTTGGTCTTCTGCAAACTAGGAATGGGACAATACTAATCTTATCTAAATCAAAAGGGAACATCCCAAATATAAATAGAGATAGCACACAAATTATATGTTAACATATTTTTGAATTTGTGTAAAATCTAAACAAAGCAAAAGCAGTAAGTGTCCTTTAGGTGTACAGTCAGCTGCTGATATACTGCATTACCCCATCCCCACATATTTCTTAAAATGCATAAACACACCATCACAATACAAATCAATACAATCACATACATGCAAAATAAATGACAAAATCCATTTTGAGAGCAGCAAGACTTCTACAAACAAATGCAATAGCAACTTTTCTCTATGTGAATTCCTGACCTAAACGTGTACAGTACAGACAGAAAACGCGACCCAGATATAGTGAATTTTGCACAATAAATTGTTTTAACCAAATTGGCTCCAATAGGTGTAAATCAAAGCATAAAATGTAAAGGAAATTCACAGCTGTCTCTATTACTGTCATTAGCTGCATGGATGTTGCCTTTACTTGTAGTCTTAAGGTAGATTGTTGTTCTATTCATTGAGCTTGTGCAAAGATCATTGTAACAACTAATGAACTCTGGAGTGCTATAAGAATGTCTGTGACACATGGTAGTTCTAGCTTCTTAGGGTATCTTATTGATGTCACCATTCACCAATGACCACTGGACTGACTTAAGCTAGGTACACACCTAGCGATTTTTCCTCCTGACCGACCGTTTGATGCTTTCGACCGGTCGGCCAGGAGGAAGGACTGTCGGTCGCGGCAAAAGCAGCCGTGTCTGACAGTTAACGCGACCGATCGTGCGGTCCATAGAGGACCGCACAATTTTACGAGGTTTTCCATCATGTACGATTGTCCTTTCGTTCGATTCAGATGAACGATCGGTCGGACATGGCTGTATTCGGATGCGATAATTTTGGTCCGATCGACCGATACACTGAACTATCGGTCGATCGGACCGAAATATCTCATCGTGTGTACCCAGCTTTAAAGGCTATGTCCATCCTCAAAACAAAAAACTGGTCAATTGTCACATTACCTGCCCCCAACCCCACTGAGGTTTTTGCGCATTATTATAATATACTTATTTATAGATAATGACTGACTCCATTCTGGCAGAGTAAGTTGGCCCCTCCCTCCATGCAGCTAATCAAGGATGTAGCAACTGATATCACAGCCAGTGATTGACTGCTATTTCACCTGTTGCCTTCTCTGCACATGCTCAAGCTTACAAAATGCTCATTGAGCAGAAGGAGGAGGAAGATACCTTTGCCAGAAAGGAATAGAACTTATCATTAAATATCTGGTTACAAATGCATGTATTAAACTGGAAAAATAGTAGATGGGGTTGCAGTCAGATAACTGAGAAGTCACCATTTTTTAAAAAATTTTTTTGGGGTGGACGAGCCCTTTAAGCTTTTTAAAAAGATCTGTCTACTACAATGTTTCTCTGAAATAAAAAGCACCTAAAATATTGACACACCGGCTAAAACTCTATTGGCAACAACAAAAACTATTCTAAATAGGTGCTACTAATCTTCTGTTGTTACACAAGCCGTATGCATTAAGAGTTTTGAAGAAGAATGAAATGGTCCCTTTACAAATGGGTGTTTTTCTTTAATCTAATTATTGAAAGTGACACTTTTATAAAAACTGATAATTTAGGTAGAAGGTAATGTCAATTAACTGATTTTATAACATCTAGTTCATGGTAGGATTAGCTTAATGGACTCCAATGCATCCACACAGTACCAGTGGGAGTTGGGTTAGCTATACTTAAACTCTGCCCTGGTCCGGACCTGTTCTGCCTCACCCTCCTGCATAGTTTGACCCATAATAATTTGTTGTCCTGCCACATTAAACATACTGATAGTATCCTTTAGAACTTTAGGATAAATTATTTTGTTAAACAATGTAGCAATAATAGACTGTGAAGAAAAATGTGTGAAGAATTTTTTTAGAAAATCTTTATAATGACCATAAATATGTAGTTATTCCAGAATACATTTAACCTTTTCATTGCTAAATATCCTGCTTAACATTACTCCACTCTTCACTCCATTGCTCCACTCTCACTGTTGGCATAGGAAAATAGATGACTCTTAACAGGGGCAACAGATGCCTAGATCTGCTATAGATACCAAAGTCTGCTTATATGTTGTAAAGAAGTTGTATGGAGATAGCTGGCCATGTTTTTGTATGTGAAGTACATTAAAATGGATACACCATTGCAGCTTTATAATGCTTTTTGCATCAACAACAAAATATCAGTCCTATAATTGTAGTTATATATGAAAATGTTATATTCTTTCCTGTTGCCATATAGTGACTGCTGGTTGAAAAATAGTGAGAAGCCACAACTGAACTATTAATCACTACCTAAAAACACACAAGGACTTGGTGGGCAGAGGTTGAATTGTTTGGAAAACCTAATATTTCAGCCAACAAAAACACTAGACTCTCTTTGCTTTGTGCATTTGTGTGTATCTGCCTTTTTGCCGCTGACCTTACCTCCATCCGGAAGGAACGGCATAGCGCTCCCACCGGGCTCAGCTCCACTGCCAGTCCATGGTACAGCTGGCAGCGGGTGCTGCGCTGAAAGCGGATTGATACCTAAGAGGAAGGTGAGGGCACTGTCACACAGATCATACATAAAATATACAACCTACGTTCACATGGGTTATATAAACACGGTGCAAAGCTTTCATCTGTGTTTCAATGTGTACATTTTAAGTTAGGGTATATTTTACTATCATTTAATCTTTTCCATAAATATAGTTTGGGGTTTTTTTAGTTAAAAATAATTCCTCTCAAGCTCAATATACTGCGCTATAATTGGACACTGATCTACATCCAATATCCCTTGCTATATAAGATAATTATTGGATAAAGGTCTACACTTGTTTAGGGATGCTTATTGAAGGATTAGGTTTGAATGTAATAATTGGATATTGTTCTAGGTTGGAGATTACTTAATGAATTTGGGCCAAAGTTTGTTGGTTTGGACATACTTATTAGATAAGGGACCAGTTTAAAGTATGCTTATTGGATGTAAGTAAAACTTTGATTTTTCGATTTAGTACAAAAAACAAAAATAATGATGGAGAGTAGCACACCAACTTCTTTAATAAGTTTATGGCATTTACATCTGTGTGTTACTCTACAGCATTATGTTTGTGTTTCTGACTGTGTGACCTTTGGGGTAAAGGGTCTATAGCAGTAGTATAGCACCAAAGTGCCAGGTGTGCATTGAAACACTATTTTCATACACAGTACTGTGAAAGTTTTAGTATGTTTATTACATTTAGGCCTTGGTTTCAATATGGTTATGTTTATTGGCTTTGAATATCTAAATAGGATATCTGCCCATTTTATATATATATACTACCCTCCATATATAATATGCTCATTATAAGCATACATGTCAATATTATCTTGTGGCTGTGAATTTAAATATGCGTAATGTACGTGTAAACAAATTAAATATGCTAACTGGATATTGGAAAAAGTTTAAATAAACTCATATAAACTGTATCAAAGGTCCCAAATTTTAGATTGTTATGGGATTTATAGGTCTATGTATATGCCACCAGATATAGGGCTAATTGGGCATGTGTATACTGTATGTTATATGAAGTGTTCATTACATCTAGTAATGTACAGAA
This sequence comes from Hymenochirus boettgeri, assembly GCA_019447015.1. Lineage (NCBI taxonomy): Eukaryota > Metazoa > Chordata > Amphibia > Anura > Pipidae > Hymenochirus > Hymenochirus boettgeri. The sequence continues at coordinate 170,712,985 of CM033475.1, read as the reverse complement.
AAATTCACCGTTCCTAGTTTTAACAACTGCACCTTGTTCATACATTCCCACTCAATATTTGCAAGAATTTATACAACAGCTGATAAGAAAAAAAGATTGTGACAAATAAATACAATTACTGCAAAAACCCAACTATATTAACAAAGCAGAATAGCACAATTGGTTCAAACACACTTAGGGCTAGGCCTTACTTATGCACATTGCGATCCGTTCTCATTTCCGATTCGCATTGCCAATGCAATCGGAGTGGCCCTACTATGTGCGCTGCGATAAATAATACAGACATGTATTGGAGCACAGCGCACATGCCAAATTACGAACACAGGTGTATTGCAAAATTCCTGCATGCGTTAGCGTGCGTACCTAACCCTAATAATTGGGAATGACTGTACAGAGTATTAAACTCTAAAATGTTTACCTCTTGTATAATGCTACTTTCCAAATATGGAACACCCTGTAGTAAAAATGTCATTCTGTATAGGTATTTTATATATGTTAAACATAGTGGCCCCTGCTCAAAGAGTGTCGATATCAGCATTTACAGAGTGGCAACCATAATGTGCGACAGGTAAATGGTGATCACACCAGTTCCAATATAAAATTGCCATGTCCAACTGTAACTGTAAAAAAAAATCTTTAAGGCACAGTGGTGGTTTACAATCCTCTGATCCAGGTAAACAAAGCAGGACTAAGATACATGTGTTAATTTTAATTGCTCTATATTACCAACGAAGATGTTTTTAGTGCTGATTCTATAATAGAGAATAGTTATAACTGTTGTTTACAAGTTTGGGGTTTCTGGCAAAGTATTTTGGAGGTGAAAATGTTCCCTTTAAACCATTCTGCAATGGCACAGTATGAAAAAAAGACAAAAAAAATTACCCACACCCTGACCCACACCGTCTGAAAAAAAAAAAAACCATTAGGGTATCAAGACTTATTTTTATGAATGAATCCTACATTATCACATCAAAAACATCTAAAGAGCAAAACCTAGAAAAGCCTTTTATTTTACTTTAAATAAACTATAGCTGTCTATACGCAGATTGTTTCAATAGTTACAACGTCTCCACGATTGAAAATTTGATCAGAAAAAAATGGTCAAAATTTTCCACCATTTCATCAGAAGATGGGGACTGGACGATGTGTTGGACAGAAATATTTCCATCTAAAATGATCTTCCATTTTTTTCAATTGACCACACAGACCACTCATGGACTGTGTTTGGCCATAGCGACAGGCTTGGGTAAGTTGCACCTGAACCACCATATACAAGCGGTGAGTTACTGCTATACTATACTATGTTGCCTTTTACTTATCCCTTAGAGAGAGCTAATAGTTAGCTACTATAGATCATACGCTGGAGACAAACAATGCTGTAAGCCGCCCTGTGTTTGGGAACGGCTCATTGTGTTAAAAAGGTTCAGAAGAGACTTTCACCTGCAAGGTGATGATCTGTGCGCACATAACCTTTTCTTCTTTTTTCTGACACTTACCAAGGAGGATGCGATTGATATCTGCCCATGTATGGCTGGGTTATAAGAGGCAGAGCAATGTTTAGCTAACCATCTTAGCAATGAAGATTTACAAGTTTCCACATCATTGACTCAAGTATATTGATCTAGTTAGACAGAAATTTCCTACTCAAATACTTTATGATTATGAAATAGGAATCTTTATCATGTTTATAAAGCAGCAAACAAAGAAAATACACTGCACACTATTACACAAAACAATTCTCCAGCCTCCATATATCAGAAATATGTGCCCCTGTGCCAAGCTTATTAATGGAGAATAATCAAGGGTATATTGATTGAATTAATCTTATGTTTTATAAATGATTATTTGTAGGAATGGAATGAAAATGGGTGAGTTAATTGGCATAGAAATCAATACAACAAAAAAACATTTTAGAAATGGATTGTTCCTTGTTCTCAATTCAGGTTGACTTTGCTGTACACATACAATTTTATGGCTAAAAGCCCAATATATTGTATACTTACTACGTGGCCCGGATCCCGTGTCAAAGTACGAAAACAGAGAGTCCAACTCATCAGGACAGAACAAGGAATCCCGACGGAATTTGCGTTCCAATGTTGCAGCTTAAAAAATGATTTATTAGATAATTAGCATAAACATAAGATTAATTATCCAGAGTTCTATTTCTTATAATAATCCACCCATGAGCTGTTATAAACTGCTGCTTTACCTGGCTATTCATGGCCCTGTGAGCAATGGAGCGAATTCCTGATATGAGACAGATTTATCCTCATGCAGTCAGAAATGGCCCTTTATGTATGCACAAGTCAGATCACAAACACACAATTGTATTGTTGGTTAAAAAATCCTGAACTTTACTGGGTCTATGGGGTTTCCCTTAAGGTGCCCATACACTGGGCTGGTATTAAGATCAATCCGACACGCGAGTAGACAATTCCATTGATTAGCCCCAAAAGGGAAAAGGTTAGTTAGGGATACAACTTCCATTTAAACTTCATTTGTTTTTTTAAGTGTACTTATCCTTTAAGTTTTCCCGATCTTATGAGAAATTGGATCATAAAAACGATCGTAATCAGGGGCGTAACTACCTGGGGGGGCAACTGCTGGGGGACCTGGGAGCCAAGGGGGCCCCATCTTCTTATTTTTCCAATTACAGAAATAGCCTCCTCCCAGAAAACCACTGTGGATGAAGCTTGGATAGTTTTGCTGGGGGCCCAGTAATTTTTAGTTAGGCCATTGATTGTAATTATGATCGTACCGGTAATTATTTTTGAAGTTTCGATTAAATGTACGATAATGATCGGTATTTTACGATAACGATCGGTATTTTACGGTGAGTGAGTTTTATGTAAATGCAAGTTTATTTAATATAGGATAGGCCATAGCACACAATGATTTAAGTTAAGGAGGATTTGAGACTATGAAAAGGGAAAAATAGAACGGGAAATTGGAAAGCGGTGGAGGAGCATGATCGCCGGTAAGGCAAAATAACCTTTAAAGAGATGGTTCTCCAAAATGTTGCTGATTTTTGAATTGAGGGATACAGCAATCAGTTAGAAATTGCAGGGGCCTAACCCTGTACTTCAATACAATTCACAAAGTTTTGTAAAAACTGTCAAATTTAGAAATAGCCACTTGGGAAACTATATATAAGAACATCTGTGTCTCATTGTCCTGATTATCCTGAACCTAGCAGCAAGACCAATTCAAACAGCAATAGAGGAAGAGAGCTATAATAGTCACTGGCAGATACAATAGGGGGAGCATTTTTATATTGTGTTAACTTTTAAAGGTTAAATATAGAAACTTTTTATAAAGAACCAATAAAGAGCCTTTAAAACTACACATTAGCCTTTCTTTTATTAAGGTTTGATGCAGATTTCATTTTCACGACAATCTTTTTATTCCTTGTAAAAAAAAATTCCCAAGCTCGTTCGCTAAAGCCACTACACACACTAGCCCCCAAACCGTTGGATCCAACGTGTGTGTACCTTGCTTAAGAACGATACAATGATCAATGTTTCTCTATGTGGAACATAGCTAAGATACAGTGTATACAATAAACATCTACTTTCAATGAGATTAATCTGCCTTCTTTTGGGACAGTAACAACCAATGTGTTCTGTGATTTCTAAAGCCAACTATTATTGTAAAAATAATATTCTTTTCCCTAGAATTCATCCCTCTAACATACAATTCAATGCTAACCTTCATTAATAATAAAAAAAAAACTGAGGACTTCATTTTGTGTTAAAACAGTAACACATTTTCAAATTATCCGATCTAGTAATCACTCATTTATCATACACATATCAATAATGTTCCAAACCTCTGTGCGCATGGTCACCTTAAATTTGCTGGAAATATTAACTTATCTAACAAAATTAAGAAAAGGCTATAAGAAAAGTAAATAAGTCTATTGCAACCCAAAATAGCAGAGATGAATTCCACTAAGTTGCTTTTGTTATTTTAAAATTTCCAATGCATATTTTGTTTTAATCCTTGAAAAGAACAATAAAATAGAAGCAGTAATATTTTAAGAAAACTTAATGAATCACATTACTAATAGATGTTATTGTCAACCAAAATACAGTATTACTGAGATAAGGCATAGGCATGAATCAACCAGGGACAATGATTAAATGATTGACAATGAACTTGCCCAATTACTGCTAAGCCCCCTAGATGTAAGGTAATGGGATGTAAAGACGTTGGTTATGTTATTAGAAACCCATCAAAATATTTATTTGCTGCAGCATATTAGGGGATAAATGCATATCACTCATTGCAGTGAAAGGCTGTTCTAGACCATTCTATTCACCTGAAGAGAGCATGGCTGGAGAAACATTGCCCATCTCGCGTCGATATTTCCTATGAGCAGAGGGCACTTTGGTTGTGCTGTTGTTACGATGACATTTCTTTAAACTCCATCTTTGTGGTTTCCGATCATTTTCTAATTCAATACTTCCTAACCTGTTCAGGAATTTCTTCTCCACATATTTGGCTTTAATCCAGATCTCTTTGTCTTGCCTATGGAATATTTTAGAAACCAAAACGCTGCATGAAAATGTGCATACAATATTATACCGGTAAAAGTAAAGAAAGGAAATAAGTAAAAGCAGAGATGATGGTATAATAACATGTTACCTATTCCGTCCATGTGCAGTGCAAAGTTTGCAGTTAATTAATATTTGAGAACACCAAAGGCCCTTTGTCACCTTTAGACAATCAGAGCACTGCAATACATTACCTAACGAATTAGTAACTAGTCCCAATGTTTAGCGCTGCTTTAAGAAGGTTTTTGAGGCAGTTGGGATAGTATACAAGCCATGTGCCAAGAAGTAAGACAGGAATAGCAGGAACATTCTAACATCAAGTGGTGATGGGTCTTTAACATAATCAATAGATAAAATGGAGACCAGAATGTAATACAACGTGACAATAAATAACTGCATTGGGACATTTGGAGGAGGTAAAGAGTAATAGTTGGTGCATCTCCCTGCATGTGGTTAAGGTGTTTTCATTAATTTTTAGGCTTTATTTCTCCTCTGATGGAAGAACTTTTTTAATAATCATTTCAAACTTATTGGATTCCATATCACATCGTATTCATTATAAATCCATAAATGCAGTGTTCTAAGGAATCCAATAACACAATGTTCCCACCACAGTAATGAAATACAGATTCTATAAAAGATATTCTTGTTTAAGTCTTGTCTTTATTATTATAGAGCTTACCGGTATGTAATATTAAGAAAAATAGGTTGCCTGTGGTAATACCCATAACTTTCAATCAACTGTTTTGTTTTTTTACTGCAGCAGACCCGCGGAATGTTGTTAGAGGATAGGTTGTTAGTTATTACATAATCCTTCCAAGATTTAGAAACCCTTTAGCATAAGAAGAAAATGAATATACATACCGAGAACACCCTGATGTTGGCTTTTTGAGCTCAAGGTGCTCACATTTTGCCTCATAGATCTGGTTGATTGTGCTATTTCCTAATTCACACATAAGCTAAATCGCAAACAAACAAACACAAACTATTAGTTCATTCTGGCTTCACAACATCTTTGTATAACAAAAATCAATTGTATTGCACTAACCTTTAATAACTCTGGTTCCCAGGAATCCAAAGTCAGGGAGCGTACTTTTGAGAAGTGCACGCCAAGACTCCTGAAAAACACGAAAAATACATTTGGGGGGAAATAAAACATTTGTAAGTAATGCAGAAATTATCTTACATGTCAAACAAATAAGCAGCACATTTTGAATTTATATTTTAATAATTATACTATAGGATACTATGATTAATACAAAATCAAGAAAACTATGTACAACCAGGAACCTAAATAAGCTACATTCAACTGTAATATTTCAAAATCAAACATACCCTAAATAACTTGGGTTAATACCATGAGGAGCAAAGAAATCTGGAAGGTAAATATATAATAATTCCTCAGATAAAAATAAATCGCAGAGACATTTAAGTAGATCTTGCAGAAAGGTAAAAAATGCCAGAAACTGTATTCCCTTATAGTAAATATTTATTAGCATAAAATGGAAAATTCATTCCCTGACTTTACTCAGTCAAGTATAATAAACACCTTTTGTACTAAATAGGTCTTAAATATGTAGACTCACATAGGGACAGAGCTTACCTGTGAATGCCAGAACACTCAATGCAAAGGGTGATGCCCAGGTTAATACTGGCCCAGCGGGGATCTGTCTGCCCACAGTCACAGCATTGGTAATTTCCTGCTATGCTCTGTACTCTTTGCAAAATGGTCTCTCCTTTTATACTACGTTCTCTGCAATCACTAGCTGAATCAATGCTGCTAGTTGAGGGGGAGGCTGTTCGGTCAAGTCTCTACAAGTAGACATATTAGAGTTTATTAAAAGAAAAGATGATGATACATGGGGCAATGTGTTCCCCCAAATAACCTAACAAACTGAGTGAACTAAATCCAAAAATAGACACATTTTGTATGCTTAGAATATTTTAACAAAGACAATTATTGCTGCGTGCTTATGTTAAACTAAAAGCAAAGTTACACCATCTGTTTGACCATTCTATTTTACATGTCTCCACAGCAAAATATAAATGTAAAGAACACCACCAATGTCCTTCTTTCTCTAGGCTATTCCTTTCCCAAACTGGGCAATTTGGCAAGATTGTAACATTGTTCTTAATCTGCAGTAACCAATCAGATGTTATCAAATGTTTAGACCAGCAATAGGGTAACATCTGATTGGTTACTGCAGATTAAGAACACAAGCAAAATTTTGGACCTCTAATGCTACAATCACACTATGGGCGTTACAATGCAGGGGAACATCGCACTTGCGATTTTGTGCCATGTGCCCCTGCGCTATCACATAGTGGTGTTCACTGTGGCAATGCTATGAGTTAACGCAGCAAACTGCTGCATGCAGTGTGTTGAAAACAACACACTGCAACGCAGCTTATAGGTGTGAACAGTACTGTTCCCTACTATAAGCATAGCGTTTTGGTGCGATTTCACTGCATGAATTCACAACAAAGCGCTCCCAAGTGTGAACGAGCCCTTATTTAATACGTTCATTTATCATTCTCACTTATCACATGTCAATGCATAAACTGGATCACTGCATTGTGTAGAATGAAATGTTGGGTGGGCTTTACAAACACAGCTTGGGGATGCCTAGAATCCAGTCTCTGCTAATTTTAGTACTGCTTAGTGCATTTCCTTTGGCATGCAGTGGTCTTTCACTACTAAACATAAAAATTTAGATTCTCACCTCTATATAATAATTATCTGGAGTTTCCCGGTATGCAGAGGCAATACTCGCTTGTACTGCTTGAATCCATGATTGTCGGAGCTTCTCTGAGTCAGCCTGGAGCATGCAGCTCCTAGAAAAAAACACAAAGGTCAATGTAATATGAAAAAACACAGAGATAAAAATGTTCATTAGATAAAATACTGGGCAATAATTAGGATGCAGAACTTAAAAAATTGGGTTTTTGCCATGGAAAAGAACATGTCTGCTTGGGGCGGATCTTCCTGCAAGTCTATGTCTGGCTTTAGGCTTATGTCACAGGATGTTTTGACTTTATTTGTCAGCAGCAGCAACAACAAAAAGGCTGAAATTGTTTCCGTCTAATGGAAATCGACACGGGGGAGGTCATTTCAGAAAAACGGTGATCTATAAAAACGCCTCAAAACACTTCATGTGACTTTAATCAAAAGAAGCCTAATGTAATTTGGTAAACACAAAGGTTTTAAAAGCAAAGCTAATTATAAAATAATATTAGAATATTTGAAGTCCACTCCGAGGCCTCTGACTATATAATACCATGAGGATATAGGAATAATTAGCGATATTTACATTTTACAGTAGTAACATATCTCTTGATATAATGCACAAGTGTGGTTGTATTTTATTTTTGTATTTTAGATATGTCACTGTATGAGCACTGTTTATATTGCGCCATATATCTCTATATTTATATGTACATATAGACGATTAGACAATTAGTAACAGTATTCTTATGGTGTAATGTTGTCATATGTTCTAATATAGTCCTCTAAATTACAGCAGCTATTTAAATGAACTGCACTCAACACAAATGTTAATAGGTGGCACTAGCGCATTTCTAATGTTGAATTCCTATAGATGCTCACACAAAGAAGTGACAGCAATCAAGTGAGCTGTGAGCACCAACAAAGGGTATTGAACTTGCAGTAATTCTCATCCTTGTGTCCAGATGGTTTTATAGTATTTCCAAAAGGCCAAATGGCAAAGAAGCAGTAAAATGTAAGTATAAAAATGCATAGCAGATTTGCCTAGAAGTATTCCTTATTGACCTCTGAATGTGCACAGAAGATACATAGCTTCTAGAAATAACATCTGTGAGCAGAGAATGAGACGGGGGTGGAAACCAGAAGGCAGGAAAACTAATGCTAGCAGTGCTTATAACACCACCACTGGGTGCTGAGTAACACATCAAGTATTGTTGAACCCTTTAAATTTGCTCTGGGCATTGTGTGTTGTAATCTTGAAATATAAGAAGGGTTTCCCTTAACCCTATGCAGAGGAGAGGGATAAAATATACAACTAAGTCCAGCAAGATTTCTAAACTATGCACAATGAAGGAAAGGATCAGAGTGTTATGAAATATATGTTAAAAAAATACAAAACCGTGACCATAATGATACAGTATTTAGGTTGTTACAGCACAGATGTCGTTGTGTCTGGGGTGCAAGTAAAAATATAAATATCATTAGAGAGTAAGAAATATTTCTACACTACATTAAGTGAGTAGTCATATAAAGTAACCAAATAGGGAAATGTAAAGATCAATCCGCATGGTCTTGCAGAGGAATAGCAGTATAGATATTTCAAGATTTAAGTGTGTCAGAAACTTACTTGGTTGGTGAGACAACCTCAAAGCAAAACCTTCTTTCTATATCTTCACATGGCTTCACAGTGCATAGTCTCAGGTCCTCCACTACCACAGTCAGGACATCCTAAACAAACATTGCGATACATCATTAACAGCCACAAGGCATGCAGATACATTCAGTATGTCAGAGTTACAGGTTAGTGTTAATCAGTTCATACTATAGTTTATTTTTATTCACATAAAACACACAACAAGATTTTACAGGCTCTTCAACTCACCTTTAACTTCTTCTGATAAACTAGCTGGCTATTCTGGATGGAGAACCATCTCCTGTAATTTCAACAACATCTTTAGTTAGTCCTGGATTAACTATGAATTTTCTACATTTAAAAGAGAACTAAACTGAATTTTTAAAATCCTAATGTGAAAGCTTTTCTCCCCAGAACACCTAAACATTGTGATATTCTTCTCTAGTAAGTTGCATTTAGTACATGTGAGAAATAGATCCTGTAACCAAGAAGGCTTCCATGTTGTTGCCAGTACAACTCACAGTCCATGTAGTCTTCAAAAAGCCTTATGAGCATGTGTGCTTATTGGCCACACCCCCTGACTTAAGTATTTACTTTCTCTATGCAGAGTATTTTCTATACAGATATCTACAAACCAATTTGGAAGTCCCTGATAAGACTTTGAAAGTTGCTTGTTAACCTGCAGTTTGTTCGGATTCCTATCAAAAGATAAACCTTCTAAATGTTCCTGTAATCTTTGCATATTCTGTAGAAGCTCACAAGTTTAAAACGCTTATTTAAGAGAGGCACAGCCCATGAAGTCACGGGTTTAAATCCTCAGACTTAAGGCTTGTACACCGCAACGCACAGTGTGTGCTAACCGTTTAATTTATAGACGCTCATTCGGGTGAAACAGGTGTTTGGACAGGCATCATTAAAGATCTAACCTGGTGGGTCTTCAAGGAGCGCCCATACATTAAAAGACAAGCCCCGCGAAGACTGCTGGGGATTTTCGTTGGTCTTTCCTCCAAATTTACTATGTAGCAAGCAGGCCCATTCATTTAAAAAAAAAACTTTACCCTATTCCATAAGGCTTTGTATTTACCGATTCCATGTTTTAAATGCATTGCTGGCCCTTTTGAAGAGGTATCCTTCCATGACAACTCCATTTGGTGCATCAACATTAAAATCTGCCTTTGAGTCATCATAGGAGAAGTCCTAAAAAAAATATACCGGTATATAATGATAGGGCTTACAGTAACACGAATAAATACCAAAGGGAAATAAACACATATCTCTATATAAGGACTAAATTAGTAATATTTACCATTCTCTCCATTATTCTAGGGGTTTTCAGAAATGATTAAAACAATGGTGCCAATTTCCTACTCAAGATAGTCTACAGGTATTTCTATTGAAGCTTCTTTTCAGGAAAAATATCTGTTCATTAATAATTGATTGAAGCCCGGGAGATTAAGGAGCTATGCCTTACCTTCCATTCTTCAATCAAGGGCCCTAGACATTGCTGTCATTTGGGGTTCATTTGTTCTATTCTCTTGTATTTTATTGGCTGTATTACTGTAGCAGGGCCCCAGATGTTTACAGGGCCCTACTGCGCTATTTAAAATGCTATTTCTCCTTCATATAAAGGTGATGCCATGAAGAAGCATTGCGTGGACGTTGGAAAACCCTTCCCAATGGAGATCAAGACAGGTTTTACACCAAGCTGGGAGAAGGTGCATATGGGAAAGTAATGCTGGCTTCTTTATTTTCCAGGAAGGAGTTTGTGGCTATGAAGATCCTTAAGAAAGAAATTCTGGAGCAGGCACCCCTTATGGAGAGAGAGGCACAAGTACTACGAGCGGTACCGGATGCCCCTTCTTGCGCCATGCATATGCAACGTTCCAGATGTAGGCATGACAAACTGTTTGTATTGGAAGGCAGTGTAACCAGCTCCATTATGTAAGTGAGGTCTATCAGTAAATAATGGTTATTAAGATAATGCTAAAAATATTAAATTCTCTCTATCGGGGTGCAATCTGAAAAATGTTAGATATTATCAGCCTTTTTATTAATCGAATTATTTATACATTGATGGTATCAGATCCCATTTCTTTATTAGAACAATTTGTAATTTGGTCCCATGTGGTAATGGAAAGGATTAGAATATGTCCTGTCCCATCTGTCTGTCATTGAGTAATAAAATAACTCAACTACCGGTAAATGCCACAGACTGGAAGCAATACTGAGATAAATAAAGGACACCTCCCTGGGTTTTTGTATATTTGTGACTATATTTCTATTTATTGTAATCATTATTTAGTATATAGTCACACATTGTATGCTCTATTTTGTACCATCTATTTAATGTTTTCCTGTCTCTGTACACAGAGGAACGCTTTTTCCATTACAGAGTTTGCCGGAGGAGGAAGCCTGGAAGATCTTCTACAGAATTCAGGCCACCTGGAGATCAACGCCATCAGGTAAGTGTTATTTTCTTACCATACTGACAAATTATTAAAAAACTGCACTCGAGATCTTAAGACGTCTGTACATTAACTGTACAGTCACAATTATAAGGAGATTTTATAATAGGAAATACACAGTTGATTGTTCACTTGTTTTCTTTATGAAAAGTTTTTATTTAGCCGATATGATCTATGGTCTCCAGTATCACCACTCACTTGGAATCATCCATCGGTAAGTTAAATTCCGCTATTACATCTCCCAAATATCCACAGTATTTAATGTGATCTCCCTCTCCTACCTATTTCCACAGTTTTCTTTAAGGCAATAAGTGTGACATTTGGTTGCAATACTCAGAGCTCCATCTATCATGCAGTTTTAGTAAATAGTCCAAGGAATAGATTGTTAAAGCCAAGCAGTCCCAGGCAACCATTTTTGTTTATTGTAGTCAGTAAATTCATTATCTATCGTGCAGGGACATCAAGCCGGACAACATCCTGCTGTGAAGACGGACATGTGAGGATCGCAGACTTTGGACTTGCAGTGGAGAACCTCAATAGAGGAATCACCAGAGTATGTGGGACATTGGACTACATGGCCCCACAGGTGAGGAATTAAATCCTATTGTATATACAAAATAGTAACATAGTGAAATCACCAAATTACAAGATTGTGTGTCAGAGCCTCAATGCTAACTATTATTAGATACTCAGTGTGAATATTGTGCCAGTTAGGAATTTTCCTAAAGAAAGTTTATGGAGAAACACTGAATTAACATATGATAATTCATATTATAATAATATATTTTACAATTCCACACACAAATAAATATAATGTATACTGTACATGTATAGTAAATGTGTTATATATTAATAAATATTTCTGTAGTAGAGGAGAGATAGACAGACAGTCTAATAGATTGATAGATTAGAGGGAAATGTAGATAGATAAAATGGATAATAAACAAACAGATAAGTTAGATGATGGACAGACACATATATAGATAAAGTTGTACAGTTGCAAGTAAAAGTATGTGAACCCTTTGGATTTATTAGTCATAAAATGTGATCTGATCTTCATCTAAGTCACAACAATAGACAATCAGGGTCTGCTTAAACTAAAGGTTCATACACGACCTACAATGCGCGATGTGTACGAACGTGTGTTTCGGTAGATAATCGGGCCGTGTATGGGCACTTTATCGGCCAAAACAGGATCGCATGTGTGTACGAACCTCAATACCACACAAATAGTTAAATGTTTCCAGGTTTTTATTGAACACACCATGTAAATATTCACAGTGTAGGTGGAAAAAGTTATTGGATTTAATAACTGGTTTTACCTCCTTTGGCAGCAATAACTTCAACCAAACGTTTCCTGTAGTTGCAGATCAGACGTGCACAACGGAGTAATTCTTGATCATTCCTCTTTACAGAACTGTTTCAGTTCTTGGGATGTCTAGTGTAAATCGCTTTAATGAGGTCATGCCACAGCATCTCAATCGGGTTGAGGTCAGGACTCCGACTGGCCACTCCAGAAGGCAGATTTTCTTCTGTTTAAGCTATTCTGTTGTTGATTTATTTCTATGTTTTGGGTCATTGTCCTGTTGCAATGCCCATCTTCTGCTGAGCTTCAGCTGGTGGACAGATGGCCTTACTTTTCCTGCAAAATGTCTTAATAAACTTGGGAATTCATTTTTCCTTCTATGATAGCAATCCGTCCAGGCCCTGATGAGCAAAGCTGCCCCAAACCATGATGCCCCCACCATACTTCACAGTTGAGATGAGGTTTTGATGTTGGTGTGCTGTGCTCTTTTTCTCTATACATAGTGTTGTGTGTTTCTTCCAAACAACTCTGTCCACAGAATATGTTGCCAGTACTGCTGTGGACATCCAGGTGCTCTTTTGCAAGCTTTAAATGTGCAGCAAGGTTTAAACGTGCAGCAAGGGTTTTTTTTGGACAGCAGCAGTTTCCTCTGTGGTATCCTCCCATGAAATCCATTCTTGTTTAGTGTTTTACGTATCGTAGATACCAAATGCCAGACACTTTTGTAAGTCTTTAGCTGACACTCTAGGATTCTTCTTTACCTCATTGAGCATTCTGCGCTGTGCTCTTGCAGTCATCTTTACAGGACGGCCAATCCCAGGGAGAGTAGCAGCAGCGCTGAACTTTCTTCATTTATAGACAATTTGTCTAAACGTGGACTGATGAAAAAACAGGCTTATGGAGATATTTTATAACCCTTTGACTTTATGCAAGTCAACAATTCTTAATCATAGGTCTTCTGAGAGCTCTTTTGTGAGAGGCATCATTCACATCAGGCAATGCTTCTTGGGAAAAGCAAACCCAAAACTGGTGTGTGTTTTTTATAGTGCAGGTCAGCTGTAACCAACACCTCCAATCTCATCTCATTGATTGGATTCTGTTGGCTGACACCTCACTACACTTTGAGATCTTTTCCCACCTGCACTGTGAATGTTTACATGGTGTGTTCAATAAAACATGGAAACATTTAATTATTTGTGTGGTATTAGTTTAAGCAGACCGTGGTTGTCTGTTGTGACTTAAATGAAGATCAGATCACATTTTATGACCAATATGAGCTAACAAGTAGACATTAGTTACACATATTGAGTTGAGAACTTTATTTTTAGTTACCAGTAGTTAAATTCTACACGTGGCATGCACTGTGTTAAATTACGATCAAAAAGACATGCTTGTGAAGGTCATAGTAAATCTGTTGTATTCAGTTAGATCAACTGGACTTAAAGTTTAGTTCTTGAAGACGAAACGCTAGTCATCCGACTGGCTTTCTCAATTCAGAATGACTTGTACAAGAATCTGTGGCAATTATGTACCATGGAAAATCCCAATTAGCATATCACAGCCAGGTGTTAAGGGCGTGATTGCATTGTGGCTAAAAGGTGTTATAGGAATGCCCAGGGTAAGGTGTCAAAACAGCATTGTACATGGCAGACAGTTGGTATTGAACCCCCCCCACACACACACACACCTCTATTCAGTCTTGGTTTCTTTATTTTCACATATATGGCCTCCTTGGCACCTCTCTTGTTGTTTGGTTTAAAGCTGACAATGATACAGTGTTTTTTGAAAATCCTTCTTAATTACTCCGAGACCCCTGCTACATATGGGATGACCATGTTCTTTCTCCTGTCTTGCTTTCACCCATCACTGTTGGTATTCATTCAAAGAAAGAAGAATTTTTAAAAAACACTGTATCCCTGTCTGCTTTAAACCTAACAACACACTGGGACAGCAATTGGTAAATCCGTATACCGAAACACAAGAAAAGCGACATCATATACGCAGTGCAGTGAAGACTGGTCTGATTTGTATGTGGGGGAGGCCAAACAGCAACTGCATCAACCTATGGCCCAGCACAGAAGAGCCAATTCCTCGGGTCAGGACTCAGCCGTGTACCTACATCTTAAGGAAAAAGGACATACCTTTGAAGATTGTAATGTTAACATATTGGCAAAGGAACATGACAGGTTCAAGAGAGGTGTCAAGGAGGCCATTTATGTAAAAATAAAGAAACCAAGCCTAAATAGAGGTGTGTGTGGGAAGGTTCAACACCAACTGTCTGCCATGTACAATGCTGTTTTGGGACCTTACTCTGGGTGTTCCTATAACACCTCTTAGCCACTATGCAATCACGCCCTTAACACCTGGCTGTGATATGCTAATTGGGACTTTCCAGGGTACATAATTGCCAACAGATTCTTGTACAAGTCATTCTGAATTGAGAAAGCCAGTCGGATGACTAGCAAAACGTCTTCAAGAACTAAACTTTAAAGTCCAGTTGATCTAACAGAATACAACAGATAGATCAAGAAGACAGCCCTCCCTTGTGAGGTGGTGGTTTTCAACATCATGAGGGAATTTTTTAAGGTGAGGGCTTTTGACAAACAAAGGATGAATGAAGGGAGAGGCCTGTACCTTAAGCCTCCCTGAGGACCCCTCATGTTTCTTGGTGGTGGTTTCTTTGTCTTACACTCAACTTTTTTTGCCCTAGGCCCATAGGTTTTTTTATGTCTCGGCTCATGCTCTTCAGGGCGAGTAACTTGCACTTTACCCTTCTAGGTGTCAATATTGTATTGTATGCTATGTCATGTAAAGTGAACTGTAAAACTGTTTAACATAAGCTGTATTTTTTTAAAATAATATGATGTTTAATATTATTTTTACATTTGTGCTTCTTTTTTTATGCTAGTATCTTGTCTCATTGATGTTTAAAGTTGTTTATTTTTCTGAGAGTTTGTGTGCTTGGTTGTCTGGCCCCTCATCATCTATTTTTGTTGGTGACAGCTATTTTAGTTATTATAGTATAGCCAGGTCGGCTCCTTTTATTCTCTTTTTTTCCCCCTTATTTTCTGTTAGTTTTACTCAATGAAGCAAGTTTTTATGTTTACTTTTCTTAAGAATCTAAAATCAAGGTGGTTCTTATTATTTTTTTGTTTTTGTCTGACGTAAGACTTGTTTTTTGATTTTTTTTTTTGTTGGGACACTTTTCTTAGAAAAAGCGAATTTTCTTTAATTTGTTTATTACTTATATCAGGTTATGTATTGTTTTCTCATATATAGTTTTGATTGTATTCTATTGTAGCCTGTTCAATAAACAACATTATATAATGTTGGTAGGTGTGTATACCAGTATAACATTTTTTTATTATTGATCAAAAATTTTTTTTGACTATAGCTACCCTTTACGTTTGTCTGCCACAGGAATAAAAGGGTAGGTAAGTAGCTGTGTGTACCTGTGTGAGGTTGGGGGATTAAAAACAAAACTTTTTTGATTGTTGACTAAAATTTGTTTTTTGCCATTAGTTAGCCTTTAAGTATGGCTTCCACGGGAATGGGAGGGTAGGTCAGTAGATAGGAGTAGCTGTGTCTGTGTGAGGGTTAGGGGTTTCAGTGTTTGTGTTTATGACCATAAAACGAACTGTTTTGATCACATGACTATGAAACCTTGGAAAGTTCATGTTTGAGTATTGTTCCCATTACAGTCAATGGGGAAAAATGACAGAGCAGTCATAATTTAGTAACCCATAGACTAACTCAAATTATTGTAAGGCTCCATACACGCGCTTGGTAGAACACACAATGCCTGACAAACGAGGGGTTGATTAACTGCATTAACTGACAAATGTTTTGGCTGATAACTGCACGTGTTTGACCTTTTAGTTGGAAATCTTCCATGCCATGTGCCATCTAGCAGGTGTATGGAGGTTAAGAGTTCAAGGATTTGTATGGATTGCAAAGATAAGGAAAAGTAATATTTTCTACTTCTGGATCAACCTCCCATATGTAGCCACCTCAAGAAAGACTAATCTTGGGCTAGGTACACACTGAGGGACTATTTGTCCCGAGCAAGCGATAGGCCAGGGCAAATGTCCGCCAGTTGCGGCAAATTCGGCCATGCGATCAATCGGAATTTACCGACACGTCCTAACGATCAAGGTCGGTCGCGGCCGGCCACCTCACACCAGCAGAAATGATCTGCTGGTGTGTACCCAGCCTTGAATGTGCATCCCATAAGCTTGCAAGGCACATTGCAAGGTCAAATAAACACCTTGGCAAATAAACTAGCCCCAGTAGCAATGAAAAAATGCACAGGATTTTCAAGGGGGGGGGGGATTCTCAAATGAGTTACCACTGAACAAGTGTCAGTGAACACTGTCGGTCACCTACTTTTGATGAAATCAAAATTTGTTCGTGTGTACCCAGGCTGATGTTCTTTTTTAATGAGGAATCCACATTTGCACTACATTACCATTAGTGTTTTTTTGAAGTCAGAGATGTGACACTGACAGCGGATCTGACAGAAGTTGCTGAATATTGTCTGGACCTATCAGGTAAGATGAAAATTCATTCTGTATAAAGAATATATGGAGCAATCACTCCTGTATATATTTATATATAATGCGATGTTGGCAGTCAGCTATACAATCACCTTCAGTATTTCCTAATGTCACTATTCCTGATTACTAACTCCATCACAGTGTAGTAGGTACAACAAGCAATGTATATAAACCCAGTCTCAGCAATCACCTCCGGCAGCTGCAGGGTTAATGTTGATACAGTTCTCTATGCTGCTGTCAAATCACAGGGCAGACTGGATACATTTTTGAAACATACAAATGCTGCTTCTCACTCACAGCTCAATTAATAATGTAACAATCTATGTAACAATCTATGTAACAATCTATGGACACCAGGAGAAGTAGAATGACAGCACTGAACAGGCAGAGGGGGATTCCAGGCACCAGAAATCCCCCTAAACACGACCCTGAGGGTGACATACAATCTATATCATACAGGAAATAACTTTTAGTCAAAGAACATTATTAATCCCACTGATATTGTACCCATGAATGTAATAGTGTGTCTGATCAGACTGAGGTTCTATCTACAGGACAGAAAAAAAATGGACAGTAACGGGGTAAAAATATTCCATGTTCCTTCTCACTGAACCAAATGAGAGGGTCTTCGAGGACCAAGTCACTCTGGTGCACTGTCAATGTATGTAAGGATGTGAGTGTTCTAGAACGCCACTATGACTGTGACAAGAGAAAAGGGTAAAAGAAATTAACCCCCCAAAAATAAACCCCCAGTAAGATTCTCAACTGAAAATGTCTACATTTGTGATTCACTCAAAAAATGCCAACACTGTGCCACTGATTTCACCTTAGGACATTTAAACACCTTACCATAAATCACCATGCCTTAAGGCCCAAAAATATATCAAAGCTTGCAAGAGGCTTTAAAGGACCTGTAAACTCCAATGCTTCTTAAAAATGACTAAGTGCCATTCGTTTCTATTATTCACAGGGAGGTGAGAACGCTTATTCTCACCTCCCTAATAGGACCTCGGGGACCAGGAACTTACCTTACCCGCCGCTCCACTCGCAGCCGCTCAGTCTCTGACAGCCGCTCTGTCCCGACCACGCGCCCTATCTTAGGCGCATGCGCGCCAATTCAACGCGATAGGGCGCGCGATCGGACAGAACAGCTGTTCAGACTGAGTGGCTGCGAGTGGAGCGGCGGGTAGGTAGTTCCTGGTCCCCCGATCGTCCTATTATTCACAGGGAGGTGAGAATAAGCGTTCTCACCTCCCTGTGAATAATAGAAACGAATGGCACTTAGTCATTTTTATGTGTTTAGTGTTAAAATGCTTTTAAAGGATGGGTGCACTGTAAAATCAAGTTATGTTGATTTGGAAGCTGCAGCTTTAAAAATACAGTTGCCATATTTTTTCCCTATGCCCCTCCAGAGCCTAGCTTTGTGCCTTGGAAGTTGCTGACATCTTTTTACTGGTTTACTGAATGTTAAGCTCCGCCACTCTGAGATTTCCTCTGCTTTCTCCTGCACACGCACGTGCACGGAACTCACAGGCATTACTGTTTGAGTCTCAAGCAGGAGAGTGCACGGAACTCACAGGCATTACTGTTTGAGGCTCAAGCAGGAGAGTGCACCGAACTCACAGGCATTAAGGTGGCCATACATCAGTGCGATATCACTTACCCGCGCTCACGCGACGTTCCTGCGATCCTGCCAGAACCACCGCTCCCGATCTTATATTCGACCGACATGCGATCGCAAAATGAATGGGATTTTGCGATCGCATGTCTGTCAGATATTAGATCGGGAGAGATGGTTCCGGAAGGTTCGATGAACGTCGTGTGAGCGCTCGGTCGGGTAAGTAATATGAGGCTCATGCAGGAGAGTGCACGGAACTCACAGGCATTAACTGGTTTTGAGCTCACGCAGGATAGTGCAATGGGAACGCACAGCATTACTGTTTGAGCTCAAGCAGGAGAGTGCACGAACTCACAGGCATTACTGTTTGAGGCTCAAGCAGGAGAGTGCATGGAACTCACAGGCATTACTGTTTGAGGCTCAAGCAGGAGAGTGCATGGAACTCACAGGCATTACTGTTTTGAGGCTCAAGCAGGAGAGTGCACGGAACTCACAGGCAACTTTCAAGGCACAAAGCTAGGCTCTGGAGAATAGGTAAAACAAAATATGGCAACTGTATTTTTAAAGCTGCAGCTTCCAACTGAACATAACTTGATTTTACAGTGCACTTATCCTTTAACATATATCAAGGTTTTTGTTTTTTGTTTTTTACAATATTGTCAACTGAAATGGGCTGTCGGCCCATCTATGAAATACAGTTAGCACTTTATTTTTCCAATCAGGCAAGTTTTAAAAATTCCCTTGGACACCACATACTAAAGAGGTACCACTAGAAATGTTCAAATACTAATTGCCTGCCAGCAGAAATAGAGAACTGTGTGAAAACTGTATCCCCTGCATACATGCTGCATCTGCTAAAGGATTTAATTGGGTGGCAATAGCAAAAGAAGTTTTGGGATAATTTAAACAACGAATAAGAGATATTTACTATGGTGGATTATGTTTTTGGGCTATAGAGCAGGTGATCTATTTATTACAACTGGCTTATTTTGCTTTCTGCTACCCCTTTTTCTTGTTTTGGCAAAGCAAATGTGTTCCTTTCAGTAGTTTTATGAATGGACAGGATATTAATTAAGTGGTCACAGTGGGGAAACCAAGTCTCTTTCTAAACTGGCAGCTCATTGCCATGGGTACACTTCCTGCTGCCCCTAATTGGCACAGGCAAAGGTACTGTACATGTCGGCAGATTTTGCCTCAACACACAGTTTTTATCTTCCCCAGAGAAAAACCTTCAGACCTGTTTGATAAGAGAAACCCATAAAGCTGGATTTACCGAGAGTTGAATCGCTGGCACCTCGCCAATTAAAATAGTTTGACTTTAAAGGAGAACTAAACCCAAATTGTTACACTCCACAATCTGAACAAATACCCTCTAAAAACACCAATCAACTGTAAATCCCACTACGATAAATAGCATTCAAGTAAATGTTACTACTTGAAGAACTGGATGAATTAACAGTGTGCTCCCTTGCCTATTCTTCCCTGTAAAAGGATTGGCTAGAACCTACTAGCGGGTGTGACCAACTGTAACCAGTTCCTGCAGTATCTTAGAACTGAGCATGTGTAAAGAACATAAAGGTCAGTGACCACACTGTGCAATACTGGAAAACTGGAAAATAAGACATAAACCTTATGTTAAAAGGTTAAATTTCTTAACAACCATATTAAAATGAAAGGTGAGACAATGATTACTGCTTTTATATCAAGGAGATCTGCCTTCTAATTCAATGTTGTTCTGAGGCTTTAGCTGTCCTTTAACTCCAAATTCTATCACAGCGCCTCCATGTAATTGAGCACCACAATGTTTAAAAAAACACAAGCAAAACATAGGACAAGCCAGCAAATTTCCCCAATAATTTGCTTGTGTGGTTAAGGTTTATTGTAAAAACTTCTTTATTCAACCTTGGTAACTATAATTCTGTAAGGAATAGCAAGCTAAAGGCCCCCATAAGCACATCATATATGCAGAACCTATCTGCACTATGCAATGGCATACACTGCATGCACTACCATGACTGGCCTCCCATACTGTGGATGATCACATTGTCTCTCTCTATTAGAAGCAAAGGAAGGTGATGTTGACAGATGGCCCATACGTCATGACTTGTTAAAGATCAGCAAGGTGTATGGCCCCCAATACACAACACTCAATTATGAGATAAAGATTTTAGATAGAAAGCCCGAATTAGGTACTGTCACTAGGGTAAGAATTAAGAATGGAAAACTCACCCAAACTTGCTACATGATTGCCGTTTGCCATAAACATATGATACAGAAACTTTTTTTTTTCCCCCAACAAGAACCATCATTATATAATTCTCACTATACTGACACTAGACATTGCTCTAAAAAGTAAAAAACAAAACACCATCATAACATAAGTATTAACTAATAAAAACCATTTTTTTTTCAAGCTATAAAGTTTATATTACAGTACACTAAATGAATTATAAAAGATTGGTCATTCCCATAATTACTATACTGAAACTTACGTGCACCATGTTTTTAATTAAAACTGCAAGGTTGTACGTAAGCTGGAAAGAACTGTTCAGCACTGTAACGCTGTATTTTTATGTTTAAATAGCTGTTAGCTGTCCATCTCTGACATCGCAATAGTTTCCCTAGAAACACGTTCAATGGAGTGGCCACAGAGTATTTTAACAGATTCCTTCTTTGTGCAGTCATGGGAATTTTTTTATTTATGCAACCAGCACAGAAACTTAAATATATTCAGATAAATCATTTATAAAAATGTACAAAATCCAATACATGAACACTTTAGAACACTTAGATTTTTTTGTGCTGTATTGTACTAATGCCATTTTATTAAAATAAAATAAGATAAGGATATTACTGGAATGTAGGTCAATTAATCCTGCACATGAATATAAAATAGGACTTTTCCAAAAGAAAACATAAGCTGTGCTTAGCAGATCTCTGTACATCTCGTACTGCAAATACATTTTTCTCATTATTGGGTAACCAGACATTGACCGAAGCTAGTAGAAACCCAGTACAGATTCCTTCTCTATTAAGCAGAACTTTAATCTTCAACTGACTTTTTTTTATTACATTCCACCTGTCACTTAAATAAACAAGAACAAAATTACCCATACATTGTGGTAGTAATTCATATGAAAAAATGTTCACTGAAAGCTACCAATACTAGCTAAGTGCTTTCATTACCCAACTACATCAAGTTCTAGTACCAATATACTATATTTACACTCTCTAATCACAAATTAAGGTTTTAATTACTATTTGGTTGATAGTTAGTACATTTTAATTATAGCAGTTTACAAAGGGCAGTTTAAAAACAATAGTTAAAAAAAACAATACATTTACTAACCACATACAGCTCTTGCCACTCACCAGTAAATATTCCATATGACCAAATATCTTCATCTTTAAAGCTTTTGAAAAGGTTTTTTGTAACCCTCGCTGGTGATCAGATGAATGAATCTGTATGTTCTGATTCCTCATGGCTGTTTCCTAATTATAAAATAACTTCTAAAACTTGCATGTTGTCTAAATGGTGAGGAACCACTAGGTTATGTTCACCTAAGATGCTGAATGAAGTGTTTAGCACTGCCAGATTTCTCTACTCTTGCATGGACAAGCAGGAGGAGCCATTAGCATACAGCTGTCACTTCTGGGAGAGTCAAGTTAAAAAGGATAAATGAAATGAAAGGACAGAAAGTAACTATTGGCTTCCGAGCCAGGCCAGGGAGGTGAGGTTAGTGATGGATTCTTGTCCTTGTAATCTTTTTAGAGCTATCCCTCCTCCTTTACTTGTTCAAATCACAAAGGAGCCCTGCCTTTACTCATTGAATAGAATCAAAATTGATAGGCTAACAGCACACTCCACAAGTGTTAAAAAGCAACTCCATCTGTTTCATCTTCACCCAACCACAATGTTTGCTTTTAACCCTTCAATACTTTAAGGCCTGCTATATTGTTCTCTGCTTCTACAGCAGGAAAACCAGATGTAGCACCATTACACTATATAGTGCTACAGACATCCTGTATCTTGGTACAAAACAAGTATTTTAAATAATAAAATATGCTGAAGTTAAATGTTTAACTTTAAACAATTTCATATTGTTCTGTTCTCTACTACTCAATGGACTTTAATAAGCCTGTTTACGGTGCAACATGATTTGATCACCCATATTAAAAAGATGTTATCAAAGTAGAGCCTGAATAAACACAAACATACAATGATGTGACCAATGCTGGGGTACAAAAACATCTAATTGTTGCTTGTAAACCTGCCATATTGCTTCATTTATATACACTTGCAACTGGACACCAAATGTTCATCAACAGCTTGCATTCTCAGTACCATGTGTATAGACAAAGTTTTTGCTAAAGAAATATCTTTCTGTTATCACTATCGGGCCTCGAGTAGTTCTATGGGCAATTTGGCCATTAATCATCTATCAGGGGGGTTCTCTCCCAGTCAGGAGGTAATTAGCAAGCGCAAGCTACCTGCTGCTCCTCATTAACATGCAGAAAATTTCTGTCACTGTGTGTGACACAGATTATAGGACAAACCACATTATTGTCTGAAATTCTCATGTAGGAAATTCACTGTCTATGGCATTAAGACGTTGGTGACTTTGTCTACAGATTTCCTTTTTGGAAACTTGATCAGTGTTTACACAGCTTAAAATAAACCTCATGTAAGAACCATATAGGATTTACTTTAGGTTCTTTAAAACAAATAAAAATCCTAAAATAATGAAATTATTTTGAAATGTTTCTCATGACACCTAAAGCTGGGTACACATCACATTAGTGATAAAGGAGTGATACCGACGAGATTGGCCCTTTATTGCTAATGTGTGTACCGCAGATTTACATAGGGACAATGCTCGGGACTGTGTGTAGTGTGATCCCTAAAAAATGGCAGGCAGATTTTGTCTGATCTTTTATGTGTGTACCCATCTTAAGATGAAGTATAGGTTTTTGATTAAACTTAATTCAGGCTCCTTGTGTTGCTTTGCAGTCAGCAGGGTTCTGTCATCATGCATCTCTGACCTCTGATAGAATTTTCAACAGAGTTAAAGAAGAAAGGCCAGACATTCAACTTAATGAGGCATTTCCATAACAAAGAGTTCTTGTAGCCAGAGATGGACCCACATGGCAAATGTGCTAATGTACATCATTTAGACAAAGAAATCAGGCTAAGTCATTGCGCCTTAGCCAATCACAGGAGTGGATGCCGGTCGAGCCCGTACTACTTGTCTTCCGTGCAGAGAAAAGTGGTAGAAGGCAGCGAGGGAATGAGGGCTGGTAAGCACATTTGGGAAGAGCTTTCAGATATATACATTAAACCTCCCGAGGTCGAGGTTTGTGCCCATTTCCTGACACTTCTTAAAAAATTTTTTGGAGGGTGGACATACCCTTTAAGTGATAAGGCATCTTAAAAAAAAAAGAAACCTCAAAAAGAAAAAAATTAGATTAATTTGACCTCCCATACCAATCATATTAAGTATAAAGCTGGGTACATGCATTACTGATAAAGGGCCGATCCCGTCAGTACCAAAAGGATTGGCTCTTTATGCGTAATGTGTGTATGTCCATAGCGACCATTTCCCACAAATGTTCTGTGCCGGCTTAGGAGCCAGTTGTTACAAACAGAATATATTCTTGGCGACACATTTGGATCCCTGTACTAAAGTATAGGGAGTCTCCTCTGCGATCGTTAGGTGTATGGCAGTCACAAATTATCTCTCTATACTTTATATATGAAGAATACTTGTGACCATGTTAAGCATTTTATCTGGCAAAATGGGCGTTAACTGGGACACGAAACAGATGTTCATACACATTGTGCATTGCGAGCCGGCCACCCCGATAGCACGTGTGTATAAAGCTTAAGTAGATTGAAAAATTATATATTATATATTAAATATTATATTTACTCTCCCATGGCTATATAATGACCTGTTATGACGATCAGAACTTTAATCTGACATGACCGTTGTATTGATCGGAACATTGGGTGGTAATTTTTCCTGGCAATGTCCCTGTGATGTTTCCCAGGCAAATCATGTTTTTACTCAACATTACGATTTTAATGTTGGACGCAAAATGATAGGGCCGGTGTTTCTCCGAGCATTGCAGGAACATCAGATGGTAAAATGGCCAGAACATACTTGCAGATGTTCCTGTGATGTTCCAGCAAAAACTCATTTTGTGATCAACAGTAGGTATAAGGCTTATAAGTATGTTATGCTGCATTGAAATGGATAATATATAAAAGCAAAATCTCTTTTAACTTTATATAAAATGGAACTCTGTTTTTTTATATTCTTTTTACATTGTCTATTGTTTTGTTAGTTATATTTATATTTATAAATTAAAAATGTCTTTTTCCTTTAAACATTGTTTAGGTCCTTTTTCTTTCTAAAACTGGGCTCTTGTTGAATTCTTGTTGAACCAATGTGTATTTCTGGGGCCCATAACTGTACTGAGCTTTAAGGTGTACTGCCCTTTGGGGTCTCTGGATATACATCCTAAAACTATGTGGGAGATCATTTCTCGGCAAGAAAACATTACAAAATATTCCTAATGGCATTTCCCAATGCGAAAAATCTAAATCACTATAGTAGTTTTTGTAGTCTTCTGCATTTTACACAAACAAACCATTATAACAATACATACTCACTGTATGGGAAAGATTTGCACTTACCTGAAGAAGGGTCTGTGGAATGAAATGGTAATGCAAAAAAAAGGGAGAAATAGAAGAGAAAACAGAATATTCCGTTTAGTTTATGCAGTTTTATATTTACTAATTCTATATACGATTTACAGCAGCTTTCACACAATATTCCAATTTCAAATTACTTTGTACTATGTACACAGCAAAATTTTTTTGGCCTGTTCAACCGACAGTTCAGTGTATCGGTCGATTGGGCCAGAAAAATTGCATTGGTTTTCGGCTGGCCGCGACCAATGTCCAAACGATTGGACGTGTCGGAAAACTAAGGGCAAACGTACATTCTTCTATGTAATGTTATGACTGAATCATTAAAGCTAAAACAAAGCTAGTATAAAGAATACCTGATAAATTCTATTGTTTTTAACAACTGCCAATCAACTCTTTAAACAAGCTGTATAATGTGTAAAGAACAGAATAAAATTGACAGGTATAATGAGGGAACACAATGATAAGTAATTAAGAGTCAAGAGTTACACAAAGTGAAAAGGAAAATATCAGAGATAAAGACATTAAGGTTAAAGATGAGAGGTGGGAAAGAAGAATTTAGCCTCACAATGGGTTTCTAGTGGCTGTTTTGATAAAGATGCATATTTAACACTATTGTCACATGAAAGTCTTCAAAACGAAACCAAAATATGAGAAAATCATGCAATCAAGATAATTGTTTTAAAACCCCTTAGACAAAGAGTACAGCTTTTATGATTAGATGCATCTTGCACATAACAACATTGTTCAAACTTACCCTTTGCTGAATGGTTGCATGCTTGTGCTCCATCTCTCTCTTTTCCACAGCAGAATCAATCACCAATTGGTCCAACTGAGAAAAAGGAAGCAAATAATTGTGTTTCATTGATCTCTCAGCTCGGCTACAAATTATACAGCGGATTCCATTGGTATCTGTAGGCACTTTGTGCCATATACACTCATCTGATCAACTTCCTTAGGATGGGTACACACCATCAGATATTTACGGCCGACCGACCGATTTATGGTCAGTCGGCCAAAATATCTGCTGGTGTGGGGCGGCCGGCCACGACCAACCTCAATTGTCCATTCATGCGGATCGGACAAACGGACGATCACACAAACTGTCGGCTGCACATATTTGTCCTGGCCGACCCTTATACTTTTATACAGGGTCCAATTTTTCAAGTAATAAACCTAAAGGCCCCCATACACGGCATTGATATTCCGATCAATTTGAAGAAATCAATCAGATTGATCGTATTATTGAGGATATTTTCCTGTGTTTTTTTGACTAAAAATTTTCCATTGACCCCATGTACCAGAACATATCGGCCCATCGGAAAAACATTGGCTACCCTTTACTGCAATTGCTATTGGCTCCTGTTACCTAAAGAAGAAGCATGATATTGATCAATAGTAATAGTTTGCATATAAAATTTTGCAAACTGTTAGTCCATAATAAAAAGGTATCACCTTATCATAAAGTTCTCATGTTTTTAGTAATTCACATGCCTAACAATTAAAAAAAGGAGTCAGATTGCTAGGGATTTTTTGATTTATTCTGCATTAGTTTGCTGTTTTGTGACTTGCAAATAAGCTAAATTTCATCCAACTATAAAACTTGACATGGTTTAAAAGGAACATTTTGTTTGATAAAAACATATAAGTAAAGTAAAGAAACTAAAAATAACTCTTAGGCTGGGTACGCCCAAGCAGATTTTTTCGTCCAAACCAACCGATATTTCCATGTATCGGTTGGTCGGGCCAAAAAATCTGATGGGTTTTCATTGTTGTTAGTGGTTGCCTGTTCAACCGGATGATAGGACATGTTCATAAATCACCATCGAATATGTGGTCTCCAATTTTTTTTTTTTTTATCGAAAGCTCGGGGTACGTGCTTTCTGTGATCGTCACCACAGTGCAACAAACGTGCAAGTGGATCGGGATCCATCTGACTCCCTCTTGTGCCCATAGCTGTTAAGCCGTAGGGCTAGAGGGAGACAACTGAGGTCCCTTCAGCCGGTAGGCGTCAGGAACCACCATACTCGCCCTCCCTTTCTGCTCCCAGCTGCCACCAGGAAGCTTCCAGGGGGGGTTCACATGGGAAAAGCCTGAAGGTCCTAAAAAGAACCCAGGCAATCCCGCCACAATACGTGAACAAACCAAACAAAAAAACACAAAATAAGTGCTACGTGTTCTAAGTGCTAAGTGTTAATAAATAAGGGAGGGGGTGAATTTAATAAAAGTGACCTAATTAAAGGCCCAGGCCTTTCGGCCTGAGGTATAAAAATTTTTCCGCCATAGCCGAAGCTATGACAGGAAAGTGATGGGAGTGCTATACACACGTGCTCCCAGTGCACAGTAGTGCTGGAGGGAAGCCCGAGCTTTCGCACTCCCCTGCCTCAAGGCTTCGACCAGGCTCCGCATCATCTCAGTACCAGGCGGGAGCTTGGAGAGTGCCTGGGACGTACACCCCCCTCTCAACCATGCACTGGCCAGGATTGGATGCTTCACACAGTCTTATTCCGAAAGACAGGGAAGTGGTGCTTCTGCTTTTGTCAGATCATAGTGCAGTGTGCAGACCTGCCCTTACATTACTGGGGGACTGACCGCCAGTGACCAGAGGCAGCCCCTTTTCTTTGTAAGAACAGATACTACACTTGATCTTAGCCAAAAGGCCGAGAAGTCTCCAATGGGCCGCACAATCGGTTTGCTGTGAACTGTCAGGCACAGCAACTTTCACCACGACTGACAGTGATTAGTCCAGGCCGACTACTCGCTAGTGGCGAATGGTTGGTCGGTAGGAAAAATCCCACGGTGTACCCAGCCTTATCATCATATCACTTTAAAAAAGGTATTCAACAAAAAGTCAGTTAAGGACATACCTGTGAGGCTAGTTTTTTCATGTAGGGATTTAGTTCATTTAGTAGGCTATATCCTTGCTGGAAGAAGGTATATTGGGCGTGCATGAATGACAATATCTATGGAAAAACAGCACAAAAACAAATCAGATTTTATGGTTATAACATCTTACTCTTTCTCCCACAGATATTTCCAACCCACCCCCATGCAATGTCTGTGGAATAAGAGAGAGAGGACGGCGATTTCTAGTTATACTCCTGCACTTTAGAGCTAGAATGGATGGCCATTTTGTCCAACAATGGTGCCGTGTATGGGCGCTTTATCGGCTGACACACGTTTGGTTGGGCCTCGTTGACCGATCTGCACAACAAGGCCTGAAGTAACTATCTAATAAGTATATGGCCAGCATAATGTCATCATTGCCTGAGAATTCAAAGCTACATACACCCTAATATGGGCCATTATATTGGCCATACAGTATATGGACACTTACAAAACCACAGTTTTGTGCCTAGCACCTGTGAGTAAAAGGCCCTGTATCTCCTGCTGTGAATTATCTCAATCCAATAGATGAACTTTTGAGTAATATGTAAGGAAAGATCACAGGATATATGTGCATGGTAGTAACACTGGTTTCCCAAAGCAGTGAATTCTTCACTATCTGCAAGAAGGTGTAGCTTAATGAAGAGATCTAAAGAAATGACAACCAAGATCTGTCTGCAACTTGAACAAAGAGCTTTTTTAGTGCTGGAGAGTCTAATCTTTTTTCCAAAGCTTCTGCAGAGTTCCAAACTACGTGATGTGTCAGTAATTGTAGGGTTCTTGACAGGTGAAAAGGGAAGTTACTTTATTTTCATTTTAGGCAATGACAGGCAGCCATAAAAAATATTTATGTGTGCTTTCCAGAAAATAAGACTTCTATTCTTTCATTTTTTACTTTCTTTTACATTTTTAAACAGCAGTTATAATTTTCTCAAGATCTTACATTAAGTGGTCACACCCAACTGTTTGCACTAAAGTTGACCTTGATATGAAAAAATATGGGCAGCATATTCACCAGACATTCATCAGTGTTTTCCTGGATCAGACAGTCCAGCAATAAATTAAAGGAATTATTACTTTAATGTATTGATTAAAGCCCAGGAGGTTTAGGAGCTATGCCATACCTCTTTATTCAATAACTCAGAAGCCAGGGCAGAATGTAAGTATATTTACCTTTTGCATGATCCATCGATGCAGAACTCCAAATCCCTATCACTCCTTGGTTCTATCTCTCTTAAGCGTGCATGCACGATAAAGCACGCTATAGAGAATTAGAACCAGGAAGCGGTCGGGGATTTAGAGTTCTGCAGCTGTGGTTTGCGCGAAAGGTAAATATACTTACCTTCGGCAATAGCTCAAATTGGGAGCGAACTATTTCTTTAAGCACAAAAAAAATTAAGGGGTTGCTTTCTGGTGTCCAAGGGACTTGGATCATCAATCAATATAGCCTTAAATTAAGGTGGGTACATACAGTACCAATCTGCCAAAATTGATAGACAGAATCTGCAACATTCTGTCTATAATCTTTGACAGATGGGAGTACATAGTCACGATCGTTCTCCCTACATAAAGTATAGGAAGAAAGATTTCTGTTTGAAATAAGCACTTCGGCCTCAGACAAGGAATGTTCGTCGGCATCGGAAACTATCGTTCTGCCTGTACACACTTTACCGATAAAGGGCCAATCTCGTCGGTACTGATGGGACTTTAATCACAGGCATACTGCTTCCATGCTCTAAATCTGTTGTGTGTGTACAAGTTGAAGATAATGTCATTTCTGTTTTTGCCACATAGTCTCACTTATAAAGTCAAGACAAGCTATTGCAGTGAATGCAATACTAGCAACTGGGCAGAGTGGAAATGGAAAAGCAACACATAGAAAAATTAAAAGAAGTGGACTTAAAGGGTAACTGGTCCAAAAATAAATTTAGCTAAATTGACAGGAATTGCTTTCCTGAGTATTTTTGCAATTTACTTTCATTATTGTTTTGTTTTTTTTTTTTTACATAGTTTTGAAGATATTTACATTTTTATGTGTGATATGGTAGCAGCATCACCAGATCCCCTGCGCTTCCTGCTCTGAAACCATTTGATAATCCCTCTTCCCTGTGTCTCCTCCTCTTCCATTAAAAAAAGACAAATATGTACACACCTTACACACTCCCTGCTGTGGGCTGTGCTATTACTCCCGCCCTTCAGTCACTGTAACTCAATCTGTTCCTGGTCTTTTCTGCTTTCTCCTGCACTGAGCATGTGCCAACCGCAGATTAGGAGAAGGAGAAACTAGTATTTGTGACCTGATTGTGATCTGATTTTCATCCGTGATGGAATAATGTCAGTCAATGTCATCCATATCGGCTTACCATTCAATCAGACAATCAGTAAATTTTGGCTGATGATTTGGTCCATTCCTGACATAGCCTGTGCATGATCGAAAGCAGATATTTTGGCCCTGCTGACCAGAAAAACATAACAACCGGGTTGAAATATCGGGCAAAAGTGTTGGCACTAGTGTTCCATCTTATGCGGTCGTGTGCATAGTCTTGCCGTTCAGCAGGCCTGTGCACACAGAAATCTGCTGGAATATAAGCACTGTGTCTGTAGAGCACTAATTTTTTTTTTCAAAACATATATCTGCACACACTGGCAATTTAAATTGAAATGGAACATTGTTTACTGCATTTGTTGACATGTCAGTATATTTGTGTTTAATACTCACTGCATCCAGGATTTCAAACTTCTTTTTGGCTTGCAAAACATTGATCTAGAATAAAAAAGGGCATTTAGCAGCAAAAACATTATTTAACCATTAAATACGTTCATAATCTTGTGCATCAAAATGATGTTATATTTGCTTTTAGCATTTTGTAATATAACATGCTCTCTCTGACCATACAGTGACATGACATAGCATTACATAGCTTTCCTGAAGATATTCTCTCTACACAGCTCAAGTAGAATGGCCCATAAACCACTGTGCTGTTTTAAAAAGAAATATATTTTTATTTAAAACAAAAGCAATACACTTACTGTATACCAAACACACTTTACAATAATAAAAAGAAATGTGTTCAGCTGATAATGCTGAAATTCAAGTTCTTTTACAATGCTACACTATTATTTTTATGTCTCTTTTTAATACCCCTTTAGGATATAATTTTTTAAATAAACACACATGCATAGATTCAGCAGAGATATGAGGATGTTGTGGGTTTTTATTTACTTTCAGTTACGTTACTTGTGTTACAAGCAGTTTCAAGCAAAGTTCTTTAGCTCCCCCATCTGGTGCTAATGATGCCATGTTGAGGCTTTTGGCAAAAAGTAGACTGTGTTGTATGTATGTATTTTATTTCTTATATAGCGCTACATATTCTGCAGCACTTTACAATTACTTACTCAATTCACATCATGTCCTGCCCCGAAGAGCTTAAAATCTAATCACTTAATGAACACATACAACCTATCAGTATGTCTTTATGATTGTGGGGGAAACCGGAGTGCCCGGAGGAAACCCCCGCAAGCACGGGGAGAACATATGAACTCCTTGCAGATGTGGAATCGAACTCAGGACCTCAGCGCTGCAAGGCATCAGTGCTAACCCCTGAGCTACAGTGTTGTTACTTTCACCTAGGGACATATATATAAAGCAGCAGTATCTTAAAACATATATCGCATGCTTTTATCTAACTGAATACCACAGATAAAATAAAAGCTGATATTTTTATTTTATGATGTAATATAGTGATGTGGTCATAATTTAGTGACTGGTATTGTTAAATAAAGCCCATCGGTGTAAAATAACCCCTATTAAAGTAAAATAATGCATTCCTTTAAAAATATGCCCCTTACTATAATTTAGGCCTAGTACGGACAGGCCTTCTTGAATATGATCTGAAGGGAACGTTTGGGTAAGTTTGATAGTGTCTCTGCAGTTGACTTGTAACAATCGCTACTGTGAATTTGCGGCCACAGTCACATGTGTATGGGCACCTTTAGGCCAGTGGATCCATATTACGCATAAGACCAATGACAACTGATGGACAGACAACTGCTTCAGGGAAGTAACAGCATGTTGGGATTACAAGAAATGTGCCTTTGGTCAGATTTAAAAGAGCCATCTGTCTGTCTGGTTTCATTAAATCAAAGCTGTATCTTCTATAAAACTGCACTGGGGCATTACTAAGACTCCAGTTAACAGAATTATTAAACTTCAGACAGGCTAATCTGATTGCTTGTTTTAAGAGACCGAATCTACACTAGAGGGAGTTACCGCATCTTCTTGAGAGCAAAATGTGAATCCCGTTTTACACATTTAACCTACCCCCTGCTTTATCCTCAAGGGGAGAGCAGCTGTGCATTATGAAGCAAGGACAAGCCAAAATCCTATATACTGATCAGGGAACAGTGATTTATAAAGCCTGGGAATATATATCTTTGGGCAAGTCAGCTCAAGCATTATTGTAAATTTTTCAATAAACAGTTTAATGTCAAATGCAAATGAATGTTCCTGGTTATGGATATTTAGATCTATTTGAAAGTCAAACCAATCTACCGGTCCAGTATATATATCTAATCGTGTGATTTGATTACATAATTTTTACGTAAATCAGCCCTGTTTCCATGCTCAGGGAATTATTTGAACTTGAAAAAATGTTTTTTTCACTGATTTACTGAAGAACACCTCCCATTCTTCAGTAAATCTTACAGGAGAGGAGGAGACACTTCCCTGCGGACCCGATCCAGCGCCAACTTCACTGACAGTCTCTGACGCATCCTCGCTCCTTCGCACTGTATGTGTATGCACACACAGTGCAAAGGACTGGAGATGCGTTGGAGGTGCATCTCCAGTCTCCAGATGCGTTTCGTCGCTGGAGCGGGTCCGCGGGTAAGTGTCTCCTCCTCTCCTGTAAGATTTACTGAAGAATGAGAGGTAAGAGATTTACCTCCTGTTCTTCAGTAAATCAGTTAGAAACAAACTTACATTTTTGCTGGACATACCCTTTAACGCAACCTTTGATGGTATATCTAGAGATAATAGATGGTGTGAACTCTCAAGATGCACTCACACATGCAATCGAAGGGTCCAACCCACGACTCATGATGTGTATAAACGTCAGATTCACCCGATGATCGTGTATGGGCACTTAGTCAGGCAATACAGCTGTTCAGTAGGACTTTGTTTATGATCCGCTGGGCGATGTATCTAGAAATCATAGCTGGTAAACCAAGTCTCAGTATTTTTTGCTAGTTCTGGATATTTAACTTTGATCCAATTAGTTTAAATAGCTCCTCCATTTTTGCATGAAGACTACCTTGGTGTATTATTTGAAAGTTTGCCTACTGGGATCTTTGTGTATGTTTATATGTATTTATACAATAAAGCAATATTTCTTAACCAGGGGTATGTGGACCACTAGGGTTCACTAAAAGATAGCTATGGGTTCCCCAGAATAAAAACTGCAATAGATGGGCTGTGGAGGTGCTACTAATCTGGTCAAGAATTCTTACAAACAAGGAAGCGAATCCATTTAACATTCCAAAGTTCTTTTTTAATATCATTTATATATAAATATTATTTGGATAGAAGTATTTGGAAATTTGGAGATCAACAGTTATTGAATTAACAGCGTACTTCGCACGCCCCTTTCTGCAACTATCTCGTTCTGCCATGGTAGATTTATGCTGTCCGTACACTACAAACTTACCTCCCGACGTTCGAGTGATGTTCTGACAATTGCCTGGCCCGATCATTTTTCAATGGATATTACGATCTTAATATTGATCATAATTATGATTGTAGACATGAACCATTCAGGAAACATTGTGGGGAAGCCGAGCCACTGCTCCATTTGACATTCCGTTTCAACATTTATCTTGGATTGGATGTCTAATTGGTACAATGTCGAGGTAGCGTATTTCCAGCTGTAGACTAGCCATACACAGCTAGATGGCCTGAATGACAGTACAAATGATTGATACTTCCCAACCGAAAGTCAATCAAAATCTGTTTAAGATGGGGCAGCTGAAGGTTGGACCAAGAAAACATTTTCCACCATATCAAATCACTTTCTAATCGATAAAGATTTAGTCATTTCATACAAATATATTAATGGGCCATATAATAAACTCTCTGGTGCACACCAATAGGTCATATCAGAAGACATGTGGAAATCCTTTAAGACTGTTAGAAAAGAAGTTTCATCTTCAGGTTAGGAAAGGTTTCTTTACAGTAAGAATAGTGAAACGGTCTTCCAGCAGATGTGGTAATGGCAAGTTCATTGAATAGCTTTAAAAGTGGGCTAGAGAAGTCTCTAAAACTAAAAAATATTGAGAATTACTGGTATTAATACATATACTGTAGTTCTGGTTGATCCAGGGATACTTTTCGATTGCCGTTTGGAGTAAGGAAGGACACCCCACCCCCCTTTTAAGCTGTTTTTTCATCTTCTTTGGATTAACTGTTAGGTAGGGTTAATAATGAATAGGCTATAAAGGTTGGACTAGATGGATGGATGGATGGATGTCTTTATTCAACCACCATTACTATGTTACAGTGATTTAATTGATAAGTATAACATTTATTTCATAAACATCGATCGAAGAAATGATTGCAATGATTACCAACACACACCTCTATATGATGTCTGGCACATAGCAGTGATTTTCTGATTCTCTCACCTGTAATACATAGTCAAGTGCTAGATGTCGGAAACATTTCCTAGTTATGGTTAGAGTGCCAGTAGCCTCTTCCACTTCATGTGGTTTGTGGCGTGGTGCCTGAGCATTCTTTACTAGTGCAATGTCCAGGTCTTCTCTGACCTTATCAAACTGCTTCTTGGATTCTTTAAACTTCCTCACATCTCTGAAATTTGGAGAGAAGGTGACAAATATAATGGTATAAATAGATACCATACTACCATAAAACAGAAAAGTTTTTTGTTTTTTTTTAAATTACTGTCAGGGAGATGTAATAAAAGTTCTTATTATAAATGGTGCTAATTTTGCCCTAACCAATCAGATATTAGCTTTCAAATGGTTAATAACATCTGATTTGTTGGGGAAAAATTAGCACCATTTTTAATGATAAGAACGTGTATTACATCTCCCTGTGGGAATTTGAACAAATGAAATAAAAGTGTTAGAGAATTACAGAAGCGTAACATTATAAAAAGAAAGCAATATAATAAAAAGACAATATAATACATAATTTGTAACACCCACCCCACTTGAAAGGTTCTGCTTGATTTAATATTAAAAAAACCCTCTCAGACAGTAAGGTTAACATCTGTTTTGGTTGCCATACACAGATAATATCAATCATATGAGATTTTGTGAGGTTTGGTCTACCGGCACCATACACAGACCAAGTACTGTCTTATATTGCAACGTGTATGGCCCCCCATCAGCCAACCAACCTTCACATCAGATTGTAATGAGGAGTAGATAAAAGTGCTTAATTGGTGCAGAAAAAAACTAATTATATGGCAAGGTAAGGGTTTCTTTTTTTAAATCCAACTTTAAGTCTTCCTGAACGATGGAGGGAAACACTGCATGACATTTTTTATGTTAAGGCTGCACATTTGCACTTTTCCTTAACATATAAGGATGTGTCACCATTCTGTGCCTTGTATAAAAAGCAAGACTGCAATTTAAAGGGGAAGTCAACACAAAAATGGAATGTTGTGATTTAGGCTGTATGATGTGTTAAAATTAAGGAGTACTTCATCTATTTGATTTTGTTATTTACTTTTTTATTTTTACCATCCTGAATAAAAAGACATTTAATGTCACTTACCATAGTCAAATTAAAAAGTATAAATGTCAAAACAGCTTTACAATGGGATAAAAATTATTTCAAGAAAGCAGTTATCTGGTTAGTTTTATCCTTCTCTCCTTTCAGACATCAGAATCAAAAAGTACAAAAAATAATTAATCGAAGCCTAATCTCCCAATGTACAGCAAGGTAACAGCCCTTTTTGGGGGAAGAAACCGTACACTCCAGGGTCTTTTAAAAAGAATTCTTTATTTTGCACACGACAGCAATGTATTAGTCCCATGATAGTGTTTTTATTACATCGCGCACCAACTTAAATCTTAGCCCAGTTAATAATGACTCAGTGGGAAACAAGTCAATAGTCCTGGTCTTAGGAGAAGGTTCCTCCTTCAGCCCCAAGACACGATTACGGTCATCACACTATGAACTGATGCTAATGCAAAAAGCCATATAACCTTGATAAAAGTCCCAAACACTGAAACTTTGCAGTGACGCGCAAGCAATAAAGGATTCATTTTTGGAGACTAAGAATTGTACTGGTACTTGTAGAAGTGGGTGTATGTACTGTATGTATGTGTGTGTATATAAATATATATTCACACACACGCACAGTATAACATGCGTCAATGCTTGTGTAAATCCCAGCATGCTCTTCAAGTCATTGCATGCATTAAATGAGAACAAAGCAGAGACTGAAGAAGATTTGATTTTACATATTGATTTTAAGTAATTTCGATCTCCAAGGTTGGCAGCTCCTAGAATATAATGTTGAACGGGGGCTGTTAATCCGATAGAGTATACAATGGCAATGGATTGGCATGTCATGAGGTAAGTAAGGGAGCAACAATTTTTTTTTACTTTGGTTTACAGAAATACTTTTTTCTTAAATCCAGTTTAAAATGTAATAAATAAAAATGGAAAAAGAGTAAGCAGAATCACAGGGTTGTGGGGAGGAGGTTGGCTGTCATGATAGTGTAAGAGACCCTCCCCCAACACACAGCTTTGGCTACTGACAGATTCCCACTTAATTATCCGTTGCTATAGAAACTGGATCCCTCCAGGCTGCAAGGGATTCTGTTGCTTCAGTGGCCTACATACTTGGTCTGCATTGGCAAACTCATGCTTTGGCTGCTGTTATAGAAGCTAGCTTCCCCTGTCACCAGAATCTTTGGGCATAATAACACTCAAAATAATGTAATTTTAGCCCAGGAATTAGTAGGCCCTAAAGCTTGGCTTGTTTCTCCCATGCTCACATCACTTTTAAATGCTCTTGAGGATGTTATACAGAATATATTTAGCATTCTCTCTTCTGTTGCTCACATAATTCTCTAGTCAGTAGGCAGCACCTGATCCAGTTTGGGCATAATTATAAGCTCGTAAAGACAGAATCGAATGCAAAGACTTCTGTGCCAACTTGACAAGACAAATGTTGTACAGACTAGCAAAGCTTGTGCTCTTAAAGGGACAGTTCAGTGGAAATTATCAAAATTTGTTAAATTGTTAGTTTGTGTAATCAGTACATTTCATACCCTTTGCTGTTCCCTGCTGTTGACATTAGTGAGCTTCCATTTCAGGTTCTAATGGTCCTTCTTCTTCCCAGGATGCACCACATCCTTGGAATGTTCCTAACAGTAATTTCAACCGATTGAATGTTGGACAGGTCAAAGATGCTCAGATCTCTTCTGAGCAACTCAATCAACCCAGGCGCTGGGTCAAGGGGCAACACCATAACGGTCTCTAATAGGGGTCCTGCAAACAGGAAGTCAGTATTTCGGAAGTATTTATTTATACACAGACAAAATGCTGAATTGGGATGAAAAAAATACTGCTCTTTTCTCTGAAAATTATATGCATTTGCACTGGACTTCCCCTTTAAGGTGCCCATATATTAGAACTTACCTGCCGAACGATCTGCGAAATTCAAAGTATATTTTCGGCACCGCCTTTCCCATTCAACTTTGTGACCAACATACAATCGTAAGGACCTGGCTCATTCATTTTGTGATCATACGTTGGTCACAAAGAATGTCACGGATAGGTCAGTAGGTAATGTATGGGCACCTTTATCCTACAAAATGGGACAAAAAGACAGAAGGGCCCAAATAGTCCTATTGTGTATATAATTTATTTTATGTTGTTATATACAGGTCTGGGTATCCAAGTCCTCTAGCTTCAATATCCTATATGCTTTACACCACAGGTTTCCACTATACTGGATATAGTAAACCAATGAAAATTAGTGGGTGAAGCATATACTAAAGGTTTATTCTGGAAACATGTTTGCTATACGTTACAGACCACAAGTCCTTTCTTAAGGTACTTAAGGTCCGAAAACTGTAGCACACATGTTTCCAGAAAAAAAAAAAAAAAAAAAAATCTACAGCCCTGTGTCATTTTATGCAACAACCATGATTCTTCTTTCATTTATTTTAGGGTTTACAATACAATTTTTTTATTATTACAAGATTTTTTTCTATGACATCTCAGCACTTATTCGAGATGTGAGTGCCAAAAGTAAATGCGTATTCGCATTCAATTAAGAGATATTTTCCATGTAAAGTTATGTGTCAGCCTACTCACTAGTTTTTAAAAAGCAAAAAGATAAGTGTTAACTCAAAGTAAAAAGTAAAGATGTGACCATACCTTACCTCTTAATTTGAATAAGGTAGGAAACTCACATTGCCCATCCTACCCTT
The DNA here is from genome assembly GCA_019447015.1 of Hymenochirus boettgeri. Taxonomy (NCBI): domain Eukaryota; kingdom Metazoa; phylum Chordata; class Amphibia; order Anura; family Pipidae; genus Hymenochirus; species Hymenochirus boettgeri. Next base: position 170,674,055 of record CM033475.1, on the reverse strand, counting down.
TACATAAGGTCTGCACCCACCTTCTGTCTTGTTATTATCCTTGATTGCATTAAGAAGGGACCTTAAGCTAGGTACACACTGTACAGATTTCTGAAAGATGACAGACAGGATCTGCAAGATCCTGTCTGCCATCTTTCAAAGATCTGCATACACACAGTCCCGAGCGTTCTCCTATGTGAGAACGCTCGGGACTGTGTGTTTCCATCGGGCGCTAGACTCCTTATAGGGAGTCTAGCGCGGCCGATGGAAATTTTCTGCCTTTCCCGAACGAGCGTTCGGGACCCGATCGTTTGGCGGCGCGCGCTCGTTCGGAAACGAACGTACACACGTAACGATTAAGCCCCGATACCGTCGGATCGATACCGACGGTATCGGGCTTAATCGTTAATGTGTGTACCAGCTTTAAGCTAAAAAAATATTACTTCTTAGGAATTCTAGAGAAGTCTAATGACAATAAGTAGATAATGAAGAGTTGTTAAAAAGACACGCTCCCTTTGCCATTTTAATAACTCTTAAGCTGGGTACACACAGTACCAATGTTTGAAAGATGTGGCTACACACAGTTAGGAGCATTCTCCCTATATAATGTATTGGGAGATTGTTTGTGACCACCACACAGCTAAGGATTGTGGGTGACTCCCTATACTACAGTACAAGGAGCAGACAGCAAATGAGTGAAGTTTTACAGGTATATCAACCATTTCCAATGCAGATATAGAACGTTGGTTGGAAACGGACGTTTAGCACGTACACACATTACCGAGTACCCTGCTTTTAGCTGGATATACATGGGCCGGTGTTTTGTCCCAGCTGACAAATTGACACATCCAAACTGCTATGTTTGTCTATAGAAGACTGCATGAGTGACCAAAATTCCAAAAATTTGGTTCATCATCCCGAAATATCTGCTTGTGTGTACACAGCCTAAATCACTTCTTCTCTTCCATAAACTTTTTTGTAGCTTGCATCGCCTCAGCAAAGGTTTACTTCCTAAAAGTTTGCTACGTCTGCCTACCCCACTATCAATCATGGCTGTGATTGCTGACTTCATGTTGATGATTGATTAGGGTTTCCCCTGCATGTATCAACTTAACCCAAGTGTGTGGAATGGTAACAGGAATGCAGGGCCAGCCTTTGATATGGGCGACCTGTGCGACCGTAAGGGTTGCATTACCAGGGGGGGTGACAGCTGGGAGTCTTAGGTCACGGACCTGTAGCTCAAAGTTGTGCATCAGTGCCACAGCCCCTCTAGTTACGGTCCTCCAGATCAAATATATGTATCAGCATCTCACCACCTCACCACATACTAAGCCCCAACACATATAAGCTTTACTTAAGATGTCTGTATGCTGTGCTGTTCTGTCTGTGCATTTACAGGGAGATTCAATAAAAGTTCTTATCGTTAAAAATGGGGTTCATTTTGCCCCAACCAATCAGATGTTAGCTTTCAAATGTGAAATAAGATCTGATTGGTTGGGGCAAAATTAGCCCCATTTTTAAGGATAAGAACTTTTATTGAATAAACCTGTTAGTATGTTACTGGTTACATAATGATGTACGCACCATATATACAAGCACGCACTGAAGATACTGAAAGACAATAAGCGCAGGTGGGGTACTTGATTTAAAGGCAAGCAGCATTCAACGGATGTTAATGTGTGTGCCCAGGGGGGTGGGGTTTTTTTGTTTTTTTTGGGGGGGGGGGGGGGGGGTGATGGATGCTAGGCATCAGTAACAAATCTTGCACAGGGTGCTATTTATCCTAAGGCCTGCCCTGCAGGAATGTTGTGAGGTGCACTCCCCAATCTCTGTGTCAAAAGCGGTAATAACAGTATATGCTTATTTTCTGAAAGGGAGGCACACTAAAAAGGGCTTTACAGCATGAATAATTTATTAAGTGCTGAAACAACAAAGTACACACAACGTTTCATTTTTTTTTTACCCCCTTCCTCAGGTGTAACACCTTCCCCTGCATGCATGTAAGCTTTTTGCAAGTTCAAGCACATGGAATTAGAGGCAGAGACAGGGGGAGGAGCTGTAAAGTGACATTTTGACAGCTCATTGTGGGGCTTACAGGGTGATATGGGAGGTAGGAGTACTACCTTACTGTTAAATGCTGTTTCAGATGAGAAAATTTGTGTGTGTTGCGGGGACGACACTATATTGGTCATTTAAGCCCCAGGACTGTATGCTGCTAATCAGAACCAGGTACAACAGTTACAGACATCAAGTGGAGTTCACTTACTCTTTGACAAACATATGCAATTGCTGCCGTACGGATCTCTGAGCCTGGTCAAAAAGGATCTGAAATATAAAAAAATGAATGGTTTCTTTAAAATGTAAAACTAAATTCTGGTTATTTACATATTTATAATAACGTAAAAATGGCAACTTTTACTTCATATTTCTGCAAAAACATATTATTACCATACAGTCAGTAGTTTTCATTGAACTGTGTTTTCAGACATGTTGTAGAACTTCTGGTTTGAAAGGCCTTTATTGTTAAAGCTAGCAAGATATTGTTCTGTATTAGGCCCTGAACAAATGTTGGCATTTCTGTAGCATTCCCTGTATGGCCCATAAATTTTAGTCCTTCTTTAGTTTTCATTTTGCTTTCTGGCTTTTAAATCTCAACCTGGTTTCAGGGGTATTTAGACATAAAACTATGGATAACAAAATGCTAAATAATCGAAACAGATATACTATATTACTATCTGGTTAACATTCAGTTACATTAACAGTTTTATTCTCCTTTAGGCTATGTTCACATGGGCGGAGATTTATCCCAACGACCGTTCGCCACTAGCGAGCAGTGGGTCATGGAAGTAGCCACGGACGGTAGTTCGATGCTAACGATCGTGCGCTCCGATAGGGAACAGCATGATCGGCCTTGATTAACCAACATACCCGTGATCTACCAACAAACGAGATAGGTCTCAGGTGCCCCCACCCAGACCATACAATAATTCCGTCCGACCAACTGATAAACAGTACTATTGGTCGGTAGTCTGGAAATATTGTGTGGTGTGTACCTTGCCTTAAGTTAAAAAACAGGCCAATTAAGATGTGTTTTTACATTATAAGATTAGACGATAAGCTGTGAATACCTATGGGAGTTTTAATGGAGATTCAAAAATGCTGCTTGTTCACTAAATGGATTCACTTGTCTTTATTTTTTTAGTGAAGGAGGATTTTACTATTTGATCAATCAGTGTATTCAATTATTTAAAGTGATTGCTATCAAAATTGATTCCTGTTTTGGATTTAATCGACCAAAAGTGATCAATATTGAGTGTAGTGTGAATATAATTAAAAGAAATAATTATGCTGAAATAAAGTTTGAGATTTTTGTAAGAAATTTCAATAGTTTCAATAGTTTTCAATAGTATATTAACAAACACGTACATTGGTTGGCAAATCAGTAAAGAATCACATTCATAAAGGATCATATTTATAAAAGTATAACAATTATATAGGAACTGCCATAGTAAATAATCCCATAAATAAAGAATAAAAAAAATCAAACCTAAATTCCTTCCTAAAAAGATTGCTTCCTCTGCCCAAACACATATGCAGTAAGTTTATGTATAGTATACTTACATTAAATGCATAATTGTTTTGCTTAATCTGCACTGCCAGTATAAGACAGTAGAGGGATACTCTGCCTGCATATTTAACTTTTTTGCTTAGAAAGATGGTGGTTATTGATAACCCTCCCCCCCGCACACATTCACCCACCTATTTTCAATTTGAAATGCAGATACCTACAATCAGGGGTGTTTCTAGGGTTTTTGACACCTGAAACAGCTTTTAAATGCCGCCTATCGGCAGACGGGGGGGGGGGGTGGCACGTGAAGCGGGCATGGCTTTATCAGAGAACATAGGTGTGGCTTGTGGAAGGGGGGTGTGGTGTACTAACACTGACTGGTGGACTGGAGGGCTGATTTAACACTGATTGGTGGACTGGTACTATAATGCAGTATTGCAGGAAGGAGGATTTTTTTAAACTGCTGCCTTTTAAGAATTTCGCAGAGGCGCACCCTGAGCAAATGTTTCAGTTTGCTTCATGGTAGGGGCACCCCTGCCTACAATTACAAATTAAACTATTAAACAAAAGTGCAATTGAAATTTGCACAATGTACCCAATTCCTGTCTGCAGGGCCACTTTCTACACTGATTGGGCAATAATACCAGGAGTTGGGTATCAAGGTGGTGCAAATAGGCCAGGGTGAGGCAACATCTGATTCTCAGCCCTGCAGATTTCAGAGGGTATGATTTAAATAAATATGTAACCTCAGGAATAGTAATCCAGAGTGCTACCTTATTCTCAGTTGTTCACATTAGTTCTCCAGATTGCCTTTAAGTGTCTGCCTCCTAATGAAAATACAATTATCTACATAAATAATGACTACACAGGCAAATTAAATCTGCCCTGCAATGCTGAGAAATATAGTTTAACAGGAGTGCTGCAAAATTTGTCCTTGAGCCACTTCCATGTCTTTACATTTCAGTAAGTCAATGACAGGACATGATATTTCCTGCAAAATACACATAAGATTACGGTACTCTGCTCCTCTGAATCCCAAAATGCAAACATCACATCATACAATTAAAATGCACTAGATCTCATTGAAGGCCATTCATTTGCATACGCATGCTTATGTTTCTCTAGACAAAAGGGCATATATTATGCAAACAAAGAAGAATAGTAGATCTGTCAAATGTTGAGAATTTTGAAGGACCTGTGATGACTCATCTCAGATGCGGCCTTGCTAAAAGCAGCCTAATTATACAATTATCCCAATCTAGACATGCCTATTAAAGCTGCCAGTACAGAACAATACAAAGGGAAGCAAACCACAGACAGAGGGATTCAGGAAGAAGAGGAAATATAGGCCATATTAATAGAACATGACTTCCATTTATTTCCCTTATGTAGACACTGACATCTATTTTAAATATATTAAAGGTTTACTTTTACTTAAGTTTTTTGTGAAGTGATCAATAGAAATGTGGCTTATTGTGCTTGATATGTTTTATTATTACTGGTAATAAATATATATGGGAATTGCTAGTATGTTTGTTGTAAAGATAGCAAAGTTAATTCACATATACAGACTCAAGTAATCCATATCAAACTGTCATGGAAAAGTACAAATTGCTACATAGACTTAAATAGACATGGCAAACCCATTATATCCAGGCCTATTTAATAAAATGTGCCAATTGTTACCTGTGCTGCAAATCTGCAGCAACCAATCAGATTTCATCATGTTTTCTAACTGCAGTAAAAAATTATTAACAGATTGGTTGCCACAGGCAAAAGTTTATATTAAATAAGTTTTCTGCAACAGAATGTTAAGATAATTCTTTTAACACACAAAAAAGTATGATGACAAATTTCCCCTAAATGAATTGCCTTGGTTTCTAATAAATACAACTAGATTGTAAGCTCTACGGGGTAGGGACCTCATTACCTCTTGTGGCACTTCTATTTATAGAAGTTATATATTTATGTACTGAACTATCTATGTATTTATCCCACTTGTATGACTTTATTGTATTTTAATACTGTACAGCGCTGCATCCCCAAGTGGCGCTACATAAATAAACATATACATACATACATACAAATACAAAAAAATAGCACAACTAACTCATAGCTATTGGGGCTGCTTATAAAAAACACTTCAAAAGACAAGGAAAACATATACGGTAACATGCTCCCTTTAAAAGGGACATCCTCTCACCCCAAATTATTACCACCTCACACACACAAAAGCAATAACGTGCTTTAATAATTATGCATTGCACCTTTGACTTAGCACTGCTGTCAATTAGAGCTTAAATACTGTAGCTGCCGAAGGGGAGGAGGTTGAATTGATGTGGAGGTAGTAAACTATAAACTAAAGCAGGCCATACACTTCGCAATGATTGGCAAATCCTGACAGATCTGATGGTATTTGTTTATCAACAGCCATATGGATGGCATGAAAACAGCTGAAAATGTGATGGGTTTTGGGGGACAAGAATGTCCCTTTAATATACAGTATATATAATACATAATTGTATTGCCACAATGCATTATTTTTTAATTGCTTTAAAAAGAGTACAGTTATGCAGCCCTTCCTATACATTTTTTTCCTGATTTTGAGCCTCTCTCTGCCTTCAATTATCCATGCTGTGAAGGGGTCGTAACAATTTTGTCTGCCTCTAAAGACTGGTACACACTACACAATCCTTGCTCCTGACCGACGGTTTGAGGCTTTCGACTGGTCAGCCAGGAGGAAGGACTGTCAGTCCCGGCAAAAGCAGCCGTGTCCAACAGTTAGGCACGATCGATTGTGTGGTCCATAGAGGACCGTACGATCGGTTGTGATTATCTGACCTGTCCAATTGGGACGAACGAACGGTCAGCGGTCAGTCGAGGTGGCAAAAAGCTGCCATACAATAATTCTGCCCGAGCAACCGAAATACTGAAATGTCGGTTGGTCGTGCCGAATTATTGTATCTTGTATACCAGCCTTAAGGGCTAGGCCACACTAGTGCGTTTTTTGCGCGTTTGTGCACACGTTTTGCAATTGTGAAAAATCCCACAATTTCCGATGCGCATGCATCATCCGTTCACGTTTTGGTAGCGCATGCGTTCACCATTTTTGGTGTGTTAACGCATGTGTTTCCATAACGGAAAACAGTAAAATCGCATCTGCAAAACACACATGTAAACGCAAAATGCACAAGAATCGTGCAATACCGCTTGCGTTTTTGTGCGTGATTCCTGTGCGTCCCAGTGTGGCCTCAGCCTTAGTGTCACACAAAGCTAGCATGCAAGAAAGCACTCCTCCACCCACCCTTGATCAGCTTGATTATATAGGCTTTATCCTAGCAGCGGAACATTTGTTTGACTAGCAGAGGAGGAGGAGAGAGGTTGTAACAGACATTCCCACCAGCCAATGACAAGTGCTGTGTTAACCACGGCCCTGGGCCATCTAGGAGGCGGGCTTTTAGCACTCATCTTTGCTGTGTGCTAGTATGGCTGTAAATGTGAGTAAGTGATTTCAGCTGCTGGACAAGTAATGGGGGTGATAATGTTTTTTTTTTATATTGTCCTTTGTCCTTTAAAGGAACACTAAAGCCAAAAAAAATAACTATTTCCCATTCGTTTGTATTATTCACAGGGAGGTGAGAATGCTTATTCTCACCTCCCTGTGAATAATATTACGCTCGGGGGACCTGGAACTTACCTTACAGCCGCTCCACTCGCAGCCGCTTCTTCACTGAACAGCTGTTCACTCCCGATCGTGCGCCCTATCTTTTGTATTGACGCGCGGTCGGAACAGAGCAGCTGTCAGTGAAGGAGCGGCTGCGAGTGGAGCGGCGGTAAGGTAAGTTCCGGGTCCCCGGCTTTAGGGGAGTTTAGTTTCCCTTTAAACTAAGCATACAAATATACACTTGCGTTAACTTAATTCCAGTCTATATGAAATACATTCAGGTAAATAATGACATGATGTTAGGATTAGTTAGTTACACATATAATTGTATAATGATTTCAAGACCATGCGGACCAATAAGTAATGTGAAAAATTGGACACACCCTGATCTGATGAATCATTTCACATTACCTGGTGATAGTCAGGCCTGGCTGACTGTTGACTCTAACCATGTAAGGCTGATAGTATTAGAAGAATTCTTACTATTTGCATTAACTCAAGGATCTGGAAGACTGTTTACATCACACATGCAAGAATATACAGGCATTTTAGCTTATATCAACATGTCTATGCAAGTGCACACAGGAAGATATCAAATCTTAGCACTAGTCAAAAAATGTAGACCAGGACATATATATCACAGGCAACTGTACCTGGAAAACAATTCACCCACCCTACATAACACATTGCATATTTTGGAAGAATAAAACTGTAGTCAAACAAGCTGAAGGTTTTAAATCCAACCTCCAGCTTTTAACTGCAATTAGCAGCATCTTGCACCCAATATACCCTTAAAAATAATCTTTTTGCTACTTTTTATCTTATGTATGTATTTCCTGATTTTAGAACACACCAAATCGCAAATATTACCACGTGCGTGATTTGTTTGCATTCATGTGTGTTGTTTTGTGTTTGCGCAAGCGGTTTTGCTATTTTTAAAGAGAAACCGCATGTGATTGCGTGGGAAAAATGCTTAAACGCAAAACGCGAATGGATGCGCAATCGTATGCGCATAGGAAATCGAAGGAATGTTCGCATTCCTGCGATTTCCATGTTAGTGAAATTGCAATTTTCACGCAAAGTGCAATTGTGAGTGAAAACGCATGAAAATCGCACTAGTGTGGCCTAGCCCTAAAGGTTCGTACACACGCAAGATGTGAGGCCGAGCCACAGACCCCGACCGTGAGACCGCGGGCGAGAATTGTCCATGTGTATGCATTTGACAGAGGTCATTCGTCGAGGTAAACAGGGCATGTAAGTTAGCAACACAAAAAGCAGCCAGGTAAAATATAAGATTAGAAGTTTATTACAGGGGAGAGTGATGTTTACCATATACAGGCTACCAAAATTACTAGTTAATCTATCCTTGCCCTCTAAAACCTCTATAGCTACAGCATCTCAGCTAAAGCCAAAAGTTGCACAATGACAATCAAATCAATTCCCAGTATAATAGTCCAGGTTAGCAGATTTTATTGTAAGGAAAAAAAATGGAACAAATAATGATTTATTTGCTGGTTTGGCTCTTTAAAAACCTCAGTATTCCATAAGCATTCCTGTAGGTTAAATCATTTGCAATATTCTCTCAGTGGAACAAATTGCCAGTAATCAGTACTTTCCTTCTTTCCATACTTTTTTTTTTTCTTTAAAACTTTCAGTCATTGTAAATAATAGCATCCACTATTATCCACTATGCGATGGAGTCACAAGTGAAATGGAAGTCAGAGCAGAAATAATGATCAGTCTATGAATCCAAATCACTAGCTCCAGGCTGGCAGAAAACCCTGTTACTGCTGGGTTGTGATTTACTGCCAAGATCTATACATTCAACAATGTGAACTGCTGAATGATGACATCACATAACCATCACTTTCATGTCACAGAAATACAATAAACAGCAGAATTGTTGTTAGGACATAAACCCCTCTGTTCTTCTCCCCAGCAAGTATCAGTTAGACTAAAAAACTAGATATCTCTAAGGCTGTGTACACACAGCCGAATTCTGTCCCGACCAATCGTTTTGCACTAGCGAGCGGTTGGCCAGAACCAATCATTTTTGGTCAGCAGCTCACCTTCCAGAGTGGGGTTACCTTGACGTGGTTGGAAGGCTTCTCATTTATGTGATCACAGTAATGTATACTAAAACCCCTCTGTTTATAAAGTATGCCAGTGTGCAGATAATATGATATTGTATGGGGCCTAGGAATGTGCATTGATTATCTTTTCTATGTTTGTACCAATCAGTAAAACCAGATCAATATTTTGTCTGACCAGAATTAAAACGGCCAATCACATAGCTCCTTTAAAACCACCCGATCTGGCTAAACTCCTAAAAACATCTGATCCATTTTTCCAATTTTGATGTAAAAAATGGTAAAAAAAAAAAAACTTATTGCAGCAAAAATGTTGCAGAATATTTCAGCTCGATCGACCATTGCAATCAAACTTTTGGTTGAACAGGCTGAAATGCCGGCCCATGTGTTCACAGCCTTAAAAATTCTGAAAGAATTGTGTTTGGTCTCTCCTCCCCTGCTTTCTTTCCCATCCCCCCACCACACACTCTTAAATAAATAATTTCTCTTGAGACAGGATGGGGAAGACCTCGCTCTGAGAATAGATAAAAGGATGCTCAACAAATGCACAATGCTTGTCCTAATGTTTCCTGAACCTGCCCAAACTGCATCCCATGACCTGCATGTCCTGTCTCCCTCCTCCTCCTCTCCCTGCCTCATGTTAAACCCTTTACGTTTAGGCATCAGGAAATGAGATTTGTTGCCTGACCTTCCGCTGCCTCCCAACTCTAAGCTTCTCTGTATCACTTGATAGTGACGTAGCTGGATGAAGCTTTTAGCTCTTTGCGATCAATCTTTTATTGAAACTTTGGCTCAGTGCTCTGTGTGGAAGACACTAATGCCCTTAGCATACTGCAAATCAGCAATTCATGGTTTCCACATAATAAAGAGAGAAATCATTATGCACAATGTTTCCAAAACAGGGTGCACAGATACAATAGAGAGGGTACTTGCCTAGTTACTCCAGGCACCGAGGGGTTTCTTACAAAACATGGCATTACTGTAGAGAACTAAGATTTCATTTTTCCATGAGACCCTATATGTACACAGCAGAGTAAAATTGAGCAACACCAGTAGGATATGCAGAAAAAAAACAGAAATGCTAAATTATACACTTGGCCTTTCTCTCCTGTCAGTTTTTTTTAGTCACATTTATCTACAATTTGTAGGAAAAGTTGGTTTGCACAATATTAGGTGAGCGAGTGGAAAGCTTTGTGTTATTATATTCTCATTTCCTGGGCTGTGTACAGTGTAACATCTGGCAGTGACTAGCCCCACCGTCACTATGGGATTATCCAACACCCAGCAGGGCTAAGCAGATGTGCTTCACAATCCCTGTAATAATCCAGTCTCAACAGGCAAACGAGATGAGTGCTTTAAATAAGCACAGCTCATAATTTGACTTACTCTTTAACCTCACTGCTAATGACAAAAGTCTAAAAATAATAATAGAATTAATACCATAGACAACTATATTTTTGTTCCAAGAATTTCTGTCCTCCATATGGTGTAGTTGCTTCAAAGAAATTCCCACAGATGGTCCCATGTTCTAATTAGTAAACCCCCAAATAATATATTCACAGATTAGTCACTGGGAAAGATTGCTGGCAATTGGCTTTGATTCCCTCAAAAACATAAATGAACAAACACATTTTTATGTCAAAGTGCTAAATATGTCTATACAGTAGTAGGAGTCCACACCATTCATTAGGGTAGGCCCCCATGTATGCAATTTGGTTTGGGGTTCCTATTTGCATTGCCAGTGCAATGCAATTGTAATGGCCGCACTATGCGCTCGACCCCCAGATATATTATTGGTACGCGTGCATGCACATTTTTTCATCTGGATCACATGTTTCATATATATAGAAGCACACACAGCAAATAACATAAGAAATGAATTGTAAAAGTAAGGCAATGTGTTTCTGTGAATTTAAATGTGGCCTTACCCTTATATATTATTGGGAGCTTACTGGGACAACATGGTTAACCTAATAATTCATCTACGTGTCTAATAATTGATTACTGAAACAATAATTTGCTATAAATCAGTCATTCTGGTAACTAGAGAGGTTTAAAACTTTTACAGGGCGATGCACCTAGCACCGCCATCAGCAACCCTGTGCAAACAGCTCGGTGATGTTATATGCCGATATCGGTAATCGAAACATAGCTACCCGGCGCTGTTCTATTCCTGCACTTTTAATGCCAGCTATTAGCTGACATATAAAATGCCGCAATAAAATGCAGATTTTGGCATATAACATCGCTTGCTTTCGCGTTAGCCAAGCAGCCACCACAAGGAAGGAGTTTAAGTCATGCAAACGGATATAACAACTTAACGTCCAAAACAGGAGCGGTGCGCCCATTGATGCATCGCCCTGTTTGTCTGTTGCCAAGGATGACTGTGATTTGCCTGTTTACAATGGGAGACACCATACTTGCAACAAGAAAGCAAGGTGATGCGGCTTTTATTTGAGTTCTCTGTACATACAGAGAGAAATCCATACATATCCATAGCAACAAAACTTCTGGTTGTGTTAAGGACTGCCTCCCATGAATCTAAATGGTTTTCATATTAGCTATGCCCACCACTGCAATTATTGCCAGAAGTACATAAATGGTTCTATGCTTTGCAAAATCAGTACCATTCCAAAGCAATTAGTTCTAATTCCCTGTGATTTTTACAGTGTTCTCCAGCCTACATGAAAAAGATAGATAATTCAGAGAAACACCACTAAATATTCACAGGACAGCAAGCACATCCCTTAGCTACATGTTCTTACCATATGATAGTTCACCATTTCCTGCAGACTGTCTCCAAATTTATCCAAGCATTCCTATGAAAAAAACAGAAAAAACAATCAGTAAATCAGACATTCATCAAATTCAGAACCTTGCAAGCTGCATTCTAATTATCATTATTTATATAGTGCCAACAGTTTTCTGCTAAAAATGTGAATACTAATCGACAACAAGGCAGGCTACAAAAACAGATAAACGTAAGCGATCGGTGAGCTCTGTTCTTATGCCAATAAGTATCTAAGGACTAATCTACCTGTTGTTTGAGGTCTGCTAAACTACAACTCCTAACCAGGCAAGTGCTACAGTACTGTGTTTACTTGCTCATTAAAATATATCAAAATGTCAATAATGCTTTCAATAAAAGGCAACAAGCAATCCCTGAGCAGCCTGTATCCCTTTCAAGGCAAGATACCCCTGGGCAAAATACAGCCAATGAGCTGTTAAATGACAGTATTAGAGGAGTCTGTGGCACTAATTATTAGTTTTTATCATGGGAAAAAAAGAAGTGTGAACTCTTACTCATATAGTAGATAAGAACTTGGAGATAAATATTTAGAGCTTTACTTGAACTCTAGGATTATAAGAGAAGAAAAGTTTAAAGGAAAACTTAAATGAAAAAAAATAAGGAAAATTTCCCCCCCAATATGTAGGAAAGTGAAGAGAACAATGTAGCACCCTACAAAATAAAGTGGAACTGATATTGCCCAGCTTCATCAGAAGTACCCCTATGTCCTAACCACCTGTCAACAGAGGTGGGGGGTGCTCGCACATGTGTAGTGCAGCTTTTGTTGATGCCAGTTCACCAAGATGGGTGATGTCTACACTATAAACGTTACATTTCAAAAAAAAAATAAAAGATGATTAGGCAATTATACAGCAACTAATTTTTTCCCTATAGACCTACTAGGGAGCTTTAATGAGTTTAATGTCAGGGCACAGATGCTTTCCAGTCCACACTCAAGACACCTTGTTATTTTATCTGTGCATGTGTTTCACCTATCACCATAGTCATTTCACATCAGTCTAGAACGGGAAGCACTACCTGTACTGTGTGATGTGAGACAAGTATTTCACAAGAATACAACACTATGTGCTCATCAAAGTTTATTCTAGCACCAAATTGGAATTTCTTTAAAATATTAGCACCCAGCCTAACAAAATATTGATTCTCTACATATCTGCTATAACAGAGGTGGGTAGAAGCTTTCAAATGAGAACCAAAACTTCTGTGCAGCCAGTAGTGGGCATAAAGGGACAAGAGACTCGGTAACTGATCAATATATTGAAAGATCAATGAATACTTTTCGATCAGGTCATTACGCTAAATGCTAATGGATCCTGAGAACATTTCTCTGTGGAACACAGAATCATTTTATTTAACCGATGGGAGGTACTTTAGCTGCCATATGTCCTTCTATTGTTATTTGGCATTTACAAACTCAGAGGGTCTAAGTAAAATGAACACCAATTGCATCAATGGGATGTATGGCACTGTTTTACTGAGCCGAACAAAAAGTAATGGATCAAAACAAATATTTTAATAGCTTAGCCCACATGCGTCAAACTCAAGACCACAGGCAAAATCCAGCCAGTCTACCAAAGAGACAAAATGGCAATTCTTACAAATTACCCAGCAACCCACTAGACTTCGGACAACTCCGAAGGCACTCAGAGAGCTATCTCTAAGGAAGTACACCTCCCCCAAAAGATTGGACGACGTACGTTTCGGAGGCTCCTCCCTCCTTTGACCCGGATGAAGGAGGGAGGAGCCTCCGAAACGTACGTCGGTCCACATGGTGTTTAGGAGCTGAAGCAGCACAGATTGGGGGAATGAGTAACCAGTGTTGTTTGGTCCAATATTCGAGGTATGCAGTGAGCGTTTTGCAGACACATAGAGGAGCATCCAGTGTGCTGAATCCAACATTCAGAGGAGTTTCAATATCCAGACCCTCACTTGAGTATAACTTTCATTTATGCTGACTGTTGTGTATCACCTGCTGCTTTGTTGTACTGCTACACGTGTAACCCCTGCTTAATTCTCACTGGTTGCTGTTTTGCTGCATAGGTTTGGGTTACCCCGACCCCTGAGATGGGGGGGTTGCACGGAGGCGCCCATTTTCTAAAAGTGCAACACCTATGCATGCATCTGTTAACCCATTAACTGCCTTACTTATCGCTTTTTTGCTTCCCTGCTTTTTGCTCCTTTTTGCCTATGTTAGCTTACTATTACAGAACTGGGGACGCCCAGTTATGCACATATTTATTGGATTTTTATATGTTGATGTGTTAATCTTTTTAAATATTGAATAAAATTTAGTTTTAAATAGTATTTTGAGTGTGTTGGAAGGTTCTTGTATATATACCCTTTAAACAATTATGATTCCCCATAGGTTATATTTATCTTTTGGGGGCGGTGTACTTCCTTAGAGATAGCTCTCTGAGTGCCTTCGGAGTTGTCCAAAGTCTAGTGGGTTGCTGGGTAATTTGTAAGAATTGCCATTTTGTCTCTTTGGTATATATCTTTAATTATACCCACAGCACCAGCATTAATATATGCATGAGCAATAAGGTTTGTTTATTTAGATACAAAATCATATTTAATGGAAAATCCAGCCAGTCTGGCTGTTTTTTGTGGCCCCTGATGACTTTACAGCATCCAAGACTTAAGGTTTGTACAAAAGCTCAATTTCCGAGCGAGGAACACGATGAACGGCCGTTTTGGTGTATGCGTTCAGTTGGGGGTCGTTCGTTGATCCGCCTGGCGGACTAAACGCATAAACACGGGCGATTCTTGGCCGAAACGCCCGTTCGATGCGTGTAGCTCTCGCCTGTCGGTGGACGTTCCTTGCTCAGAAATTGAGCGTGTGTAGCCTTTACTACATTGCTGTCTATTTGTGCAGTCCCAAGCATCGGCATAAGTATAGATCTGCCTGTTAGATACTGCAATCAGCTAAAAAAAGGTCTTCCCTTGGAAATGGAAGAGCACGGTGGGCGTTCCACATAAACACATGATCTCGCCATAGAAAGAGGTCCCAGTCCAAAACAGTGTGCTTCACACCATTCTTCTGCTGAGACCCAGCGCTAGGCAAAGTCGTGCCTAAGCTAGTGAAAACTGCTAAGTATCTTAATAAAGAAATTTGGCCCAACGCTTAGCCTGTCTTTTTGATTTTGGCCCCTTATGTGATTGAGTTTGACACCCCTGGCTTAGCCCATCCTTATACCACAAGACATGCCTCTGATTTCTTTCACTATTTACCTATGCTAAGTATTATATATTTTTTTAATTATATAGTGAATTTCTTAGACCCTGATATTTTATACTGAAGTCCATTATACCGGTTTCTTCTACAATCTGTATAAAGTCTGTGGTTGTAGGCGAGTACACATGGCTGCCTAATACTAATGATAAGAATCTATACAATCCTACGCAGAGTGCTTCAATGTATAATGAGAATTTGCTATAAATAGCAAATCCATGCAGCCCAGTCTCTTTAAAATGAATCAAGCAGCAAATGATTTCTGTTTAGAGAGCTCAGTGATTGAAGTCTAATGACTGTAAGCTGCGTGAATCTATAAGAGGTAAGTAACAACATGGGTAAAAGGTTTCCAAGTACAGTAATCCACAACAGTAAATCAAACAATCCTTTGCCTTCCATTATTTTAATGCCATTAGACCAAAAAACAACTGTTTCTGTAGGAATCTGAATCTTATTCAACTTTTGGAACATTCATAAATTTTGCCAGCTCTAAAATAAAACCAAGTTCATTTAGAATCTTGGACTCACCTCTACTCAATAGTTCTGTGTCTTATTTTAAAATGAATATATTGAAGGGCATGACCACCCCCAAAACGATAATTCAAATTTAGATATATCACCCCAAAACCACTGTTTTAGTGTGCTTCATTGTGATGTATATCTCCAGGTACACTCAGAGAGCTTTGCAGGACTGAACATACAGGGAGATTTAAAAGTTTTTATCGTTTAAAATGGTGCTAATTTTGCCCCAGCCAATCAGATGTTAACTTTCATATGTTAAATAAGATCTGATTGGTTGGGGAAAAATTAGCACCATTTTAAACGATAAGAACTTTTATTGAATAACCCTGTAAGTGAGGTAAAAATTTTCTTAGGAGGGTGGACATGTCCTTTAAAAAACCTTGTTTGGTCGGGTTAGGCTAAACTGCACCAAACTGTTTTTATGTGTGGGGGGCATGTAAAATCTTGCTATGGGGCTCTAGCTGTCCCTGGCCATATCATATAGCTCCAGGTTAAGATTATGTATTAAGAAATTAATAAACACACCAGGTTTAATGGAATACCCACCGAAATCATCTCATCTTTCTTGCACTGCTGTGATAAATCTCGAATGCCACTTACAAAGTGCTTGTTGGTTGTAAGGTAGGTTTTGCCAGCTTCTAGCATACCACTGCATAGTTTCACCAACTAGGATAAAAAACACAGAATGAACACATGGAAGACAGAGGCAGAGACAACTAGAGTCAGGAAACTCGAAGAGACATTATTTGGAATATAAACAATGCAGCGAATATATTTAAACTGTGCAAATATATATATATAGACTGCATCTGAGAAAGCCATGAAATGAATTATGAAGGTGACTTCCCAGCCCCTCTCAGGAAATCCCTCCGTGTGTATGGTGCCGATGTGACTTTTTTTGTTTTAACGTGCACTAATAGATTGGAGTCTTATTTTACTTATGAGTAGCCACTTTGTTTACATTCAATGAAACAAAATGCATCGGACGCTGCTGCCGTTGCCATTGCTCCTTATGGGCGAGGGAGGCAGTGCAAGCATTGACCTCTATTGCAGGGGTGAAACCAAATGAGAGATTGCTGTCCAGTCTTAAGAACCTCTATTGTGGTAATCCCATTTTTATTTTTGCAAAAACACACCAACACACAGCGTTTTGGCTCTACGGCTGTTTTCAAGTGGCCACAAGGAGACTGGATGCCGTACCCTACGTTTATATATATTTGATATTCTATTGCAGGGGTGGCCAGTACACTAAGCAATTTTTTCAAAACCCTATTTACATTGCTGACCTGCTGGAGGTATAACCAATAAGGATGTGAGACAAAAGACTAGTACCGATGGTATTGGCCCTTTATCACTAACATGTGTAGTCCATTTCTGATTACCTTCGTAGGCTGACGGCCGTTCACCTTCAGCCTCGGCATCATTTCGAAATGACTGACAATGTCCCTTGGCCAGGGTCATCTTCCTGTATCAAAGTATATGGAGTTGGCTGAAAGAAATCTACAGCCCCGTGCGTTTTCCGTGCTTTCATAGGGAGAACGCTCGGGACTGTGAGCAGCGCGATTGTTAGAAGGTGATGGACAGAATCTTGCAGATCTGTCACTTTTTAAAGATCATGCAAATGTGTACCCAGCTATAGGTCAGTTTTCACCAGTTGGTAGCACAGGGTTAGATAAAACACTTGAATTTATAAAAAGTCTGTGTTTTCTGTCCTCCCATTGGTTTATTGTTCTGTGTTTAAAGGAAATGTTTGCAGTGAGTTAAATGAACTGTTAGGGCTAGGCCCCACTACACAGTGCATGGAGGCACGCACGAATTGCGCAACGCAGCGCAATTGCAATGTTGTGCGATTTGTGTGCGCTACCGTCCGATTGCGCTGTGCTTCCTTTGATGTTGCCTTATGGCAGCACATGCAATGCGCACCAAAAATGGTGATCGCATGCGCTGCAAAAACGGGCAAAAGCGCAGCGGACACAGTGGGGCCTCTTACATAGTCTTACATTGGCATGTACTAGCGCACACGCTGGTGCAACGAACAACGCGCACAGAAATGCGCAGAAAATACCCTAGTGGTGCTTAGCCCTAACTTTGTGCAAATTATTATTGCGCAATGTCAAATTCTGCATTTCTTTCTCTCTCTCTTTTTTTCCCCAATTCTGAATATTAAATATTCTTTCTAGATATGAACATAATGCATGTCAGAACAAGTAACTGTGGGTGTCATTTGGATGCGGATGTGGGAGGGGTTCCCTGTCATCTGGAGCCCAGACGGAGAGGTCAGATCCAGTCTGTTATACGTGGAAGTATGAAACTGTGGGGTTGCTTAGGGAAAGTGAGCCAGAGAATGCGCTCTCAGCAGAAATGTCTTACATGCTCTAAAACTCTGGACTTTTTTCCAATTCAATGGATCCAGATGTTTTCAGACCCAACATTCTGTGAGTATTAACACTCTCAATGCCACTAGGACACAATGATCATTTATTTTATACTTCTAAAAGCCAATAGACAGAGGCAGTTGTAGAAAACAACTCTGTTTGACATGAGATGCTCCACAAAAACACATTTCTCACCTTGTCAAGTTTAGCTTCGATTTCTACCACATCTGTTTCCACCTCGTCTATCGTTGCCCTGTAAGGAAACAACAAATTAATATATCAGTACTGAAGACAATTATGTATACTCCATACAGAACACAAACATTTATTGTAAATTATGCTACAGAATTTTAAAGAAAAAAAAAAAGATTTCAAAATAAACTTTAGTTATTAACATTTTTATTGTTAGTAAGAGTCACAAAACAACAGGGTAATGCATTACATTTTAGAATCATAATTGCCTGCACAAAATCCCAAGAAGTATTTACTACTTAAAGGACAATTATACTCACCTTCCCTCCTCTCCTCTTCTTTGGTCAGTACCTTTTACCCAGGGTGAGGACCTGAACCGCTAGGTCCTCACCCCTGGGTTCGCATAACTTGAAGCACAGCGTTACTGAAACGCTGCTCTGGAAGTCTCTGCCCCCTCCTCTCGTCGTCGACCCGGCCCATTTGATTGGTCAGTCCGTTACACGCGGGGCGAGGACCTGAACCGCTAGGTCCTCGCCCCTGGGTTCGCATAACTTGAAGCACAGCGTTTCAGTAACACTGTGCTTCAAGTTACACGAACTTCTGATGAGAACAGAACTGCAGGTAATTATAAGCCAGCAGAAAAAATGGGAAGAGGGCACCTTTAATCCTCCCCTAAAACTGCCCATGAAGGCTAAGTAGAAAAACAGTTCTGACCCAGAAAGACAACTATTTCTACCTTAATTCTAGTATTTTGTTTTAAGTGTCAGATTTTATTTTGTCTTTACATACAATGACACACAGAAACGAGTAAACATCCAATCAACGTAACTGATAGATCATATATTTTGCTACCAATTAAATAATGAATAAATGTGCACATATGTGTCAGTGAGTCCTTACTCACAATTTCAATTTTGCAACATTAAAGAGGAAAATAAAGTGACTTGCATAAACTTTCCTCCTGCGGTTTTGGCTTGGTTTTCCAAGACAGTGACTACTCATTGACTAACTTTATTTCAGCCATTCAGATTACCCCATAAAATAATTATGTAGAAAGCACAATATTTTTCTTTAAAAGTGAAATAAAAATATTTACTGCTTAAGAGAACTAAATATTGCAGAATCTATACTATACAGAAACACAATTACTCTCTTTACACTTGGAAAATGCACTAATCATTAAAAATGCTAATATATGCAAATATATAGTTACAATTAAGGGGAAGGGGGGTTATTTCACTTCCTATTATTTTTTTTAATAGCAGTTATATGCAATGTAATTTAAATCCACTGCTAAAAATATTTTTGGTATTCAGTTTTATTGAAGAACGGGAGGTAAAGGAGCCGGGAACGAAGGGAAGGTACTTACTTACTTGTTCCTCCGCCGCATAGTCTGTATTTTATGTGCATCGCACTTGCACATGCGCATAGAGTACTAAGTCCGTTGGGACCTGTCAGACTATGCGGCGCTACCCTTTAATTACATTTTAGCTCATACCTTGAACCCAAAAATATTATTTGGTATTTTTAAAAAAATCAAACTTTCATTTAGTTTAAAGGCTCATACACCCGTTCGATTGCGGGGGCCGACCCGCAACGCACAATGCGTCTACACAAAAGTTTCCCCAACAATTGCGCCGTGTATGAGTATTTTGTAGGCTGAAACAGCTAAAAGTTGGGAAATTACATGCGCAACAGTGCCAGTAAATAACACAATGGGCCTTATTTTAATAAAAGGTGCAAAATGTTATCAAATGTTTCCTAACTGTAGTAGACCAGTAAAAAGGATTATCTGATTGGCTGAAGCAAATTAACAGCTTAGGCAAATGTTTGTGCCTCTTATTAAATAATCTGGGAGACCTAATATTATTATTACACAATCCTGCAATGTAATATGCAATTATTATGTCCGGTATTGCATTGTGGCTTTGCACTGATGGTGTGATGGAGTATTTCCAATGGATCAACTAAAAAACTATTTTGACCCCCAGGAGAGGAATATTCTCTCACTACTATTTGGAGTCAATTTCAATGCCCCTAGAGATAAAGGGAGGTGACCCTCAAACTGTAAAAAGCACAAAAAAGTAAAGAAACAGGCCTGTATATTTACCACATGACCTATCTCATGTGGCACTGTCTCTTTAAAGCAAATTCGGTCTGTAACATTGTAAGTTCAAGTAAAAACAAAGTGATAACATAAACATACAATTGATGTAATATAAACATTATTAATTTCCATTTCCTGAACAAAGTGAAACTTTTCCTGTCAGCATCCAAACAGGAACATTAAAAGAGAGGGATCTAAATTGTTGCTAATGGTGATAGAGATATTGTGAATTATGAACATTCAACTAACTGTTGCAAAACACTGTATTATACATGCAACATGGTCCAAGCACACACTCACACATATCACCATAACGATGAGCTCTGCAGCTCGAGAGAGCCTGGCGTGGAACTGTATTTTAACTTTCCTGCTGAGATTTCAAGCTAAGACGTCATGCAGAGGCTGGCTTATCATTAAGTACATGAGCCACATGCTATTATATTAATTACATAGTAATAAAACACATCCTGTGGTGCTGTGTTGACATTTAAGATGTAAAGACAGAATTTCATACACACATTTAGGGCATTGTTGGTAACTAAAATAAATAAATTCTGTAGTATATAATATTATATTCTAGGAATATTCTCCTAGTTTAAATATTGTTTATTAGTATAGGATTGTTTTTGTTGAGTAATAAAATGATCTGCTTTTATATATAAGCCAGCATCTTATTTCAATTAAAATGACACAAACAGGGAGATTCAATAAATATTTTTACTGTTAAAAATGGTGCTAATTTTGCCCCAATCAGATCTTATTTAACATTGAAAGCTAACAACTTTTATTGAATCCCCCTGAAAGATTTCTCATTGATATGATGCATCACCTTTAGAGAAACACCACATAGCATCTTTCTTCCTGGTAGACAAACCCCTAGTGCCTGCCATTCCCACCCCCCGTGAAAGAATTCTCATGTCTTTAAAATGCTGGGCTACATTAGAAATAAAATTTGTATATAGGTAGAGCACCCCCCAAAAGGTTAAACCATAATTCTCACAGCTGCAGTTATACAGATAAATCCTTCCCAGACCATAACAGGCCCATCTCCGCCCATCCCTTCTGAGAACTGTGAAAGCTCAGAGAGCTATCAAGTAGCCTCACTGAGCTTTCTTGATGTTCAGAAGAGAATTCTGTAGGAATATTCTGCAGTCATTGGACGTGACATCATCCGTCATGCCCATGACTGCAGAGTATACCTGGAAAAGTCTGAGAGCTGCAGTTGAGAGGGTTCAAAGACTAGATCGTATTTCTTTGTATAACACCATTAAAAAGCTATTGGGGGGTGCTCTACCTATATAGAAATTTGCAATTAAAGGTATGGCTCTGCCCCCTCCTTCTTTCCGGGGCTTGAAAGAGAAAGGAGTGTCCCCTTAATCTTTTTTTTCTTAAATAAATGTTTAGCGTTTTGTTAAACTAGATCCAAACTTTGTTGTACCAGTTTAAATTTTTTGCTCTTTTTTGATTGACTGAGCTCAGATTAGAATATGCAAAATAAGGTTTTTATGCGCTTCATTATTCTGCAAATTCTTTTGTGGAGAATTTGAGATTTGTCCAAATGTGAAAATGATGGGGTGGTACATTTCTATTCTCCATTGGCAGCATGATCTTCTATTATATTTATAGAATGCCCCAGCTGCAGTAAGCAATATAAGCTTTTATTACCGTATATACTCGAGTATAAGTCGAGGTTTTCAGGCTGTAAAAACAGCCTGAAAACTGAACCTCGACTTATACTCGGGTCAGTCACTCACTTGATGGAGGAATCTGGCTGCGAGGGACCCTCAACTGTAAAAAGCACAAAAAAGTAAAGAAACAGGCCTGTATATTTACCACATGACCTATCTATGTGCACTGTCTCTTTAAAGCAAATTCGGTCGTGTAACATTGTAAGTTCAAGTAAAAACAAAGTGATAACATAAACATACAATTGATGTAATAAACATTATTAATTTCCATTTCTGAACAAAGTGAAACTTTTCCTGTCAGCATCCAAACAGGAACATTAAAAGAGAGGGATCTAAATTGTTGCTAATGGTGATAGAGATATTGTGAATTATGAACATTCAACTAACTGTTGCAAAACACTGTATTATACATGCAACAGGTCCAAGCACACACTCACACATATCACCATAACGATGAGCTCTGCAGCTCGAGAGAGCCTGGCGTGGAACTGATTTTAACTTTTCCTGCGAGATTTCAAGCTAAGACGTCATGCAGAGGCTGGCTTATCATTAAGTACATGAGCCACATGACTATATATTAATTACATAGTAATAAAACACATCCTGTGGTGGCTGTGTTGACATTAAGATGTAAAGACAGAATTATACACACATTTAGGGCATTGTTGGTAACTAAAATAAATAAATTCTGTAGTATAAATTATATTCTAGAATATTTCCTAGTTTAAATATTGTTATTAGTATAGGATTGTTTTTGTTGAGTAATAAAATGATCTGCTTTTATATTAGCCAGCATCTTATTTCAATTAAAATGACACAAACAGGGAGATTCAATAAATATTTTTACTGTTAAAAATGGTGCTAATTTTGCCCCAATCAGATCTTATTTAAACATTGAAAGCTAACAACTTTTATTGAATCCCCCTGAAATATTTCATTGATATGATGCATCACCTTTAGAGAAACACCACATAGCATCTTTCTTCCTGGTAGACAACCCTAGTGCCTGCCATTCCCCCCCCCGTGAAAGAATTCTCATGTCTTTAAAATGCTGGGCTACATTGAAATAAAATTTGTATATAGGTAGAGCACCCCCCAAAAGGGTAAACCATAATTCTCACAGCTGCAGTTATACAGATAAATCCTTCCCAGACCATAACAGGCCCATTCCGCCCCATCCCTTCTGAGAACTGTGAAAGCTCAGAGAGCTATCAAGTAGCCTCACTGAGCTTCTTGATGTTCAGAAGAGAATTCGTAGGAATATTCTGCAGTCATTGGACGTGACATCATCCGTCATGCCATGACTGAGAGTATACCTGGAAAAGTTGAGAGCTGCAGTTGAGAGGGTTCAAAGAATAGATCGTATTTCTTGTATAACACCATTAAAAAGCTATTGGGGGGTGCTCTACCTATATAGAAATTTGCAATTAAAGGTATGGCTCTGCCCCCTCCTTCTTTCCGGGGCTTGAAAGAGAAAGGAGTGTCCCCTTATTTTTTTTTCTTAAATAAATGTTTAGCGTTTTGTTAAACTAGATCCAAACTTTGTTGTACCAGTTTAAATTTTTTGCTCTTTTTTGATTGAAGAGCTCAGAATAGAATATGCAAAATAAGGTTTTTAGTGCCTTCATTATTCGCAAATTCTTTTGTGGAGAATTTGAGATTTGTCCAAATGTGAAAATGATGGGGTGGCATTTCTATTCTCCATTGGCAGCATGCTTCTATATATTATAGAATGCCCCAGCTGCAGTAAGCAATATAAGCTTTATTACCGTATATACTCGAGTATAAGTCGAGGTTTTCAGGCTGTAAAAAACAGCTGAAAAACTGAACCGCGACTTATACTCGGGTCGTCACTCCTCATTGATTGAGGAATCTGGCTGCCGCATTTACCGATGGTCGCATCCACTGACGTCACTACTCGGCGCCAGGAAATGAGACCGGATTCCTCCATCACAGTGCATGCGGCAGCCAGATTCCTCCATCAAGTGAGTGATGTCGGGGGGCCCGGACTCTCCTTCAACTGTGACAGCACCCACAGCACCTGGAAAAAGGTAAGTCTGCATAAAAAACTGTGTTGTACTGTAGCGGAAGGGTGGGTACTGTAGTGGCAGGGAAATAGGGTTTTACTCCTGGGGGTGGGGGGGAGAGTAAGGGAGTCATTTGGGGCAGGGACAGGATAGGTAAGGTAAGGTAAGGCTGCATAAAAAGAACTGTACTGTACTGTAGTGGAAGGGTCATATTTTCTACCCTCGACTTATATTCGAGTCAACCAGTTTTTACTAATTTTTGAGGTAAAAATAGGTACCTCGACTTATACTCGGGTCGACTTATACTCGAGTATATACGGTAGTTAAAAGTATTGTCCCACTGGTAACAATTATAAATCTTACTTTAAAAAAAAAGGCAACTTGTGTAACTTTTTATAATCGTTACAGATAACAGAATACATGTATAATACCAGAATTGTTAAAAAAGATGGGGGAGAATTTAACCAGGAACTGTAAAATTCTGCTGATATGTTCCCTTTACATCATGTGAAATTGTCAAAAATTACTATTGCTCTTAGGCTGGGTACACACGGAGGGATTTTTCACCTCGACCAGTTTGCCACTAGCGAGTGGTCAGGATGAATCACTGCCAGTTGCGGCAACTTTTTCTCCATAGGAGACCACAATGTTGTCATCAGTGACTTACCTACATGTCTAATGGCCGTTCGTCTGATCCGGCGAAATCACTGCAGATTTTTTCAAGCCAACGGTTGGTTGGCTTGAAAAATCTGCTTGTGTGTACCCAGCCTAATGCACCTCTGCTATAAAATTTGAGTAGCTGCAAATTGAAGCATTAAAGCCAGATAATGCCTTATGATCAACATTATGCCAGTAACGCTAGACGGCACAGGAACATCTGAAGGTAAGCGGCAGTGTATGGCCTCTTTTATGTTCTTCTACAGAGATTGCAACCATAGCCGTACCTGAAAATTATGTTAAACTATTTGTTTATATCCATTTTGTTGAGTAAATTCCTATGATTCCTATGAGTGAATATGAGACTCCATGGAAACGGTTACCTATAGCTACAGTGTCCATGGTAACTATAATTTGTTAATGACTTGCTGTTTCCACTTCAAAGGTCATCTTGGGTTTCTCCCGAGTTATGTCAACAGTTCTTAATTTATCCTGCACACTGCAATGTTCGATTGTTCCAATTGTTGGAACATGCAATACACAGCAATATAAAGGCTTGTTTGGATCTGCTACTTTCAGGATGTGGAAGCCTTTCTTTAGGGCACTGTGATATGTACTAACAGATTATTTATTTCTACCATGGCAGGATAATATAAAAGTAAAGACATGAACAAGCAGATCAACTAAGTAATGTCAGAACAGATTCTCAATGGCCAGAAGGAACTTCATTAGCCATTAAACCTTATTAGTAGGAAGGCGCCTTATGGCACAACATCTTTTATTAAATGTGCCCTTGCACTGACCTATTTAAAACCATTTTAGAAAATGACATTTTTTCAAGAGCTGTCACAGTAATTAAAGTAATTTGGATTTTTAAAGCATATTTAGAGGTCCCTGACATTACATTTATTGCTATACTATTATGCATAATGCAATGGAAGATTTCTCATTGCTTACCCAATAGCAATAACAAATGAGACACAATCAGATTGAGTCAGGGCTCCATATACTCTGGACATCCAATAAGAAATAACAATTTCATTACACAGTGTGTATGAATTGGTCGGAGGTCAAATGTCATCTGGACTCCAACATAGTAATTACATATGGATTTGCATGCAGTTCTATGTATACCTATTCAGTATCTACCAAGGTTGGAGGTAGGAAAAAATATTTTTTAACTATACTGTATGTTTGCATTACTGTGCTTACAGTTAACACAAACAATTCATTTATTTTAACAATCAGCCATACATTCTGACCATTTAACTTTCAAACCAAACCAAGTAGCATAGTCACTGCTTTCACTTTGTCAAATTCATGAGGCTCCATGTATTGCAACGATGGAAACTTGGGAATCCTGTCACACTGCCAACTTCCCCTGAACTTTTGCCTGTCTGGAATGTTTCTTTTCCACGAAATGTGTTCTCCCTAAAAGCAAGGCATCTGGGGCCCAGTTCCCCAGTCAACAGTTTCTCTCATTCATATATATATATATATATATATAAAAAATTGTGTACAGAACTTATAAGCTTAAAGGACCACTAAACTGTATTTTTGTAGACTCTGCCCATTTTTTTTATACTCTTAACACATGGGAGGGAAGTAGGAGCTGCTGTTTCTAACTTTAGGCCATACTAGTGCATTTCTCAAGCCATTACAATCAGGTTTTGCAATCCCTTAAAGGACAACAATATCAAAAAAAATGACATTACCCCCATTACATGTCCACACTTCCAGCAGCTGAAATCACTTACTCTCATTTACAACAGTGCTGCCTTCCCTTAGATATCACACAGCAAAGAGGAGTGCTAAAAGCCCGCCTCCTAGACGGCCCAGGGCCTTGATTAACATAACACTTGTCATTGACTGGTGGGAATGTCTGTTACAACCTCTCTCCTCCTCCTCTGCCAGTCAAACAAACTTGAACTGTTCGTTGCTAGGATACAGCCTATATAATCAAGCTGATCAAGGGTAGGTGGATGAGAGTTTTCTCACATGCTAGTTTTGAGTGACAGTTAGAGGCAGACAGAATTGTTACACCCCCTTCACAGCATAGCTAATTGAAGGCAGAGATAGGCTCGAAATCAGGTAAAAATGTATGGGGAAGGCTGCATACCTTTACTCTTTTGAAATCAGTTTTAAAAAAAATGCATTGAGGCAATACAGTTATCCTTTAATGCATGATAAATGCATGGCAGTGCATGTCAATGTGGGTGGCCACATTGCATGCATTGTGCTGCATTCTGTTTGGATTACCATGCACTATAATAACATAAAATTATGCAAACGGACAGTATCTTGTGTTACCATCCGGTCCAGTGTGGCCTCAGCATTACTGTGTTCAATTTGCAGATATCTGACCTGTCTAATGTCTCCTTCCCTCACAGCTGGGAACAGTAAAGCTCTGTTTTCCTTCTCATGGAATGCGCACTTGAGCCTGGATGCAATAAGAAGTGCAATTGCATAAGTAAGGAGCAACCTGGAAGACAGTGTTCCTGGACATGAGTAAAGATCTCTCCAAAAAGAGCACAACAGGAGGTAGGTGCAGCAGCTTCAACCCAGGCGTGTGTTTAGGGGGGATTTCTGGTGCCTGGAATCCCCCTTTCTGCCTGCTCAGTGCAGTCTGCTGTTCTACTTTTCCTGGTGTCTATAGACTGTTACATAGATTGTTACATAGACTGTTATATAGATTGTTTCATTGTCAATTGAGTTGTGAGTTAAAGCAGCATTTATATGTTTCAGAAATGTATCCAGTCTGCCCTGTGATTGACAGCAGCATAGAGATCTGTATCAACATTAACCCTGCAGCTGCCTGAGGTGATTGCTGAGACTGGGTTTATATACATTACTTGTTGTACTGTGATGGGGCTTAGTGAGCAGGAATAGGGGATATTAAGAAATCCTGGAGGTTTTATAGCTGACTGTCAACATTGTATTATATATTTATAAAATAGATCCCGATACTGTCAAAATTCAGCAAATTCTGTCAGATCCGCCATCAGTGTCACAACTCTTACTTTAAAAGACACCAATGGTAAATTAGTGTAAATGTGGATTTATCAGTAAAACAGAATGTTAGGCTGGGTACACATGGACAAATTTCCCGTCCTGACTGTTCACCACTATAGAGTGGTCGGCCACAGAAAATGTCTCCTATGGCCCACAGTGTTCATCAATGTCGCCGAAATCACCTCAGATTTTTCGGCCCGACCGACCGATACACAGAATACACTTTATAACAAAAGTAAAGGGAATATGTGTATTGACCAACTGTGATGATAATCATGGCAATTAGAGAATATATATAATATTACTCTATGATCCATTTATAATAGAACACATGAATGTATTCTTGAACCTCCTTCTGGGCTTGTTCAGTGGTAACCCATTTAGGAATCCCCCCTTGAAAACCCTACATTTGCTACTGCAACCTCCCATTTATTTATGGAAAACATAGGTAGAATGCTTCAAAAAAATTAATTTCAGTGATCCTTTAAAGGCTCAAGCTAAAAAATTTAGGGCTAGGCCACACTAGCACGTTTTTATGCACTTTGCATTCTGCATGAGAAACGCATGTCAATATATGACAATGTGGCTGGCCACACTCCATAGGTTGCGCTGGAATCACCATTTTTTTCCAAACCGCATGCGCACTGATAACGCAATATTGTGCAAATTGCACCACAAACTCGCGTTGACATTCCCGAAACACGCATCATTGTGTTTGTGCATTTTACGCACATTACCACGTGTAGTAGTGTGGCCGCAGCCTTAGCATGACTTTAGTCCACAATCTGTTGATTAAAATGATAACTTGCCTTTCTAAGCAATTCCTAAGTATATACTGAGTGTGCATATGCCAGGCAGCAGGTATTATGAGACAGTTGAAGAGCTACTACATGTTTTCTTCCATGTGCACTGTATGCACATCACAGGAAAAAGGACTGTAGTTGTGTGTGAAACTCTTGATAAACTGTCAACTTTATGGTTTTAAAATTGTATTTGCCCTAACAAAACAGATTGTATATAACAGGTCACATAGAAGGCCTGCCTTGCACTATAAATGTTCAAATATAAATTGCAATAGAGAAGTTCCTGAATGCCAGGATGATGAGCAACTCACATGACTGGCAGAACTGTGAGCTATTACCTAATTCAAAAACAGGATTTACAATACTAGGTGGAACACTTTATACTCTTTATTCTAAATGAGATTATTTATGGATATCAAATTTTGCTTTGTGTGTTTTGTTTTATATTTTCACCAACATCCATCTATATTAATGTTGTAGTGAAGAAATGTACCGTATTCAGTTTGTCTGAGTGAAAGATCTATGGCCTGACAGAAAAGAAGAATGGTGAGACCCCAGGTAAGTATCACGTTTGCATTTCTCATGTTTTTCTAGTGTACAGAGCACCTAACATAATTTTCTTATAAATTCAGACCAGAGAATTTGGTTTCAGGTCAGTAAAAAGGAAACACAAAGCATAGGACACATATAACAGGGCTTTCATAATCAGAATAGTTTAATAATAATGTGTAGGTGGTGGAAGCCCTTGGAAGGATGTTCTCATAAAGGTCTACTTTCAGGAAAACACAAAAATATCTAATTGCCACCAATAGGTTTAAAGGAGAACCAAACCCAAATAGCCCCCCACACCCAATAAACTGTCCAATCCAGTAATTGCCATTAGTTAATGTAATCCCCTGAAGAACTGATACAATAATGCGTGCATGTGTACAGTCAGGTCATGTATGACATAAGTCAGCGACTAAACTGTATGATAGGGGAATGCTGGGAACTATAGCACATATGGTAAGCTGTTAGTAATGTAAATTTCCCAGCAGCCAATTCAATGTTGATCTGAGGTTTTACTTGCCCTTTATTTTTAGCTGCAAACAGTGACCTTAGCTTGATATTTCCAGTAACTCTTGTTCTACCAGTCCTTTAAATATATATTTATCATTCAAATTCCAAAACAAACTGAAGCAAGTTGCAATTAAATGTTTTCTTTCATTTATTTGCTTAGTTTCAATGTGACTCATAAAAGTCAATCTGGATCCGTATTTTACATTTGTTTTTTTATTCTTAAATAATATATGATACGATATGTTAAGCATACACCACCTACATAATCATATACAAATGTTGGATCCCAGAGCCACTCTAAAAATTGGTAATAGGAAATAGGCCCCATTATATATCTAATAATAATAATAGTAAGAATAGACCCCCCACCATCTGTATTAGCTGTGATGCATTTTCCCAACGCATTATTATCATTATAGCACTTGACAAAGTCCATTTATCCAAAACATTGTTATGTGTTTTGTTCTGCACACCTTTTCTTAATAAATATGGGATCATACTAGCAGAATTTTTAAGTCCTTTGTATAATTTCTTTTGGCGGTGTATACATAAGAGCGAGGTTGTGGCTGGATAACCGGAGTACTAGTCCCACACCATATACCTGTTGGACGCTCATTATTATTAACCATACCAGGAGGGAAAACAGATGCAGAGGTATTAACGTACAGGATCATGCATCCCGCAGTTCCAAAAAAAGCCCAAAGCTTAATGGTCAACTGAAAAAAGTAGTGGAGAACCAGGAATCAATAAATTTACCATGCTGAAAAAAACTTTACTTTAGGGGCCACTAAAGGAAGAGCCATATTGGCCCCAAGCAAGGGAAATGTTATTAGTCCAGCTGCTCAGTTCAGTCCTTATTTTCAAATAACTACATATAAGAAGTTACATAAACCCAGAAAACACTTTTCATTTTTGTCTTGCACTCGCCAGACCAATAAATGCTCATGTGGCAATAATCATGCTTATATCACCCATTATTCATGGTAGTCACAGCTGTACTATTATCCAGTTTACATCATTTACATCAACGCTTGCATAACACACTAGGGAAACCTAATGGGACAATCAAACCTAGAAAGCTCTCATTGAATCTTTATAAAATAAATAGCATGATAAAAAGAAGAAAAGGTTTTTTAACCTGCTCTATGAACGTCTCAGCTCCTGAGATAATAAATATTATTGTGCTGTATGATTGACCACTGCCAGTAAAGAAGAAAAAATCTTACATTCCAAAAATTAACCTGTTATATCGATATTATCATCAAAATATTCAGGGTTAGGAAAAATATCAAACGGGTCTTAGATCCATCTCTGTATGGGACTAAGGTCAGCTACAGGAGAAAGTATGGCTGTCCATTCACATCAGTGTAAGGTCAAAGGGGCATTTGGTTTCGCTATATTTTATGATGGAAGGGATTAAATGAGAAAAGGGCTGGGGGTAGTCTGTCCACTGTAAATAATTGGGATATCTATCCATATACATTGTGTAATGAATGAATACAGTAACCTGAAAAGGGGATGTTAGCCACATTATCACCACTTAGTAGGTTTCATCCCCAATAAGCCTTACAGGCATATTTCATTTGGAAATGTGCAATAAGGGGGTAGATAGGAAACACATAAAGGAAATCCATATGCAATATTCAATTCATCACAGGAAATCCCCCTGTGACTTCACAGATCTCCCCCTCTGGAGGTTTCACTTACAAATGATTTGAGCTCCACTCACTGTATGAGATCAACAGAGCATTCCAGTTTCCTTGTCATGTGACTGTAATCTATAGCTCAATCTGGGGGAAGCTAAAACTAACAACATCTGTACCCATTCAACACTCATACATTATGAGCTTGTTAAATACACTAAATAAATGATAGTATAGGCCTGCGCTAAACACAGGAGTTTGAGTCATATTCAAAACAAACTAAAGCAAGATTAAGGCAGCAGCTGTATAGTAAATAATGTCTTAAAATTAGCACATGATTCCAGATTTGTTTGTCCTGAACACAGGCAATCCAATAAAACAAATATGACCACATTATTTTAATTTAACATTTAGTTTGCTTTTAAAGTCAATGTCTAAGTGTTCCTGGTAGAGACTGATTAATCTGCTAACTGAACACTCCTGCGTTTATGGAAAACAGGTACAGTAGCATCTGTAGAGTGACATCAGCTTCATTACATACCCCCAAGGGAAATCAAAGGGTCAGAAATTGACAGGAGCTACTGTAAGTGCATTTAAGTGTCACAACGTTGACCAGCAATACAAAGATTTGTGGTTAACCTATAGATCTGTGTTCATTGTTGCAATTAATTTAATTAAAAAGTGCATAGTAAAAAGAACAAACAACAGAGACCCATCTTTCTGGATGAATTTGTCAGTAAAACGATTAGGCTGGGTACACACCAGCAGATATTTTGGGCGGACCGACCGATTACATCTGCTGGTGTGGGGCTTGCTCATAGCGAGCACTCGGTCGGGACAAATAGTCCCTCTGTGTGTACCCAGCCTTAAGAGCTCCACAAACCCGCCATGACAATGGTGGCCACTGTGATATAAACACAACAGAAACATACATGTGAACATTTTCTGTGTAGGAACTAGATTCCAATTTTGTGGCTCAAATGCTTTCACCACATTGCTACCTCGTTTGTCACTAACTTAAACCCAACTAGTAATTCCTTTAAGCTTATAGGCTTGTTT
Source organism: Hymenochirus boettgeri (assembly GCA_019447015.1). Taxonomy (NCBI): domain Eukaryota; kingdom Metazoa; phylum Chordata; class Amphibia; order Anura; family Pipidae; genus Hymenochirus; species Hymenochirus boettgeri. Next base: position 170,641,569 of record CM033475.1, on the reverse strand, counting down.
TTTTCCCTGGTCCCCATGGGCTTCTCAGACAGGCAGAGATGGATCAAAGGGCATGTCCACCCCCAAAACTATAATCTCCCCCCACTAATGGCCCCACCATGTAGTGTAATAATCCTTACCTCACATCCCAGCTCCATATGGTTCTCCTATAGTCCCCCCACAAGTCCCAAAAACTGCCCACCAGGAGGATAGCAGAGTCCATATAGACTCTGCCTCCTGTCTCGCCTCCGGGAGAAGTTTGGCATGCGCACTGCAGCCCTTCTCCCCCTCCCTCCCGTTTTGCGATCCCTCCCCCTACCATAAAAACCCTTGGCCATATATTAGTATTTCTTCCCCCAGCCCCAACCGCTAAAACATTTTTAAGAAAGTCCCCCGAATTCTACTTACCTTCCCTCTCTCCCCCAGCGTTCTCAGCTGCGTTCTCAGCCAATCACTGACGCGGTTGCCAGTCCTGCCCCCTGCTTGCAGTGTCTTGCAAGCAGAAGGCCGGGCAATGCGTCGGAGGAGAGAGGGAAGGTAAGTAAAGATCGGGTCACTTTCTTAAAATTATTTTATAGCGGTTGGGGCTGGGGGAAGGCATACTATCATATGTAGAATTTTTTTATAAGGGTGGACATGCCCAAGGCAGTGCCGTCATTTAGGGCCCCTTTTTTGCAACATATATTGTATATATATATGTATTGTATACTGTTTTTTGTTACTTCTGAAGCTGGGCCCCCTAAAGTTTCCTGGGCCCTAGACAGGTGCCTAGGGTTGCCTTGTGGATAATCCTGCTCTGCAGACAGGTTAGAGCTGTTTACACTGTAGAAACTGCAATTGCCCTGGAATGTGATCATTTTATACAAATATATTAATGGGCAATATAATAAACTCTATATTGTGTATGCGTATTAATTCATCTTAAGGTTAGAAAAGATTTCTTCACAGTTTTCTAAAACTAATAAATATTGACAGTTACTGTTGAACCAGGAACCCTTATTGATTGCCATTTGGAGTCAGGAAGGCATTTTCCCACTTTCATGTTGGTTTGTTTTTGCTGCCTTCCTCTGGATCGACAGGTAGGATGCAAGGGTAGCCAATAAGGCTGGACTAGAAAGACATATTATTCAACCTCCAATAATATGTAACTTAATTACATGAAGCACACTAAAGAGTCAATACAAACACTTTTTCTTAAAGGGTATGTCCACCCTTCAGAATTTTTTTTAGCAAACATTGCCCCTGTCCCCCCAGCCCCAACCGCTATGTTTGTAATATCAGAAAATGCCTAGAACTTCCCTCTTGCCTTCGCCGCGCTGCCGGCCCTCTGCTTGCGAGAAAATGCAAGCAGAGGGGCGGGACCGGCAGTCGCATCTGTGATTGGCTGAGCGGCAGCCAATCACGGCCGCGGCTGCCGGGAGTTCAGTGGGCGGAGGCAAGAGGGAAGGTAAGTAATGTTCTGGGCATTTTCTGATATTACAAACATAGCGGTTGGGGCTGGGGGGACAGGGGCATTGTTTGCTAAAAGGGGTTTTACACTAGGGGGAGGGAATCCAAATCGGGAGGGAGAGGGAGGGGGAGAAGGGCTGCAGTACACATGCCAAACTTCTCCCGGAGGCCAGGTAGGAGGCAGAGTCCTATATGGACTCTGCTATCCTCCTGGTGGGCAGTTTTTGGGACTTTGGGGGGGGACTACAGGAGAACCATATGGAGCTGGGATGTGAGGTAAGGATTAAACTACACTACATGATGGGGCCAAAACCCTTGGCCATATATTAGTATTTCTTCCCCCAGCCCCAACCGCTAAAACATTTTTAAGAAAGTCCCCCGAATTCTACTTACCTTCCCTCTCTCCCCCAGCGTTCTCAGCTGCGTTCTCAGCCAATCACTGACGCGGTTGCCAGTCCTGCCCCCTGCTTGCAGTGTCTTGCAAGCAGAAGGCCGGGCAATGCGTCGGAGGAGAGAGGGAAGGTAAGTAAAGATCGGGTCACTTTCTTAAAATTATTTTATAGCGGTTGGGGCTGGGGGAAGGCATACTATCATATGTAGAATTTTTTATAAGGGTGGACATGCCAAGGCAGTGCCGTCATTTAGGGCCCCTTTTTTGCAACATATATTGTATATATATGTATGTATACTGTTTTTTGTTACTTCTGAAGCGGGCCCCCTAAAGTTTCCTGGGCCCTAGACAGGTGCCTAGGGTTGCCTTGTGGATAATCCTGCTCTGCAGACAGGTTAGAGCTGTTTACACTGTAGAAACTGCAATTGCCTGGAATGTGATCATTTATACAAATATATTAATGGGCAATATAAAAACTCTATATTGTGTATGCGTATTAATTCATCTTAAGGTTAGAAAAGATTTCTTCACAGTTTTTAAAACTAATAAATATTGACAGTTACTGTTGAACCAGGAACCCTTATTGATTGCCATTTGGAGTCAGGAAGGCATTTTCCCACTTCATGTTGGTTGTTTTTGTGCCTTCCTCTGGATCGACAGGTGGATGCAAGGGTAGCCAATAAGGCTGGACTAGAAAGACATATTATTCAACCTCCAATAATATGTAACTTAATTACATGAAGCACACTAAAGAGTCATACAAACACTTTTTCTTAAAGGGTATGTCCACCCTTCAAATTTTTTTTAGCAAACATTGCCCCTGTCCCCCAGCCCCAACCGCTATGTTTGTAATATCAGAAAATGCCTAGAACTTCCCTCTTGCCTTCGCCGCGCTGCCGGCCCTTGCGCGAGAAAATGCAAGCAGAGGGGCGGGACCGGCAGTCGCATCTGGGATTGGCTGAGCGGCAGCCAATCACGGCCGCGGCTGCCGGGAGTTCAGTGGGCGGAGGCAAGAGGGAAGGTAAGTAATGTTTGGGCTTTTCTGATATTACAAACATAGCGGTTGGGGCTGGGGGACAGGGGCATTGTTTGCTAAAAGGGGTTTTACACTAGGGGGAGGGAATCCAAATCGGGAGGGAGAGGGAGGGGGAGAAGGGCTGCAGTACACATGCCAAACTTCTCCCGGAGGCCAGGTAGGAGGCAGAGTCCTATATGGACTCTGCTATCCTCCTGGTGGGCAGTTTTTGGGATTTGGTGGACTTTGGTTGGGAGCGTTACGGCGATGGGCAGGTCACTACAGGGAACATATGGAGCTGGGTGTGAGGTAAGGATTAAACTACACACATGATGGGGCCAGTAGTGGGGGGATTATAGTTTTGGGGGTGGACATGGCCCTTAAGCGTTGAGGGAAAATGTATAAAACCAAATATAATCATATGTGAAAACAGAAAAGGAAAGATAAAAGCTCCAGATTCCGCGATCACAGGAAAGTCATGGAACTAGTGATATCTATTACCTTTACATATTAAGGTGACTTATTTCCATTTATACAAGGGTTTCAGTGTGCCATGTGACACTAATGACAAAGACAAAAGATAACTATAAAGGATATAGCTAAAAACAGTAAAGATCCTCTTCAGCTTTTAAATGGTTGTGGTGTTTTATAATGTTATATATCACCACAACCATTTAAAAGCTGAAGGCCATAGGCTTCCAAAGTGACTTCTAATTAGTATTTTTAGGATGGGGGAGCATTGATTATAACTGGTGAATTTTCTAACCATTCTTTAAATCATATAAATTTACAGATATTCACGGCTCATGTTTATTTTATTTGTTTGGAATGTAGCTTAAAGGGCGTGTTCACCCTTAAAAAACATGTTGGTTACCTCCCCCTAGCCCCAACTGACATATTTAGCACAGTATTACATGTATTATTAACAATATTGTATTATATTATACATAATTTAATAATTTATGCCTTCATTCTGGCAGAGTAAGCTGTCTCCTCTCTCTGTGCAGTCAATCAAGGCTGTGACTGCTGACCTCACAACCAATGCTTGACTGGCATTTCCCCTGTTGCCTCCACTGCACATGCTCAAGCTTATGAAAAATCTCATTGAGCATACGAAGGAGACAGATACATTTGCCAAAACGGAAGAAAACATAGAATTTAATATCTAGTTACAAATGCATGCAATAAACAGATAACCTGCTTTGGTTTAAAGGATGGAAATTCCCTTTAAAGAGAGAACAAAATATCCAATACTCATAATTCTGCTTTACTAACACATAATCGCTGTCTCGAAAGACAGTAATGTGAGCGGCTTGAGTAGCTGAAACAGGAGTCAAAACAAATATCAAAGTTGGGTACCAGTAAGAGTTCAGTCACTGTCACCGACTTCCAACTTTTTTCTTTGACTTTGCCTTTAAGATAGCACTGAGCATATATCAATATAAAAAATGGAGATTTTGTGAGTTATTTTACTTCCCTATGACAATGTTATTCTGTGAGTTAAGCCAGACAAGACCACCCATCATACAGGAAAGAACAAGAGAAGAGTTATTTGTTTATAGTAGGGTGTGTCACACTGGCATTAACGTTATCTTCCTTGCTTAAATATTGCAATATTTCATTATATACAGTCATTAGCAATGTTAAAAATATCATAGCTCTAGCATTTTAAAACCAAAAATCACAAAATCTGTATTATACAGTTTCTAGCTTTAAATAAGAATTTCTTTCTGTGAACTTTGACTTGATTTTTCCATTGATAAGAGTGTCCATGTAAAACTAACTGAATGGCTGCTGCTTCCTCCAATCAGTCTCCTCACACTATTTTTACTATGGTTAATGTTCCAATCCACAGCTAGAAATGGCCCATACTAGCTACTGAGGGAAAATTGGAAAGGAAAGGGAAAACGTCAGTTATTCATCAAGACAAAAAAATGTCTTGAGTGGAATTCTGTCCAAACCCTTTTTCTTGCCAAACCAAGTAGCCTCTATAGCTTATATTTCCAAGAATCCAGCTTCAGCTGTACCACTAAATGAATATATAACTAAACCACTTAATCTTTTTATATTATTTTCCCAATTAGTCTATTTGACAAAATAGCATAGCAAAAGAAATATGGCTGGGAAGTGTGTAAAAACATATTGGGCACCACATACAGTATTTAGAACTTTACAAAGCAATCACTACCAACAGCGTACAGCTTACTACTACTTTTACTTGGACACCAGTGAAGTAAAATATTGCTACAAGAAACGTTTGCAACTAAGGGGTTGCTAGTGACCAGCCCCCACTATATGACCTGCGCACTCCGCCATGTACCTTTATTGGAACACATGCATTCGCCATTTTTGGAATGGATCACATGGAAACACATTATGGGCTATTTGCCGTTAGCCGCAATGCAGTGGTTCCGGTCTTATAGACCCACTTCTCCATTAACTATGGTTTAGGGCAACTTTAAAACCGGAAAAGTGGTGGCTACGCAGTTTCGCAAAAGGCACCCACACAGTGCAATTTAGCAGTTGCACCCTTTCCTGGGTGATTTTTTTAATACCAGCTGATATATGCAGTTAAATTTACACTGAGGGTTACATCCCTTTCAGGGCCAAGGCCCCACTTAGAGGCACAGAAATCACAATCTGGGGAATTTACCCAAAGCTGCAATTGTTTGTCTAAGGGCGATTCAGTTTCACAGTTGTGGCTCGGTAAATCCCACAGAAAGTGTTCTTGTGTCTTTAATTGGGGCCTCGGCCACATAATAAATAAGCGAATGAAGTAAACAATCTAGCTCAACCAGACAATCAAGGGTAAATGCTATTAAACATGTGTGAAAATATTTTGACCCCATTCTTAAGGTTCGTACACACGCATGATGTGTAGGAACGAACGTTTCAGCTGATAATCTGGCCTTGTGTAGGCACTTTATCGGCTGAAAAGGACGTTAGGCTGGGGATTGTTGACCGACCGGCCTGGCATGTCTCCAAACAAATGACCATTTTGGCCAATAAAGTGTTGCGGGTCGGGATCCGCTATCGCACGTGTGTACGTACCTTTAGTTTCCAAATCAAATGTGATTAAATGTATACTGTTATTATACCAACTAGACTTGTTAATAAAGTTTACAATTCTGATCAGCAATTAATATATACACACACACAAACACACTACACATCCAGATAGGCCTCTCTGTTTGGGGATCACATCAGAAACCTCTAATATCGGGTACCAATATTTTAAGTAGGACTAACTAGGCATTACTGACAGCTTCTGCGTTCGGTTAAAGGGCAAGTCCAGCCCCAAAATAAAAACTTACATTCAGGTAAATTACCCCCCAAAACCCTAAATGACAATATCCTGAAATCCTGCACAATGTCCTGTTGCCCCTGTTTCTGCTTCCTAGTTCTTCTAGTTAGCAACTGTTAGTTATGGATTTGACAGTTGACCTCACAGCCAATGACTGAATGTTAATCCTGTCTGCCTCTTCTGAGCATGCCCAGGCTCAGTACAGGTTTCTAAATTGCTCAGTTTCCATGAGGCATCCAGAAGCATAGCAGGCATACAGTAAGGAATTCAGAGGACAAACTATGATATATCAAGATATTTTAAAGAGGCCATTCTTTCTAAAAGATGTTCTTTTGAGGGTGGAGTTGTCCTTTAAAGGCTTTTTAGGCTCTATTGCTGCAATGAATCTTATATTGACAAACACTGTAAGCAACATGGAAACTCCAATGTCTTTATGGTGCTTATTTAAATTGAACATATACAGCCAGTATATCTATCCTAAATCACGATATACTTATTGATGAAGCCAAGCATGTCTGTTTCCTTAACAAACCATGTGAAATGAAGAATGTCCTTGTGATAGCACTAGTAATATATATTTTTATTAATACAAGCTGCTTTCATGGGTTGGCTAATGAAATGAGTGAGAGAATTCTCATTGGAACGATCTTGGACAACAGACCATTTGTCTGCATATCTCTTAATTTCTTCATTCAAAAGAAAGACCTTGTTTTCCTTTATGTTTCCCTCAGACATTTACGACTCTGTATTTCCATCAGGCTTTAGATAATTAATATCTGTAGGGTTCTCTGGACATTTCCCATGAATACGTTAGCATGTGATAGCCACATGTGGGACTGGCACATTTCTGGCTCAATGATAAAGATAAGGAGAATTATTGAAGGCTGTGGACAATGCTATTTTATATAAATTCCACACGTACCCTGAGAAAATGTCACTAAATGCGATCTAGTCATTCACTTCCTGAATTCCAATAAATTAGTTCCCCCTTGTGTTTTCTTTTACCATTTAAGTGGCGAATGAGAAACCAAGGTTTTATATTTCACTTTCTCCCACAGGAAGCAGCAAAGAAAGAAGAGAGCAGCAACATCTACAGAAATCATACAGTGGAATATGCCAAGTCCAGCTTTGCCGGTGCTCCCCCCCTCCCCATCGCCTGTAGTGATGGGAAATCTGCCAGAGAAGGCAGTGGCAGTTTTACAGCAAGACAGGGAGGACACTAGAAGAGACATGTGACCAAAAATCTTTTCATCCATGTGCCTCAGCAATGTCCAACTAATCTTGCTTTATTTATTTATAGGACAGGAAGGCCGTCTTTAAGCAACACAGAGAGTTTGGTATAAGGCAACTTACTCTTTGCACGGGCTTATTATATCAATTATCTGGCAAAACGGCAATGTAGAAAGATTCATTTCTTGCCAGTTTACATCACGGTGACCATCATGTGTGAAAGGTCACTGGAGCTTTCATTGTGGCAAACAGAGACTTAACAAGCCCAAACTAGTCTGGAGGCCTGCAGGTCATCACTGAACAAGCCTCACACCACAATGAGTAAATTGCCGTATACCAGGTGCTGTTGACAGAAAAGCTGTGCTTAATAATGTATTCCTTTGATGCCCAGTAGCCCCATTTGCTCTGGAGACCAGGTACATTACAGGAGAACTTATCCCATACACAATAGAAAAAACACTTCCAACATCAATCTGACATGGGGCATAAAGTATGATCAGGCACACCTAATACTCAGATACATTGTAACATGCCTGATGTAACACTCTATGGGATACGTTCCATTGTATTCTAAAAGTACTTTGCCATTAAAATGTAAATCACGTTGTCTAATTCCCACTTGATTGTACTTCATAGTGATCCGTTTTCCGGAAAGATGAAATGGGAAAAAAATATAATGGAAACTAAGGACAACCCTCATGTGCCACACACAATATAACACATTACATGCAATGCAATGGGACATAGTCTGAAAATTGTATGCAACATTTTAATCCAGTATGTGTATTTCTAACAATGTGAAACTATGATTCATTGCATCGGAAATAATAACCTCCATGTGGTACAAATCCAACTTGTGGATTACACAATATGGCAAGCAGAGACAAGACTTAAGTAGGTAATAACACACAGTACTGACATACCAGCATATCTCCTAGTCTCTTATAAATAAAGTAAAGATTAGTTATGCTTTCATTAATAAATAGTGAGATACTAAACTCACTAGTAAAGGGCTTCTTTGATAAGTTTACCTTCAGACTAATAAGGTTTTTTTAATTTATAATCATAAGCATTAAAAAAAAAAAAAAAAAGACAGCTCTGTGATGCTTTCTTTATAAAAATTTTTTTAGCAAACTGGTAGGAAACACAGCTCAGGCAGCAGAGGAAGGAAAAACCAGAGGAAGGCAGGTATCCCACCCCTCCGGATAGTCCGGGAGTCTCCCTCATTCTGGGGTGGTCTCCCGCGAGACCACCCCAGACTACCAGACTTGAGAGAAGACTTGAGTCTCCTCCCAAGTCACGCTCCCACTTTCTAAGGCCATGCCCCTAACCCCTCCCTAACACCACCTCCCACCAACCCAGAACATGGCCATGCCCACTGTGGCCAACGTGGCCATGCCCACTGTGACATCACGCCCGTGCCATGCTCGCTTTTCCCACCCTGCCCGGAAACCTGAAGGGGCAGGGTGGGATGTTTGGAAAGGCAAAACAAAACCCAGCTTCCTGACTCCAAATGGCAATCGGAAGGTATGCCTGGATCAACTAGAACTACAGTATATATATTACTGGTAATACCAGTAACATGCCATGATTCAGGTTGAAAACCCTTTATCTGCAGCTGGATGGGTGTATAGAGTTGGAGGAATGGATTGCTCTTGAGTGCTTGTGTGGATGCTTTTTTACATCCTGGTCACAAGGTTTGAGTTATGCTGCCCATCTTCTATATTAATAAAAGGCAAAGCCCTCACTCACTCACTCACCCATCACTAATTCTCCAACTTGCTGTGGAGACAGACGGCTTAAATTTGGCAGGCTCATTCATTGCACCTTACTTACAAAAGTTAAGCAGGTTTCGTTTCGAAATTCCACCTGTAACGGTGAGTATCTGACATTGCACAGACTTATGGTTACCTAGCTTTCAAGCTATACAAATCTAAATGGTTGGTCCGATTTCAACCAAATTTTGTATGCATATACTCCTTTTTTTTAGGGTGGGGGTGAATGGGGGGGAATAGAATTTTGAACTCCTGCACACTAACGGCTGGACTGATTTTTACCAAAATTTCAGGGTGTGTGCGGGGACTGGCTGAGGTGTAAGGGGAAGGGTTTGGAGGGTGGAGAGAGAGGAATAGTGGGGGGTATTGGGGGCAGACGGGGAGGGGTGGTGGAGGTTATTTTCACCAAAATTTCGTAGTTGAATAAAAAATATAATATTAAACTAAAGTTAATGAGTGTTGCATTATCGTAAAACTTATTGAATTGTCTTTCTTTAATATATCAAGTGCCGAGTGATTACAGCAATCTTGATACATTATTGCTTTCTTACTAAAAAGGTAATTTGAATACATCTCCGCTGCGAAGCGCGGGTATTTTGCTAGTACACTATGAAGTTACACTTTGACATTCACTCCACATCAGAACAACCTGGCCCAACATTTTTGTGATGACTTCCGATCACAAAATGATTGGGCAAGTTGACTGCTAAATGAATGACAAAACAGCTATTGGTTTAAGGTTACCTTTAGACATTTACTAATGAGATTGAACCTTGTATCTGAATGAACAGTAGACAAAGCTGCAAGCAAAATATATTTATTGTACTGTAAAACATAATACAGAACATTCTGTAAATGGCAATTTTATTCAGACATACGATTTTTATATGTGTATTAAGAGCTACAACTAAATATTTTAAAATAAAACTATAGAAGTACATTGCAGAATTTTAAAAAGCATTATAATGAATAATAATGATTAGCACCATCCAGGAAACCCTGGTATCCAGTAGTTGCAGTGAAAATGGCAAAAAAGGATGCTTCCAACCCTGTCATGTACTCAAAGATATGTATCTGGCTTCTAAAGAGATAAAGTTACTATTATATGAAGAAGGAAGAATGCAAATCTAGATTAGGCAATGACAATTGGATAATTTGATAAGTATGTCTTTAGGTGCCCACACACTGTAGTTTACCTTCTGATGTTTGCAGGACCACCAGAAGGTGAGAACCTCAGCGAGGAAAATGCAGTCTTTAGACATCAGATAGATTGGGTTGTTCACCAATGGACGAATGTCTATTCAATCTAAGGTCTGCCTAGTGTGTGGCAAGCATTACAATGCCTTTGACAGCCTAACATTAATTTGCCTATACATTAGGAACTCACTTTTCGATGTTCCAGCAAAAGCTTGACCCGTTCTTTTTTGGGACAACCTGTGATTGCAAAATAAATGGGCTAGAATGGACCGTTGCTGGAACATCGGATTGTAAGAAATCGCCAGCGCAGAAGATAATAATATATATTAGAAAAAGTAGTGTATGGGCACCTTTAGCCTGATTACTAAATATAGTACAATCGGTACAAAAATAGACTTGAAAGTGATCTATAAATAAAAAGAGTAAATAAAACAATCTTGATGAGGCTGATCAAAGGACATTTCTTTTGTGCATTTTCATATTTATACATTAGAGAAATATTCCTTATTTTGTGCTCTGGTTGGAGGATTCCCAATAGACCCCACAAGGTGCTGTTTCACTAGTTCAATAAAAGGCTTCTTTTGCCTGGACCTGTAACATAAAAAGCTCATGCTAATACCTGTAATGTTTTTTGTGTCAGGTTGTAGTGATAACCTGAGGTTCTTCCTGCCACAGTATTACATAAGAGATATTATGTACAACATAGGTGGGGCTGCAAGAGACGAGAATACTTAATTAGAGGTTAAATCAATCAAGTTCCCAGTTCACTGACTAAATATAGAGGTAGGCCTTGTTTTTTTCCCAGAAGCCCTTCCCTGTTTCATAAAGTGAACAAACAAGATGTAGATTTGTATTTTAATAAATAAGAAACTATCATATTAGTACTAATTGCATAATTGTTTGGAGAGATTGTCTCAATTGCAAATAATACAGAAAAAGTACGATAATTGCAGAAACAAAAATATCAAGTTTGAATGTTCAATGTGCTCCAAGCAAAGATGCATGTCTGTTTTTAATAACCCTTTACTAAATAGTGTTACTGGAAAGTCTGCACATGTGCATTTTTTCATTATGGAGAATAAAGTTTAAGAGTTTTATCAAACACATTCTAGTGTTCGTATCAGACAGCCGCACACATTAGTATCCTAATAAAGTTCTGGAAAAACTTGCCATGTATTGCCAACAAATGACACTATGACACTAGAACATCACAGTGGCAACATTAACACAGCCTTGCCATTGGTCCCAGAATGCACCAAACATGCCCTCCAATAGAGGAATGTCCCGTTTCATTTCTTCATGTATATATAACAATTTTTGTAAAAAAATAGGCAAGGGTTTATTAACCAATAGATATTCTGTCCTACCAAACTAGATCTAAAATATATGTAAGGCAAGAGGATAACCCTCTAGTTGATATTGCACTACAATGTCAACAACCACACAACAGCCAGTTGTACAATGTACAGTCATAGCTGTCATCATAGCTAAAATAAACCAATACTATGTAACCTATAAAGCTAGGTGGGTGTCTTGAGAAATTGGCAAATCTAGTTTGCTCCTGCCAAGTTACACCTCTTTTAGATATGAATTATTTGGCAGATAATGGAAATGTGCTGTTCTAATGCTATGAAATTGAAAATTTCCATTGAGCCCATTGGGGAGATTCTGATAATTATAATTCAAAAAAGTGGCCATACACTGTTATTTCTGGACAACTGTCATGGCACCTATCATTTCCTCCAAAATCCACCACAAGCCATAGATCATCAATTGGCAGAGCACTATTATCCCACATGCTACACAGGCCTGATCGACTCATTAAACAAATGATGGCATCAATGAAACACTATGGGATTACCGTATATACTCGAGTATAACCGAGTTTTTCAGGCTGTAAAATCACCTGAAAACTTGGACTTGGTTTATACTCGAGTCACAACTTACCTTAGCATTCCGGCAGCCGCACAATCTTTCTCTGTACTGGCCCGCCGGCCTGACGTCACTGCCCGTGCCAAGCCCGGGCTGGGCATGACGTCAGGCCGGCGCGCCAGTACATGAATAGCGCCCGGATGCCGGAATGCAGAGCAGAATGAGGATACTGTACCTTCAATGCTGGCAGGAAGCCCTTGGATGAGGAAGCCCTTGGATGGAGGTGGATGGAGGAAGCCCTTGGATGGAGGAGAGCCCACAGGTACAAACTGAACTGGGTGGGAGGGTGAGGGTGGCATTCAAGATGTTGGGAACTACAACTCCCAGCATGCTTTATTAGCTGGGAGTTGTAGTTTCCAAACATCTTGAATGCCAAGTGAGGGTGGCATTCAAGATGTTTGGAAACTACAATTCCCAGCTAATAAAGCATGCTGGGAGTTGTAGTTTCCAAACATCTTGAATGCCACCCTCACTTGGCATTCAAGAAGTTTGGAAACTACAACTCCCAGCATGCTTTATTAGCTGGGAGTTGTAGTTTCCAAACATCTTGAATGCCAAGTTTCTACCCTCGTTTATACTCGAGTCAACAACTTTTATTAGGATTTTTAGCTGAAATTGGGTACCTCGGTTTATACTCGGGTCGGTTTATACTCGAGTATATACGGTATGCTATCTTGCATTTCAACATTCCAAAAGCCCATTATACACAAATGTTTTTTAGTTTGCCAAATACAAATTAAATGTCCAGTTGATAAACATATAGAAACCACTACCGGTAATTAACTTAGGCTGGGTAAACACTGTAAGATATTTTCGTCTGAACCGACCAAAAGTGCCGTGTTTTGGTCGGTCGGATGAAAATATCAGAACATTTGTCCGGAAAGACTGCTCACTAGTACCAACACTCGTCAGACAAATATTTCCTGGTGGAATCCAGCCTTACACTTTACAAGCTACCAGTACGGTAAGTACTGCTGCTTCATTCTTTCAAGATCCTTTGGCAATGCAAGCTATATCCTGCCTCTGTCCTTCCCTATTTAATTACCAGGATCCAAAATATCCATTCCACAGAAGGGCGGATTATGAACCTAAACCATCATTTTCGGATTCTAAGAAAATGCCATTTAAATAAGCATCATCTCTAAACAAAGCTTTCCTTTTGTCTTCTTATGATCTAAATATGATACTGTTTGACCTCATTTATGGGGAAAAAATAAAAAAGAATGGCAGCAAAATTCCAACTTTATTATCACATTAAGCAAATTCAAATCATTAAAGAAAATATACAAATCCCTAATCTACTTTATTCCTGTATATCAATATATGGGATTAATCCGATAAAATAACGCAGAGCACCCACTTGGTGGTGTACGCATTGCAAAATGGCTAAACTTCAGGTGAGTATGTTGCACATAACTGAAAATAACTTCTTATTGTGCCCCTGTGTCTGCGACCAATTCAAACAAAAATAAAAAGAAATGAAATATGTCCTGAAAGGTATTTTAACAGGTGGAAATATCTCCACTGAGGCCAAGGCACACATACAATGCACCAATTCGAGCATTATCACAAGCGATTTCTGTGCATTGGGGCACGTTTTTTGCTTTTGCGCATGCGTTTTTGCTATACAAATGCAAACGGACGTGTAATCGCATGTTCAACGGAATCGCAGGATTTTCACCGAGAAAACGTGTGCTCAAACCAAGAAAAAGTGCTACTGTGGCCCACCCCTGAGAGCTTAAACTCTGACAGAGGATGGAAATCCCAAATTTCCCCACACATGAATGCTCCTGACTATGTGGATAATGCATTATATTTACGTATAACTCGAGTATAAGTCGAGATTTCAGGCTGTAAAAACAGCCTGAAAACTGAACCTCGCTTATACTCGGGTCAGTCACTCACTGTGGAGGAATCTGGCTGCCGCATTTACCGATGGTCGCATCCACTGACGTCACTATAGGCGCCAGGAAATGAGACCGGATTCCTCCATCACAGTGCATGCGGCAGCCAGATTCCTCCATCAAGTGAGTGATCGGGGGCCCGGACTCTCCTTCAACTGTGACAGCACCCACAGCACCTGGAAAAAGGTAGTCTGCATAAAAACTGTGTTGTACTGTAGCGGAAGGGTGGGTACTGTAGTGGCAGGGAATAGGGTTTTACTCCTGGGGGTAGGGGGGAGAGTAAGGGAGTCATTTGGGGCGGGACAGGATAGGTAAGGTAAGATAAGGCTGCATAAAAAGAACTGTACTGTACTGTAGTGGAAGGGTCATATTTTCTACCCTCGACTTATTTCGAGTCAACCAGTTTTTACTAATTTTTGAGGTAAAAATAGGTACCTCGACTTATACTCGGGTCGACTTATACTCGAGTATGTACGGTAATAAATGAACAATTCAGGAAGGCCAGCCTAGATATACAAACAGTACAGGGTTTTCTACAACCAAAAACTTTCTTTCCTTTTACTTTTGAAATCAATACAAGTGTTTTTATTGTCTCTGGCCTATAAATTCAATTCTAAACTTGACTAAACCAGATAAAATATGGGATAACTTTTGCAGGTGCAGTTCTTTTCAGGAAAAGTCATCTGTAGGTCGATTATTAATTAGCATTTTGTCATAGGTAGGTAGATTATTAATTAGCCATAGAATTTAACACTGTCCATCATCATCAAGCTATCAAGTGACTACATAATATCATAGTATTGACCTCTTCTAACTCTCATATTACTAACAGGGAACTCACATTTATTTGGGAATAGCTCTTAGCCTCTCAGCCAATCACAGATGTGGCTGCTGCTGGCAATTTCCTGTAAGTAGAGGACCGGATCAGAACCAGTGGAACAAAGCTCTGCAAGTACATTACTGATGAGTTTTTTTAGCAAACAAACATGGCAGTTGGGGATGGGCTAGGGTCCCCTACACTACAGGAAAAGTGTATACTGAAGGTGGAGATACCCTTTAAAGGAGAACTAAACTTAGATAAACCTAATGTGAAAGTTTTTCTCCCCAGAACACCTACACATTGTAAGATTATTCTCTAGTAAGTTGCAGTTAGTACATGTGAGAAATAGATTCTGTAAATAAGAAGGTTTTCATGTTGTTTCCAGTACAAACCACAGCCCATTACCGTAAGTCATCAAAGAACCCCGCCCTCTGACCCCAGTGTTCACTGTCTCTTTGCACAGAGTATTTTCTATACATCAATATGGAATCCCTGAAAATACTTTTTCTTTTATTTATTTACCAGTCAGTGTGAGTTGCTGGAAAATAAACTGCAGGGTAACAAGCAGCTTTCAAAGTCTTATCAGGGACTTCCATATTCCATTTTTTTTATTCTTTCCTTAGCAAAAGATAAATATTCCAAATATACCTGGATTATCTGCTTATTCAGTGTTGGTTCACCAGGTAAGGCATCAGTATTAAAAAATAAACAGTACATTAGGTCACAAGTTTGAATCTTCAGGCTTACCTTTACTTTTTGTTTCCATTTTGTTCCATGTAAAAGATTCTACATGTACAAATGATCTATATAGTATCTCTGTTAGTCTAGAGGAAAGCGCTCTTCTTAAATGTAGAGTAAATGCACAGGTTGCAGGTTCTATTCCCCCCAAAACTTCCTTGTTTTGACCTGTTGAGCACTACAGAGCATGTGCCTGTACACAGACACTTAGCTGGGGGTTTACCCAGCTAAGTGTCTGGTAAGTGTTTACTAGTGGTCATAATTTCTACCCACGAGTCAATCAGTTTTTACTCATTTTTCAGGTAAAAATAGGTACCTCTACTGATACTCAGATCACCTTATATTCAAGTATATATGGTATACTCTAAAAAAAAACATCAAATTTTCAAAAATTTTACCTTTAGATACAGCAAATCCCACTATACTTCTTAACTTTTTTTGGATTTTAAATCTAAGCTGTAGATTTTAAGAAATAATCATTTAAAATCACATCATTTAAAGGGAAAGACCTGTCACTCCAGAAGCAGAAATTATGTGCCCCACCCCTGACCCCTTGCTAGTATCTTTGGCTGCCTGCCACCACACTTTCTGGATCAATTAAAGGGCATGTCCACCCCAACCTAAATTTTATGTTGTAGGAAAATGCTGTAAACTTCGACATCGCAAGGTTTGTAGCAGCCAAAGATGTCTCCAAATGTTCTTACCAGCCTTTGTTTTTCCGCTGCCTTCTGCTTAACTTCTGTGCCTTTTCCGTGCATGGAAGTCAAGCAGGAGGGGCTCGACCGGCATCTGCTCCTGTGATTGGCTAAGGCGCGATGCCTAAACATTACTAAACACTAACTCACTCAACATTAATAATTTAATGACAAAGCAGGCACAGATAAATATGTGAGTACCACCATTTTACCTCTCTCAAATTGAAGTTTTAGATAATTAAAAGTAGTTTGAGTGAGTATAGTGACCCTTTAAGCTATAAAACAAGTTTTCTAATGACATACCAAATGTAAAGCAATGCAATGGCAGACAGATGACTAAGGTAGGAGGCACATCCTTGTGATTCTCTGTCTGATAAATTTGTTACATATATATGATTATTCATCCAGAGGTTTTTACTATTCTTGTTTTACTTGGCAGCACCGTTTATTTAAGCAATTTTAGGTAGGAGAAAATACACTACCAGAAATATTCACACTAAGTAGACCATGGAAAAACAGTAAAAAGTATTGCTGACTGCAGACAGATCACTTTAAACTGGTTATTATTTAAATGCTTTAACTGGACTTTTTCTGTCATGCGACTACTGTCCTTATACAGTCTCTCTACAGTCCTAGTGTCCAGCCGCATTACATAATTATGAAGATGATTCTAGAAAACAAGGATTTTTACATATTTCAAAAAGAAGAAATAAAAATCATAATAATTATCAGTTTCCCAAAGGGAAATCTATGTATATTATAAATGTTAAAATGATCATTTATTCTTTTAGTGCAGGGATTGGGGAAGGACAGCAGTCGGCTTATCTTATAGCTCCATACGAATATTTTCATCCTGACAAAGAATATAAAATAGCCTTATTTTGTTATATATGGCACCGGTACCAACATGGTCTAGATGGGTCATGGGTCAAAATCCTTTGGGGTCTATTAGTGACAATATGAAACTATATTTGCTAGAGCTCTATGTGCTCATTTATGTAAATAAGGAAAGGAGACTTCTGGGTAATTTCCATGGCAGCTCTCAGGAAAGCTATACCTTTTAAAGGGTTTTCACAGCATTCCACAAGCAAATGCAAAACCAGAGTGCCAACTACAGATCGGTTAACCTGGAAGTGCTGCGGGCATAGCTAACGATTTTGATCAGTTAGCACGACTTAAAGCCTCGGTTTGTGGCGGCTGTGAGAGTACCAGAAGAGGCACAGGAAGAGGAAAGGCTGCACAGCTGTTTGCAGCTGATAGCTGGCATTAAAGGGTATGTCCAGCAAAAAAGGTAAGTATGTTTCTAAAGGTTTTAGTTAAGAACAGGTGGTAAATGCACTCTCTTACCTCCCGTTCTTCAGTAAATCTTCCAGGAGAGGAGGAGACACTTATCCGCGGACCCTCTTCAGCGCCAAAATCCCCGACGCCCCCTCGCTCCTTCACACTGTGTGCGCGCATGCTGGAGATGCGTCGGAGGCGACGGGGATTTCGGCGCTGGAGCGGGTCCGCGGGTATGTGTCTCCTCCTCTCCTGGAAGATTTGCTGAAGAGCAGGAGGTAAGAGATAGTGCATTTACCTCCTGTTCTTCACTAAAACATTTAGAAACATACTTAATTTTTTTGCTGGACATACCCTTTAAAGCCTTACGTGCGGGTGAGATTCACTTATTGTCTCGCAGCCTCTGGTAAATCCACTATGGGAGATTTGCCCAGAGTGCATGTGGGTGGCTCTGGGTGAATCTCCTTGCTAGATTCCTATTACTAAAATACGGAGCAGGGTTTCCAATTAAATCATGAAACTTGGGGATTACACAGTCTAGTTGGCCCGGCCTTTGTGGATTGTGCATACTAATTAAATGCAAGCAATATCTTCTTCACAACCATGCAGGAAACATGGGCCTGATAAATAAGTTAAAGATAAGATTGGCAGGGTAATGTTGGCCGTACACTGGCTCAATGTTACATTGATTCAACATTCGATCCAACACAAACTTTGTTTCGAACATAACATTGACCAGAGCTGTGGATTTACTTTCTAACATTCCCTGGAACAATCAGACCTGCCTGTATATTTTGGCAGTTTTCGGGGTCTTCAATGGACTTCTTAGTTGCATTTTTTTCCCGATCATTTTATTGATTGGTTGCCTGTCAGTTCCAAAAAATATGATTAACCCATATATATATACAGGGTCTTGGATATTTACAACATATTTGGTAAGTTTCAATAAGACTGTCTACAGCACAAACTTGCTCTGTGAAAGAAGAATTCCAACATTATTTTCTTTAACTGAACAAATAAAACAATTATCATTTCCTAAAAAAAATTAAATAGTTTTCCTTGGCCACAAATCTGGATTGAGATTTCTATCAAAGCAAAAGAATGACTAATGCCTTCATGTCTGTAAACAAGCCTGGTGGGCTAAGATACGGAAATAAAACTGGCCGGTAATTCCAACCCCATATATATTTCATTTAAGGCTTTGTGAACAAGTACATCCTCCTAATATTTACCCTATCTAGTTTTGAATGCTTTGCACTCATCCAACATAAATTAAGTGACTTTAGGGAACCGAATCTTAGCACACCGTTAGCCTATATTCACAGTTAGAGAATAAATAGTAATTCCACTGTGCGGCCAAAGCTTCCTTCTTTTCTCTCTGTTGCTTTGTTTAAGTGATGTACTGAAACTTTCTGTTTAGTCTACATTTTACAGGCTGTGGATACTGGGAAAGCAAAAATACAGTTAGTGTTAGCAGTTAATGCTAGCTTCTAGAATTGTGCAAATAGCTCCAAATATTTCACACACAGTTAATAATATCACATACCACAGGCAGCATGACATTTGTTGTTGTTTGCTTTAAGGAAAATGTAAACACTTCATTAAAAAGGGGGATACAGAAACCACAGAAGCGTTATCAGTGCCTTTATTTGTAACAGAATAGTCTATAGACAAGGATAGAATAAAGGCATACACCCAGCTTATTTAGCATATGTGAAATTAAATCAACAATTGTGTAGCCAATGATCCATCACTGGTAGCTACAGGTTTGTTTGGTTAAAATTTCTAGACTCTTACCAGCTGCCATCCAGAATGTTTATGCCTCCTACAAAGCTCACACACCCGCAAAGGAGATGTCATGGGTAGAAGCAGTCATTGACAGGGTCAGGAAGGTGAACATGCCCTATAAAATAGGGAGCCAATCGCAATCCTGCCTAAGGCTGTGGCCCCACTAGCAGCGGACAAAGGCATGCACAATCGGAATATCCCGCCAAATTACCTCTATTGAAGCACATGCAATACAGACCAAAAATGGTGATCGAATGTGCTTAGATAGCGCACAAAAGTGCAGCACATGTAGAAGGGCCCCTTCAATAGGCTACCACAGGCATGCACAATCAGATCACAAAACTTGCACATGTGCATTTTTACCACTAATACCGGGAGATGCAATATATGGTAACTGCAAAACCCACACTCACCAATGGACTATTAAGTTAGCGAGGGGTTTGCATTCTTTGTGCACTGCTATTTCGCACATTTTTTGGAAACAGTGCAGCACAAGCGATGCAATAAATTTACCACAGATTTTTTGTGCTAGTTTTTAGCATTTAAATCACCGCCTTTCTAGTTGTGGATTTAGAGCCCTGGAAAAGTTAGTAACTTACTGCCTGCATTTCCACAATGTGTCAACGGTCACAAAGTGGTTAAAACATAGCACGAACGGGTGCAGGTAGGTATTGTATTGTGACATTTGTTGCCCCCCAATAGTGTTGTTTAATAGCAGCAGTCAGCCTATGCACTTACACAAGTACAAAATATTCATCTATAGTGTATGTTGTTATACAACCTATACTAACAAGTATATTCTTTTTTAAATAATGCAAGATTCTGTGCACGGCCAAGTTCACCATGTGCTTATTTTATGTTGAATCATTTGCACCATTGTCCCTCATGTTGGTGCACTACTGGCAGATAATTTACACCAAAAAAAACATTAACATCTGTTTCCAAATCCCCAAAATTAAATTAAAAGGGGAATTTGTAGAAATCACCTGTATAATAGCCATAGAGCATTTCAGTCTGGTCTAGTCTCTGTTCCAATTCTTACGTCTTCATTTTTTTGTAGCATTCTTACAGGGCGATCCACCAACGGACGCACCACTCCTGTTTTGGAGTTTATATAACTTTGGTTAGGACTTAAAGTCCTTCATTGCAGCAGCTGCTTAGTGTTTTGGCACTTTTAGCGCCAGCTAACAGCTGGCATTAGAAGGGCCGAAATAGAAAAATGTTGGATAGCGAAGCTCCAAGAGCTTCTTGCACCGGGTTGCCGACAGCAGCTCTAGAGCCATGTTTATTAAATGACTATGGTGTATATTTTTCTGACTTAAAGCCCATAAACTGCTGGTTGAAATGATGTTTCTCTTGCCTTTCTAAGCTGATCCAAACCAAAGATATATTTGGTCAAGTACAATCCTTACCCTCTTTGTCACCTATGATGTATCACAATGTAATCAGGATTATTAAAATACCTATAAGACAATGTATTGATATATATACATATATATGCTCTATTGCTAACCACAGTGCCCGCTGTACCTAAAGTATCTATAACGCCAGCATGCCCCCCCCCCCATTAAACATCATTTTGGTACATTAGTTTTGTATAAAGAAGACGAGCTACAAAATGTTTTAGTTATCTACCCACTAGGATCACCATTGCAATCAAACGGTATTCAACTTTTATAAAGTTCTTTTAAAGGGGAACTGTGGTCCAAAAATGGCTTTAGGTAAATTGAATTGCTCTCCTGAGAATTTTTGCAATTTATTTTCATAGTTTTGAAGATATTTACATTTTTGTGTGTGATATGGCAGCAGCATCAACAGGTCCCCTGCACTTCCTGCTTCCTGCTCTGAAACCATGTCAGTGGATGACAGTCAATCTGTCCTGTGTCTCCTCCTCCCATTGCAAGCCCCCTGGCCCCTCCCACTCATGGACCTCATGGACCCTCCATTGGCAGGCCCCCCTTAGCTCCTGCCCACTAGTGGGTGTCTTAGCTCAGCCCACTTGTGGGTGCTATGGACCTGTCCACTCACGGATGCCGTGGGACACTCCCTAAAGAAGAGTGTGTGAAAACAGCCATTTCAGGCAGAGTGAGAACAGAGTGTGAACAGAGTGAGAACTCTGCCTGAAAAGGCTGTTTTCACATAGTGAGAGAGTAGGGCTGTAGATTCCCTTACCTTCTCTGTGGGGATCTTCACACAGCAGGGAGGGGGAGGGACTTCCTTTCCGGTCACTGAAGTCTGAGGCTGTGCTCGCCGGCGGCAAGATGGAGGAGCAGCCTTAGGAATGTCACATGTCATCCTCCTACCCATTGACTTTCTGGTCTGTAATGTCTTTATATCTAGGGCTGTGGAGCACGTAGACAGGTGGTTGATGGCTCGTTTAAAAAGGTAGGAAACTGGCCTTTCATTTAAACTCAACTTGTTTGTAGACCAATGTTCCCCTTTAATACTAACACATTTGACATATGTAGGTATGTCTGTGTTTGCATGTCTGCCAAAGATGTTACAGTTCAATTGTAGTAAGTTTGGACCATAAAATGAGGCTGCAAGATACACAAACTATTGTAAGCTGTCCAAAGGATAAAAGAACTCTCAACAAAATATTTCAAACATATTTATTCCTAGCTGGACATTTTCCTCAGCTGTGCAGAAAAAAAACATGACCAGAGGAGACAAGCTGTGCATTAATATTACCATTTCAAGAGTTTCTTTCCACAGTGCTAAATTACACCATTATTTCCATTCCATTAACATATTTCCATTGTGTGCAACAAAACAGGAAATGGGAAGCACACAGTTAAACATGCAATATTTCCCCCAAAACAGCTTCACATGCAAAAAATTCACACGTACATGGACATTAGCTGTAAAGAGTGAGAATTTAAAGCAAATATACAGATAGAAATGCTACATATAAAAAGAAAAGCGGATCCCCAAAAGCAGATAATGGAAGAGGATAAGTATCTGTCAGTTGACACATATCCTCACTAAAAGGTAAAATACACCATCTAAATAAGCTTAGGGTGAGGGGGGCCAAAAGGAGCAAAAAGCCCTCCACAGAACATAAAATGAAGACAGAACCTTCTTATAACAGAAGGTATCTTGCAGTCTCATGCTATATGAATAGCATTGCACACAAAATCTAAGAAACAAGGAGTAATTGACAAACTGCAACTCTCTTCAAGAGGCGAGAGAGCAACAACCCTGAGAATGCCGACTGTATATTCCTAATTTACATTTTCCACCTCCTTAACAGCCGAGGGATGGGTGTTGTAACCCATTAACAGATGGATGGAAAAGCATTTGTGCTCTCAAGGACAGATATGGAATTTTAAAGATGGGAGGCCTGGACTGGCTGATGCACAAATGTTTAGGATCCATCCAAAACCAACAGACACATAATATAAAAATAATCTTGTGCAGATGCTTGGACTTCACCTCTGTGCATTGCCTCCCATGGGGTAGTCTTCAATCCCTCACTCACCCCCTTTACAAACATAAACCCAGTCTCCCTGCTGTTCCCTCTGATGGCCAGTTTTTCAGCCTGACTGCAGAAATACTTTACTAATGGCTACTCTGAGTACAGCATTGTACATTACCCCCTCCCATGATGTTGGGATATGCTGATGATGACAGATTGCTTAATTTCTAACTCTCATAAACACAAAGAATTCCATGGATTCCCTTACATTCAAACAATTTACGCACTTAAGAGGGCAGTAAAAAAACAAAATCATGTACAGTCCCCCCTCCCTCAACTGTCATGTTCCTCGTTTGACGTTTTGCTGTGCATGCGAACAGACAAAGGTATTTGCATTCATTTCCTTTGTTTGCAGCAGAAATTTTACTTGTCAATAAAGTAGAATATAGCAGGCCATTTTACGTCTATTCATCTATTTATTTATCTGTCAATCTGCACATTTTTGGATCCTACCTGCCCTTTTCAGCTCAAAAAGGAACTAGTTTCTGGATAGCCATACACGGTCCAATGATTTACAGATCGGATTTTTGATTTGCCGAGAACAATCGAAAATCCCCACCTTGCACCGGCTATCCTACTTAGATTTCAGTTTCAAAACTCGTTCTGGTCTGGTTCTGGTAGATAGGGTTGATTAAAAATTTTCCGTCTTGCCCGATCAGGTTTCTTTGATAGATCGGTCAATCATAAACACAAAAACATGCCTTCGATAATCTGATTAATTTGATCGAAGTCTTCTGAATATCGGTGCCGTGCATGGGGGCCTTAAATTATAACCCTCTAAAGTGTTTGTTAAACTATGGGAGCAATAATAGATTTGTGGTGCATATGGTGGTTAAGCAATTTTAATCAAAGGAATAGGCAAAAAAAGACAGACATGCTTTTTCTTTGCACCTCTGCCTAGAAAAGTTCAGCAACCCAGAGCCAGAGGAACACCTTTGCTATTGAAGCCAGACTGCTAGTTCTATTAATGAAGCTGCCAGTTGAGATATCTCTTTCTTAAACTACACACTAGGTTTGTCTATCTAATGTAGATATAATGAATGGACGCTTTATATTTTTATCCACTTACTCAAGTGTGCCTTCCACTCCTCTTTCTACTGTTGTTTCAACCAGTTTGTCGTGTGAAGTGAGTTCTACGAGATCTCCAGCTATCAGCAATCTCATTATATTTTTTCAATTTTCAGGTGTCCGTATAGATGAGTTTCCGAAGACAGTTAAATGTTTCTGCCCATTTTGAGCCTGTCATTGAACTAACAATTGCTGGTGATCCAGATACAAATCTAGCCAAAAGAAGCTATCTGCACTTACATACTGTAATTTCAAAGGGTTTCTAATGACAAACTAACCTTTTTAAATGATAACTTGAATTAGCAAACATACTTTCCACTGGAACACAGGACTTATTGTTGCTAATAACAGACCTTTCTATATAAATGTAGATATTGCATTTTCAAAAACATCCAAGGACACTACTTCAAACGTGTGAAAGGTAGTATACATATAAACATTCCTTGTACCAAATCAATGGTGAAATGTAAGAAAACTATGTGGGATTTTTAGGTTTTGCAGCACAACTTTATAGTTGCCTTTATGCTGACTATACACTAGCACACTTGTCAATAGTGATGGCACAGTTCCTCGTTCGCGAACGGCGGATATCGAGGATTTTCTGGTTTTCCGGCTTCCGAAATTTTCGGAATTACGAGGATTTCTCGTATTTTCAAGAATGCGGGAAAATACGTATTTTCGAAGAATCCTCGTATTTTCGAGGATTTTTTCATTTTTTTGTGGGTCCGCTCGCGGATTTTCGAATTTTTTTCGAAAATTCACGGATCCTCGAGCGGACAGGATTTTGCGAAGTTCAGACAGCTCTACTAGTCAATTGATTTAAAGTTAAAGGGAAAGTGTATATTATGCATACCTAGTTATTCTACATATTTTCTTCCATTTTGAAAAATCAGTTGAATGTATACCCTTTGCTAAGCCTTGCTGTTGACATCAGGAAGCTGACATTTCAGGTTCCTTCTTTACATAATGCACACTACAGTGGAATGTTCCTAACAGTACCGTAAATTCTACCGATTGGCTGTTAGATGGGTCAAACTTGCTCAGATCTGCTGATCTCTACTGACCCAGCCCATGACTCAGGCGCTGGGTCATGGGCGGGACCATGGTGGTCTCTATAAGGGGTCCTGCAAACAGGAAGTCAGTATTTTGGAAGCATTTATTTATACACAGACAAAATGCTGAATGGGCAGTTTAAGGTCATTAGGATAAAAAAATACTGCTCTTTTTTTAAAAAAAAATACTGCTCTTTAATAGATTTGTAATATAAACATAATCAAAATCCTTAATTGTCCTGTATATATATTAACTTTAAATGCAAAAGCAAATGACTTACCATTGCAACATTTTACGCACCACATTAAATTTGAAAATAGACCATCACTTCAGCATACTATAGCCCGTACAAAAGCACTCAACCTGCAAATTAGCAAGTCGGCTAGATCAAGGATTTCTTCCATGATTTCCGATATCTTTCAGGCATACAATAGGAAGTATATTGATTCCTATTTTAGCTAAAAGGCTGGAAAGCTCATAACACAGTAGCTGTATAGAAAACCTTTTCACAAACCACTTTGTAAATCAACGGAGCAGAAGAGGTCATCCAGGCCAATTTAGATATTGCTGTATTACAGTAAACTGTACCCTGAAGTCTGGATAAATGGTAGAATTAATGCCCATTATGTCATATACCAATCATTTTCTTTTTGAGGGGTTGTTCCAAATATTGGTGGAATAAGTTCCAAAATGAACTAAATCTGAACTGTGTAGTGACTTATGTTTTTTGAAAAATAATAAAAGTAAATCAGGGATGTCAAACAACGTTGTAGCATGTGAGCACACACATGCTGCACAATCTCTTTTTGGGAGAGAAGGGTAACTGAGATTTTCATCTTTACTCCATTACAATGATCTTTCTATTCTCCAGGAATGCTACCATTATAATTCATGTCCTGCCAAGAAAGGGGGAGGCAGGAGGGAGAATGCAGTCTTAGCTGGAGCTGTCTATTTCTAATAGGGAATGGACACATCCACTGAGCAATCCCATGATGGAACACAATGCAGCCATTGGAATGATCATTGAGACAGGAAATGCACCATAACTTACATCTTGAATCCCTGCACCATTTGAGTATTGCCAAATATCTGGTAGCATATTAACACTTACAGAGCTCTAAAAAAACAGATGTTGTTCCTTTATTTATGTGCTGTAATATAAATATAGAAAATTCTAGTGATATCTTGCTATGTAGTTTAACATCAACTATCAACAAAGTGGGGTTATATTGAATGTGAATAAAGCTGTTTATCCTGCAGAACATTTTGGAGAGTACAGCAGTTGTATCTTTGTTCCCCAAATAGGCTTTGGAAATTGTACTTATTCAATATTCAACATATTCAACAGTTACTAGATATTTCTAGTATACAGGAATGCCGAAACCTCGCCTTTTAACATTTTCCAGGTGGAGATGAACCCTACAGCTTAACAGCAAAAGTAGGGTAAACAGCTGCAATTTCTTTATATACATTTTTTGACAAGAGCGCCAAGCTTCCTGTTTTGTACAGGATTCTGATCCCAGTTCATTAACCTTTTTGGTTTCCAATTGGTGAATCTGTGGGTGTAAACTGAATGATTCAAGCACCAGGCAGGGAGACATATATGTAGGGTAAAACCTCTATGTATAGCTTCTTATTGTATTTTTTACTATGTAGACATGAAACATCTTGTTCAACGAGTGGAACATATAAAAACTGGCAGATACAGCTACCAAACCAGCCATAAAAAAAGGCTGACGAGTTTCATTCAAGCATTTTAAGAACATTTATGTATTCAAAAATCTAAAAATTAACTTAAAAAATGTATATTTGACAGAGAGGCTTAATTAAGCAGACCGGGGCTGACTTATTAAGGACGTTATTCAATAAGAGGTGCGCAATTTTGTCTTAATCTGCAGCAACCAATTTAGATATCAGTTATGTAAAAACTAACACTTAACTAGGCCAGTAAAAAGCTATCATATGATTGGTTGAGGCAAATTAACAGTATAGGTAAATGTTTGTATTTGATATAGTGTAGAGACCACCACCCCCCCTCAACCCTAAACACTAGGGTTATAACATTAAAATCAGCACAGAAACGTTCCCTTGGCCTCTGCCTTTACGGAACAGGGGCCGGACCGGCAGCCGCGTCTGTGATTGGCTGAGAGTTAGGCAGTTAGTGGGTGCCGAGGGAATGAGATCAGGTTAGTCTATTTTTGGGCTCATTTTAAAGTTGTAACCCTAGCATTTAGGGTTGGGGGAAGTCCCCTACATTATATGAATGTTTTGGTTTTTTTTTTAACTGCAGCGTGGAATTCCATGTTCCATTGCCCTCAGTTGCTGCTTTTTGTATGTATGATAACCTTGTATACTGATTTTTGGAGGGCGAGTTTCCAGATCCAGTGCTTCCTGTAGAGTTGGATTCGTGAGACAACTAAAAACTACTCATCCTATCCCTTAGGAAAAACTAAGGCAGCAGCTGTTGGGGAACTGAAATATCCAAAATAGAATGTTTAAATTAAGACTTCAGTGGATTCCATTCATTTTTGTGTCATGGTGTCTGGGTTCTGCTTCTCTAGCTTGGCCTATGCTTTTAACTGATTTTAAACTTTTAAATTGTTTATGCAGTAATTCAACTTTTTTTAAGCCCTGTAATATCCCTCTAAGGCCTGTTATAAATGTAATACTTTTTATCAGCCTGATAATTCTGATGGGCAGTTCTATCAATCGACATACCAGAATAAAATTTTTTAATGCTATTATTTTAATATTTTAACCCAACCAACAACACGTTCTTCAATTGGCTGTTATTTTCAGATATGTCTGATCGTTTGACACAGACCGATTTTACACATTGGTAAGGAACATTTGGTTGTGTCAAAAATTACAACCCATTGCCGGTATTGTGAAGGGTGATTAACTGGAACGAAATATCATCCCTTGTGTACCAGTCCATAGTGTGTGTCAGAGTGCTGAACTATTTTCCGATTCATGAAATGGCAGATTCATGAAATGAAAATGAAATGTGTGAAGAATTAGTTCCTGTTTGCATAACTACCTTTAATCCTGTGTCTACGTGATTGTTTATTTTAGATAAACGAGAACTAAAAAGTCTAATTATACCTTGTTCCCTATCTCAGTAATTCAAACACCGTTGAATGAAAAAATCCTTACGTTAACTAAAATAAATGATCCTTCCCCACTGCCTGGTTGCAGGCATTCCACATCTCCCTGAAGTTAAGTGGGACTCCCTGATATTAATAGCTGATCCCTGACTCGCTGAAATTAATTGTAACTACTTTGTTATTTAGAGTGAGTGGAGCGCAAATATTCCATAGTTTATTGGAGGAGAGTGAGAGACAGAAACATGCAATGGACAGAGTGAGTCTGTCACTCTACTTCTACTGAGATAAGCTTGGGGATCAGCACTGTCTACACATGGTAATGAGTGATTAATAGGGAGTCTGGAGTATGCATACAGATTTGTTTTTCTAATTGGTTGATTATGAGAAATGTTGTTTTTGCATAGATGGCTTTATTTATTTTTGTGGGGGTTTGGGGCAGAGGTACCTTCTTGAAATTAGTTTTTGCAGGGTGGGAAGTGTGCGCTGCACGAACATTACCATCTGCAAGGAGTATCCTGTAGAAATGTTATAATGCCAGGAGATTCAGGGTTATCTTCCTCTACTTACAGTAAGGCTGAGGCCACATTAAGCCAGATGGTAACAGGCTTGCCCTGCGATCCACTTAATATTGTGCTATCAGAGCACGAGATTCATAAAAAAATGGTAAATCGCATGAACTTTGAAAAGTGGATCTCAGCTCAGCAATATTAAAATTGGGAATCCGGTGCCCTTTCTGGAAATGGCGCAGGACTAGTTATTTGAGTGAAACTAATCTGCTTTTCATTGCATGTCCCATAGTATCTAAAATTGTAATCTAAGTTTCTTTTCAATGCAATATAATAGTCTAAACATGTAATTCATGTAATTATTTAAAAAATAAGTCTCAATTACAGGATAAATGTTATAACAAACCCAAAACCCTGTAGACTTAATAATTAGGACGCATCTCAGCATAATAAGTCTTTCAGACACAGGAGAGGGTGGATGACCTGTTTGTGCAGAAAGCCCCTTCCTCTTACAACAAACAACTGACTACTGTGTAGAAATGTAGACAAAGATGTGCTACAGTGTGTTATCAATGAGCTTTGATGGAACAAAACAAGTCAGTCCACATATTTTATGATGAGAGGCTCGCTGAATACAAAAAATAGGAGGAGACGGTAATCATGCATTAATAACTATAGAAAAAGGAGGTTCAAGGCTCTTTAGGTACATATACCACAGGTGTTTAGTAGGGAAATTCACCCAGAGCCACAAACGCTCTGGGCAAATCTCCCATATCAGATTTACCATAGGATTGCGGCTCTGGGTGAATCTAAACCACACGTAAGTATTTAACGCCAGCTATTAGCTGACATTAAATACTTACGTGAAAGCCTGGCACAGCCTCCGGTAAATATGCTTGCGATGGCTGCGCGAGAGTCTCTTCCGGTTCTCGCACAGCCCCTGCAAACCGAGGCTTAAATTCACGCTAACCACTTGTTAATCAGTTAGCGCGACTTTAAAAGCAGGAGAGAGCGTTGTGAGTTATATATCTGTACAGCTTAGAGCTACATTATGGTGCAGGTTACAAAAAGTCAGAACAGAAATCTCATTTCCTTATGGGTGCGAACTTAGACCAAGAGATGTGTGCATATGGGGCTTGTACGCAGGTCACTGGGCAGTTACTACCAATTAAGGGGTAGGCCACACTAGCGCAATTTTCGTGCATTTCCGAACCCATTTTGCAATGCATTAGCACATGAGAATCGCATGCCAGTGGTTTTCAATGTGGGTGGCCACACTTAATGTGCTGCAGTGCAATCGATTTACAAAGTGCATGCGATTACCATTTTTGTGGGAATTGCATGTGCTCTGATTATTGGGCCAATAATATTAACATGCTTGAGACTGCATGTGACTTCTCCTGAATATCCATGTCAAGAGTCCAGCTAACTCTATGTAAATAATTATGACTTTAAGAAGCAAGTTCATCCCCAAAACTACCATAGTAAGAAAACTGAGACATGAGGCAGCAAAATGATGCTCTCCCTTCCCTCTGCCTCAAAACATTTCTGCTTCCTTTTAACACTTTGCAAGCTGTCTTTTTTTACAAGCTTTTACATGCTCAGAGAAGACAGATGGGGGAATAGCTTTCAGTCATTGGCTGTGATGTCATCGGTTACATCCATGATGCAGGAAGGCAAAAAGACAGTTAACAGAACATCAGACAGCATTACAGTTTAGACTTCCTATTAACTATAGCCCTTTTGGGGCTTGGGGAATGATTTCTATATATATACAATTTTTCATTTGGGGGGTGACAAGAGATCTCTACTGAGTAACTCAATCAACCCAGGCGCTGGGTCAAGGGCAAGACCATAACAGTCCCTAATAGGGGTCCTGCAAACAGGAAGTCAGTATTTCGGTTACATTTATTTATACACAGACAAAATTCTGAATTGGCAGAGTCATTGGGATGAAAAAATACTCCTTTTTTTTCCTGAAAAGTATATGAATTTGTACTGAACTTCCCCTTTAAAGGATAAACGGTATTGCCTCAATGCTTTTTATTTTTTTAATTGCTTTAAAAAGAGTAAAGGTATACAGCCCTCCCCATAGATTTTTTCCTGATTGAGCCTTCAATTAGCCATGCTGTGAAGGGGGCGTAACAATTCTATCTGCCTCTGTCATTCAAAGCTAGCATGCTAGAAAACACTCCTCTACCCATCCTTGATCAGCTTGATTATGTAGGCTGTATCCTAGCAACATGACATTTCCAGTTTGTTTAACTGGCAGAGGAGGAGAAGAGGTTGTAACAGACATTCCCACCAGCCAATGATGAGTGGTATGTTAACCATGGCCCTGGGCCCTCTAGGAGGCGGGCTTTTAGCATTCCTCTTTGCGGTGTGATAAGGGAGGACAGCATGGCTGTAAACGTAAGTGATTTCAGCTGCTGGAAGTGTGGACATGTAATGGGGGTGATGTTGGTTTTTTGATATTATTGTCCTTTAAAGGGACAGTTCAGTGGAAATTATCAATATGTGTTAAATTGTTAGTTTGTGTAATGCCTTCTTAGTTACTATACATATTCTCTCCCATTTTGAAACATCAGTTGATTTCATACCCTTTGCTGTTCCCTGCTGTTGACATTAGTGAGCTGACATTTCAGGTTCTAACGGTCCTTCTTCTTCCCAGGATGCCCCACATCTCTGGAATGTTCCTAAGAGTAATTTCTACTGATTGGCTGTTGGATGGGTCAAAGATGCTCAGATCTCTACTGATCAGCTGAATCAACCTCAATCTCTACTAGGGGTCCTGCAAACAGGAAGTCAGTATTTCAGTTGCATTTATTTATACACAGACACAATGCTGGATGGGCAGGTTAAGGTCATTGGGATGGAAAAATACTGCTCTTTTTTCTGAAAAGCCTATGTATTTGCACTGAACTTCCCCTTTAATACCATTAGCATTGTTCCAGAATGAGGCATTCAAATGCAATGACAGTTATTTTTATGGGTTGGGCTCAATTCATTTAAAGTCATTTAAACCTCTATTATGGACACATGATACCATGGCACTCTCCCTTAAATAGTGAATCATGTCTTTTCTGTTATCTGCCTGAAAAAACAGTAAAATGGAACATGAAGCAGAAGAACCTGATAGTATATATTTGTGTGTATGTTTATCACTGTTATATCTGCCTGTGTGCTTTCCAACTGCATATACACATCCAAAAGAAAAAGAACTCTCAGGACTTGCACTAAAAGTTTCAGAAGTTAATTTTTGTTTGTGAAGGTTCTCATTCATCCAGGTCATGGTATATCTGTTGTATTCAATTCGATTAACTGGACTTGAAGTTTAATTCTTGAAAACATCTTCAAGAACTAAACTTCAAGTCCAGTTGATCGAATTGAATACAACAGATATATCAGAAGTTCATTCAACATCCGTATTACTGTTAAAGCAAGCCTTAACTACAGCAAATCCCCAATACACTACAAAAAAATAACTGGAGAAGATGGATCCAGATGAAGGGAGGGTCTCCCCTGCATATGTCAGAGTCCCAAGGAAATACCAGGGGCCGGATAACACACAGACAGCTCCTACTCTTCACTTTTTTGAACTTTAATCAGGCACTTCAAGAGAACCATTAGGAGCTGAGGTGTAAGGTTAATATTTTTAAACACTACACAGTGGGGCCAGTAGTGGGTTAAATTTTAGTTTTGTGGCGGACATGCCCTTTGATATGCTTCACTGACTGAAATCTCTTGGTATTTCTAAGGGCTAGGCCACACTAATGCTTTGCGCCAGCGATTGCGCATGCATTTGAAATTTTTAAATGATAAAAATCGTGGCAAAGCAAGCGCAATCATACCAAAATTGTGTGTGATTGCGTAACGCATTAAGTGTGGCCAGTCCCTCAGGAAGGATAGAGTCACTACTTCTAACTCCCATCCTTCTCTCTAGCTTGTGGACTGAGCAACAAAATTAACCATATGCACTACAATTTGACACATTTCCCCTCACAGTGCCCACGCTCCCAATCGGACCTGCGGGAAAAGCTGTCAAGCTATATTACGCACAGCTAAATTTTGTTGCTTCCATCCACTAGAAAAGCCATCCTATATTTTATAAAGCAGAAACAGACATGCCAAGGGTAGCACTCTAATTCTGCAAACAGCTCCTTTAATGCACAAAACAGTGTGGCAATGGTAATAACTAGAAACTGTTGTCTTTTATGCAGATTGCAGTTATAATGATTTGAACACATCACAAATCAGTCAGCACAGAGGCTGGATGTGTCACCCACAGTTATGCAACCGTTAAAGTCATGTTCAGTAATTGACATTATATCATAAAATTACCCTATTACAAGTGGCTTAGTTGCTGGAGTGAAGGACACGAATACCATATTCCTATTTAATTCCCAAGAGAAATAATGTATGAGGTGTTTATTGGCTGTGAATTATGAAGACAAGCTTATCAAGTGCAAAGAACAATGCTTGTTTTCTGCATAGCGGATTGTAACAATAAATAGTTGTTTAAGCACATAGACCTTGAGGGAGCTGTCAATGTAGACAACCACATTAAAAAGCCAATGTATTTATGTATATGGGTAAACAAATGCTAAATCATGTAAAAATAACCCAAATCAGTGATTTTCAATTAAAAAAGCTTTACATGCTGATTTTAAACACACAAGCAGGAACTACATTAAATGGGAAATAAAGGGTAAAAGGAGAATTATACTCCTCAACCTAACCAATCCCACAGCAACAGGACCTAAACTGCTAGGGCTTTGCCCAGATCATCTGTACCCAGTCTCTGAAGTTGTGCTTGCGATCTGGATCTGTTTCTGTCTGAGACCAGACCTGGTACAGAGGATCTAAGCAAACTGCATCAGTGAGGACCTAGCAGTTTAGTTCCTCGCCCATGGGTACTTTTAGGGGAGGAGTGGTGTTTTGGAAAGTGAAATTGTCCTTTAAACAACACCCTCTTATTTGCTGCACCCAAAGTGAGCGCTCAAACTACTATAGACTTACCTTTGGGTGTACAGCAGAGTATAAAGTAGATTGCGAACAATCTTCATTTGTAAGTGCTTGGAGTGCAAGCCCAAGTGTGTGAACAGGATCAAATCGCCACTTAAAAATAGGATTTTCACAATATCTTTTGTTTTTAAGAGTTTTTGTATAGTTTTAAATTAATAGAATTATTGAATACTTTTTATTGCAGTTTTTAGGGTAGATCCCCCATTAACATGATTGTAAACAATTGTAATTGTTGCTGTTTTATAAGGACCAATAGAAATTACAAAAAAAAAAAAAAAAAAAACACTAAACTAGCATATAAATACTTTTGTCTTTTAATCCATTAACATCTCTTGAACTGAAAAGCATTATAAAACAAAACCAACAGTACAGACTATGTGACTAAGTGAAAAGTATATATGAGGGATAATGCAGAAACTACATTTAAAAGCAACTAGAATCCATCAACAATTTTCATTATTATGTAAAACAAGAGGCCAATGGCCAAGTGTAAAATTGTAAAACTTCAAGTGAATATAAAGGGAAGTGTAAAGGGCAGTGCTACTGTATGCCGCACATGTGATTAGGCCTTCAAACAGACAAAACTCAACTTACCTGGAGGGTTGAAACTGCTGGCAGAGCAGATGCCTGATACACACCTCAACTTAGACGTCTGGTCGGTCGGGCTTGAACGGCCATTTCGGCCGATAAAGTGCCCATACATGGGCCGATTATCGCCCGAAACGAACATTTACTCCTAACCTTAATTCCTACAAGATCAAAATTTATTCACAAAGATTAAGGTGCTGAATTGTGTTCTTATCTGTAAAGTTTACATTTTTAGCTTTAGTTCTCCTTTGAAAAGAAGGCATACTAGAAACATGATTAACTATTACATTTCAGGAGACAGTGAGATACATGTATTTTGGCAATACTACTTGATATTGTCCTTAATAAAAATGATTCTAGAATATCTTTGTGAATTATTTGGAACCAAAATGTGTGCTTTATAAAATGGATTAGCCTATACTATAGGTATGTGGATGATACATTTATACTTTGAGAGGGAGTTGAGGCTGAATTACTAAAATACTTTAAACATATGAATTTGATACATAACACCATAACACCTTGGGTGTTAATGTATTAAATAACAGCAGACCTTTTGATACAAGTATGTATGGAAAACCTACTGACAAATGACATATGACATATCCACCCAAAATTTTCAATAGTTTACATTATTACATAATAGTAAAAAGGATTTTATCTGTGGACAATAATTATGAACATAAAAGAAAGGGACCAAAAGCTAAAAGATTTATGCCAAGAGGAAATCAAGAAGATGAGATCTTCGTTACTAAACAAAAAATTAATCAACCAGTTAAAACTAAAGCTGACAAAAAAGACCAGTTTGTGTTTGTTAACGCTATAAGAATAAAAAATGTCATGTTAAAATATTGGGACATTCTAAAGCAAGATATATTATGAGATTGCAAGATAGTTCGTGAAAAACTATTTATGAACCCACCCTTATTCTTTTACAGGAATGAACAAACCTTTGGTAACAGATTGGTTACCCACAATGCATTAAAACAGAAACAGCATGTTAATTTCTCTGTCAGAACTGTTTACATTATAATGGCATTTACAAGGGGGCTTCTGTCACTCATCTCCAAGATGACAGAACATCTAAAGCTGGGTACACATCAGCAGATTCTTCATCCTGGCGGACAGTTCGGCACTAGCCAGTGGTTGGCCAGGAAGAATCACTGTCGGTTGTGGTAAAAGTAGCCGTGGCAGTTTGTGCAACCAAGCTGATTTCTCAGCGTGTCCAATCAGTCTACAAATCCATGCAATTTTTTGACCAATACACCGAAATATCAGACGTCAGCCAGAAAAATTGCATGTCCACGTGGTCTGTATTATGTAGGGAAAATATCCTGAGCTGTTAAAACACAATCGTATGAACACAAAAGCAATATTCAAACAAACCCCCCTTAGTAGTGCATTATAATACTATGAGCCATACTATGCAATACTATGTCCTCCAGGTCAGATGGACAATATTAGAAGTTATTAAAATAAAAGCTAGAAGAGACATGGAAAAAAATTACGCGAACACTAGTGGTATTGGAAGTAGTCACTGAAAATACTGAAACCAAAAAGGTTTATATAATGAGTAGTAGTACTTACTACATTGCTATTGATTAAATACACGTTTATTTTTATTTGCCAGTCTCTCTTTCAGTATCTACCCCAATCCATTGGAATAATTTGAATCGAAATGTGCAGGTAGAGAGCTTTTGAATGTTAGTTAAGTGTCCAAATTTTGTGTCCATGTATTTATGTATCTAGATTGGGCTAGTCTCCATATGTATGTTTTGTATCACACTGCATACTGTTTACCCTGCTTTGTATAATATTGGAAGATTTACTTATTAGATAAGTGGTAACACTTGAATGGGTTAATAATAGAGGTGTAACCTTTAATTGATAACTTCACTTTAATAAGATAATAATATAGATTTAACCGTTAATTGAGAACTCCATCCACTGAATGGTATAAAGCTATTGTGAACACTTGCATGGCGATGTTATAATGGCCGCTAGCCAGCCAAATTAGTGTAAAACCCACGATACACAATGTAGTTTTGGGTTAGCACAGGTTTTAAACTAATTTTGCAGTGTCAGTGCCATTTCCAAAGTCTACAGGCATAAACCCACGATGCAGTAAGTCTCGCAAACTGGGGTTTTACTTCATTGTGGGATCGTGGTTACGCCAGCAAATTAAAATGTTGCCCCCTTGGTGTTTGTAACCTCTGATGAAGGGAGGCTTTGACCCCTGAAAAATTGGGCTGTTTTTTGTCTGATTGATTACACAGGACTTAACCCTATAATCACCTGCAACCTGAGTGGCCTGCAAAATTGGACTTTATTAAAGGGCATGTCCACCCTTAATAAGAACTTTTGACATATAATAGAATACAGTCCCCCAGCCCCAACCGCTATAAAAATAATTTAAGAAAGTGCCCAGATGTTTACTTACCTTCTTTCTCTCCTCCAACGCCCGGCCTTCTGCTTGCAAGACACTGCAAGCAGGGGGCGGGACCGGCAGCCGCGTCCGTGATTAGCTGAGAGGCAGCCAATCACAGACACGGCTACCAGCTTCTCAGAATGCCGGGGGAGAGAGGGAAGGTAAGTACAGTTCTGGAGACTTTCTTAAAATACTTTTTTTTGCGGTTGGGGCTGGGGGAACATATTCTATTAAATGGGCAAGGGGTTTTATGGTAGGGGGAGGGATAGCAAATCGGGAGGGGGAGAAGGGCTGCAGTACGCATGCCAAACTTCTCCCAGAGGCCAGAGTCCTATATGGACTCTGCTATCCTCCTGGTGGGCAGTTTTTGGGACTTTGGGGGGGGAACGAAAGGACGAAACCTCTTATAAACTGAAAGATCGGGGCTGGTGAAATCATTTGACGGATCATTCTATGATTAGGAAGCTCCAAAAATTTGATCTTGACCAAACCCCGCATTTATCGTATTGAAAAATTATTAAAACGAGAAGATTCGGGGAGAAAATTTATATTTTGTAAAGTGACGGATAATCCTGAAGTTTCTTCTTTCTTGGGATCCAAAGAAAAACAATTGTCGACTGTTTAGATTATGGAGTGGATCGTTTTATATAACGTTGCCCTGCAACGCTTCTGCCAAACTTTATCCCGAAAACACCATCGGCTGATTTACCAGCTAAATTAGCAAAAGCTGTTCTCTTTCGTGGACCTTACGAAGTGGCTTAGTAGAGATTCAATACCGCTCATACATGGAATAGTCTTTTGAGGCTGGAGATGGTGTTTTTTTACAATCGCTAAAATGCGAGCCGCATTAGAGAACTTTTTTGTTTAATCGGTTTTACGTATATGCAATGAAACTGGTCAACAGGCATTAATCACAACAAACTTGAATTTTTAAAAATTCCAACCGAACACTTACCGACTAAGATACTCACTAGTTTGAAAGAGACGTTCTTGTACTAAATCGTGACTTATACACATTTTGCATGCCCAGTAACAAGTTACGCAAACATATGGGGGTTGCCGGGGTTTTTACGCCCTGTGGTCGAAAAAAACCCATGTTAAAGAGGCCGTCGCAAAGCCGTTTTAGACGCTACAACGAGTAGTTTTTTTGCCTGGTTTGGAACCTTTCACGTTTTGTTTTAAATGGATATGATAGCAATAACAAAAGAGAACAGTGTTTTTAATCTAAAAAGAACAACTTTAACCCCCGATGTAAGCCGATTTCATACTCATGTTGTTATATTCGAATAATCAACACAACTTGTTGGCGATAGTTATGTTCAGCTTTTAAGAACTGTGGAACTAACTGGTAAACAATGGTGAACTGTCACACCAAAGTAATAGGCAGGCCTGACTATATCCTGATCTTAAACAACACTTTGACCCCATACAATTCGTACTCACGGACCAACTCAACCTGTTTAAATTCAAATCGTCAAAGTATTTTTCGCGACTTACACTTTAGACGCTCGAAGTAGACGTATTAAAATGATGTCCCAGAGAGTGTAACGGGAACCCATTACCTATTCACATTATTATATCAACAAGCAGGCATGTCTTGGAGGGTTCCACGGCTCTGAATTTATGCCGGCTCAGGTCTGCGGGGCTCTTTCGAGCCTCTTCCCGCAGGGTAGTACTTTGTTTAGAAAGGCGTTGAACTGTAAAAAACCGCACGTAAAACTGCTGCTAGAAACATAGCCAAATATGCTTTTGTAGCGTATCATCAAACATTTATGAATAACAATAAATCGAAAAATCAAGACCAGGACGGTTTCTGGCTTTGTACTATCGGAAAACACAACGTAAAGCAAACGCAAACTTGTTGGTGTAGTCCCTGCCCCCTTTTCAATAAACAACATAAGCACCCGCGTAAGAGACGCCGAGACAGAGAATCCAAAAAGAGTCGTTCTCGTAGGTGACATCTTCTAATTAAAACGCTATGGCTTTCGTACCCGATTCCTCGGTGGAATTGTGCAAAATCCTCCGAGTTGAACATATTTCAAATACCGCCTACGGCCGACAAGGTTGAAAAACCTTTATGTAGAAGTTCACCTGTTGGGCTTTAGCGGACGTTGCGCTCCCTTGGAAATTTTTTTATCTCAGGGAGCGGCATTTTTTAACGACGATAAACAACACGCAGTTATACTTCTTTCCCGAAACTCGTAAAACCCTACAATACAGAAACTACCAGATGGAGCTCGCGTCGCCTAGTAACTACCCTAAGCCACCCTTTTAATCACTGGACATTACGCTGGGTGATACGTTTGATTTCGCGAAGTGACAACCTATACGCTATAGAGCTTATATGAGACTCCTGTTAATTATAATTCACAAACCTAGCATCACAATTTACTGCGGATTATTTTACAAATACTGACTGGGGTCACCATAATGATCGCGCGCTATCGACAGGGACAATGATGGCTTTAATCAACGAGCACAGTTTTTCAGCCGCGCTAGAAGCGTTTGAATTAATGGGCCAATTTTTTGCAGATATATTAACCAAACCAATTAATACTACAGAATGGCTTGGATCTTGAATATTAAATTAACTAGAAATAGAGACTCCTTTCCTGTCTTTGTCGGGGGGGGTCGGGCGATCCTGAGCATTAATTAAAGTTACAAATACAGCACGCTCGTTGTAACATCAAAGAGTTCGGTCTCACCCGCCGTGAGAATAGGTCACAGCCGCGCTCTGGGTACGGCCTAAATGCAAGTCATGCGATCTATCGCGCCTGTCTTAGGTCTAGCATATAACCAACAGGTTTACTATTCGAACCACGAAAATCTCTTTCTTGGGTAACATTCCCCATTCTCCCCTCTCTCAAAAAGACCGTGATACTCGGCTTTTGTGTACAACGAATCATTTTCTTCTGGGAATTACAGAGAAACCCTCTGAGTTTCAATCATTACAATGTAATTTATGCCGCCTTATTTTAGATGGGCAAAGCAGGTTTCCCAAGGCCTTTTCATCCCGATTTTGAAACAATTCAGCCATTCGTGAATACCTGTCTCTCGTCTATTCGGCAAGCGAAAGCCGACAATGCCTTTATCGGTCGATCGGCTGAATTTTTTAATGGCTTTATCCATGTTTCGCGTATTGACTTATCGCCTGATCAAGACAAGGGGGTCCATTTCCATCTCTGGTTAGAACGGTGATCTAAGAGAGCTGAAATACGCTTGCTGAACCCACACAATCTACTAGAACATGATGTGTATTCCATTACTGAAAATATTATTGAGATAAAAACAGACCGCGAGGTATTGTATACGACTACCATTAAAGATGAACAACATGAATTACAGACATAGTGAAATCGGACTTTTACGCCCTGCGAATATTTCAGATGTGTTCCCATGCTCTCTCGAAACCCAACGACCAGATCGTTCAAAGACCAGCGCTTATATTGTGACTACTGACGATCACGATCTGACAGCCCGGGCACCCCTGTATTTGATTATTTTATGCAAAGAAACATTTCAATATGTTTTTGATAGTTTACGGGTTTTGCCCAGACAACGAAATCTTTCCTTGAATACTCATAATAGATAATAAATTTAACGAGAAATTCTCAGTGAATAAAACAAAAGAATACAAATAGCAAATCAAGCACGCTGCGAGTTCTGTGGCGGACATTCCTGTATCTATATGTTTACATTAATATAGCTAAAGGAATTCCTTTCAAAATGTATTAACGAATATTCACAAATCATTTTAGGAAAAATGACAGTTGTAAGTGATTGTGTACAACAACACTAACATTATGCTGCGTTTTTCTCATTACCACCAAAGTGCGTGCCTCTTTGTCCGTACTAATAAACATGTACCGTACCTTATTCTATTAACGCAATAAAATATATAAACATAGTATCAATGTTTTGCCTGTTTGTTTGCTAAAATGTTTTTTATTTTATTCATTTTATATTTTAAATAATTGGACAAAGACATCATTTCCCCCACTATAGACTGCTGTGTGTGTGTGTGGTGTGTGTGTGTTGTTTTTATTTATCGAGACAATCAGATGATTGCTGTTACTTCTAACTCAAATGGTTAATATTTTACTAAACAACTACTAAAACAAATTTAGCGTTTAAAACACATCTTGTGACATCTTTGACTCCCCCAGGTCACAACCTTGTAGTTACTAGACGAATAAAGACTTGATAGACCTTATTAAGACTTTGTCCTAAAGACAATAAAGGCTTGACCGATGAATCCTGTCCTGTTAAAACACTCTTGTGACACCTTTTACCCCAGGGACGTTGCTAAAGGAATGTCTTTTGAGAATGGGAAATTTCTGGATAGGACAGCTTATTAAAACAACGAAGGACTGTGTGGCATAGTGAATGTTTTCTTCTTTTGTGGGGACAGCTTATACAAACCTAGAGGACCTGGCATAGTTAATTTTTCTGGTGGGGCATCTTATGGCACACACAAATGAGACATGTTCTGTGGATCGCTTATTCAAACACAAAAATGGGAGAAATGTTCTGTGGACGCGCTTAGTGGCAAACAATAAAAGACTGTAATGGAGAAAATGTTTCTGTGTGGCAGCTTATTGCAAACCGAAAGGACTGTGATGGAGAAATGTTTCTTTTTTTTTTTCCTTGGGGGGGGCAGCTTATTGCAAACACGAAAGCGTGATGAACTCGGCATCTTGTTTTTTGTATATTACAGGTACGTTCGATACAAGCTGTAACATTTATTGTTGTTGTAAATTCTGTCTAATTACAGAAAATCATGTTTAGAACCGTTATATAGATAATATTATAGACGATCCCGGCTTCGGTGTCAAAAGGAACTGAGTTAAAACTTGAGTAGTTTTCGACAAAAAATGGCAATCTGGGGCGAAAAGTGGTGTGTTTTGGCTTCAGAATGGCAAGGGACACAGGATGTTGTCATACTATGGGCAGAAAAGTATGTGTCCTACTGTGGGTGGGCCAGGAACAGGAAACAGATGGTTGTCATAGTGAGCAAAAAGAGGGCGTATTTTTGGCCTCAGAAGGGGCCAGGAAGAGGGCGGGGAATGGGAGGAGAGTGGGGGATAAATGGGAGGAGATTGGAGAGAGTGGGGCGGGGCAACCTGCACTTTTGATATTTTGACTAGAAGTATAGGTGCTCACACTACTGATTTACTATTTAGTGTGGATTTTTTTCACTTCTCATGTGGTTGGGAAAGATTTCTAACTTTGAATCACCTTTTCCTTACTTTGATTTCGAAAATCTCCTAGGCGGGAAATGCTAAGAACCGTGCACGCAATATCTGCATGTAATGTATGAAAGAATGGTTTGCCATGCTTCTGGGAAACTAAACAGCTTCCTCCCACTGCTTAGCTACTCAGGAACAGAGACAAAGTTTGATGGGTACTCCGGCTGTAGTCTTGTACCTCATTCCTGTGAATAAAGATTGGCTGATAGCTATTTTAGCCTGTGTCTTATTCTGGTCATAAACTAGAAAACAACACGTTCCAACATTCGCTGTACACTTTAAAGGAACGAAAAGAAGAAAGGTAAACTAAAGCCTGGCAGAATGATTTTAACAGTCGATATCAATTGCCAGGATAAGGACCGTCAGGGGTAAGGTGCTGTTCTCTGTGCTATTAGATAGATTCAGCAATCAACTTCAAATTTATCTAATATCAAAGTGTATAGCCTCGTACCCACCTCGGAATCATTTGCGTACGATGTGCCTGAAACAACGTTAGCAACGTCTTGTTATACATAGTTCTGCCAACTAGGCCTGTCATACTCACTATAGTGGATAGATAATGTTCGTTGGAAGGTGTAAACATGAAGTACGTATTTAAGTGACGTTGCGGAATATCGCTTGATCTTGAAATGTTGCACAGGTGAATATCATTCGAATCTCCATTACACACGATCCGCCAGGCTGATCATCAGAAAAAGCCGATAATAGTCGTGGGATTTGTTGTCTTAGAAGATCGTTAAAATCTTCATTTTCACATGATGTCTCACGATAGGTCGTTTCTTAACGGCAAATCGTGCAAAATTATCTGACATGTGTATGGGCTTAGGCCAGCTCCAGTCCGTCATTTGTCCCTTCAATCTTGTCATTGCATACAGGAGGCGCAACTTACAAGACTGCTCTGGAGACCAATTAGACACTTAGCTAGAGGTGGGCCATAAACATTAATGTAAAAGGTCAATAGAATGAATGTGGGGCTGAACGAGAGTTCCTATTATTGAAGTGTTTTGGCATTACAACAGTCGGGAAAGACAGAAAAATCTGTCGTCGGAATCGACCTCCTTTCTTTTGGCAGTAAAGATGGCCACCGATCCCCATACTGGCGATTGGTTCTGGTCCATGTGTACTGTTCCCATCGTAATGTGCATGACAGATTCAATCAAAAGTTGTCGGCACATTGCGATGGAAATTGCCTTAAAGCGCAAAATATCTAAGCTGTGAACCCCTTCCTCCCATTTACAATGTCTAGGGTACCATTCATTCACACTTGCTGGCCTAGCATAAAAGCCCCATAAGGTGTTTTCATCACTCATCCAGCCTGCCGGTGTCTCCCTATTCACTGTCCCTATCCCAGCATATCCTACAACGCTAACTATAATATTAGACACAGCACCGAGCAGCTGCTTCACAGAGTGACCACAGCGGCCTATGATCTGCTCCGCTGATCCGCCACTTGGAATTCTAAGCCTTAAGCGCAT
This sequence comes from Hymenochirus boettgeri, assembly GCA_019447015.1. NCBI lineage: Eukaryota > Metazoa > Chordata > Amphibia > Anura > Pipidae > Hymenochirus > Hymenochirus boettgeri. The sequence goes on along the minus strand of CM033475.1, from coordinate 170,598,097 downwards.
CATTTCCATAGTAACATACGCTTTTTCCTATTTCCGGTAATTATGCGGACGGAAGTTTAGGAGGTGTCCTCAACAGCCATATTGGAAGCGTGGTGGGCAGTAAAAACAAATTGAGTCTAAGGGTCAAAGATAAACGGGGTGACTTGAGCCATACTGTACTGAGAGTGAGTGGATTTGGTGTCGCGAGGGAGAGTCATGACGGGGTGGAATGGCTGAGGTATAAATAAGCGACGTGATGTTCTAGGGCCTCGACAGTTGTTAAGAGTGACTAGGAGGAAGTAAGAAAGGCAGTGGGCCAAACTCCCTGTCCTGGGATTCGGGGAGGGACCCGGTTCCTGTCACAAGGCCGTCAGCATCTCATTTCCTATACATGATTACGGTTCTAATGGCTATTGCTACTTCCTGCAAAAACCGCTATCACTACTACTACTAGTAACTTCAGCACGTTGATGTGGGTGGGACATCCTCTGTGCACACGGTCTGGGACACGCGGTCCCTACATGTTAATGATGTCTCTAGTCACTAACTGGTTCTTGGTTTAATACCGTAAATAATGTAAAATCCTCAATTGTGTGGTATACAGTTTACCATGCACCATCCTTTATAACTATAGGCTCAGCAGGTTTATATGCTTTCATATATTGGTACTGTCATTTATGTTTTACATAATCAGTACATTCAATATTTTATATGCTTTATATATCAGTAACATGCAATTTATACGTTTTTAACATATAAGTACATTAACTATTTTTAATGCTTTATACATTCACACATGTACTTATGTTGATATGCTGTGATATTCAATAACATGTAATTGTTGCCTTATTATTTAATTATGTTTGTTTGCATTCCTTCTCTTGTTTGTACCTCTGAACTCGTAATGGTCCAGGCTGCAGCCATCCAAATAGTGAAAACTAGTCTCTGTGAATGCTGGGATTTGTTTTTTTTTTTTTTTTTTAACGATTCTTTACTGAATTAATCCTCAGTAGGTGACTGTGTTGGATTCGAAAAAATAACTACATTCAATGCCACCATTAACAGTGGTATTTTGACAATATGCATGTATTCTTATGCTGGAGGCTGACACAAAACCAGCATTTAGATATATAATCTATCTAATGTCTTAAAGACTGCATTTTACAAGCACCGATTCTGCCTTACTTCCTTCTTGGCAAAAAAAGAACGGGCATGCATTCCAGTGGTGGGTGGCCACATTGTCTCGCATTTTTTTTGCAAATCCCATGCGCTCCAATTGTTGTGGGACAATATTGCACAAACAAATTGCAGAGCAAACGGACTGAAACACAACCAGTGCGTGCCTCGCCTTTTTCACATACCACTACTATCCAGTACAATGTGGCTAGCCTAAACTCGTACGACACTGTGATCGCAGGGCCCAGACATACGAATCTTCTTCTTTAGCCGAGTTTCAGTAAGTGGATCATGTTCATGCTGACAAAATAATGTGTAGTAAGAGCAACCAAAAACTAAAAGGCAACCCCACGGTTACTGCTATCACAAACTGCATTAATGGTGCAACGGCATGTTTCGGACAGTCTAGGTCCTTTCTCCAGTCCTTACTATACCACTTTTATTTTGAATTTTATTTCCAGGGACAGAGATCTGGGCCAATCTATAGGAGATGTGGTGAGCTGCTGGTATTTGCTATTGGGTGGACTCGGTAATGACATCAACGATGCCCCACCGAAGATCGTTTTGCTGCCAAACTATTGCCTAATACATTAACCAATAGTTGTTCGATAACAGCAATTCGTACACCTATCCAGGCGTCGCAGGTCTGGCCCCTGCAATCACACCGTGTGTTCGGTCATTTAAATGTGTCTATTTTGTTGTTTTTTTTCCAACCATTACCGAATAGTGGCATAACTTCCTAAAGATCCAAATCGAAGCTACATCTGGTGATTTTTTTTTTTTTTTAAGGGCGACTATACTAACAATAACTTTCTCTCTAATATAAGGATATGTAAGTAAGCTGCTTCGCATCGGAAACTGTCTGTACTGGAAAAGTTCCCTCGGTCAGCAACATGTACTAAATTAGGAGTTTTGCCATGATCGTAAGGAAGATTGGCAGTCACAAACATACTCCCTATACTTTATCTACGTGAGAACGATCATAATTGGGTACCTCCCATCTGTTAAAGATGACAGACCGAAATCTTGTAGATTGGTACTGTGTTACCAGATCTGTCTGTGGTTGGACTGTGGTCCTCTGCTGTTGGTTTCAGCTCTTGAATAACACTTATGATCTAAAGTATCTTTGAGTTTGCCCTTCTGTACCCATATTACTCTGTGTGTACCGCACCTTTTAGTCTGAGGTGTGTTGATATATTATCTAATGTCTTAAGACTGCATTTTACAATTTACACAGCACCGATTCTTTCTTCCCCGACGTCCTGCCCTGGCAAAAAAAATGGGCTAGGCATTGGGCATTCCAGTGTGGGTGGCCACATTGTAATCGCAGTTTTTTGCAAATCCCATGCCGCTCCAATTTTGGATAGTGCAAACAAATTGCAGGCGTCAACTGACTGAAAACAACCACACCAGTGCGTGCATGCTTTTTCACATCCCTACTGTCCAGTTCAATGTTCCTACAGCCTAAAACTTTAGTACACACGTGTGATCGGCAGGCCGGACATACGAACTTTGCTTCACCGAGTATCATAAGTGTATGTTTATTGGTTTGGACAAAATAAGTGTGTAGTAAAATAGGCAATCCAAAAACTAAGGCAACCCCACAGGTACTTGCTATAAAACAAACATTCTTAATTGTGCAACACGACCAATGTTTCGACGTCTAGGTCCTTCTCAGTCGCTTTCTCTACACTTTTATTTTTGGATTTATGTCCGGAATAACATCTGGGCAACCAAAAATCTATAGGAGATGTGGTGAGGCTGACTGTATTTGCTATGGGTTGGACATCGTTAATGACATCAATGAATGCCCCCCTAAGAGCGATTTTGGCCAAACGAGTTGCCTATACATTAACCAATAGTTGTTCGAAAACATGGCATTCGTACACCATCATGCGCAGCAGGTCGGGGCCCTGCAATCCCACGTGTGTTCTTTCAGTTAAAATGTGTATAGTTTGTTTGTTTTTTTTTTTTCCCCACCAATTAAACCGAATAGTGGCATAAATTCTTAAGATCCAATCGAAAGCTACATCTGGTGATATAATATGATAATGTCAGTAGATGCTTCGCATCGAAAACTGTCTTTGACTGGAAATTTCCCTCGGTCAGCCACCTGTACTAAAGTGTAGGGAGTTTGCCGTGATCGAGGAAGATTGCAGTCACACGTACTCCCTATACTTTAATATATGGAGAACTAATCATAATTGTGTACTCCCATCTGTTAAAGATGACAGAAGAACTCTGTTAGATTGGTACTGGTGTGTACCAGATTCTGTCCTGGCGATTTTGGTACTGTGTGTACCAATCTGCGTGTTTGGTTTCAGCTCTTGACTAAAATTATTGATCTAACCAGTATCTTTGAGTTTGCCTTCCTGAACCCCTTTACTCTGTGTGTACCCCGCCTACTGTGTGTACCACCTAGTCGTAGGTGTGTTAGTTGCATATGCCTCAATCCAGTCCTTGTTTTTTCTAAGCTTAGTATTCTATCCTCGCCCCCACCATCTTTAACCACTTCATCTGACAACCTTTTATTTATGAGGGCACCCTGCTTAGTAATCACTAAAGGCAACAAGGGAAAGGGTAATTTCCAACTAATAACAACTTCAACTGCATACCAACTGCTCACAGAAGAATAGTTTATTATAATAATATGGCATTGGCACCCTGATTGAATGGGTGACATTTAAGATGGTTAGATGTCTAGTAGGGTCCATTTAACATACCAATTAGAGTATTTTCTATTGGTTGAAGTCTTGAATTGACTAACCCTAAAAAAAGTCTAGATTGCTAATAGAATTATCTGGTTGAGTGTCAATTAACTGGAACTAGCCCAAATTTAAGCTCGTAGCCATTATCGCGGGTGCCATGCTGTGAACGCACATGTGTACAAACGCCCAGTTTTGCGCACTATCTGGTAAGTGTATGGACGATCGTATGGCATTGTTGATGATCTGACCCAGTACAATCATCAACTTTGCCTGACCAAAGAGACATTTTGGCGCCCAAACACTTACGGATTGTTTGTCTGAAACGTGCGTTTGTACATTGCTGGTCAGGCACCAACCCCACTACGCAGTCATGTGTGTGTACTTATTAAGCACTAATCCTAAATCAGTTTACTGAATTCTGTATTAAAAACCAAGGTGGAGTCCCTAAGAACTCTGAAAGATCCCATATACTCCAGGCACAATCCCTACATGGCCCAGTCCTAAAAAAAAACTATTTTATATTCCACGCACATGTTTCTACCATGATGGGATCTCTGCTTGTTGAGGTTCTCATCATCCAGGTCATGGTAACTCTTTTTGTATTCATTAGATCAAGCTGGACTAAGAGGTGTTATAGGATGCCCTAGGGTAGGTGTCAAAACAGCATTCTACATGGCAGACCGTTGGTGTCAACCGCCCCACCACCTCTATTCAGGCTTGGTTTCTTTATTTCACATAAATGGCGCTCCCTGACATCCTCTCTTTGACACCAGTCAGGTTCCTTTGCCAATTATTCACATTACAATTCTTCAAAGGTATGTCCTTTTATACCTCAAGGGAAGTTCAGTGCAAATACATATGCTTTTCAAGAAAAAAGAGGCAGTGTTTCCATCCAATACCTAAAGGGCTGTCCCACCCCAAAACTAACTTTCTCTTTATTTCTTTGGCCCAATAAGTTCTCCAAACAACGTTACAGCATGTAAATCGGTCAGTGGGTTCAAAAAAGTTCAGACCTTTGTAGCTGGCTTATCCTGCAGCAGGACCAAAACAGAGATGAAAGAGACAGGTTACAATCACCTTTGTGCCTCTGTTTCGTTGCATGTTCTTGAGCATGTCTGGGTTTAAACCTGCAGTGAGAACAGCTGAAGTTTGGCTCAGTAATGATCTGACCCCTGGATCCCCGCCCTTTTTTTTCCTCTCAACCAATCGGGCAGCTGTAAATTGATGTGTTGGAAGAAATCCGGATCACAGCTTGCAGACCATCCGTCTTTGAGACAAAAACCCCAAAAACCAACACCCCTCTCTCTCCGTGAAGCTGGGGGTTTTGATTGGCTTCCGTCCGGCAAGGAAGAAATTTTTTTTTTTTCTAAGCTCAGCTCGGGGTCCCTAAAGAGGAAGGGAGCGGAAGTGGCAGCCTGATATAATATCTCATTAATATCAGACAACGCAAATGATTTTTAGAAAATGAACATGGCGTTTGAGGTTGGTGCTATTATATAAAGAACAATAAAAATTTATTTGTTGGGTGGACTATACCCTTTAATCTGACAATTCACATTTTTGTCTGTGTAAGAAATGCAACCCAAAAAAAAACCAAAAAATCGAAAATACTCCTTCCTGTTTGTAGGACCCTTAAAGAGACCGTTATGGTCTTGCCCTTGACCCAACGCCTGTATTGATTACATTGCTCATAGAGGATCTGAGCATCTTTGAACCCATACAACAGCCAATCAGTAGAAATGACTGTTAGGAACATTCCAAGGATTGGGTGCATACTGGGAAGAAGAACCGTTAAACGGCTCACTAATGTCACAGCAGGGAATATAAGGGTAGAAATTCAACTGATTTTTCAATGAAGAGACATATGTAGAATAACTAGTAGTAAATATATAAACTAATACTTTGTTAAAATATTTATATTTTCCTCTGAACTGTCCCCTTTAAGAAAGATGCAGGTACACCGGCTGAGTCCTGACCCGAAGACTTGGCTCTTCTGTGCTGGGCCATCCGTTGATGCCGGTGCTGTTTGGTCTCCCCCCCCACATACAAATCAGAGCATTCTCACTGCACTGAGTATATGGATGTTGCTTTTCTTGTGTTTTGGTATTTGGGTCTTTCTGCTGTACCAATTCTGCTCATGTGTTGTTTGGTTTAAAAGCAGACAGGGATACACGGTGTTTTTTGAATCTTGCTTTATTTATTTCTCGGAACCCCCTGCTACATATGGTTGACTGCCACCAACCACCCTTTAGATCACAAGCTGGGTGTCATCAGACCCCTGCAACACGAGCTGGAGAACATCCCCACTAGCACAGGGCGAAGGCTAAGAAATTAACACCTCAGAGGAGCCCTTAAAACTTGTGGATATCCGAACTGGGCCTTTGTCAAAAGAAGTAGAAGGAAAGAAGATAAAAGTAACCAACAGTGAGGGGCAAAGTCAGACAGTAGTAAGAACTGTCATCCTCATATGTAGCAGGTCTCCAGAAATAAGAAGAATTTTCAAAAACCCCCGATCCCTGTCTGCTTTAAAAACCAAACAACCACCTAGGCACAATGTACATCCAAAGACCCATACTGACCATAAAAAAGCTACATCACGTGCAGTTCAGTGAAAATGCTCTGATTTGTATGGTGGGACGGAGACCAAACAGCAATTTCACCAACGTATGGGCCCAGCCAGAAGAGCCAATTCCTCGGTCAGGACTCAGCCGTGTAACTGCATCTTAAGGATAAGGACATACCTTTGAAGATTGTAATGTTACGTGACTGGTTAAAGGAGAGGTTGTCAAAGGAGTCCTTTATGATGAAAATAAAGAACCCAAGCCTGACTAGAGAGGTGGAGGGGGGGGGGTTTGCGACACAACTGTTCTGGGCATTTAACAATGCTTTGTGACAGACAGACCTTCAAACACCTTCCTATAACACCTCTTAGCCACTTATGCATCACGCCCTAACGCTTGGCTGTGATATGGCTAATTGGGATTTTTCAGGGTACGTACTTTCCACCGATTACTTGTCCAAGTCATTCTGACTTGAAGAAGCCAGTCGGATGACTAGCGAAACGTCTTCAAGAAACAAACTTCAAGTCCAGTTGATCTAATTGAATACAACAGATATAGCATAGATGGATCCTTTTTCCGTTCAGAAGCAAAAAATGTCCATTCTGTATTCTTAATAATGCAACGGTTTCTTCTTCCTCCGTAGATCACAAGAATATTTGCCTGAAAATGCAATTTTAACATCTGCAAATAATTCTTACTCTGCAACAGCTGATTTTTTTGTATACAGGGTATACGTTTGTTTTAATTCTGTTTAATTATAAAACTCGGCTTTACTGTTTCTCAAGAAGATCTTACGCCAATTAATCTTTTCCAGATGAGCAACAACAGTAATAAGGAGCACATCCAAACTGGCAACACAAAGACTAAAACAAAATTACCTACGCATTAAAAAAGACCCGTGCCTTTACATCTGTGCAGAACCCCTTCCTTCAAATATCCTTGAATGGTAAGAATTCTTTTCCTACCTGTGCATTGTGTTATGGCATAAAAGGAACAAATGTGCTTTAAAGGGGCATGCCACCCCACTTTTAACCCCCTCGGGCCCCCACTCTGTAGTGTAATAAAAATCCTTACCTTACATCCCAGCTCCAAATGGTTCTCCCTGTAATGTCCCCCCAAAGTTACAAAAACTGACCACCAGGAGCCTATCCACCAGGGAAATTGTTTTTCCGACTCTGAGCTGTCCTATCAAGTTTTTGGCTTTGCTCATAGCAGCCCTTCACTCCCCTCCCTCCCTCGCCCCCACCGTTTTGTTCTCCCTCCCCCCTAGTTTAAAAAATGCCTTTCCCACATATTGGGCTAGTTCCCCCAGCCCCAACGCAATAAAATTTTATAACCAAAGTCCCCCGATCTTTACTTACCTTCCTCTCTCTCCGGGGCATTCCTGAACTGCCGCAGCCGCCGTCTGTGATTGGCCTGCCTCTCAGTCCAATCACAGATGCGGCAGCCGAATCCGGCCCCCTGCTTGCAGTTTTCCGTGCAAGCAGAAGGCCGGCATTGCGGCGGAGGAGAGAGGGAAGTTAAGTAATGATTAGGGCACTTTCTTAAAAATAAAATATAGCGGTTGGGGATGGGAACTAACCCTTCAAATCTGAAAAATATTTTCAAAAGGGTGGACATGTCCCATAGTCATTTAGGTTACCCTGTGATGCAAGGTGAATTAAAAGGGCTAAAAGCAAATAGCTGATTTTCTTATGACAGGTCCATCGCTGAAATTAAGTAGGGCGGGCAGTATTTGCTTTGTCTGGTCATATCCTTTAGGCTTAGTGGGCTTACAGATGAAAATCAGTTAAACAGTCTACAATGGTAAATGGTGTTAATGAGAACGCTATAAGTAGTGCACCTTGTAGTAAAATAAACTTTTTTTTTCCTATTCTTTACAAGTTTTGGGCGATAAGATTACATTATAACTATATTATTCATGTGCTTGTGAAGGTTCTCATCATCCATTCAGGTATATCTGTTGTCTTCAATTTTTAGATCAACTGACTTGAAATGTATTTCTTGACGACGTTCGCTAGTCATCCTACTGGCTTTCCTCAATTCGAATGACTTGTACAAACTGTGGCATTACATGTTACCCTGGAAAAAAAATCCCAATTAGCATATCACAGCCGGTGTTAAGGGTGTGATTTGGGATAGTGCTAAGAGGTGTTATAGGAACGCCCAGAGTAAGGTGTCAAAACAGCTTGTAATGGCAGACAGTTGTGTCGAAAACCCCCCAACCTCTATATGGCTTGGTTTCTTTATTTTCACAAAAACGGGCCTCCTTAAACACCTCTCTTGAACGCAGTCACGTTCCTTTGCCATATATGTTAACATTACAATCTTCAAGGTTATGTCCTTTATCCTTAAGATGCGCAGGTACACGGCTGAGTCTGACCGCAGGAATGGCTCTTCTGTTCTGGGCCATACGTTGATGCAGTGTGCTGTTTGTCTCCCCCCACATACAATCAAGCATCTCCACACTGCAACTGCACTGTATAAATAGATGTCGCTTTTCTTGTGTTTTGTATTGGGTCTTTTCGTATGTACATTGCTGCTCAGTGTGTTGTTTTGTTTAAGCAACAGGTATAAGTTTTTTTTTTGAAAATTCTTCTTAAATTTCTCGGAGACCCCTGCTACATATGGGATGAACCATGTTCTTCCTCCTGTCTTGTTTTTTTCCCCTTCACTGTTGGTATTGTGTTCTATCTTTTCTTTCCTTCACTTCTTGTTGACAAAGGCCCAGTCTGGTATCCACAAGTTTTTTAAGGGCTCCTCTGAGTATGTTCATTTCTTTAACGCCTTCCGCTCTGTGCTAGTGGGGATGTCTCGGCTCGTGTTGCAGGTTCTGATGACACCACGCCTTGTGATCTAAAGGTGGTGGGAGTCAACATCAATATTGATCTTTCGTGTGTTGGTTTTTCTGTAAACCGCTACTTCCAGTTTACCATTTTCCTTAACTTTCTACCAACAGTCCAAAACCAGTTTGTTGGGGTTTGTAAACCTCTTCTCCCTTGTGAATTTAGTGTTTTGGTCTACGCTAATGTGTTCGGGAAAGCTTTTACTTCCTTCTGGTGGATTTTAACCCCGGTGTCATCACCATATCTGAACAGTGGCTGGGTGGCTATGCCCTTAAAGTATTAAAGCGCCTGTGTTTCGACCTCCTCCATGTAAAGGTTGGCCACAATGTGTGGAAACTGGAGATCCCATAGCACATCCATGTTTTTGCTTATAAACTTATCCCTGTATTTGAAATAGGTGGTATTACATGCACAAGTCCAACAAGGAACACACCTGTTTTCTGGGTTGAGATCAGTTCTGCTGTTAAGAGGCTGTCTTGGCCCGCCGTTTTTCTCACATGTCCACAGCCTCCTTGGTGTTTATACTGTGAACGAGAGTTGTCACATCTAGGACACTCATAGTTTCTTCTGTCATCCAAGTACTATATCTTCAATCTTGTTGGTGAACTCCTGAGAGTTCTGGATGTGATGCTTAAGAACTTCCCACCAAAGGTCTAAGATGTTTAGCAGTATATTTTGCCCACCTTGTAATGTTACCTAGTTGATGCTGCTGACTTAGGTCTTATTGGGGCCCCTTCCTTATGTATTTGGGTGTCCATATAGCATGGATGCTTCACCAGGGTAGAAGGGCGATGATTCTTGTACAAGTCATTCTGAATTGAGAAGCCATTCGGATTACCTATCGAAACGTCTGCAAGACTACATTTTTAAGTCCAGATTGATCTAATTGAATACAACATATTCTTATTCATGGCATTACGCTAGAATACTCCGCCTGTGTACTAACAGAAAAGGATTTGTTTCATGTGTTTAACTTATGGAGGAAATAGAGTAAAAAGAAGTTTTTAAAGGCATGTCCACCCTAAAATTTATTTTTCATATAAGATCCCCTCCTGGGCTCCCCAGCCCACTGCTATATTTTTTTTTTTAGAAATCCCCCCAAACTCTACTTACTCCCCTCGATCCTCCGCCGCTCTCTCCCGGCCCTCTGCTTGGCATGAAATGCACGCAAGGGGTCGGACCGGCAGCCGCGTCCTGTGATTGCTGAGGGCAGCCATACAGACGCGGCTGGCGCAGCCTAAACGTTCGGCTGGAGGGAAATAGGAGAGGTAATTAAGAGTTTGGGGAGCTTTCTAAAAAAAAAATATGCGTTGGGCTGGGAGACTGGGGAAACTCAGTACTGAATGGGTTTTTATGCTATGGGGAGGATAGTATAACGGGAGGGAGAGGGATGGGTAGGGGGGGGGAGAGAGAGGCTGCAGTACGCATGGCAAATCTACCTGAGGCCAGCTAGCATGCAGTGTCCTATATGACTCTGCTACCTCGCTTTTAGTCATTTGTTGGGACTTTGGGGGGGGACTACAGGAGAACCCTATGGAGCGTGATGTGAGGTAAGGATTAAACTACACTACATGGTGGGGCGCAGTAGGGGATTATAGTTTTGGGGGTGGGACATGCCCTTTCATTTAGAACTAGATCTGTTTTATCCTCGTCACAGACTTGTCTGTATGGTAACGATGACAGATGTGTATTGTGGGTGGGACTGAATATTAAGTTGAATGATCGAAATAATTCTTTGGCCCTTTTAGGGTTGAATACATTTCACTGGGGGGCACATTCCTGCGCTTTCTAAGCAAAAACCACAGATTAGATATGGTCATAAAAAGCCATGGCATGGCTGCTTTTAAAATCATTTCAAGAACTATTAATGTTCTGTTGGTATATTCTTGAAAATACTCCCTGTCATCCTGAACACATCTAACTCAAACTCAAAAATCAAACGACACTTAATATTCACCATGTTTAAAATGGGAAGAGTGCTGCACTGGCGTGGTCGATTAGAGGTTTATCTGGTGGTTTGTGATGGTTGAAATTTTTTCTTTCACTTTTTCTAGTCCTTGGGTACAGACAGTTGTTAAATGTTTGTACTTCATCTCCTTTTAATTTGAAGTGAACGGATAAGAAAAATCATTTGTACAGTTAAAGAATAAGTACAATGCTGTAAAAGCAAGTTAAGCTTTTTAAAGCTGAGCAGCTTACAATTAAACTTAACTTGCATTTACAGTGTTACTTACCCTTTAAGCTTAAAATACTAAAAATATAACTGGCAAACAATATCCACGTAGACTGGAATGTTCAAATGTAAAATGGTAAATACAAGCAATGAAGTACGTATAGTGTGCTTAGCTGGGGGTTTGTGGTTGGTTTGCTATTAGTGTGTTATTGTTAAGGTCCATTCCCACCCCCAAAACTACATTTTCCTCTACTACTGGCCCCACTTTGTAGTTTTAAAAATCCTACCCTTACGCCTCTGCTCAAATAGTTCTCCGCCAATGTCTAGCCAAACTCGTCCCAGAAGTAAAAGTAGGGAGCCTGTCTGTAGTAAAAGGTTCTTCTGCCTCTTCTCCTTATCCTCTGAGAGGTTTCTGGCTTGCCCTGGTGCCCTCCCATCCTGATTCGCTGTTTGCTGCCCTGGTGCCGTGCCCCTACCTTTTAATCCTTTTCTGTAGTGTATGGACCCTATCCAACCCCCAACTGACATGTTTGTTTGCCAAAAAAACTAATCAGTAATGATCTTAGTTCCCCATGCGTTCTGCACTGCCAGTAGCACATCTGCGGCAACTGTGGTCTCCCCAAACAAGTTAGTGTTAGATCACGCCTGCAGTCTTCGCTTTTAAAATGAGCCCTTGATCTCATCTCTAGCTGCCATCCGGTGGGGATATTACGGTGTATATTTGCCTTGAATGTTTAAATTTCTTTCCTGCTTCCAGTTTGTTGAGTGACACACTTGACCCTCGTCTCCTTCCTCCCCAGGGAGCAGCATGCTCCCTTTAAGACTAACAGGGCATGTCCACCCCCCCCAACTAATTTAACCCACTACTACTAGCCCCACTGTGTATGTATAAAAATCCGTACCGTTCCAGCCCTGCTCCAAATGTTCGCCTGTCTGCTCCCAAAAGTGACCACCAGGAGCCTGGCCGAGTCCATATAGGACTCTGCCTCCTGTTCTCCTCCTCACCCGCCGTAAAAATTGTCATGCCACTGCAGCCCCCCCCCCCCCTGCTCCTCTCTCAGCGCCAATCACGGACGCATCTGCTGTCCTTCCCTCCCATTGGTGCACAGTGGGATATGTGGGTGTATGTTTTAGCTATATGGGCTACAGATTTATAAAATCTTTATACACAGTAAATTTAGGGATGTACAAAAACAATAAAGGCAATATGTTAAATAAAAGAAATCCTGTGACATCTGGAGCTATTAGTGCGAATCCCCCAAATGAATTTTTTCACAATATACAGACGCATAAGGGAACCTATTGGGGGTACCCCAATAGTATTAGAGGGACATATATACCACATCTTTTTGGTATTGTACTTGAATGTCAGTTCTTTAGAAATTCATGTTAAATATAGCCTAAAGTGCAGCCTAACCTCTGATAATACATAACATTATCCTCTTATAGCCTTTATTATCACTACAACCTTTTCTGATTTGTTCAATAAATCTATACAGGAAGATATTTAAAATCCGGTGTTTTGAGAGATGGGAGAAACTGCTAAAGTCTGAAAGCGGAATTCCCCCGAATCCGGTGAATCTGGAAACCGTCGAGGAACGGGTCAGATCAAGCAATCTGGTCTCATCTCTATTTCTTGATCTATTTAATTGTAACATTGTTATGTGTTTATAGTTTATATAAACAACACAGTGAAATCAATTATTGTGCACTTGATCTCTTAATCCCCCTTCAATTTCCCACCAATAATAGACACTAGTCAGCTGCTTGAGATCATTCTAATACTTAAAGTTATCAATCTGTCTTTCAATACTCACCCACCCGTATTAAGGCCGAGGCCACACTACACCCCCCAAATCGCGCATGCAATCGGATCACTATGGTCATGGGTGTTAGAGACGATCACTATGGTCAATGTGGTTTAGAGAGGGATCACTATTGGTCAATGTGTTTAGAGAAAAGGGACACTATTGGTCAATTGTTAGAGAGGGATCCCATTGGTCAATGTGGTAGAGAGGGAATCACTATTGTCAATGTGGTAGAGAGGGATCACAAATTTTGTCAATGTGGTAGAGAGGGATCATATTGGTCAATGTGTTAGAGGGAGAGGGATCACTATTGGTCAATGTGTTTTAGGGAGAGGGATCACTTTGGTCATGTTTAAGGAGAGGGCCTCACATATTGGTCAATGTTTAGAGGAGAGGGGCTCACTATTGGTCAATGTGTTAGAGAGGGGATCACTACTTTGGGTCAATTTGGTAGAGGAGAGGGATCACTATTGGTCAATGTGTTAGGAGCGGGATCACTATGGTCATTGTGTTACAGAAGGGTCACTATTTTTAATGTAGGTCCCTATAAAGATCCAGACTATCTGTAGTGTTTTCAATCTTAATTACATTTATCGTTCGGGACACAGGTTCATGGCTTCAAGGGCTATCTTAATAAATGTCCTAAATATTAACAAACGCAGTTCATTGTCTCAGAGAAGTGGGCCTGGAGATGTTTTCCTTTCAGGCCCCCTATCATATAGATCAGGATAAGCAACCAGTAGATCTCGCAGGTGTTTTTGAAACCGCCAACTCCCAGTCATTCCTTTCACAGGCACTCTGTAGTTAGGGAATTAAAACTCACTCCCAGCATTCCTCTACAACCCTCTGTAGTTAGGGAATGAAAGACAACTCCCCGCATTCCTCTACAGCACTCTGTGTTTAGATGAATTCTGGGGGAGTTGTAGTTTCCAAAACATCTGGAGATCTACTGCTGCCTATCCCTGATCTATAGATATCTCTTACTGCCCAGCAATAGGCAACTTATTCCCCCTTTTGGGGGGAGGTGAGAGACTGTCACATGTTTTACAAAAGGAAGTGGCATATAAGTCTTGCAACTTCCTACTAGCACTCAGAAAATGTTTTGATTCGCTACCTTCTGTCAATCTAATATTTTTTTATTTTGAATTGTATATTTCATTAACAGCTCGGTCATTTGTAACATATATCCATTTTCCAGGGTTCTGCATTATTCATATACAACATTGCAAATTTCTCTGAAACACTCTGTTATTATTAATGGCTGTCTTTTTCAATTTAACATTTCAGTTATTCAGACTAATAGATATACCATAAATTGAAAAAACAAATCAAAGTAAATATCAAACTTAAACACTGACTCCAAATAGTCTATCAGGCGTGCCGGCCGATTGCCCCCCGACATCCGGCGCCGGACCCCCGGGGGGTCTATTAACCCCCTTGACCTACCGACCTACTCCAGCTCCATAGCCCGTTTGATGGGATATTACGTTCATTTTTTCGCTAAGGTGAACTCCATATAATCGCCGACCATGGTTAACCAGGTGGATTCAAATTTTTCTAATTTATTATGAGCCGTGCATAACCTGGACATCATTGATTCTGCCTACTATTTTTCTGGCATAGATGGGTGGAGAGTTTTGCTCCCAATATTTGGGTATCAGGCAGTTGGGCTGCTGTAAGGATGTGTGTGTTTAAGTAATGATGTTTCTGTTTTCCGATAGTTCCTGGATGTGGAGGCATGGGAGCAAAACCTATTGGGGGGGAAGAGATATATTGGCCGTGCCGTAATTACAGTTTTTACCAGTGTGTTAACCCTCTGACGCAGTAGTTTTGAGTGAATGACAGAGCCCAGTCATAATGTGTAGTGTGTTTTGTTTTGTTTTTGTGTGCCGGTCGCAGAATTGCATCTCCAGAATGTTGCTGGCAGTATTGGTTATGGCGTGTAGTTTTCTCTTTTCTTCTCGTGTGTAGTACCATGAAGAGAATTTTAATATCTGTTATCTTGTTGTGTACCGTGTAAGTGAGGTTTTAGCTGTATTTTCCCATATCTCCTTCGCATATATCTAAGGGAATCGGGGTTCTCCAGGGCCCTCCTCACATCTCTCCATCTATTTGTGGTGGAATGGGGGGTTGGAGGATAGTGTTAAGGATATGGTATATGGAGGATATAATCCTCTTGCGTTGCCTTGTAGTAAAGATTCAAATTGGCGCGAGATATGGAAATATCCCGTTACGGGTTATGGTGTCGATTATGTTTAATTTGCAGTAAACATAAGATAACGTTTGTGGAACGTTCTTCCTGGATACTAAGTCCTTTGAATGTGTATAATTTCTTTGTGATCTTATCTACTATGTCATAATAGCGTGCCCTTTTGTTATTGAGAGGCCGCATGGCCTTTAATATGCTGGCAGCAAACTATGGTATATCTGTGGTCTGTGTAAAAGGGGGTAGTTGTGGGCTTTATTGTCAGATTGTGAGTTTGTTGATGATCTGTGCTCCTTCATTCGGCCCTTTTACCTGCGTGGGTCCTGATGCCCAGTGTGTGAGATGGGCATCAACTGAGAGGAGTAGTAGTATTTTAAGCAGGTCCGGGAACCCTAGTCCCCCTGGGATTTTCTGGCTACCGCCACATCCAAGATTTCTGTGGGCTTTGTTGTCCCTACAAAATTTAATAGATCTTGTTGCCAGCTCTTAGTAGTTAGGGGAAATCTATTGGGAGTGTAATAGAAATGGTCATTTAATTTTGATAGTATTGTCATTTTCATTGATGTATCCTCCCAAACAGGAGATGTTATCTGTTTTCCATCGTGACAATGTTTCTTGATAGTGGTAAGAAGAGGCCGAAATTTGTGTAACAGGATTATGGACTTAGGGGTATTTAATACCTAGGTACTGTAATGAAGTCCTGTTTCCATAGTAGGGAAATTGAGTTTGATGAGTTTTACATTATATTTTGGTCAATTTATGGTAGTTCCTCTGATTCTTTCATTTATTTTTGACCTGGAGTAAAGACCATATATCGATATGACACTGTTAGTTTGGTAGAGATATAAAGTGTGGTTGGGGAGTGTCTGTCCTCTAATATTAAGCACTGGATACAGCACTAAAGGGAAGTGAGAATAAGTTCCTTTGTAAGCTTCCATTAGCCTCCCTGTTAAACTTCCTGTGATGTGGCTTAAACTTCCATTTGGGAAGATACCATTACAAAAACAGAGGAAGTGGGGGGGCTTTGCAGAATTTTATTTATATAATTTCCTTAGTTACATTTCTATATACTTTAATGTCCTTGCTACAGATTTGTTAATATTGATATAAATTAGTTTTTAGTGCTAAACCTCACAAAAACCACTGTCCCTAATTTATTTCCTTTTACCCACTCCCCCCAACTAGTACCCGCCTCCAAAAAACCCAATGATTCCCCCTGAAATTATAAATGTATTTAATATTATATAAGGATTGGGGTGTGATTTTGATCAGTGCTGCTAGTGTTGAGTAGCCTTTAATTGATTTGGGGGTACAGAGCGGTGGCGCTGATAATGGGGTCCATATTTTAACTAGAGTTTATGAGTATGTGTTAATATTCCCTAGCACGATCCCTTAATAATCCCAAGCTTGGGAATGGTTTTTTGCTATACCAGCTATTGATTTTTGTAGGCTCTCCCCATTTTTGTATTTAAGGATTCTTATAAACCCTAACTTGTGTGGACCAATTGGAGACCACAGTATTTACCCTTTAAACTAATTCCTACGTTCAGAATAGTTGATCTACAGTAGTGCAAAGAAAATAATACATTTGCTTTTTAAAATCCCTGTAACCACAGTCCATTCTAATCCAGTTTCTACTGTGCTATAGCTTGTCCCATTAGCAGGACTTCCAAGGGCACTTGTATATTTTTAAGTATTGTTAGGTATTTTGTTTTAAAGAAAAATAACATAGTAAACATAGTAATTAATGTTGAATAAAGACACATTCGTCCATCAGTTCCAACCGATTCCTTTTTTTTTTTTTTTTTTTTTTTTTTAACCCTACCCTAACATTGATCCAGAGGAAGGCAAAAACCCCAGCTAAAAAGGGGGAACAAATTCCTCTGAACTCCAAACGTCAATCGGAAAGTTCCCTGGATCAACCAGATCTATATTCATTAATCCGAGTACTTCTCAAATTTTTGTAGTTTTAGAAACTTAATCCAGGCCTTTTTAAAGTTATTCAATGACTTGCCATAACCACCTCTGGCTGGAAGACAGTGTTTTCGTACCAGTTTTCACCGTTCTCACACTTAAAGAAACGCTCTCCTAACTTGAAGATGAACTTCTTTCTTCCAACCTTAAGGATGTCCACGATCCTCTGATATGACCTATTAGTGACAAGCACCAGAGAGTTACTGTATGGGGGCCATTATATATTTGTATAAGGTTATCATGTCCCACTTAACAGTCCGCTTCTCCAATGTAAACGCCCTAACTTGTCTATCTGCCTGCCATTTCAAGCCCCTCCGATTCCCCTTATTAATTTATTTGCCCGTCTCTGAACGCCTCAATTTCCAAGATGGTCCCTTTTGTATATGTGATTCCAAAACTGCACCGCATATTCCAATGTGGCCTTACCATTGCCTTGTAGAGGAGAATAATATTTTTCTCTGATTCCATTCCATCTTTCTACAAACAATATCTTGCTAGCTCTAGCTGTGCTACCTGGCATTGTTTGCTACCTCTAAGTAGTCTGGTTTATCTACCAGAAACCCCCAAATCTTTTCCATTTCAGATGCACTTAACCAGAGTTAATTTTATGGTGTAGTGCACAGGGATTATTAAATCCCAATGCAACCTTACTTTATCAACATTGAATCTCCGTCTGCCATTCTGCTGCCCATTTTGAATAAAATCTATCTAGTCTGCTTGCAGGCACTTGCTACATCATTGGAAGTTCCACAGCTCTGGCATAATTAGTGTCATCAGCAAACACAGAGACCTTGCTCTCACTGCCAACCCTTCTAAGTCTTTATAACAGATTAATACAGAAGCGGCCCCAGTACAAGAACCCTAGAACGCCGCTTAGAACTTAGCCCCCCCCCCAAAATAGATGTAGCTCCATTAACCACCACTCTCTGTTTTGCGTCCATGAACTAACCATTTCTCTATCCAACAATTTTTCTTCAAGCCAACATCTCAGTTTATACATTAGTCGCCTATGTGGGCACGTATCAAAGGCTTTTGCAAAATCCAAATCTACCACATCCACGCTGTGCCTGAATCTAAACTTCTTACTCATTCTTCATAAAAACCAATTAAATTTGTCCTTGCATGATCTATTTCTCATAAATCCATGCTGAGTACTACTAATAGAATGATCTCTGAGACAAGTCAAGGATATTGATCCCTTAACAAAGTCCATCACCTTTCCGCTACCACTGATGTTAGTCTTACAGGTCGAATATTTACCAGGCGGTGAACGACTACCTTTTTTGATATTGGATTAGCCAATTGGGCTTTTTTCCAATCCAGCGGCATATCCCGCAGACAAAAGCGAATTGAAAAGATGACGCACACAGTGGTCTTGCTAGAATGAATCTAAGCTCTTTTAAATCCTCAGTATCAATCCATCTGGGTCCTGGCGCTTTATTGATATTAACTTGTCTAAATTTATTCCGTCCATATCCTCTGGTATCCATGTGAAAACCTCTAGGCTAGAAAGAACTATCATCTGAAGACCACTGAAATAAAATTGATGAATGTTTAAAATACCTGCCGGCTAGACATCTTACCAAGTTTTACTGTATTGTTACCATCCGACCTCTAATATGAATAATTTTTTATTTTTTTTGCATGGGCACTTGCGACTCCCCTCTGATTGTGTTCATAACCCAAATTTTTTTTTTGTGTATCTTACTATTATCTTTTCTCCCAAACCATTGTAGGCACTATGTGGTTCAGACCTGAGTTGACTCTCCCTATGCAAGGTCCGTAGTGGTTCCCCAAAATTATATTATTTATTTCTATGCCCAGCAGACCATAAGTCGAACATATTTAAAAAGATTAGAATAAAATGTGTATTCCGACCACGTCCTGACGCACACACAGAAAAAAGTTGAAGCCCTAAACGTATTTAATAATGGCATGGTGTCCTTCACAGTATTATACCCTTAGTCGTCATGTTTAAGGGATCATGGTCCTCTATTCCCTGGCTCCCTGGCTCCTTTTTAAGGCAGACACGAGCTACAATTGTCCAGTACAACAGTAAGGTGCCATACATTGGGGCTAAATTTTTATGATTATCCGACATAATCCATTGAATTGCGAAATTTTTTTCCCCCCAATCTATTATGCCACATTAGATCGTATATTTGATGTTAATTGCGTTCAGGTAAAGTCGATTGTTAATGATTGTATGTCAACCCACAATATACACATTCGACATTAAACACAAACTAATTAAATGTCGAACATATGTTGGTACAATCTACTACATCTATCTGTCAGTAACGCGGTTTAAGATTTGCAAGTACGATCGAATAATCTTTTGTATTGTAATGGCCACCTGAAGGTTTTCCCCTATCCTTCCTGAAGGCTAAAATTCTTTGTTCGTAAAGTGTGGCCCTGCTGATAAAATTGATCAGAGTCAGAACCGCTTATCATATAAACAATGTAAGTAAAGTCAGTGTGGTGAGGAACTGTAAGTGAGGGACAATAGTATTCCCTTTATTTATTTTTACAGAATATGTAAATGCATTGTTTCATTATAATGCTCCATGATTTACGATGTTTAAAGGAATATTCTTGCCCTGTATTATTCGCGGGAGGCTCCTGAATCACTACAGTTCTTAAAAATATGTAGACCCCATTTTGCACTGTGGAATGTTTTTCATTTCCAGGCATTAGTACATTTAATTTTTTTTTTGGGGTTTAAATGAAATATGACTTCATACAGATTTTACTAATCGTATTGATCAAAATTATGTGATTATTGATATGCTACTATTTTTTAGCAAGCGTTTAACGTATGGCAATTACCTACTTTGTATAATTGTGTATATACTATCTATATATATATATAGTATATATATATCTCTATAGATATCTATATATATGTTGATGGTTTTTTTTTTTTTCCTTAATTGAAATTTGATGAGAAATCTATATTGAATTATTAATAAAATATGGTTGCAAATGTAGATTCTTTGTGACAACCTGCACACTAATAAATTTGCTACTAGGCCAAATCTACTGCAGGTGGATCATTCTTGCTTGTTAGTGCTTGGATTGGTTTTTTTTTTGGCTTCTGCCTTTTGAGAATTGACCACAGATTCTCATGGGATTAAGATCTGGGTAGTTTCCTGGCATCCGATTAATAAAAAAAAACAAAAAGTTTAAAGGGCTCTATAGTGAACAAAACCCATTGCCCCTTTGCAAAGTTAAATTCATGTACTCTGTGCTGCCTTAAATCCTATATCTTGTCATGACTTTGTTTAACCACGGGTATCGATCTGTGTCAGGCACTCCCCCCCCCTTCCCCCTCCCCTCATGTTACCATACCCTCCTCCAGTCTCAACTCCGGCTAACCGACAAGCTTATCTGCGTGCAGTAGATTAAAGTTTACCAATCCTAAAACACCCGCCAGGCACAGTGGCACTAAAAGCAACTGTCTTGGAGACACGGAGACGAAGGAGATCAGGTCCAGTTTAACGATTCTCCCTTTGTGGATCCTCATTAATCAGTGAAAGCTTTAAGAGGGGGGTTAAAGTGCAGCCTTATATCTATGGTATAGTAATAGTAGTTGAGTTGAATAAAGACATACTGGTCCCATCCAGTTCAATCCATCTAGGCAATATCCTCGTTCCTGCCTAACTGTTGATCCCAGAGGAAGGCAAAAAAAACCCACCAAATTTTGAAGGGGGGGAAAAAATTCCTTCTGACCTCCAAGTGCAATCGGAATTTCCTGGATCAGACTCCGTTAATGGTATCATACCATAAATTGCACATTCCTTGTTGCGAAAATCATCCGCTTTTTTTCTGACCATGAACCTGCCGATCACAACGTCCACTGAAGACCATTCCATATCTTTTACCTTCTCACGTGAAAAACCCTTTCCGAGCTTGAAGTCCTAAACACTTTTTTCTTCAAGTCTTAGGGATGTCCTCGTGTCCTTTTGACATGTTCTATTGGTTGAACAATCCCCAGATAGTTTATTGTATGGCCCGTTAATGATTTATACACATTAACATATCCCCCCCACGCATCGCCTTTTCTCCAGCGTCCATAATTGGTAATCTTTTCCAGTCTTCTTCATATTCAAAGCTCCCCCCATTCCCTTATATTTAGTTGCCCTTCTCTGAACCCTTAATCCATTTCTAAGATGTCGCTTTTTGTACACAGGATTCCAATGGCAACTGCATATTCCAATGAGGCCTTGCCATGCTTTGTAAAGAGGGAGAATTACATTTTCCCATCCTTGAATCCATACCTCTCTTTTACAATGATGTACCATTGCTGGCTCTGGCTGTTCCCCGCCTGCACTGCTTGCTTCCTTTTAGTTTATTCTAACCATCAAAGGCTATCAAAGCTATCTCTCTTCCCCCTGCTAATGCTGTTATCTCTATGTTTATTACAAGCAGGGAGGGGGTAATCACTGTCAGGGATTTGATTGACCAGTCCCAGTAGGAGTAGAGGAATGCAATCAACGTATTCTTCAACTGGCCTGTATCCTCAGGACAAGAGAGGGAATCGAAAAAGTGAGACAATCGCTGGGGTTATGGGGAATTATAGAACACATGGAAAGAAAAAAAAAGTTAGAATTTTCCCCTATAGATACCCTTAAGACTTCTGAGACACTTTTGATGATGTATATACACTCTTGTTATAGATTCACAGTGTTGGGCCTGTGCTTTGGACCTAACAAAAGGAAGTTCCGTGGTGTAAGAACTTGTGAGTGGCCCTTTCTCATTAAGGACCATTGAATCTCAAGGCATAAAAAAGAAGGACATTGAACAAGAAGGGCAATTAAACAGGTTTTGTGCGTCACTGTGTTGGTGTGGTTGTATTAGCGGGCATTTTTTCAGTACCATGGCATGGTTCATCGTGCCATGTATAGTAACCTGGAGCCACGTTCGGACCTAATGTCTGTGTCAGGTGTGAGTGGGTTGGCCCGTTTGGAGCTGAGGTGGAGAGTCTAAGGTGGCAGCTTTGCAGCATAGCGGGGATTGCATAACTGGGGGCAGCAGCACTGGCTTGGCCCAGTCTAGAGTGGTGGAAGAGGGACAAAGAAGTATAGGAGGGATGTAGTTTTGTTTAGGGTTACTGAGGGGAAGTGGGGACGGAAGAGTAGGGGGGTTTCTTCCCAGATTGTCCTTCCCAACAGATTGTGCCGCCTTAGGTAATGAATGGAGGAGGACACCTCGGAATTAGCCATGTTGGAGGGGGCTAGTCCCTTGAGCACCCAGGGGACTGCATCTCTGATACAAGGGAGGAGGAACGAAGGTCGGAATGCAAGCAGGTGGTAGTGGTAGGGACTCTCCATTATAAGGAAGGTAGATAGGTAATCTGTCGCCAGCCCTACTGCCGAACTGTGTGTTTGCCTGCCTGGTGCTAGGGTTTGTCATGTGGGGGATCGTGTAGACAGATTCTTGGGTGGGGCCCGGGGTGGACCCGGCGGTCTTGGTTCACATTGGTGCCAATGACAAAGTTAAGGTGGAGGTGAGGTCCTTAAACATGTTTCATTCCGAGAACTAGGGGCCAGATAAAAGCAAGGACTCCAGGGTAGTGTTTTCAGAAATACTACCCGCAGCCACGTTCTAATCCATGGATACATCTCGGAGCTTAGGATCTTAATGTCGTGGCTAAGAGAGTGGTGTAAGGAAGAAGGGTTTGGTTTAATTGAGAACTGGCAGACTTTGCTGTCGCTACAGGCCTTTAGTAGGGATGGGTTGCACCTCACTGAGTTGGGTGCAGCTGTTTTTAGGGGAGAAGATGGCTAGAGGGTTTGGAGAGATTTAAAAAAACTAGGTTTGGGGGGGGAGTTATTAGGGCATTACTCATGGATAGATTGTCCATGAGGAAACAGGGTGTTAGATGCCAGTGGGTTGGGTGGAAAGGGGGTGGGGGCTAGCAGAGGGATAGGGAGGAATGTGTATCAAGTGTACGAATAAATTACCCGGGTACAGGACCATCTAAAATGTATGTTTTGCAAATGCGAGAAGCCTGGCTGACAAAATGGTGAATGGGGCATGATGGCATTGTAATGAAAGTATGTATGTATAGGTATAAGCAATAACGTGGTTGACCCGTTTCTCTACGACTGGGCTTTAAATATAGATGATATGCCGTTGTTTAGGCAGACGAAGAAAAAGGAAGGGGGCGGAGAGTGTATATGTTAAAAAAGATGAAGCCAATTTAAAGAAGAGATAACTGGTGATTATGGATGATAAAAGTGTAGCATATGGGTTGAGATTAGGCAACGGAAGTGGGTAATGTCATTGTTGGTTGCTGCTATAAGCCGCCAAATGCTAGAGAGAGGAGGTGAGTCAACTTCATAAGCATTGGCAAGGCTGCAAGTTTGGGAGTGTGCTCATTATGGGACTTCAATTACCTGACATTGCTTGGTGTGGTGGAACTGCCATCACAGAAAAAGGCATGATTGTTCTGATTTTCTCTTGCCGGATAATTTTTTCTCTCACAGGTGGTTTAGGTTCCTACTAGAAAATGAGCTCTGTGATCGGTTATATTCTAAATTCGTTGGCCGTGATAGATATCAAGGGTAACTGGAGGCTTCGGGAATAGTACCATGAAATAGGGGGCATTTGGACTTGTATCGAAAGGAAAAGTTGTGCTGGGTTTAATCAAGACATTTAATTTCGGAAAGCAAATTTCACAGGTTAAAAGCAGCTTCTTCATAATGTCAACTGGGATAATGTATTATCAGTAAAGGTACTGAACAGAGAAGTGGACTGTGTTCAAGGGGGATTTTAAGCCAGTTCAATCTAAATTATACCCTTGGGAATAATGTAAAAAAATAATCCGCGCCCATGTGGCTGAATTCTGATGTAAAGAGTCAAATGGTAAGGAAGAAAGGCATTTAAAAAAACCTTTTAAGGCCGAGGGAACGGAAAGGGCTTTAGGAGTAAAAAACTGTAACAAGGAGTGTAAGAAAGCAATCAAACTAGCTAAAATTTAATATGAAGTTAGTATAGCTGAAGAAGCTCACTAGCCTAAAACATTTTTTTAAGTCTATTACTAGTACGAGAGGAGGACTTGAGATGTGGCAGCCCATTAATTAATGGGATAAAGTTAGTTCCGGAGGATGGCGCTAAGCAATGTCTTGAATAATTTTTTTTTCCTCTTTAATACACTATAGAATATCAAGTCCAGATTCATAGAGTCATAGTAGCAATACAGGTATAAACAAGATTCAAGTTCACTTTGGTTACCGAGGATATGTACAGAAAGAACTAAATAAGGTAATATTAGTAAATCTCCTGGACCGGTATAAAATACATCCAGGGTACTTAGGGAGCTAAGTTCAGTTTTATCTAGGCCATTGTTTCTAATTTTTGCTGATTCCCTCATGGCCGGGGGGTGTCCTCTGGATTGGAACAAAGGCTGATGTTATTCCAATATTCAAAAGGTAGTCGTTCACAGCGGGTCATTACCAGGCCTGTAAGTTTAACTTCAGTGGTGGGGAAGATCCTGGAAAGTTTAATATGGATCATTTCAAGAGTATGTTTCAGACTGACATTATAGTAGTAAACAGCATGGATTTAGGAGGAATAGATCTTGTCAACAACTTGCTGGCTTTTTATGAGGAGTAAGTAAAATTTAGATCCTGGTATAGCAGTAGCTTAGTTTACTTGGATTTGGCAAAGGCTTTTGATAAGTCCCCCCCATAGGCGCACTAATGAATAGCTAAGGTCTGTTGGTCGGGGAGTCACATGTGTACAATTGATAGAAAATTGTTAAAGAATAGGAATGCAGAGAGTAGTTGTTAATGGGCTTCATCATTATGGACTAAAGTGCTAAGTGGGGTGCCCACCGTTTCTTGTTTGGGGCCGCTTCTATTTAATCTATTTATTAATGATTTGGAAGTGTGTATTGTCAGCAAGGTTTCTTTCTGTGTTTGCTTACACCAAAACTGTGTCGCCATTAAAAACTTCAGAGGATGTGCAATCGTTGCAAGGGGATCTATAGATTATCACAATTAGGGCGCTAAGTGGCAGATGAATTCAATGTTGATAAATGTAATGGTGATGCATTTTGGACTTAAAACTTCCTGTGTCTACTTTAACAATAAATGGCTACTGTGTTAAGTGAATCCCTGTTGAAAGGGATCTTGGAGTTTTGGTGGATAACAACTTAAAGGTCGCAGCAGTGCAGGCGGGCAACAGCCAGAGCCAGCATGGTATTGTCTCTGTAAACGAGGTATGGATTCAGGGAGGAAAATGTAATTCTCAAACTCTTTACAAAGCATTGGTAAGGCCTCATTTTGAATATTGCAGTGCAATTTTGGAATCCTGTTACAAAAGACCTCTTTGAAATGGAAGGGTTCAGAGAAGGCAACTAAATTAATAAGGGGATTGGGAAGCTTGAATTAAGAGAGACTGGAAAAGTTACATTATGTACGCTGGCGAAAAGGCGCTTGCGTGGGGATTGCTTACTGTGTATAAATAACATTACGGGGCCATACAATAACTATCTGGGGCAAATTGTTCACCAGAGAAAACATGTCAAAGGACAGAGGACAATCCCTTAAACATGCAGAAAAATGTTTAGGCTTCAAGCTCGAAGGGTTTTTCACTGTTATAAGGTAGGCTGTGGAACTGCTTCCCAGTGACGTTGTAATGGCAGGTTTCATTGGTCAGTTTGCAAAAAAAGCTGGATGAGTTTCTGCAAACAAGGAATGTTGGCAAGTTACTGGTATTGATACATAAGTAGAGTTGATCCAGTTAAATTTTCCGATTGCCACTTGTGTCATGGAAGGAATTTTTTTTGCCCCTCAATAAATTTGGTGGGGTGTTTTTTGGCCTTCCTCTGGATCAAGCAGTTAGGCAGGAATGGGATATTGCTAAGGGGTTGGACTGGATGACGTATGTTTATTATTCACTCCAATACTAACTCATACTATTACAGCTAATAAATGAAGGTAAAAATACAAATGCACCTGCATCATGCTTATATATGGTCTTTGTAATGAAACCCTCTCCATATATTTATTGCAAGACCTCCTAGCTCCCGATACCACCTGAGCAAAGATATTCACTACTCCTACCAAGGTCGACCATCCTGGCCGGTCCCTGCTTCGTTTCATTGGCACATTCTGATGGATTTCTAGCTAACACCATGTATAGAAGGAGGGAGACAGCATTGTAAGTAATTGATCTTGACATCCCCATAACTACCATAAGGACTGCCGAGTTCAAGCAAGGGACGATGGGACTTGGTGGTGAGGAACTCTTGGGAGCCAGGTATTTGTGAGTAAATCCTAGCCATATTGTGATCCTAAGGGTTAGGGGGTGAATATGTGCCCTTTAAGGTATAAACTGTACCCTTTTTTGTGTGTAATTATACATTATAAATATGGAACTCTGTGAATTTTTTAATTTTTTACCCCCCCTTTTTATTTCTCTAGGTGGTTCCTATCCATGGACCTTAGTCTTTCCAGAGAATTCCTTGTTAAGCCTCCTAGTTTTATATGAAACTCCAAATGGAACGATTTAAATGAATACACGGTATCGGCTTTTTGTGTATTTTTGAATATGCTTTTTGTTACTTAATATAATAATAATATATAATCTATTTAATTTCCCGCACCAATTAAAAGGCTGGCACGTAACGTGATCTAAAGCTCAGAGTAACCCGTCCTTTAATTTGGGACCAGGATGAGAGCCAAAACACTAGATTATCATTATAAGGGTAACATATGGTATTTGCCTTGTAGGGGACTCGATACTAACTATCCGGGACTTGGTCCCTCCTTGCACCATTAATTTAATTGATTTACTTCGCTTGGGAGGACACACATTTTGCAAGGTTGGGTTTAAATGCCAGCTTGTTAGTAGGTGGGCTTCAAACGACTATGTGGGCATGGGCAACTAGAAGCTAAGTTTTTACAGTCCACCTCTACCCCTATGGATGAGCACTATTATAATCAGTTCCCATCCTGGATACAGCTTAAGGGAGGGGTGATGATTTCTGTTACTTCACCTATACCATTTTTCTTTGGTGAAGAGTCCAAGCTAACTTAGAAATTTTTTGTTCTTTTTTATTTATCTCTTAAAGGCTCATAATCAGATATTTCCATTTTCTCGATTTAATGAAATATATATGTTTTGCTTGTTCTCGTTGCTCTATATCCTCTACTGCCTTTCCATCAACAGACTTTCATCCTGACACATGGAATCCTGTCATGTCAGTGGCTACATTTTAACTGGTCTTTTGAGCCTTTAGGGTGGAAAAGGTCCCCCACACTAGGGAGCATGAAACATCAGACTTTACGTAAGTTTCACCCTTTCTAAACGATTAAAATCTTATATGTAATTTGAACAACGGTAGTTAACTTCATGTCTTGCATTGCCCGTTCTATTAATCGCTGTGCCCTCCTGCTGCTCCCTGCTAACTCTCTTGCACATCATTGTTATTTTTAAAAAACG
Source organism: Hymenochirus boettgeri (assembly GCA_019447015.1). Lineage (NCBI taxonomy): Eukaryota > Metazoa > Chordata > Amphibia > Anura > Pipidae > Hymenochirus > Hymenochirus boettgeri. Next base: position 170,570,211 of record CM033475.1, on the reverse strand, counting down.
TTTATACTTTTTCCATGCCACAATACCTAGACCTCCGCTAGGTTTTATTGGCTCAATTCGTATTCCTAATAAACATACTTAACTCAGCCCTCGTTCACTCGCCGGCCCTCTCTGTTGCTTTTTTCCGATCGTGCAAGATACGGATCAGCAAGCCGCTCAGGAGCTAAAACCTAGTGAGGTCCAGGTTATTGGGCATTGCAAGTTAGATTATATTTTTGTGTGGAGAATGTCTTTTAACTGGTACTACATAACCTTTTTCTCCACCCTTTGGCTCAAGAGCGCTTCATGTTTGAGAGTTCAGAAATTGGTGGTAGGATAAGTTAGTCACAGAGGATGGCATCTTAGGTTCTCACTTGCTGAACCTCCCGTGTGATAAATGATGATTATACATCACATGTCAAGTCCTTCAGTGTTAGTAGCACTCTACATAAACAACCACTTTAACTGAAAGATTATATATAATACCACAAGATCGTTCTCCAGTTTAATAGGCACTCTACCAAACAACCAATTTTCTAATACAAAGGACCCAAACACTCTAAATAAATTAGTATTATCGAAGATAGAGGATTTTCACACTTTATCTGAAATATTTCACATTTATTATTCTTTAACTTTCATTTTTAATTCAACAGTTGTTAACAATTGTTTTTTCCCTCACCACGAAACACAACTAGCTCACAACGTTTTAGCATTCACAAAGGATAAAGTATTCTTGAATTGTTTCCCATAGGTGGTGGGGAGTGAGGCCTGAGGTTTTAATATCAACTGATTATATTTTTGTCTTTGTCATGCAGTGCATAGAGAAAGCTCAAGGCTGATTAAATCACCAAGTAATTTTTCCACTTCCTAAGGGCAGTCCGCAATGTGAGTTGAGTGTTACCAATGCAACACCCTATGATTTGTAGAGCAGATGTTTTTTTCTGCTGCAGACTGTTACTGTATTCTGAGTCATGCTCAGGTTTCTGAAGGTGAGGGTAGGGATTTTTCTAAAAGGTGTTTTATTAATACACTTTTCATATATTGTCCTTTTTCTATATATATTACATGACCCAGATAATTTGTCCTCATATTGATACGTGGTATTTCACTGATTGTCAAGCATGTGACTGGGACAAACGTCAGTCCCTGATGGGGGGGGTCTTAAGGAAAAGTAACCAAAATTTTTAGACTCCATATTTTTATATGTGTGTGTTGTGTGTGTGTGTGTGGTGTGTGTGTGTGTGTGTGTGTGTGTGTTGTGTGGTGTGTGTGTGTGTGTGTGTGTTGGTGGGGGTGTGTGTGTGTGTGTGTGTGTGTGTGGTGTGTGTGGTGTTTTGGGTGTGGTGTGTGTGTGTGTGTGTGTGTAAGACCGCGCAATCCAAGGACTAGAATCAACCCTGATGACGGCCCATCATTCCCGGGCTGAAAACTTCGTAGGTGCGTTTGATCTACCTTGTTAATAAACATTGTTCTTCCACGATCGTTATCGTTTGCTCCAGTCCCCGAGGAGCTGGTATACCTGATCGGATTTGGTCAACGGATCCCTCCTTTTCTATATATGTAAATTTACTAACCCCCCATAAAACTCCAAAAGCTATAAAATGCCCACTTTGTTTAAAGTAAATGTAAGCTGATTAAGAACTGGATGAAGTATCTGTGTTTATGTGCAATGTCACCCCACACTCCTGACCCTTCGTCACCCCTGCGTCCTTATCTTTAATCTGTCCTGTAAAGATTGGCTAGAATTAATAATTGGGTGTGACTACTGTAAAATGTCGCCATGCTAAGGACTGAGCATGTGCAGAACATCAATGGTCATTGACCAAACTGTTGGATACTAGAATGCTTGTTAAGTCAGGCAACACAACCATCTGATTATTTAGGTAAATTTTCCCTGTCCTGTATCAAAGGAGAAGTAGGATACAGATACTGGTTATATATCAATGTGTTCTGCCTTTGTCAGTGTTGTTTTTGAGGCTTTAAGTTGTCCTTAAAGTTCCACTGTCCGCCTTAGGATTTTTTGGTTCCCAATTTGTCACGTATTATAGGCTCCTTTTAATAAAGTAGAAGGAGCTGCTGCTTTCACAACATGTGTGTGATACACTGAACGATAGCTTGCTCTTTAGAGTAATTACTGAGTATTTGTAAATCGTGCAAATTAATTTGGAATATGACATTAATATTGCTATAAATTGCATGAGTGCCCACATTACTAGTCGCCAAGCAACCACATATTAAGCTGCAAGGTATGTTGCAAAAGCTTTGGAATAACTATAAAGATTAGATAACTCTTCATAATATCATAATTCAAAATGTTTTTTTTCTTTGCAGGAAATCAAACAGAAACAACGGCACAAGAAGAACTTAACAATAGACCACAGACTCTTCTCTCCAGATGTATACCCAGATACAGAACAACACCTTGTCAAAATGGAGCAAGTGTCTTAGACTGGTCATGCCCCTTACAGCACCAACCACCCAGGTCTATACAACAGCCAACCAACCATGGACTACTGGGGGGTGCGCTCGCTAATGTTTTTTGTCATAGTTGGTTTGCAGAGCCTTGCCTAACAGTAAAAGTATGTATTGAGATCATAGCCCAGGAATGAAGGGCATTTCTGAAGTGTGAAACAGAATTGGAGACCAAACGAGCACTAGACCCAAAGATTAAACGACTGCTTGGTGCAGTTGGACCCACACCCCTCTCTCTCTCGGGTCATCACTGTTTGTGCTACTGGTCGGCGTATATCAGTTGGATCATAGGATTTTTTATTTTTATTAGAACTGACAAGATTTGATACGTATGTTTCAGTGGAACGCAAGGCGAAAAAAAATACCCATTGTATGTGCCAATGAAGTCTCTCTGGTTGTTAGAGTCCTGAATCACAGATGTCCTCATTTTACCATCTATTTAGTAAAAGAAATCTTAGTACAAACAAAGCTGTGACCTTTTAGGGAAACAATAAACAAATAAGCCCATTTTATTTTAAAATTGCTGCAATATTGGAAGGTAGCTCTACTTAACTTTTCTATACAATTCTGTGGCATAAAATTAAAATCAAGCATTTGCATAAATATAAGTAAAAAATCAAATGCAAATTCATTAAATCCATCTAATTCACTACAACATGGAGGTATAAACTTTAAACATTGTGATGAATTTGAGGTTTCATTAAGCATGATTACATTCCTATAGGTTATCAATGAAGGCGAATTCCCTTACTCCACCCTTAGATAATTCTTTTATGACCATAAAAGGGTAACCACAATAAGATGCAACCAGGCTCTAGACACCTTCACATTATTCCGCCGAAACAATGTAGTCTAGTGTTAATACTAAGTGTTTAGAAAAAATGCCTCTGCGTTTCAACCTCAAGAAATAGTACCTAGTTTATAAGATGTACTATAGGAAATGTCATTGATTAAGATCTGGCAAAGGCGGAAAAACGTTTCCTGCATGTAGGATAGTGCTGGAAACATGACTATGTGTATGGATCTTGTCTTAAGGGATGTCCCCCCTCTTCTATCAAATCGATTCTTGTCCATTACCTACCCCCCCAAAACTGGACATTGTTTTTATCAAATCTTATTCCTCTCCACGCCGGAGAGATATACTGACATGCTCCTCCCAATCCTCCGCCACGGCCTCTGCACTCTGTGTAAGGCATCAGTGTCCGTGTCAGCCGTGACAGTGGGCTTCACAGCCAATCACTGACTTGGCCATTCCCAGAGCCGTCCTCCACTCTGCTGCTTGGCTCAGGACCACAAAAAGAACACGTGCAGCCGCTGTTGGAGACACTGAGTTGAGGCACGGGAAGCGGGGTGGATGAGGAGCTATGTAAGTATAATTCTCCGCTGGGAGCTGATTAAATATTTGTATAAACTATACTCCGGTTTTTGCGGGAAAACCTATATATTTGTACAAGATAGATTTTTTTATGATTATTGTACACAGATATAGATTTTTTGTAGAGAGGGTGGCATTCTCTTTAACTGGGGTTTGTTTGCCAGTTCATGAACTGCGTTTAAGGCTCTTCAGATGATTCAACAAAGTATTGTGTATATTTTTTTCTTCTTTAAGGTTTTTTAATTTTATTTGTTTTTTATTTTTGTAATACACTATAATTCACATGGTAGGTAGGAGTCACTACTTAAACCGCCTGTTTTTCCACGTGTACGTTTTCCGCATGTGCCATTAGCTTCACAGCTCTCCCACATGCCCGAGATTCCTCCCCTATCTACTTTATGCATGTGTGTTGCATATGTTTAGGCAAGAGAAAGCAGTGAGGGAAAGGGGAACCACACAATTTTTGTAGCTTCTGCATGACTTCAAAGCAAGAAGGTGGAAAAGACTTAACAATTTTGCAGGGGATTATAATATATTTGATTTTACCACTTAAAGTCAATCCTGCTGTCTACCAAGACTGATATATTTGCTGGTCTCTTTTTATATTAGACCAAGAGTACGGATTGGTTTATTCATGCTTAGGTCTATCACAGGAAACCAGGTCCTGTCAACCCATGTCCTGCCATGGCTAACATGGCTCTAAGGCAGATTGGTAATCCTTCACAGGTGGCAAGTTAATCAGGTATTTTCAGTGTCATTAAACAAACATAAAGTGTGGTCGATACATTATGAGGCTCAGAAGATTGTTTACTTCCCTATTTCAAATTTTTATTGGAGAACGACAGAATAATCCCTTGGTATATGTAGGTTCCTAGACCTGCACAATTTGACTAAATTCTTCCGACTACCTCTTTAAATAACGTTTTTTAATTGATCCATCTTAAGAGATGATATGACACCAATAATGTATATTTTGTGTGTGTCTCTTTATAAAGGTTCCCTTAATACACCAGAATTTTCTGGGCTAAATGGGCATTGCACCTGACTATTTTTGCCTGTTTCAATTTAATTACACTGGCTGTTTTTAATCAAATTAAGTGCATGTAATGATTTTCTGCATATTGCATCTGTTGATCCAGTGCTACCTAGCTTACACTGCTTCATTTACAAAAGTTCTACACTAAGAGGTCCATCAAGTGGAATACTGTGATCTGTGATCAAATCTTCCTTAAATAAATCATATAATTTGTTTTTGCTAAGGAACCACAAGACAAGTATGGTTAAAAAAGATAGGACTATGTTGCTTTTCTCAGTAGAATGCAAGATCTCTTGTCAGCTAATTAAACGTTTGATGACCTAAAATGTTGGTGTTGACATACCGCCTTCTTGGTTACAGACTTCCCTAATGTTCATGACAGATGTGATTTTTTCCAATTTGGAGTGGAAAATAGTTAAAATTAGAACACACATTATCATATACCTGTAAAAGACTTAATTATTTATGTTGGGGAAAACCATTTCAGTCGTAGCCTATTGCTAACATCTGAAATTTCTCTTGATTAATGGGGGGGGAGGGGAGGGGTTTCCAGTAAACGCGGATTTATTTCAATCTCGTTCAGTTAATAACTATTTCAGGGTAAAGGGTTGACAGAGAACTCATATTAAGTTGTGACTTAGCGACAATTTTTCTGTGATTGTGGTGCATATGGTTAACATTTTTGTTATAAAGAACAATATTTCCTATTATTTTCTTTGTACAAAAAATGTTTAACAAATGAAAGTCATTTGGGACAGGAGGTAAGATTGACAATTCTACCTCCCCGTATTATATGTAAGGGTCACCAGAAGGGAGGAGAGGGCGAGTCCTTCCTATCTTAAAGCTTATCTGATCTTAAACTTTACAGGAAGCCAGTCACCAGCCTGACAGAGAAACTGTATAACGTGTTCCTTGACAATGTTATTGGGGGACCAGGTATATCACAATCCTACCTCTCAGAGCCCCAGTACTTTTCATTTTAAAATATTATTTTTTTTACAAAGTAGTTTCCTTAATTCTTCCAACCAAGTTTTTAACTTGAAACTCGTTCGACAGCCAAAGAAATTATGTTATAAAGCTATTATGTGGGCATAGTGTAATACCCCGATAGAAACACGTCAATTTTGCCATTAAAACAACAATAAACTTACACATAAAGAAACAACCATTTTATTGTATTTTTCAAACAACTCAATGATTATGCGTCTGTCTATATTTCTGCAAGACTCGTTCTAATCCTATGTGCACTTGTTTTATAAATAACGATGGAGGTATGGCACTAGTAAAAAAAATCCCCAAATCTTAACCAAAAAATAGGGGGGTGCTGAACAGACAGCAAAGATCAAACTGAATATTCAAACGGAGAAAAAGAACGTCTGCAGGCATTTTATCGGTGAACACAATATTTACATTCCGTTTTATTGAAGTATGTACACACATACGTTGCTGGACATATCATGTGCACAACGGGATAATTTAACAAACCTTAAATATATAATATACAAATAGCGCATCTCTATCAATAGTGGACCACTTCACCCCCGTTTCTGAACCAGTAGCTCTCAATTGCTATATAGAGATAACCTATGCCTGCACCTCCAGGGATTGGCCTTACTCTAAGTGTTGAGCCTACATAGGGACGATATAAGTAATATACGCTGTTTATACTAGTATTTCCTTGAATACTCTTGTACATCGTCCTGTGTCGGATTTACCATCGTATGGCACTGGTGCACTTTACATTTCATCCTTGTTTATTTTAACGATTGTATATGAGATGCTGCATTTGTATATTATATATTTTAATGTTTTAATTTCCCGTTTGCACTTATATAGTCCCCGTACCTATGTGTGTACATACTTCAATAAGGCTGTAAAATCTTTTTTTCACTGATAATAGTAGTGCGCAGACTTTCTGTTTCTCCTTTTGAATATCATCTTGTGCAACTTGTTGATTTTGGATGATTTTCCTCTGGTCCCCAATACTCCTACTCGCTTAATGCCAATCTACACTTAAGTTTTACACCTGCAATTGCTCTAGGCAGTGTGCTTGTGAACCAAAATCTTATATTTTCTTCACTGGAGGGCATTAGGCTGTGTACACCAGGCCATATATACCTGTGATATTTTGATGTCCAATTGGTAAGTCTGGTGGTTAGGAATCAAGTGCCCAATTCCTCATTCTCTTAAAAGACACCAGGATCATCACTTTGGGTGCAGCAGCCTAGTTTATGATTTTATCTATTTAATGATTTGATTTTGGCATATATTATTTAAATAACTATAACTGATACAATTGGTTTTGGGCACATGAGAATGTAGCCGTTCCAAAGTTGGTTTTTTTAGTACTAATTAGCATTTTATTTCTGATATTCCTTACCTGTATGTTTTTATTACTTTTGAATATTTGTTTACCACCACTTTCACATAACGAGCTTTATAGGCTGGTTTAAGCTGAATAACAAACAACAAATTTAAACGGATCACTATTCTATCTGAACTCTTTCACAACGTACGACCCAATATGCCAGGCTGTAAGGCCAGATATACGTGGACAGACCTCTGCTCGATACAATCCCCCTACCAATCGATAACCAATTGCTAGTCTGTTGGTCAGAGGGAAAATATTGCCTTGATTTTAAAAACTTTTTTTTTTTATCATAACTTATTTTTCAGTGGTACAATAGCAGGTTTTTCCCCTAATTGTCTAAAATTACAGATTATGTCAGGACTTAGTGGGATTGGATGGTCATTTGCAGTGTTACAAACCATCTGGTTCGATATGGGAACAGAATGATTTAGCCCTTCGAGGATGACCTAGCCCATGGAGTAGGCTTCATTGACACTCTTCTCTCTCTGTTCCTGGATGAGCACACTAACTCTCACCTTACTGCACTGGTTTCCGGCAGGGCAGCAGTAGTGCTTGGTAGCACCACCTATGTCCAAAATCATTGTGTAAGACCACGGCTACCTGATATTACATTGAGTAACGTGTGTTTACCCTAAAATAGCAAAAAATTTGAATCTTTCCCCTAGTATGCATGTAGCAGTGGAAGGGAGTCATGTAGTAACGTGAAAGGGAGTATGAGGGTTGCTAAGAAGGGTGCACTACTAATCACAATTGTATCACTGTAAGTCCAGTCGATTATGTCATCAAAACTTCTGTCAGGACTAATGTTTTTTGGGAGGGGGCTTTAGTCATGTTTAACGTTTTAAAAATTGTGCACATTCCTGAAACAGTTAAGTTCATACGTGTGAGAATGTTGCAAATGGGAAAATAATCGCATGTACACGTAGGGCCTACGGTAAGCCACACTGCTGCCTTTTAGCCGTTTGATGTGCCCCTAGTGGCGCTGCTGAGGTCTTGCCTGTGCGATCCGTTAATCGGAGTGCATGCGAGCTCATTTCTGCGCATGCGCTCCAATTCGAATTATTGTGGCAATCGAATCACGTCAACGCATCTCGCCTGCACGGAGCGACAGAGTAGTGTGGCCCAGCCTTAAAGCCCCACCAATTTTTCTCCCCAAATGTTTCTTCTTGTAGCCTTCATTTGCTCTTAACCGCTCATACTCTGTTTCCTACCGACTGGACGTTTAATGTTTGTCATGCTTAAAAAACGTGTAAAATGGGGCATACAAATCCTTCCTGTAGAAGTGCTTCTGTGCCCTCGTTCGCAACATTGCAGCGTAATATCTTTACATGTACTAAATTACTTTTCTAATGTCATGTGTATCTGTTGAGATGTGATATCCAAATGTTTATATGATTCTGTGAGTTTTGGTGATTAACTGCTAAGTTTTTTTTTTAGTTTTTTTTTTATCTTACCAAATTAACAAATTGGGTTGTGTTTTATGGCTCTATCAGATGTTTCCTCACCTGTCCTTTAAAGGAATGACTGCTATTCAGTTTATATTGGACCCCTTAATTATCTGAACTTTTGATTCTAGCCCCTGGCTGGTTCTTCCACTTAAAGAGGTTCCTTTAAAGGCAAATAAACTGGTTAACCCACACACCACTCTCCACACCTTCTATCTGCGTCTTCTATCGGGCATAAACTGCACTGCACTAATACTTGTGGCCCATCCGTTTCTCACACTTTTGACCAATTTTCCACTCTGTCATTGAGCCAAGTTTAATACAAGCCAAAGGACACTTGCAGTTCAAGCCTATGTTAGTTAAGTTGTTACAACTGATTAGATATTCGTCAGAACAATCATCTAACCGGCTTTAGCATTAATTTGTAAGGGCTACAATTACTTTCATATGAACGAAAATTGTAGTGAATTCCTGCAATGGATGACGGGCTACATTATAGTTTTGACAACAGTGAACCACTCAAAAACATGTCTAGAAATGCAATCAAATGAACATGCGTTGATTGAGCTTCAGTTGCTTCTTATTTAGGCACCAAACATGTGGAAGTACCATCTTCCAATGACTTATTGGCAAATGTTTTGTAAAGTAGTTTTCTTGGCTCAGTATAACGCAGAAAAAAGAATGATTAAAGGTCCTTAATGAAGAGCTTGATATATGGAGAAGTCTAAACAAAAACTCTTTAAACTCGTATCGTTGGAAAGTGCTTAAGTTCAAATAAAACAACAAAGTCAGATGTTTTTACATCATTGCCTATAAGTTCAGCAGTCCTGATCTTGCAATGATGTCCTTTTACGTTTTTCTATAGCCTATGACATCGTTATCACAATTCCTCTGCCTATTCTGTAAATTGGCTCTGCTTTTTTTTTAATGCAATAAACTGGAATGTTTGTAAGCCTACATACAGCGCAGATTTTATGCACACAAGTTCAAGTCTACCCAAGATGAGGCCATGATTTATAGTTAGGTTGGAAAAAAAGCAGTCCTAATGCTGGCCTCTATATACCACTTTCCAGCTAAATTCAACATCATTGTCCAAATCTATTTACTATCTATATTATCTCCTAACATCTCACGATGTTTGATACTATTTGCTGGCCCATGATGGAGAAGGTGTATGGCCAGCATAAGCACGCAGTGTCGAAATTATCCAACAATTTAAAAACTTAGAATGTTTTCTAAACAGATTTTGGAGCTCTTCGAATGGCTATTTTCATTTTTCACCCAATATGGTGTTAAAGCACAAGTAGCACAATGTGCTCGTGTTAATAGTCATCTTGCTCGCAAAGTGATTTAGAGAATTGCGTTTATAATTGCAGAACAATCTTTCCCACAAAAACTGTGTTTACAGTGGGTAGGCAAGATTCATACTGAAAAAGCTTTGCATGTGATGACGATGTATTGTGTAGTCAGTGCTCCCTGCAAGTATGTTCCATGCATTAAATGTTCTGTTGTACATTTGTAACGTTTGTTAATTTCAATTAAAAATTTTATCATTTATATTTCGAGGAAACACTTAAAGGAATGTTCCCGCCACATTTAATATTTAGTCATGAACTGGTCAAGCCCAGAACGTTGAATACTACGCGTTTCTCCCACATCCCTAAAGAGGGTTATTACTCCCTATCCTCGAGACTGTACCCTTTTAAGTAGTAATCTGCCTAGGATTAATGATCTATCATTTGTCATTAACTTGCTTGTATTTTTCAGGGGGAGTATTAGGAACTTTGGACCTGGCATAGCAGTAGTGGTATCCTTTTTTTTTTTTTTTAAGGCGTTTGATTTTTTTTTAATATAGTTGACTATGTATAAACTAGGATTTTTTGACATTTGGTACATGGAATAGAAAATGGTTGTAAATTGTACAAGATTAGTTGCCATGGTGTTTATGATTACTAAAGTGTAAAGGTTCTTTATCAGAACCATTTTTTTTTATTTACAGGAATCTGTTTATCAATGTTTGAAGTGGTTATCGAAGCAAGAATCCTGTATTTGCTGATATCAAAACTATTAGGGCATTAATAATGGGCTTTGCTGCAGATCTAGACATTTTCCCAAAGGTATGCGTTGGGTTAAAAAATTGTGCCTGCTTATTTTATTGAAAGGGATATAACGTTTCTTATTTTACATCATTTGAAAGCAACAGTCATGTCTTTATTACCAGTAGAGGGGAGTGGTATAGAGGCTGCAAGTGATGTAGGCAGATAAAGAACATATCGTTCTTCATACTTTGAATCCTGGATCTTTGACACCCTTGTTCCGAGAATGGGGGGGTGGGGGGGGGATGGGGATTGGTAGGAGGTATGATTGCACTTTGATAAGAGATGATTTGAAGGTACACTGCAAAAGAGAAAAATACCGCTGTAGCCACACGCGGCAAGCTCAAAAACCAGAGCAGCAACTCACCCTTGAATTATGATAAAAATCCCTTTTTGAGGTCCAAGTGTTAAGGTCCATATTGACCAGACTTTATCTGGGGAAACATTGGACAGGTGGTCGATTCGTTCAGGTTCAAAGAAACCCCTCTCTATGAGTAGGGTTCTTTGAACCTGAAGCGTCAGGTGCCTGTCCCTGTTTAACCCAGCTACAGCTCGGGTCAATATAGCCTTTTAACCCTTGGACTCAATAAAATGGATTTTTAATCGTAATTACAAGGGGTGAGTTGCTGCTTTGGTTGAAGCTTGCCGCGTGGTGCAGTAGTATTTTGCTCTTTTTCAGGTACCGTTTTGTGCGGGGATGATATGCCTCGTCAACTGCTAGCACAGGGGTGGCTTCGGAGAATACGTAGGCAGAGATATCAGGATGACGGGAGGAATGCCATTATCAGTTTGAAAGGATTTGAACGATAAAAAAGGAATCTCTTTTGCTTAGTGTCTAACCCTATGCTTATCTTTCACTATCAGGGGGCCAGGTGGCAACAGCTATAGTTAAAGCAAGACATTGCTCTATCATGGCTGTTACAGGGGTATCCGCATTCAAATATTATTCCTCTCACCTCCAAGAACTACTACCATTTTGGGAATCTGGTACTGTAGCGTTTTATTTAGGGGGACTAGAGGAGCTTTAGAAGGCAATTCCTTGCTGTAAAATGAATTCAGTGTTTTTGAAGTAAACTGTAGAGGATGAATGAATTTTCTAGTATTTAAGGAAACTATAAATGACATGTCTGAATGACAAAAGATTGACATGTAAAATGTCGTCAAAACGCTCTTATTTCTGATGGCAACAATTAGTTAATCGATTAATTTATCAATTGGGGGATCGTTTGGCCTGTGGTGGTCCCAGCCCTTAGGACAGGCCATTATGTCGTAGGGTAAAGGGGTAAATTAGTGGACTAATGTCAATTCTTTAAACCTCACTTCTATTTATGCTGTAAATCTGTCAGAGCTCAATGGAATAACATGTCTTCTCCTATTACCATTTATTGACACTTTATTAATAATTTATGGGGGTCAAGTAAGTTCATTCCTTCCTATTTTGCACATTTATTACTTTGCGGGTCTTAACACATATGAACATGAGGAATATTTGTTCAGTTCTTCTGGTTAAAGTAAGTAACCCAATAGTGCTATTTCACCTGGAAAGAAAGAGGGAGTGAGAATAATTGTCCTTAATCCCTTAGCTATTTCACCTTTTGATATTAATCTATGATAAATAATAATGCTCTTCTCAATATGTTGGTGGCACGTCAAAATGTTTATGTATATCATAATTTCGTGTTTCGTCTTTGCTGTTGGTACCTTTCTTAAGTCCTCAGCATGAGAAAATCAACGTGCTAACATTTGTAAAGTTTTTGCAATTAAAAAAAAAAGCGTTTTACAGCTTGATGCGAACGCTGCCATTTATAAATGGTTTGTTCTTAGAACCTTATTCTTTAGTTCCTACCAGGGAGAGGGCAGGAGATAATGAGATTTCACTTGTTTTAAATATTCTGTAGAGTTTTGAGATTAATATATCATGATGACATATGTTACAATTGCTGCTCTTGGATGCATATGTTCATCCCAGTGGCCTTTACTTCTTAAAAGAGCATGTCCCACCCCTCCCCCAAATCTATCCATATATTAAAACTTTTTTTTTGGGGTGGACATGCGCTTTAACGAAACAATATGGTAATAGTATTATTCTGGTTTTTATAGCGCCAACATCTCAGTAGTGTCTTTACAATACTGTATTAAACATCACATCAGGCCCTGCCCAAAGCGATCAATCTAAGCACATTTATTTTGACTATAAGCACCTATCAGTTGTCTTTATGATTTGTGGGAAAACCCAGAGTGCATGGAGGAAATCCACGTAATGGGGAACACATAAACATAATAAAATGCCAAAGCATACAAAAATGCAATTAAATCACTATTAACAGCATAGCTTGAAAACCTAAACGCCTGCTTAAGTTTATAAAGCAATTAGCACCATTAGATTGAATACATCATTGTATTATTGCCTATTGCCTACTAATGTAAGTGTAATCGCTGCTGAAATGGTCTGCAACTTTTTAAACTAGCAAGTCCCTAATGGGTTTATGAGCAAGTGAATTCTTTACCTGGCTTAAGCTTTAGAAGGCCTGCATTATTAATGATTGGGCCAAGGGAAATATTCAATACAAATAACAACATTTGTACATTTGGCAATCCAGAAGATTTTTGGAAATTAAAATTTGGGATTAGTCCTGATACTTGTTTTTGCTGATGTAAAAAGAACGAAAAGACTGTTACAGGGACTGTAAACTCCACCTAAACCCCCCCCCCCAAAAAATATGCGCCATTCGTTTCATATTATTCCAGGGAAGGTGAGAACACTTTTCTCACCTCCCTGTGAATAATAGGACGCTTCTACGGGGACTGAACTTACCTTACCCGCCCCGCTCACTCGCGCCGCCTCCTTCACTAAACAAGCTGTTCTGTCCCGATCGCGCGCCCAATTCTGTTTTGTATTGGCGCGCATGCGCCTAAGTAGGGCAGCCGCGTCGGACTAGCGGCGCAATGGAGCGGCGGTAAGGTAAGTTCCAGTTCCCCCGTCGTCCTACTATTCACAGGGAGGTGTAGAATACTTCTCACCTCCCTGTGAATAAATATAAAACGATGGCACGTTTCTTTTGTGGGTTTAGTGTTCCTTAAAAGCCTGCCTTCACATCGAATTTTTAGGCACCAGTATGTTGTGCCCTGAAGACTAAGACTCGCCTTTCCGGCCACGCACACCTTAAAAGGAACATCACCCCCTAATACCAGCACCACAAACAGTTTATTGTGGTATTGGTACTAATCACGCTAGTCTCTCAGTACTCCCCCTGAAAAATTTTTTAAGCCCTAAGCTTCCTACTAATAGCAGTATACAAGTTCAATCCCTTATTCCTACAATTGCATTCTCTTATTATTTCACATAGCCCTGACCATTAGATAAGAATTCATAGTGAAGTCACCATCTAGAAAAAATGGTCTTGTGTTTTCCTAATTCCAAACTGATTCCTGTGGCTCAGCGCATCCCTAATATGGCAGAGGGGGCGATGAGAGTAAAAATGTCAACTCTGAGAATGCACTTTTTGCCATGGACTTTCGGATCTGTAAGAGTGTTTCGCTGCTGTCTGACAGATTGTCCTATTTTATATGTGTCGACATTGTCTTTTACAATTCGGAGGCTGTCTAGCACTAACTCAGCCACACCCCAAGGGGGATTGAAGTCTAGGCCGGCGCCAAAAGGTTAAATATTATTAACAAGAACGAAGGCCCATACTTTTAATGAATGTGAGAAGGAGAAGGGGAGGAGGGATTGAGGTGCTTCTGAGCTTTGAGATTTAACATTTCAGTCGCAGGTACCATTTCGTGACAGACAAGAACAAAAAAATGCTTGGTTCCATTTAACTACCGAGTTTACACTTATTTATTTATAGTTAGGCATTGTATTTTTCCCAAATTGTGTGGTTTAAACAGATATAATATCCGTCTAACCTTCTGGTATTGTTTGACTACACCTTGAATTAATTATTTAACATGATACAAAAGCTTTAGCAACACGTCTGAAAATAAGGTTATACTTGGAGCTTAAAAGAAACAGATCGCTGGCATTTACCATCCTATAACAAAGTAATTGGAACAGATAAACTACTGTAGCTTAACATGACTATGGCTGTGTGATCATCATGTTGGCATTTAATATTCCAGAATCGGTTGGAATTTAACTACTTCTAAAGCAATCACATTTTGCTTTCATTATTCAAATATCAAAGATCAAATCACCAATGGCAATAAGCTGTGTTTGCATACTATTATTCACCACAACAGGTTTCTGATGATTAACACTTATCCTTATTCCTCTATCTAAATATTGTGGCATAGGACAGTTTTGGCTCCCTTTATTTCTTTTTAGTACAGAAATTCCCCTAATATTAGCCTGAAAAAATTGACTGTTCATCAAAACTTGGCCAGCTGCAATACTGCTCTTGTTTCTATGGAAAATAGTGTCCTCTCCGTACAAACCCCGATTCTCTACTAATGTACTGTGATTGGTATTGCGCTGACTATGTGTTGTTGTCAGTTTTCATTGATCTGGCAAAGATAACTGTTGTCCTGAATTCTTCCAAACTAGTAAATTGTTAAAAAAGCCTTCCATCACACCCTTCACAATAAAACATAATCACTCTCATCTCCTAGATAAAATGTGTGAGTTATTGCTGGAATGGTTCAGCAATATACTTCCTTCCTGCTTGAACACTTTCAGATCCTGTTGTGCAGCCGAAGTGACGCTGCCCAACCTGCTTAATAGGCTCCCCTTCTCAACTTAAATTTTTTCCCGGTACGTCTTGCTTTCCCCAGCATTAAGTCTTAACTGAGCATGCTTCGCCCCCGAAGGCGGCCTGGCGTCAGAGGTCAGTTGCATGTCCCTCACCTCCTGGAAGCAGGAATTTTTGAACATTCACCCCATTTATTTCTCACAGGCTCCAGACAGAGATGTTATGATTGGTCATAAGTGTTTATAGCCGAAATCGTAAATATCTCATCAGTATAAGTTTGTTCATAACCTTTTGTAAATATACCTTTATAACGTACAATCCTTACATGATCACCTATTTTTAATAACGGTTTAGCTTTAGGCATAGACATATAATGATTGTATATATTTTTCCAGATTAATAATGAGTTTTGTTTTGTTACATCGACGGGTCTACACCTTATGCCCCTGTGGTAGGTGTGATTGTAACCGCACACCAGGTCTTGTAACGTATCAATGTACCTGAAAGTATTGTTCTCCCTCAGGTAACGCCACATTCTGGTTTTCAAGGTTCTGTTGAAACGTTCCACTAACGATGCTTTGACTGTATTTGATGTGAAAAAATGATGTATTTTATACGCTGTGCACAGTTTCCTCATAAGATTATTTATAAACTCTCGGCCACGATCTGTTTGAAGTTTCTTGGGGACGCGCCCACTGTTGATAAATATTTGTTCAAAAGCAGCGGCAACAGTTGATCCTGTTTTATTTGAAATCCCCACCACCCAGGCAAATTTTGAAAGGATATCTATGACCGTTAATATATATTTTACACCATCTTTGCCTGGGGTGGTGGGGATTTCAAATAAAACAGGATCAAACTTTTGCCGCTGCTTTTGAACAAATAGTTTATCACCATCGGCGCGTCCCAGAACCTCAAACCGATCGGGCCGGAAGTTTATCAATAATCTTATGAGACACTGTTGCCCAGCGTATAAAATCATCATTTTTTCACATCAAATACAGTCAAAGCATCGTTTAGTGGAACGTTTCAACAGAACCTGAAACCAGAATGTGTGGCTTTACCGTGAGGGAGACAATACTTTCAGGTAATTTAATACTTACAATAGACCTGGTGTGCGGTTTACATCACACCTACCACCGGGGCATAAGTGTAGACCCTCGATGTAACAAAAAAACAAACTCATTTTAATCTGGAAAAATATATCAATCATTATATGTCTATGCCAAGGCTAAACGTTATTAAAAATAGGTGATCATGTAAGGATGTACGTTATAAAGGTATATTTTACAAAATGTTATGAACAACTTATACGATGAGATATTTAATTTCTGCTATAAAAACGAAAGGACGAAACCTCTTATAAACTGAAAGATCGGGGCTGGTGAAATCATTTGACGGATCATTCTATGATTAGGAAGCTCCAAAAATTTGATCTTGACCAAACCCCGCATTTATCGTATTGAAAAATTATTAAAACGAGAAGATTCGGGGAGAAAATTTATATTTTGTAAAGTGACGGATAATCCTGAAGTTTCTTCTTTCTTGGGATCCAAAGAAAAACAATTGTCGACTGTTTAGATTATGGAGTGGATCGTTTTATATAACGTTGCCCTGCAACGCTTCTGCCAAACTTTATCCCGAAAACACCATCGGCTGATTTACCAGCTAAATTAGCAAAAGCTGTTCTCTTTCGTGGACCTTACGAAGTGGCTTAGTAGAGATTCAATACCGCTCATACATGGAATAGTCTTTTGAGGCTGGAGATGGTGTTTTTTTACAATCGCTAAAATGCGAGCCGCATTAGAGAACTTTTTTGTTTAATCGGTTTTACGTATATGCAATGAAACTGGTCAACAGGCATTAATCACAACAAACTTGAATTTTTAAAAATTCCAACCGAACACTTACCGACTAAGATACTCACTAGTTTGAAAGAGACGTTCTTGTACTAAATCGTGACTTATACACATTTTGCATGCCCAGTAACAAGTTACGCAAACATATGGGGGTTGCCGGGGTTTTTACGCCCTGTGGTCGAAAAAAACCCATGTTAAAGAGGCCGTCGCAAAGCCGTTTTAGACGCTACAACGAGTAGTTTTTTTGCCTGGTTTGGAACCTTTCACGTTTTGTTTTAAATGGATATGATAGCAATAACAAAAGAGAACAGTGTTTTTAATCTAAAAAGAACAACTTTAACCCCCGATGTAAGCCGATTTCATACTCATGTTGTTATATTCGAATAATCAACACAACTTGTTGGCGATAGTTATGTTCAGCTTTTAAGAACTGTGGAACTAACTGGTAAACAATGGTGAACTGTCACACCAAAGTAATAGGCAGGCCTGACTATATCCTGATCTTAAACAACACTTTGACCCCATACAATTCGTACTCACGGACCAACTCAACCTGTTTAAATTCAAATCGTCAAAGTATTTTTCGCGACTTACACTTTAGACGCTCGAAGTAGACGTATTAAAATGATGTCCCAGAGAGTGTAACGGGAACCCATTACCTATTCACATTATTATATCAACAAGCAGGCATGTCTTGGAGGGTTCCACGGCTCTGAATTTATGCCGGCTCAGGTCTGCGGGGCTCTTTCGAGCCTCTTCCCGCAGGGTAGTACTTTGTTTAGAAAGGCGTTGAACTGTAAAAAACCGCACGTAAAACTGCTGCTAGAAACATAGCCAAATATGCTTTTGTAGCGTATCATCAAACATTTATGAATAACAATAAATCGAAAAATCAAGACCAGGACGGTTTCTGGCTTTGTACTATCGGAAAACACAACGTAAAGCAAACGCAAACTTGTTGGTGTAGTCCCTGCCCCCTTTTCAATAAACAACATAAGCACCCGCGTAAGAGACGCCGAGACAGAGAATCCAAAAAGAGTCGTTCTCGTAGGTGACATCTTCTAATTAAAACGCTATGGCTTTCGTACCCGATTCCTCGGTGGAATTGTGCAAAATCCTCCGAGTTGAACATATTTCAAATACCGCCTACGGCCGACAAGGTTGAAAAACCTTTATGTAGAAGTTCACCTGTTGGGCTTTAGCGGACGTTGCGCTCCCTTGGAAATTTTTTTATCTCAGGGAGCGGCATTTTTTAACGACGATAAACAACACGCAGTTATACTTCTTTCCCGAAACTCGTAAAACCCTACAATACAGAAACTACCAGATGGAGCTCGCGTCGCCTAGTAACTACCCTAAGCCACCCTTTTAATCACTGGACATTACGCTGGGTGATACGTTTGATTTCGCGAAGTGACAACCTATACGCTATAGAGCTTATATGAGACTCCTGTTAATTATAATTCACAAACCTAGCATCACAATTTACTGCGGATTATTTTACAAATACTGACTGGGGTCACCATAATGATCGCGCGCTATCGACAGGGACAATGATGGCTTTAATCAACGAGCACAGTTTTTCAGCCGCGCTAGAAGCGTTTGAATTAATGGGCCAATTTTTTGCAGATATATTAACCAAACCAATTAATACTACAGAATGGCTTGGATCTTGAATATTAAATTAACTAGAAATAGAGACTCCTTTCCTGTCTTTGTCGGGGGGGGTCGGGCGATCCTGAGCATTAATTAAAGTTACAAATACAGCACGCTCGTTGTAACATCAAAGAGTTCGGTCTCACCCGCCGTGAGAATAGGTCACAGCCGCGCTCTGGGTACGGCCTAAATGCAAGTCATGCGATCTATCGCGCCTGTCTTAGGTCTAGCATATAACCAACAGGTTTACTATTCGAACCACGAAAATCTCTTTCTTGGGTAACATTCCCCATTCTCCCCTCTCTCAAAAAGACCGTGATACTCGGCTTTTGTGTACAACGAATCATTTTCTTCTGGGAATTACAGAGAAACCCTCTGAGTTTCAATCATTACAATGTAATTTATGCCGCCTTATTTTAGATGGGCAAAGCAGGTTTCCCAAGGCCTTTTCATCCCGATTTTGAAACAATTCAGCCATTCGTGAATACCTGTCTCTCGTCTATTCGGCAAGCGAAAGCCGACAATGCCTTTATCGGTCGATCGGCTGAATTTTTTAATGGCTTTATCCATGTTTCGCGTATTGACTTATCGCCTGATCAAGACAAGGGGGTCCATTTCCATCTCTGGTTAGAACGGTGATCTAAGAGAGCTGAAATACGCTTGCTGAACCCACACAATCTACTAGAACATGATGTGTATTCCATTACTGAAAATATTATTGAGATAAAAACAGACCGCGAGGTATTGTATACGACTACCATTAAAGATGAACAACATGAATTACAGACATAGTGAAATCGGACTTTTACGCCCTGCGAATATTTCAGATGTGTTCCCATGCTCTCTCGAAACCCAACGACCAGATCGTTCAAAGACCAGCGCTTATATTGTGACTACTGACGATCACGATCTGACAGCCCGGGCACCCCTGTATTTGATTATTTTATGCAAAGAAACATTTCAATATGTTTTTGATAGTTTACGGGTTTTGCCCAGACAACGAAATCTTTCCTTGAATACTCATAATAGATAATAAATTTAACGAGAAATTCTCAGTGAATAAAACAAAAGAATACAAATAGCAAATCAAGCACGCTGCGAGTTCTGTGGCGGACATTCCTGTATCTATATGTTTACATTAATATAGCTAAAGGAATTCCTTTCAAAATGTATTAACGAATATTCACAAATCATTTTAGGAAAAATGACAGTTGTAAGTGATTGTGTACAACAACACTAACATTATGCTGCGTTTTTCTCATTACCACCAAAGTGCGTGCCTCTTTGTCCGTACTAATAAACATGTACCGTACCTTATTCTATTAACGCAATAAAATATATAAACATAGTATCAATGTTTTGCCTGTTTGTTTGCTAAAATGTTTTTTATTTTATTCATTTTATATTTTAAATAATTGGACAAAGACATCATTTCCCCCACTATAGACTGCTGTGTGTGTGTGTGGTGTGTGTGTGTTGTTTTTATTTATCGAGACAATCAGATGATTGCTGTTACTTCTAACTCAAATGGTTAATATTTTACTAAACAACTACTAAAACAAATTTAGCGTTTAAAACACATCTTGTGACATCTTTGACTCCCCCAGGTCACAACCTTGTAGTTACTAGACGAATAAAGACTTGATAGACCTTATTAAGACTTTGTCCTAAAGACAATAAAGGCTTGACCGATGAATCCTGTCCTGTTAAAACACTCTTGTGACACCTTTTACCCCAGGGACGTTGCTAAAGGAATGTCTTTTGAGAATGGGAAATTTCTGGATAGGACAGCTTATTAAAACAACGAAGGACTGTGTGGCATAGTGAATGTTTTCTTCTTTTGTGGGGACAGCTTATACAAACCTAGAGGACCTGGCATAGTTAATTTTTCTGGTGGGGCATCTTATGGCACACACAAATGAGACATGTTCTGTGGATCGCTTATTCAAACACAAAAATGGGAGAAATGTTCTGTGGACGCGCTTAGTGGCAAACAATAAAAGACTGTAATGGAGAAAATGTTTCTGTGTGGCAGCTTATTGCAAACCGAAAGGACTGTGATGGAGAAATGTTTCTTTTTTTTTTTCCTTGGGGGGGGCAGCTTATTGCAAACACGAAAGCGTGATGAACTCGGCATCTTGTTTTTTGTATATTACAGGTACGTTCGATACAAGCTGTAACATTTATTGTTGTTGTAAATTCTGTCTAATTACAGAAAATCATGTTTAGAACCGTTATATAGATAATATTATAGACGATCCCGGCTTCGGTGTCAAAAGGAACTGAGTTAAAACTTGAGTAGTTTTCGACAAAAAATGGCAATCTGGGGCGAAAAGTGGTGTGTTTTGGCTTCAGAATGGCAAGGGACACAGGATGTTGTCATACTATGGGCAGAAAAGTATGTGTCCTACTGTGGGTGGGCCAGGAACAGGAAACAGATGGTTGTCATAGTGAGCAAAAAGAGGGCGTATTTTTGGCCTCAGAAGGGGCCAGGAAGAGGGCGGGGAATGGGAGGAGAGTGGGGGATAAATGGGAGGAGATTGGAGAGAGTGGGGCGGGGCAACCTGCACTTTTGATATTTTGACTAGAAGTATAGGTGCTCACACTACTGATTTACTATTTAGTGTGGATTTTTTTCACTTCTCATGTGGTTGGGAAAGATTTCTAACTTTGAATCACCTTTTCCTTACTTTGATTTCGAAAATCTCCTAGGCGGGAAATGCTAAGAACCGTGCACGCAATATCTGCATGTAATGTATGAAAGAATGGTTTGCCATGCTTCTGGGAAACTAAACAGCTTCCTCCCACTGCTTAGCTACTCAGGAACAGAGACAAAGTTTGATGGGTACTCCGGCTGTAGTCTTGTACCTCATTCCTGTGAATAAAGATTGGCTGATAGCTATTTTAGCCTGTGTCTTATTCTGGTCATAAACTAGAAAACAACACGTTCCAACATTCGCTGTACACTTTAAAGGAACGAAAAGAAGAAAGGTAAACTAAAGCCTGGCAGAATGATTTTAACAGTCGATATCAATTGCCAGGATAAGGACCGTCAGGGGTAAGGTGCTGTTCTCTGTGCTATTAGATAGATTCAGCAATCAACTTCAAATTTATCTAATATCAAAGTGTATAGCCTCGTACCCACCTCGGAATCATTTGCGTACGATGTGCCTGAAACAACGTTAGCAACGTCTTGTTATACATAGTTCTGCCAACTAGGCCTGTCATACTCACTATAGTGGATAGATAATGTTCGTTGGAAGGTGTAAACATGAAGTACGTATTTAAGTGACGTTGCGGAATATCGCTTGATCTTGAAATGTTGCACAGGTGAATATCATTCGAATCTCCATTACACACGATCCGCCAGGCTGATCATCAGAAAAAGCCGATAATAGTCGTGGGATTTGTTGTCTTAGAAGATCGTTAAAATCTTCATTTTCACATGATGTCTCACGATAGGTCGTTTCTTAACGGCAAATCGTGCAAAATTATCTGACATGTGTATGGGCTTAGGCCAGCTCCAGTCCGTCATTTGTCCCTTCAATCTTGTCATTGCATACAGGAGGCGCAACTTACAAGACTGCTCTGGAGACCAATTAGACACTTAGCTAGAGGTGGGCCATAAACATTAATGTAAAAGGTCAATAGAATGAATGTGGGGCTGAACGAGAGTTCCTATTATTGAAGTGTTTTGGCATTACAACAGTCGGGAAAGACAGAAAAATCTGTCGTCGGAATCGACCTCCTTTCTTTTGGCAGTAAAGATGGCCACCGATCCCCATACTGGCGATTGGTTCTGGTCCATGTGTACTGTTCCCATCGTAATGTGCATGACAGATTCAATCAAAAGTTGTCGGCACATTGCGATGGAAATTGCCTTAAAGCGCAAAATATCTAAGCTGTGAACCCCTTCCTCCCATTTACAATGTCTAGGGTACCATTCATTCACACTTGCTGGCCTAGCATAAAAGCCCCATAAGGTGTTTTCATCACTCATCCAGCCTGCCGGTGTCTCCCTATTCACTGTCCCTATCCCAGCATATCCTACAACGCTAACTATAATATTAGACACAGCACCGAGCAGCTGCTTCACAGAGTGACCACAGCGGCCTATGATCTGCTCCGCTGATCCGCCACTTGGAATTCTAAGCCTTAAGCGCATCATTTCCATAGTAACATACGCTTTTTCCTATTTCCGGTAATTATGCGGACGGAAGTTTAGGAGGTGTCCTCAACAGCCATATTGGAAGCGTGGTGGGCAGTAAAAACAAATTGAGTCTAAGGGTCAAAGATAAACGGGGTGACTTGAGCCATACTGTACTGAGAGTGAGTGGATTTGGTGTCGCGAGGGAGAGTCATGACGGGGTGGAATGGCTGAGGTATAAATAAGCGACGTGATGTTCTAGGGCCTCGACAGTTGTTAAGAGTGACTAGGAGGAAGTAAGAAAGGCAGTGGGCCAAACTCCCTGTCCTGGGATTCGGGGAGGGACCCGGTTCCTGTCACAAGGCCGTCAGCATCTCATTTCCTATACATGATTACGGTTCTAATGGCTATTGCTACTTCCTGCAAAAACCGCTATCACTACTACTACTAGTAACTTCAGCACGTTGATGTGGGTGGGACATCCTCTGTGCACACGGTCTGGGACACGCGGTCCCTACATGTTAATGATGTCTCTAGTCACTAACTGGTTCTTGGTTTAATACCGTAAATAATGTAAAATCCTCAATTGTGTGGTATACAGTTTACCATGCACCATCCTTTATAACTATAGGCTCAGCAGGTTTATATGCTTTCATATATTGGTACTGTCATTTATGTTTTACATAATCAGTACATTCAATATTTTATATGCTTTATATATCAGTAACATGCAATTTATACGTTTTTAACATATAAGTACATTAACTATTTTTAATGCTTTATACATTCACACATGTACTTATGTTGATATGCTGTGATATTCAATAACATGTAATTGTTGCCTTATTATTTAATTATGTTTGTTTGCATTCCTTCTCTTGTTTGTACCTCTGAACTCGTAATGGTCCAGGCTGCAGCCATCCAAATAGTGAAAACTAGTCTCTGTGAATGCTGGGATTTGTTTTTTTTTTTTTTTTTTAACGATTCTTTACTGAATTAATCCTCAGTAGGTGACTGTGTTGGATTCGAAAAAATAACTACATTCAATGCCACCATTAACAGTGGTATTTTGACAATATGCATGTATTCTTATGCTGGAGGCTGACACAAAACCAGCATTTAGATATATAATCTATCTAATGTCTTAAAGACTGCATTTTACAAGCACCGATTCTGCCTTACTTCCTTCTTGGCAAAAAAAGAACGGGCATGCATTCCAGTGGTGGGTGGCCACATTGTCTCGCATTTTTTTTGCAAATCCCATGCGCTCCAATTGTTGTGGGACAATATTGCACAAACAAATTGCAGAGCAAACGGACTGAAACACAACCAGTGCGTGCCTCGCCTTTTTCACATACCACTACTATCCAGTACAATGTGGCTAGCCTAAACTCGTACGACACTGTGATCGCAGGGCCCAGACATACGAATCTTCTTCTTTAGCCGAGTTTCAGTAAGTGGATCATGTTCATGCTGACAAAATAATGTGTAGTAAGAGCAACCAAAAACTAAAAGGCAACCCCACGGTTACTGCTATCACAAACTGCATTAATGGTGCAACGGCATGTTTCGGACAGTCTAGGTCCTTTCTCCAGTCCTTACTATACCACTTTTATTTTGAATTTTATTTCCAGGGACAGAGATCTGGGCCAATCTATAGGAGATGTGGTGAGCTGCTGGTATTTGCTATTGGGTGGACTCGGTAATGACATCAACGATGCCCCACCGAAGATCGTTTTGCTGCCAAACTATTGCCTAATACATTAACCAATAGTTGTTCGATAACAGCAATTCGTACACCTATCCAGGCGTCGCAGGTCTGGCCCCTGCAATCACACCGTGTGTTCGGTCATTTAAATGTGTCTATTTTGTTGTTTTTTTTCCAACCATTACCGAATAGTGGCATAACTTCCTAAAGATCCAAATCGAAGCTACATCTGGTGATTTTTTTTTTTTTTTAAGGGCGACTATACTAACAATAACTTTCTCTCTAATATAAGGATATGTAAGTAAGCTGCTTCGCATCGGAAACTGTCTGTACTGGAAAAGTTCCCTCGGTCAGCAACATGTACTAAATTAGGAGTTTTGCCATGATCGTAAGGAAGATTGGCAGTCACAAACATACTCCCTATACTTTATCTACGTGAGAACGATCATAATTGGGTACCTCCCATCTGTTAAAGATGACAGACCGAAATCTTGTAGATTGGTACTGTGTTACCAGATCTGTCTGTGGTTGGACTGTGGTCCTCTGCTGTTGGTTTCAGCTCTTGAATAACACTTATGATCTAAAGTATCTTTGAGTTTGCCCTTCTGTACCCATATTACTCTGTGTGTACCGCACCTTTTAGTCTGAGGTGTGTTGATATATTATCTAATGTCTTAAGACTGCATTTTACAATTTACACAGCACCGATTCTTTCTTCCCCGACGTCCTGCCCTGGCAAAAAAAATGGGCTAGGCATTGGGCATTCCAGTGTGGGTGGCCACATTGTAATCGCAGTTTTTTGCAAATCCCATGCCGCTCCAATTTTGGATAGTGCAAACAAATTGCAGGCGTCAACTGACTGAAAACAACCACACCAGTGCGTGCATGCTTTTTCACATCCCTACTGTCCAGTTCAATGTTCCTACAGCCTAAAACTTTAGTACACACGTGTGATCGGCAGGCCGGACATACGAACTTTGCTTCACCGAGTATCATAAGTGTATGTTTATTGGTTTGGACAAAATAAGTGTGTAGTAAAATAGGCAATCCAAAAACTAAGGCAACCCCACAGGTACTTGCTATAAAACAAACATTCTTAATTGTGCAACACGACCAATGTTTCGACGTCTAGGTCCTTCTCAGTCGCTTTCTCTACACTTTTATTTTTGGATTTATGTCCGGAATAACATCTGGGCAACCAAAAATCTATAGGAGATGTGGTGAGGCTGACTGTATTTGCTATGGGTTGGACATCGTTAATGACATCAATGAATGCCCCCCTAAGAGCGATTTTGGCCAAACGAGTTGCCTATACATTAACCAATAGTTGTTCGAAAACATGGCATTCGTACACCATCATGCGCAGCAGGTCGGGGCCCTGCAATCCCACGTGTGTTCTTTCAGTTAAAATGTGTATAGTTTGTTTGTTTTTTTTTTTTCCCCACCAATTAAACCGAATAGTGGCATAAATTCTTAAGATCCAATCGAAAGCTACATCTGGTGATATAATATGATAATGTCAGTAGATGCTTCGCATCGAAAACTGTCTTTGACTGGAAATTTCCCTCGGTCAGCCACCTGTACTAAAGTGTAGGGAGTTTGCCGTGATCGAGGAAGATTGCAGTCACACGTACTCCCTATACTTTAATATATGGAGAACTAATCATAATTGTGTACTCCCATCTGTTAAAGATGACAGAAGAACTCTGTTAGATTGGTACTGGTGTGTACCAGATTCTGTCCTGGCGATTTTGGTACTGTGTGTACCAATCTGCGTGTTTGGTTTCAGCTCTTGACTAAAATTATTGATCTAACCAGTATCTTTGAGTTTGCCTTCCTGAACCCCTTTACTCTGTGTGTACCCCGCCTACTGTGTGTACCACCTAGTCGTAGGTGTGTTAGTTGCATATGCCTCAATCCAGTCCTTGTTTTTTCTAAGCTTAGTATTCTATCCTCGCCCCCACCATCTTTAACCACTTCATCTGACAACCTTTTATTTATGAGGGCACCCTGCTTAGTAATCACTAAAGGCAACAAGGGAAAGGGTAATTTCCAACTAATAACAACTTCAACTGCATACCAACTGCTCACAGAAGAATAGTTTATTATAATAATATGGCATTGGCACCCTGATTGAATGGGTGACATTTAAGATGGTTAGATGTCTAGTAGGGTCCATTTAACATACCAATTAGAGTATTTTCTATTGGTTGAAGTCTTGAATTGACTAACCCTAAAAAAAGTCTAGATTGCTAATAGAATTATCTGGTTGAGTGTCAATTAACTGGAACTAGCCCAAATTTAAGCTCGTAGCCATTATCGCGGGTGCCATGCTGTGAACGCACATGTGTACAAACGCCCAGTTTTGCGCACTATCTGGTAAGTGTATGGACGATCGTATGGCATTGTTGATGATCTGACCCAGTACAATCATCAACTTTGCCTGACCAAAGAGACATTTTGGCGCCCAAACACTTACGGATTGTTTGTCTGAAACGTGCGTTTGTACATTGCTGGTCAGGCACCAACCCCACTACGCAGTCATGTGTGTGTACTTATTAAGCACTAATCCTAAATCAGTTTACTGAATTCTGTATTAAAAACCAAGGTGGAGTCCCTAAGAACTCTGAAAGATCCCATATACTCCAGGCACAATCCCTACATGGCCCAGTCCTAAAAAAAAACTATTTTATATTCCACGCACATGTTTCTACCATGATGGGATCTCTGCTTGTTGAGGTTCTCATCATCCAGGTCATGGTAACTCTTTTTGTATTCATTAGATCAAGCTGGACTAAGAGGTGTTATAGGATGCCCTAGGGTAGGTGTCAAAACAGCATTCTACATGGCAGACCGTTGGTGTCAACCGCCCCACCACCTCTATTCAGGCTTGGTTTCTTTATTTCACATAAATGGCGCTCCCTGACATCCTCTCTTTGACACCAGTCAGGTTCCTTTGCCAATTATTCACATTACAATTCTTCAAAGGTATGTCCTTTTATACCTCAAGGGAAGTTCAGTGCAAATACATATGCTTTTCAAGAAAAAAGAGGCAGTGTTTCCATCCAATACCTAAAGGGCTGTCCCACCCCAAAACTAACTTTCTCTTTATTTCTTTGGCCCAATAAGTTCTCCAAACAACGTTACAGCATGTAAATCGGTCAGTGGGTTCAAAAAAGTTCAGACCTTTGTAGCTGGCTTATCCTGCAGCAGGACCAAAACAGAGATGAAAGAGACAGGTTACAATCACCTTTGTGCCTCTGTTTCGTTGCATGTTCTTGAGCATGTCTGGGTTTAAACCTGCAGTGAGAACAGCTGAAGTTTGGCTCAGTAATGATCTGACCCCTGGATCCCCGCCCTTTTTTTTCCTCTCAACCAATCGGGCAGCTGTAAATTGATGTGTTGGAAGAAATCCGGATCACAGCTTGCAGACCATCCGTCTTTGAGACAAAAACCCCAAAAACCAACACCCCTCTCTCTCCGTGAAGCTGGGGGTTTTGATTGGCTTCCGTCCGGCAAGGAAGAAATTTTTTTTTTTTCTAAGCTCAGCTCGGGGTCCCTAAAGAGGAAGGGAGCGGAAGTGGCAGCCTGATATAATATCTCATTAATATCAGACAACGCAAATGATTTTTAGAAAATGAACATGGCGTTTGAGGTTGGTGCTATTATATAAAGAACAATAAAAATTTATTTGTTGGGTGGACTATACCCTTTAATCTGACAATTCACATTTTTGTCTGTGTAAGAAATGCAACCCAAAAA
This sequence comes from Hymenochirus boettgeri, assembly GCA_019447015.1. Taxonomy (NCBI): domain Eukaryota; kingdom Metazoa; phylum Chordata; class Amphibia; order Anura; family Pipidae; genus Hymenochirus; species Hymenochirus boettgeri. Next base: position 170,541,611 of record CM033475.1, on the reverse strand, counting down.
AAAACCAAAAAATCGAAAATACTCCTTCCTGTTTGTAGGACCCTTAAAGAGACCGTTATGGTCTTGCCCTTGACCCAACGCCTGTATTGATTACATTGCTCATAGAGGATCTGAGCATCTTTGAACCCATACAACAGCCAATCAGTAGAAATGACTGTTAGGAACATTCCAAGGATTGGGTGCATACTGGGAAGAAGAACCGTTAAACGGCTCACTAATGTCACAGCAGGGAATATAAGGGTAGAAATTCAACTGATTTTTCAATGAAGAGACATATGTAGAATAACTAGTAGTAAATATATAAACTAATACTTTGTTAAAATATTTATATTTTCCTCTGAACTGTCCCCTTTAAGAAAGATGCAGGTACACCGGCTGAGTCCTGACCCGAAGACTTGGCTCTTCTGTGCTGGGCCATCCGTTGATGCCGGTGCTGTTTGGTCTCCCCCCCCACATACAAATCAGAGCATTCTCACTGCACTGAGTATATGGATGTTGCTTTTCTTGTGTTTTGGTATTTGGGTCTTTCTGCTGTACCAATTCTGCTCATGTGTTGTTTGGTTTAAAAGCAGACAGGGATACACGGTGTTTTTTGAATCTTGCTTTATTTATTTCTCGGAACCCCCTGCTACATATGGTTGACTGCCACCAACCACCCTTTAGATCACAAGCTGGGTGTCATCAGACCCCTGCAACACGAGCTGGAGAACATCCCCACTAGCACAGGGCGAAGGCTAAGAAATTAACACCTCAGAGGAGCCCTTAAAACTTGTGGATATCCGAACTGGGCCTTTGTCAAAAGAAGTAGAAGGAAAGAAGATAAAAGTAACCAACAGTGAGGGGCAAAGTCAGACAGTAGTAAGAACTGTCATCCTCATATGTAGCAGGTCTCCAGAAATAAGAAGAATTTTCAAAAACCCCCGATCCCTGTCTGCTTTAAAAACCAAACAACCACCTAGGCACAATGTACATCCAAAGACCCATACTGACCATAAAAAAGCTACATCACGTGCAGTTCAGTGAAAATGCTCTGATTTGTATGGTGGGACGGAGACCAAACAGCAATTTCACCAACGTATGGGCCCAGCCAGAAGAGCCAATTCCTCGGTCAGGACTCAGCCGTGTAACTGCATCTTAAGGATAAGGACATACCTTTGAAGATTGTAATGTTACGTGACTGGTTAAAGGAGAGGTTGTCAAAGGAGTCCTTTATGATGAAAATAAAGAACCCAAGCCTGACTAGAGAGGTGGAGGGGGGGGGGTTTGCGACACAACTGTTCTGGGCATTTAACAATGCTTTGTGACAGACAGACCTTCAAACACCTTCCTATAACACCTCTTAGCCACTTATGCATCACGCCCTAACGCTTGGCTGTGATATGGCTAATTGGGATTTTTCAGGGTACGTACTTTCCACCGATTACTTGTCCAAGTCATTCTGACTTGAAGAAGCCAGTCGGATGACTAGCGAAACGTCTTCAAGAAACAAACTTCAAGTCCAGTTGATCTAATTGAATACAACAGATATAGCATAGATGGATCCTTTTTCCGTTCAGAAGCAAAAAATGTCCATTCTGTATTCTTAATAATGCAACGGTTTCTTCTTCCTCCGTAGATCACAAGAATATTTGCCTGAAAATGCAATTTTAACATCTGCAAATAATTCTTACTCTGCAACAGCTGATTTTTTTGTATACAGGGTATACGTTTGTTTTAATTCTGTTTAATTATAAAACTCGGCTTTACTGTTTCTCAAGAAGATCTTACGCCAATTAATCTTTTCCAGATGAGCAACAACAGTAATAAGGAGCACATCCAAACTGGCAACACAAAGACTAAAACAAAATTACCTACGCATTAAAAAAGACCCGTGCCTTTACATCTGTGCAGAACCCCTTCCTTCAAATATCCTTGAATGGTAAGAATTCTTTTCCTACCTGTGCATTGTGTTATGGCATAAAAGGAACAAATGTGCTTTAAAGGGGCATGCCACCCCACTTTTAACCCCCTCGGGCCCCCACTCTGTAGTGTAATAAAAATCCTTACCTTACATCCCAGCTCCAAATGGTTCTCCCTGTAATGTCCCCCCAAAGTTACAAAAACTGACCACCAGGAGCCTATCCACCAGGGAAATTGTTTTTCCGACTCTGAGCTGTCCTATCAAGTTTTTGGCTTTGCTCATAGCAGCCCTTCACTCCCCTCCCTCCCTCGCCCCCACCGTTTTGTTCTCCCTCCCCCCTAGTTTAAAAAATGCCTTTCCCACATATTGGGCTAGTTCCCCCAGCCCCAACGCAATAAAATTTTATAACCAAAGTCCCCCGATCTTTACTTACCTTCCTCTCTCTCCGGGGCATTCCTGAACTGCCGCAGCCGCCGTCTGTGATTGGCCTGCCTCTCAGTCCAATCACAGATGCGGCAGCCGAATCCGGCCCCCTGCTTGCAGTTTTCCGTGCAAGCAGAAGGCCGGCATTGCGGCGGAGGAGAGAGGGAAGTTAAGTAATGATTAGGGCACTTTCTTAAAAATAAAATATAGCGGTTGGGGATGGGAACTAACCCTTCAAATCTGAAAAATATTTTCAAAAGGGTGGACATGTCCCATAGTCATTTAGGTTACCCTGTGATGCAAGGTGAATTAAAAGGGCTAAAAGCAAATAGCTGATTTTCTTATGACAGGTCCATCGCTGAAATTAAGTAGGGCGGGCAGTATTTGCTTTGTCTGGTCATATCCTTTAGGCTTAGTGGGCTTACAGATGAAAATCAGTTAAACAGTCTACAATGGTAAATGGTGTTAATGAGAACGCTATAAGTAGTGCACCTTGTAGTAAAATAAACTTTTTTTTTCCTATTCTTTACAAGTTTTGGGCGATAAGATTACATTATAACTATATTATTCATGTGCTTGTGAAGGTTCTCATCATCCATTCAGGTATATCTGTTGTCTTCAATTTTTAGATCAACTGACTTGAAATGTATTTCTTGACGACGTTCGCTAGTCATCCTACTGGCTTTCCTCAATTCGAATGACTTGTACAAACTGTGGCATTACATGTTACCCTGGAAAAAAAATCCCAATTAGCATATCACAGCCGGTGTTAAGGGTGTGATTTGGGATAGTGCTAAGAGGTGTTATAGGAACGCCCAGAGTAAGGTGTCAAAACAGCTTGTAATGGCAGACAGTTGTGTCGAAAACCCCCCAACCTCTATATGGCTTGGTTTCTTTATTTTCACAAAAACGGGCCTCCTTAAACACCTCTCTTGAACGCAGTCACGTTCCTTTGCCATATATGTTAACATTACAATCTTCAAGGTTATGTCCTTTATCCTTAAGATGCGCAGGTACACGGCTGAGTCTGACCGCAGGAATGGCTCTTCTGTTCTGGGCCATACGTTGATGCAGTGTGCTGTTTGTCTCCCCCCACATACAATCAAGCATCTCCACACTGCAACTGCACTGTATAAATAGATGTCGCTTTTCTTGTGTTTTGTATTGGGTCTTTTCGTATGTACATTGCTGCTCAGTGTGTTGTTTTGTTTAAGCAACAGGTATAAGTTTTTTTTTTGAAAATTCTTCTTAAATTTCTCGGAGACCCCTGCTACATATGGGATGAACCATGTTCTTCCTCCTGTCTTGTTTTTTTCCCCTTCACTGTTGGTATTGTGTTCTATCTTTTCTTTCCTTCACTTCTTGTTGACAAAGGCCCAGTCTGGTATCCACAAGTTTTTTAAGGGCTCCTCTGAGTATGTTCATTTCTTTAACGCCTTCCGCTCTGTGCTAGTGGGGATGTCTCGGCTCGTGTTGCAGGTTCTGATGACACCACGCCTTGTGATCTAAAGGTGGTGGGAGTCAACATCAATATTGATCTTTCGTGTGTTGGTTTTTCTGTAAACCGCTACTTCCAGTTTACCATTTTCCTTAACTTTCTACCAACAGTCCAAAACCAGTTTGTTGGGGTTTGTAAACCTCTTCTCCCTTGTGAATTTAGTGTTTTGGTCTACGCTAATGTGTTCGGGAAAGCTTTTACTTCCTTCTGGTGGATTTTAACCCCGGTGTCATCACCATATCTGAACAGTGGCTGGGTGGCTATGCCCTTAAAGTATTAAAGCGCCTGTGTTTCGACCTCCTCCATGTAAAGGTTGGCCACAATGTGTGGAAACTGGAGATCCCATAGCACATCCATGTTTTTGCTTATAAACTTATCCCTGTATTTGAAATAGGTGGTATTACATGCACAAGTCCAACAAGGAACACACCTGTTTTCTGGGTTGAGATCAGTTCTGCTGTTAAGAGGCTGTCTTGGCCCGCCGTTTTTCTCACATGTCCACAGCCTCCTTGGTGTTTATACTGTGAACGAGAGTTGTCACATCTAGGACACTCATAGTTTCTTCTGTCATCCAAGTACTATATCTTCAATCTTGTTGGTGAACTCCTGAGAGTTCTGGATGTGATGCTTAAGAACTTCCCACCAAAGGTCTAAGATGTTTAGCAGTATATTTTGCCCACCTTGTAATGTTACCTAGTTGATGCTGCTGACTTAGGTCTTATTGGGGCCCCTTCCTTATGTATTTGGGTGTCCATATAGCATGGATGCTTCACCAGGGTAGAAGGGCGATGATTCTTGTACAAGTCATTCTGAATTGAGAAGCCATTCGGATTACCTATCGAAACGTCTGCAAGACTACATTTTTAAGTCCAGATTGATCTAATTGAATACAACATATTCTTATTCATGGCATTACGCTAGAATACTCCGCCTGTGTACTAACAGAAAAGGATTTGTTTCATGTGTTTAACTTATGGAGGAAATAGAGTAAAAAGAAGTTTTTAAAGGCATGTCCACCCTAAAATTTATTTTTCATATAAGATCCCCTCCTGGGCTCCCCAGCCCACTGCTATATTTTTTTTTTTAGAAATCCCCCCAAACTCTACTTACTCCCCTCGATCCTCCGCCGCTCTCTCCCGGCCCTCTGCTTGGCATGAAATGCACGCAAGGGGTCGGACCGGCAGCCGCGTCCTGTGATTGCTGAGGGCAGCCATACAGACGCGGCTGGCGCAGCCTAAACGTTCGGCTGGAGGGAAATAGGAGAGGTAATTAAGAGTTTGGGGAGCTTTCTAAAAAAAAAATATGCGTTGGGCTGGGAGACTGGGGAAACTCAGTACTGAATGGGTTTTTATGCTATGGGGAGGATAGTATAACGGGAGGGAGAGGGATGGGTAGGGGGGGGGAGAGAGAGGCTGCAGTACGCATGGCAAATCTACCTGAGGCCAGCTAGCATGCAGTGTCCTATATGACTCTGCTACCTCGCTTTTAGTCATTTGTTGGGACTTTGGGGGGGGACTACAGGAGAACCCTATGGAGCGTGATGTGAGGTAAGGATTAAACTACACTACATGGTGGGGCGCAGTAGGGGATTATAGTTTTGGGGGTGGGACATGCCCTTTCATTTAGAACTAGATCTGTTTTATCCTCGTCACAGACTTGTCTGTATGGTAACGATGACAGATGTGTATTGTGGGTGGGACTGAATATTAAGTTGAATGATCGAAATAATTCTTTGGCCCTTTTAGGGTTGAATACATTTCACTGGGGGGCACATTCCTGCGCTTTCTAAGCAAAAACCACAGATTAGATATGGTCATAAAAAGCCATGGCATGGCTGCTTTTAAAATCATTTCAAGAACTATTAATGTTCTGTTGGTATATTCTTGAAAATACTCCCTGTCATCCTGAACACATCTAACTCAAACTCAAAAATCAAACGACACTTAATATTCACCATGTTTAAAATGGGAAGAGTGCTGCACTGGCGTGGTCGATTAGAGGTTTATCTGGTGGTTTGTGATGGTTGAAATTTTTTCTTTCACTTTTTCTAGTCCTTGGGTACAGACAGTTGTTAAATGTTTGTACTTCATCTCCTTTTAATTTGAAGTGAACGGATAAGAAAAATCATTTGTACAGTTAAAGAATAAGTACAATGCTGTAAAAGCAAGTTAAGCTTTTTAAAGCTGAGCAGCTTACAATTAAACTTAACTTGCATTTACAGTGTTACTTACCCTTTAAGCTTAAAATACTAAAAATATAACTGGCAAACAATATCCACGTAGACTGGAATGTTCAAATGTAAAATGGTAAATACAAGCAATGAAGTACGTATAGTGTGCTTAGCTGGGGGTTTGTGGTTGGTTTGCTATTAGTGTGTTATTGTTAAGGTCCATTCCCACCCCCAAAACTACATTTTCCTCTACTACTGGCCCCACTTTGTAGTTTTAAAAATCCTACCCTTACGCCTCTGCTCAAATAGTTCTCCGCCAATGTCTAGCCAAACTCGTCCCAGAAGTAAAAGTAGGGAGCCTGTCTGTAGTAAAAGGTTCTTCTGCCTCTTCTCCTTATCCTCTGAGAGGTTTCTGGCTTGCCCTGGTGCCCTCCCATCCTGATTCGCTGTTTGCTGCCCTGGTGCCGTGCCCCTACCTTTTAATCCTTTTCTGTAGTGTATGGACCCTATCCAACCCCCAACTGACATGTTTGTTTGCCAAAAAAACTAATCAGTAATGATCTTAGTTCCCCATGCGTTCTGCACTGCCAGTAGCACATCTGCGGCAACTGTGGTCTCCCCAAACAAGTTAGTGTTAGATCACGCCTGCAGTCTTCGCTTTTAAAATGAGCCCTTGATCTCATCTCTAGCTGCCATCCGGTGGGGATATTACGGTGTATATTTGCCTTGAATGTTTAAATTTCTTTCCTGCTTCCAGTTTGTTGAGTGACACACTTGACCCTCGTCTCCTTCCTCCCCAGGGAGCAGCATGCTCCCTTTAAGACTAACAGGGCATGTCCACCCCCCCCAACTAATTTAACCCACTACTACTAGCCCCACTGTGTATGTATAAAAATCCGTACCGTTCCAGCCCTGCTCCAAATGTTCGCCTGTCTGCTCCCAAAAGTGACCACCAGGAGCCTGGCCGAGTCCATATAGGACTCTGCCTCCTGTTCTCCTCCTCACCCGCCGTAAAAATTGTCATGCCACTGCAGCCCCCCCCCCCCCTGCTCCTCTCTCAGCGCCAATCACGGACGCATCTGCTGTCCTTCCCTCCCATTGGTGCACAGTGGGATATGTGGGTGTATGTTTTAGCTATATGGGCTACAGATTTATAAAATCTTTATACACAGTAAATTTAGGGATGTACAAAAACAATAAAGGCAATATGTTAAATAAAAGAAATCCTGTGACATCTGGAGCTATTAGTGCGAATCCCCCAAATGAATTTTTTCACAATATACAGACGCATAAGGGAACCTATTGGGGGTACCCCAATAGTATTAGAGGGACATATATACCACATCTTTTTGGTATTGTACTTGAATGTCAGTTCTTTAGAAATTCATGTTAAATATAGCCTAAAGTGCAGCCTAACCTCTGATAATACATAACATTATCCTCTTATAGCCTTTATTATCACTACAACCTTTTCTGATTTGTTCAATAAATCTATACAGGAAGATATTTAAAATCCGGTGTTTTGAGAGATGGGAGAAACTGCTAAAGTCTGAAAGCGGAATTCCCCCGAATCCGGTGAATCTGGAAACCGTCGAGGAACGGGTCAGATCAAGCAATCTGGTCTCATCTCTATTTCTTGATCTATTTAATTGTAACATTGTTATGTGTTTATAGTTTATATAAACAACACAGTGAAATCAATTATTGTGCACTTGATCTCTTAATCCCCCTTCAATTTCCCACCAATAATAGACACTAGTCAGCTGCTTGAGATCATTCTAATACTTAAAGTTATCAATCTGTCTTTCAATACTCACCCACCCGTATTAAGGCCGAGGCCACACTACACCCCCCAAATCGCGCATGCAATCGGATCACTATGGTCATGGGTGTTAGAGACGATCACTATGGTCAATGTGGTTTAGAGAGGGATCACTATTGGTCAATGTGTTTAGAGAAAAGGGACACTATTGGTCAATTGTTAGAGAGGGATCCCATTGGTCAATGTGGTAGAGAGGGAATCACTATTGTCAATGTGGTAGAGAGGGATCACAAATTTTGTCAATGTGGTAGAGAGGGATCATATTGGTCAATGTGTTAGAGGGAGAGGGATCACTATTGGTCAATGTGTTTTAGGGAGAGGGATCACTTTGGTCATGTTTAAGGAGAGGGCCTCACATATTGGTCAATGTTTAGAGGAGAGGGGCTCACTATTGGTCAATGTGTTAGAGAGGGGATCACTACTTTGGGTCAATTTGGTAGAGGAGAGGGATCACTATTGGTCAATGTGTTAGGAGCGGGATCACTATGGTCATTGTGTTACAGAAGGGTCACTATTTTTAATGTAGGTCCCTATAAAGATCCAGACTATCTGTAGTGTTTTCAATCTTAATTACATTTATCGTTCGGGACACAGGTTCATGGCTTCAAGGGCTATCTTAATAAATGTCCTAAATATTAACAAACGCAGTTCATTGTCTCAGAGAAGTGGGCCTGGAGATGTTTTCCTTTCAGGCCCCCTATCATATAGATCAGGATAAGCAACCAGTAGATCTCGCAGGTGTTTTTGAAACCGCCAACTCCCAGTCATTCCTTTCACAGGCACTCTGTAGTTAGGGAATTAAAACTCACTCCCAGCATTCCTCTACAACCCTCTGTAGTTAGGGAATGAAAGACAACTCCCCGCATTCCTCTACAGCACTCTGTGTTTAGATGAATTCTGGGGGAGTTGTAGTTTCCAAAACATCTGGAGATCTACTGCTGCCTATCCCTGATCTATAGATATCTCTTACTGCCCAGCAATAGGCAACTTATTCCCCCTTTTGGGGGGAGGTGAGAGACTGTCACATGTTTTACAAAAGGAAGTGGCATATAAGTCTTGCAACTTCCTACTAGCACTCAGAAAATGTTTTGATTCGCTACCTTCTGTCAATCTAATATTTTTTTATTTTGAATTGTATATTTCATTAACAGCTCGGTCATTTGTAACATATATCCATTTTCCAGGGTTCTGCATTATTCATATACAACATTGCAAATTTCTCTGAAACACTCTGTTATTATTAATGGCTGTCTTTTTCAATTTAACATTTCAGTTATTCAGACTAATAGATATACCATAAATTGAAAAAACAAATCAAAGTAAATATCAAACTTAAACACTGACTCCAAATAGTCTATCAGGCGTGCCGGCCGATTGCCCCCCGACATCCGGCGCCGGACCCCCGGGGGGTCTATTAACCCCCTTGACCTACCGACCTACTCCAGCTCCATAGCCCGTTTGATGGGATATTACGTTCATTTTTTCGCTAAGGTGAACTCCATATAATCGCCGACCATGGTTAACCAGGTGGATTCAAATTTTTCTAATTTATTATGAGCCGTGCATAACCTGGACATCATTGATTCTGCCTACTATTTTTCTGGCATAGATGGGTGGAGAGTTTTGCTCCCAATATTTGGGTATCAGGCAGTTGGGCTGCTGTAAGGATGTGTGTGTTTAAGTAATGATGTTTCTGTTTTCCGATAGTTCCTGGATGTGGAGGCATGGGAGCAAAACCTATTGGGGGGGAAGAGATATATTGGCCGTGCCGTAATTACAGTTTTTACCAGTGTGTTAACCCTCTGACGCAGTAGTTTTGAGTGAATGACAGAGCCCAGTCATAATGTGTAGTGTGTTTTGTTTTGTTTTTGTGTGCCGGTCGCAGAATTGCATCTCCAGAATGTTGCTGGCAGTATTGGTTATGGCGTGTAGTTTTCTCTTTTCTTCTCGTGTGTAGTACCATGAAGAGAATTTTAATATCTGTTATCTTGTTGTGTACCGTGTAAGTGAGGTTTTAGCTGTATTTTCCCATATCTCCTTCGCATATATCTAAGGGAATCGGGGTTCTCCAGGGCCCTCCTCACATCTCTCCATCTATTTGTGGTGGAATGGGGGGTTGGAGGATAGTGTTAAGGATATGGTATATGGAGGATATAATCCTCTTGCGTTGCCTTGTAGTAAAGATTCAAATTGGCGCGAGATATGGAAATATCCCGTTACGGGTTATGGTGTCGATTATGTTTAATTTGCAGTAAACATAAGATAACGTTTGTGGAACGTTCTTCCTGGATACTAAGTCCTTTGAATGTGTATAATTTCTTTGTGATCTTATCTACTATGTCATAATAGCGTGCCCTTTTGTTATTGAGAGGCCGCATGGCCTTTAATATGCTGGCAGCAAACTATGGTATATCTGTGGTCTGTGTAAAAGGGGGTAGTTGTGGGCTTTATTGTCAGATTGTGAGTTTGTTGATGATCTGTGCTCCTTCATTCGGCCCTTTTACCTGCGTGGGTCCTGATGCCCAGTGTGTGAGATGGGCATCAACTGAGAGGAGTAGTAGTATTTTAAGCAGGTCCGGGAACCCTAGTCCCCCTGGGATTTTCTGGCTACCGCCACATCCAAGATTTCTGTGGGCTTTGTTGTCCCTACAAAATTTAATAGATCTTGTTGCCAGCTCTTAGTAGTTAGGGGAAATCTATTGGGAGTGTAATAGAAATGGTCATTTAATTTTGATAGTATTGTCATTTTCATTGATGTATCCTCCCAAACAGGAGATGTTATCTGTTTTCCATCGTGACAATGTTTCTTGATAGTGGTAAGAAGAGGCCGAAATTTGTGTAACAGGATTATGGACTTAGGGGTATTTAATACCTAGGTACTGTAATGAAGTCCTGTTTCCATAGTAGGGAAATTGAGTTTGATGAGTTTTACATTATATTTTGGTCAATTTATGGTAGTTCCTCTGATTCTTTCATTTATTTTTGACCTGGAGTAAAGACCATATATCGATATGACACTGTTAGTTTGGTAGAGATATAAAGTGTGGTTGGGGAGTGTCTGTCCTCTAATATTAAGCACTGGATACAGCACTAAAGGGAAGTGAGAATAAGTTCCTTTGTAAGCTTCCATTAGCCTCCCTGTTAAACTTCCTGTGATGTGGCTTAAACTTCCATTTGGGAAGATACCATTACAAAAACAGAGGAAGTGGGGGGGCTTTGCAGAATTTTATTTATATAATTTCCTTAGTTACATTTCTATATACTTTAATGTCCTTGCTACAGATTTGTTAATATTGATATAAATTAGTTTTTAGTGCTAAACCTCACAAAAACCACTGTCCCTAATTTATTTCCTTTTACCCACTCCCCCCAACTAGTACCCGCCTCCAAAAAACCCAATGATTCCCCCTGAAATTATAAATGTATTTAATATTATATAAGGATTGGGGTGTGATTTTGATCAGTGCTGCTAGTGTTGAGTAGCCTTTAATTGATTTGGGGGTACAGAGCGGTGGCGCTGATAATGGGGTCCATATTTTAACTAGAGTTTATGAGTATGTGTTAATATTCCCTAGCACGATCCCTTAATAATCCCAAGCTTGGGAATGGTTTTTTGCTATACCAGCTATTGATTTTTGTAGGCTCTCCCCATTTTTGTATTTAAGGATTCTTATAAACCCTAACTTGTGTGGACCAATTGGAGACCACAGTATTTACCCTTTAAACTAATTCCTACGTTCAGAATAGTTGATCTACAGTAGTGCAAAGAAAATAATACATTTGCTTTTTAAAATCCCTGTAACCACAGTCCATTCTAATCCAGTTTCTACTGTGCTATAGCTTGTCCCATTAGCAGGACTTCCAAGGGCACTTGTATATTTTTAAGTATTGTTAGGTATTTTGTTTTAAAGAAAAATAACATAGTAAACATAGTAATTAATGTTGAATAAAGACACATTCGTCCATCAGTTCCAACCGATTCCTTTTTTTTTTTTTTTTTTTTTTTTTTAACCCTACCCTAACATTGATCCAGAGGAAGGCAAAAACCCCAGCTAAAAAGGGGGAACAAATTCCTCTGAACTCCAAACGTCAATCGGAAAGTTCCCTGGATCAACCAGATCTATATTCATTAATCCGAGTACTTCTCAAATTTTTGTAGTTTTAGAAACTTAATCCAGGCCTTTTTAAAGTTATTCAATGACTTGCCATAACCACCTCTGGCTGGAAGACAGTGTTTTCGTACCAGTTTTCACCGTTCTCACACTTAAAGAAACGCTCTCCTAACTTGAAGATGAACTTCTTTCTTCCAACCTTAAGGATGTCCACGATCCTCTGATATGACCTATTAGTGACAAGCACCAGAGAGTTACTGTATGGGGGCCATTATATATTTGTATAAGGTTATCATGTCCCACTTAACAGTCCGCTTCTCCAATGTAAACGCCCTAACTTGTCTATCTGCCTGCCATTTCAAGCCCCTCCGATTCCCCTTATTAATTTATTTGCCCGTCTCTGAACGCCTCAATTTCCAAGATGGTCCCTTTTGTATATGTGATTCCAAAACTGCACCGCATATTCCAATGTGGCCTTACCATTGCCTTGTAGAGGAGAATAATATTTTTCTCTGATTCCATTCCATCTTTCTACAAACAATATCTTGCTAGCTCTAGCTGTGCTACCTGGCATTGTTTGCTACCTCTAAGTAGTCTGGTTTATCTACCAGAAACCCCCAAATCTTTTCCATTTCAGATGCACTTAACCAGAGTTAATTTTATGGTGTAGTGCACAGGGATTATTAAATCCCAATGCAACCTTACTTTATCAACATTGAATCTCCGTCTGCCATTCTGCTGCCCATTTTGAATAAAATCTATCTAGTCTGCTTGCAGGCACTTGCTACATCATTGGAAGTTCCACAGCTCTGGCATAATTAGTGTCATCAGCAAACACAGAGACCTTGCTCTCACTGCCAACCCTTCTAAGTCTTTATAACAGATTAATACAGAAGCGGCCCCAGTACAAGAACCCTAGAACGCCGCTTAGAACTTAGCCCCCCCCCCAAAATAGATGTAGCTCCATTAACCACCACTCTCTGTTTTGCGTCCATGAACTAACCATTTCTCTATCCAACAATTTTTCTTCAAGCCAACATCTCAGTTTATACATTAGTCGCCTATGTGGGCACGTATCAAAGGCTTTTGCAAAATCCAAATCTACCACATCCACGCTGTGCCTGAATCTAAACTTCTTACTCATTCTTCATAAAAACCAATTAAATTTGTCCTTGCATGATCTATTTCTCATAAATCCATGCTGAGTACTACTAATAGAATGATCTCTGAGACAAGTCAAGGATATTGATCCCTTAACAAAGTCCATCACCTTTCCGCTACCACTGATGTTAGTCTTACAGGTCGAATATTTACCAGGCGGTGAACGACTACCTTTTTTGATATTGGATTAGCCAATTGGGCTTTTTTCCAATCCAGCGGCATATCCCGCAGACAAAAGCGAATTGAAAAGATGACGCACACAGTGGTCTTGCTAGAATGAATCTAAGCTCTTTTAAATCCTCAGTATCAATCCATCTGGGTCCTGGCGCTTTATTGATATTAACTTGTCTAAATTTATTCCGTCCATATCCTCTGGTATCCATGTGAAAACCTCTAGGCTAGAAAGAACTATCATCTGAAGACCACTGAAATAAAATTGATGAATGTTTAAAATACCTGCCGGCTAGACATCTTACCAAGTTTTACTGTATTGTTACCATCCGACCTCTAATATGAATAATTTTTTATTTTTTTTGCATGGGCACTTGCGACTCCCCTCTGATTGTGTTCATAACCCAAATTTTTTTTTTGTGTATCTTACTATTATCTTTTCTCCCAAACCATTGTAGGCACTATGTGGTTCAGACCTGAGTTGACTCTCCCTATGCAAGGTCCGTAGTGGTTCCCCAAAATTATATTATTTATTTCTATGCCCAGCAGACCATAAGTCGAACATATTTAAAAAGATTAGAATAAAATGTGTATTCCGACCACGTCCTGACGCACACACAGAAAAAAGTTGAAGCCCTAAACGTATTTAATAATGGCATGGTGTCCTTCACAGTATTATACCCTTAGTCGTCATGTTTAAGGGATCATGGTCCTCTATTCCCTGGCTCCCTGGCTCCTTTTTAAGGCAGACACGAGCTACAATTGTCCAGTACAACAGTAAGGTGCCATACATTGGGGCTAAATTTTTATGATTATCCGACATAATCCATTGAATTGCGAAATTTTTTTCCCCCCAATCTATTATGCCACATTAGATCGTATATTTGATGTTAATTGCGTTCAGGTAAAGTCGATTGTTAATGATTGTATGTCAACCCACAATATACACATTCGACATTAAACACAAACTAATTAAATGTCGAACATATGTTGGTACAATCTACTACATCTATCTGTCAGTAACGCGGTTTAAGATTTGCAAGTACGATCGAATAATCTTTTGTATTGTAATGGCCACCTGAAGGTTTTCCCCTATCCTTCCTGAAGGCTAAAATTCTTTGTTCGTAAAGTGTGGCCCTGCTGATAAAATTGATCAGAGTCAGAACCGCTTATCATATAAACAATGTAAGTAAAGTCAGTGTGGTGAGGAACTGTAAGTGAGGGACAATAGTATTCCCTTTATTTATTTTTACAGAATATGTAAATGCATTGTTTCATTATAATGCTCCATGATTTACGATGTTTAAAGGAATATTCTTGCCCTGTATTATTCGCGGGAGGCTCCTGAATCACTACAGTTCTTAAAAATATGTAGACCCCATTTTGCACTGTGGAATGTTTTTCATTTCCAGGCATTAGTACATTTAATTTTTTTTTTGGGGTTTAAATGAAATATGACTTCATACAGATTTTACTAATCGTATTGATCAAAATTATGTGATTATTGATATGCTACTATTTTTTAGCAAGCGTTTAACGTATGGCAATTACCTACTTTGTATAATTGTGTATATACTATCTATATATATATATAGTATATATATATCTCTATAGATATCTATATATATGTTGATGGTTTTTTTTTTTTTCCTTAATTGAAATTTGATGAGAAATCTATATTGAATTATTAATAAAATATGGTTGCAAATGTAGATTCTTTGTGACAACCTGCACACTAATAAATTTGCTACTAGGCCAAATCTACTGCAGGTGGATCATTCTTGCTTGTTAGTGCTTGGATTGGTTTTTTTTTTGGCTTCTGCCTTTTGAGAATTGACCACAGATTCTCATGGGATTAAGATCTGGGTAGTTTCCTGGCATCCGATTAATAAAAAAAAACAAAAAGTTTAAAGGGCTCTATAGTGAACAAAACCCATTGCCCCTTTGCAAAGTTAAATTCATGTACTCTGTGCTGCCTTAAATCCTATATCTTGTCATGACTTTGTTTAACCACGGGTATCGATCTGTGTCAGGCACTCCCCCCCCCTTCCCCCTCCCCTCATGTTACCATACCCTCCTCCAGTCTCAACTCCGGCTAACCGACAAGCTTATCTGCGTGCAGTAGATTAAAGTTTACCAATCCTAAAACACCCGCCAGGCACAGTGGCACTAAAAGCAACTGTCTTGGAGACACGGAGACGAAGGAGATCAGGTCCAGTTTAACGATTCTCCCTTTGTGGATCCTCATTAATCAGTGAAAGCTTTAAGAGGGGGGTTAAAGTGCAGCCTTATATCTATGGTATAGTAATAGTAGTTGAGTTGAATAAAGACATACTGGTCCCATCCAGTTCAATCCATCTAGGCAATATCCTCGTTCCTGCCTAACTGTTGATCCCAGAGGAAGGCAAAAAAAACCCACCAAATTTTGAAGGGGGGGAAAAAATTCCTTCTGACCTCCAAGTGCAATCGGAATTTCCTGGATCAGACTCCGTTAATGGTATCATACCATAAATTGCACATTCCTTGTTGCGAAAATCATCCGCTTTTTTTCTGACCATGAACCTGCCGATCACAACGTCCACTGAAGACCATTCCATATCTTTTACCTTCTCACGTGAAAAACCCTTTCCGAGCTTGAAGTCCTAAACACTTTTTTCTTCAAGTCTTAGGGATGTCCTCGTGTCCTTTTGACATGTTCTATTGGTTGAACAATCCCCAGATAGTTTATTGTATGGCCCGTTAATGATTTATACACATTAACATATCCCCCCCACGCATCGCCTTTTCTCCAGCGTCCATAATTGGTAATCTTTTCCAGTCTTCTTCATATTCAAAGCTCCCCCCATTCCCTTATATTTAGTTGCCCTTCTCTGAACCCTTAATCCATTTCTAAGATGTCGCTTTTTGTACACAGGATTCCAATGGCAACTGCATATTCCAATGAGGCCTTGCCATGCTTTGTAAAGAGGGAGAATTACATTTTCCCATCCTTGAATCCATACCTCTCTTTTACAATGATGTACCATTGCTGGCTCTGGCTGTTCCCCGCCTGCACTGCTTGCTTCCTTTTAGTTTATTCTAACCATCAAAGGCTATCAAAGCTATCTCTCTTCCCCCTGCTAATGCTGTTATCTCTATGTTTATTACAAGCAGGGAGGGGGTAATCACTGTCAGGGATTTGATTGACCAGTCCCAGTAGGAGTAGAGGAATGCAATCAACGTATTCTTCAACTGGCCTGTATCCTCAGGACAAGAGAGGGAATCGAAAAAGTGAGACAATCGCTGGGGTTATGGGGAATTATAGAACACATGGAAAGAAAAAAAAAGTTAGAATTTTCCCCTATAGATACCCTTAAGACTTCTGAGACACTTTTGATGATGTATATACACTCTTGTTATAGATTCACAGTGTTGGGCCTGTGCTTTGGACCTAACAAAAGGAAGTTCCGTGGTGTAAGAACTTGTGAGTGGCCCTTTCTCATTAAGGACCATTGAATCTCAAGGCATAAAAAAGAAGGACATTGAACAAGAAGGGCAATTAAACAGGTTTTGTGCGTCACTGTGTTGGTGTGGTTGTATTAGCGGGCATTTTTTCAGTACCATGGCATGGTTCATCGTGCCATGTATAGTAACCTGGAGCCACGTTCGGACCTAATGTCTGTGTCAGGTGTGAGTGGGTTGGCCCGTTTGGAGCTGAGGTGGAGAGTCTAAGGTGGCAGCTTTGCAGCATAGCGGGGATTGCATAACTGGGGGCAGCAGCACTGGCTTGGCCCAGTCTAGAGTGGTGGAAGAGGGACAAAGAAGTATAGGAGGGATGTAGTTTTGTTTAGGGTTACTGAGGGGAAGTGGGGACGGAAGAGTAGGGGGGTTTCTTCCCAGATTGTCCTTCCCAACAGATTGTGCCGCCTTAGGTAATGAATGGAGGAGGACACCTCGGAATTAGCCATGTTGGAGGGGGCTAGTCCCTTGAGCACCCAGGGGACTGCATCTCTGATACAAGGGAGGAGGAACGAAGGTCGGAATGCAAGCAGGTGGTAGTGGTAGGGACTCTCCATTATAAGGAAGGTAGATAGGTAATCTGTCGCCAGCCCTACTGCCGAACTGTGTGTTTGCCTGCCTGGTGCTAGGGTTTGTCATGTGGGGGATCGTGTAGACAGATTCTTGGGTGGGGCCCGGGGTGGACCCGGCGGTCTTGGTTCACATTGGTGCCAATGACAAAGTTAAGGTGGAGGTGAGGTCCTTAAACATGTTTCATTCCGAGAACTAGGGGCCAGATAAAAGCAAGGACTCCAGGGTAGTGTTTTCAGAAATACTACCCGCAGCCACGTTCTAATCCATGGATACATCTCGGAGCTTAGGATCTTAATGTCGTGGCTAAGAGAGTGGTGTAAGGAAGAAGGGTTTGGTTTAATTGAGAACTGGCAGACTTTGCTGTCGCTACAGGCCTTTAGTAGGGATGGGTTGCACCTCACTGAGTTGGGTGCAGCTGTTTTTAGGGGAGAAGATGGCTAGAGGGTTTGGAGAGATTTAAAAAAACTAGGTTTGGGGGGGGAGTTATTAGGGCATTACTCATGGATAGATTGTCCATGAGGAAACAGGGTGTTAGATGCCAGTGGGTTGGGTGGAAAGGGGGTGGGGGCTAGCAGAGGGATAGGGAGGAATGTGTATCAAGTGTACGAATAAATTACCCGGGTACAGGACCATCTAAAATGTATGTTTTGCAAATGCGAGAAGCCTGGCTGACAAAATGGTGAATGGGGCATGATGGCATTGTAATGAAAGTATGTATGTATAGGTATAAGCAATAACGTGGTTGACCCGTTTCTCTACGACTGGGCTTTAAATATAGATGATATGCCGTTGTTTAGGCAGACGAAGAAAAAGGAAGGGGGCGGAGAGTGTATATGTTAAAAAAGATGAAGCCAATTTAAAGAAGAGATAACTGGTGATTATGGATGATAAAAGTGTAGCATATGGGTTGAGATTAGGCAACGGAAGTGGGTAATGTCATTGTTGGTTGCTGCTATAAGCCGCCAAATGCTAGAGAGAGGAGGTGAGTCAACTTCATAAGCATTGGCAAGGCTGCAAGTTTGGGAGTGTGCTCATTATGGGACTTCAATTACCTGACATTGCTTGGTGTGGTGGAACTGCCATCACAGAAAAAGGCATGATTGTTCTGATTTTCTCTTGCCGGATAATTTTTTCTCTCACAGGTGGTTTAGGTTCCTACTAGAAAATGAGCTCTGTGATCGGTTATATTCTAAATTCGTTGGCCGTGATAGATATCAAGGGTAACTGGAGGCTTCGGGAATAGTACCATGAAATAGGGGGCATTTGGACTTGTATCGAAAGGAAAAGTTGTGCTGGGTTTAATCAAGACATTTAATTTCGGAAAGCAAATTTCACAGGTTAAAAGCAGCTTCTTCATAATGTCAACTGGGATAATGTATTATCAGTAAAGGTACTGAACAGAGAAGTGGACTGTGTTCAAGGGGGATTTTAAGCCAGTTCAATCTAAATTATACCCTTGGGAATAATGTAAAAAAATAATCCGCGCCCATGTGGCTGAATTCTGATGTAAAGAGTCAAATGGTAAGGAAGAAAGGCATTTAAAAAAACCTTTTAAGGCCGAGGGAACGGAAAGGGCTTTAGGAGTAAAAAACTGTAACAAGGAGTGTAAGAAAGCAATCAAACTAGCTAAAATTTAATATGAAGTTAGTATAGCTGAAGAAGCTCACTAGCCTAAAACATTTTTTTAAGTCTATTACTAGTACGAGAGGAGGACTTGAGATGTGGCAGCCCATTAATTAATGGGATAAAGTTAGTTCCGGAGGATGGCGCTAAGCAATGTCTTGAATAATTTTTTTTTCCTCTTTAATACACTATAGAATATCAAGTCCAGATTCATAGAGTCATAGTAGCAATACAGGTATAAACAAGATTCAAGTTCACTTTGGTTACCGAGGATATGTACAGAAAGAACTAAATAAGGTAATATTAGTAAATCTCCTGGACCGGTATAAAATACATCCAGGGTACTTAGGGAGCTAAGTTCAGTTTTATCTAGGCCATTGTTTCTAATTTTTGCTGATTCCCTCATGGCCGGGGGGTGTCCTCTGGATTGGAACAAAGGCTGATGTTATTCCAATATTCAAAAGGTAGTCGTTCACAGCGGGTCATTACCAGGCCTGTAAGTTTAACTTCAGTGGTGGGGAAGATCCTGGAAAGTTTAATATGGATCATTTCAAGAGTATGTTTCAGACTGACATTATAGTAGTAAACAGCATGGATTTAGGAGGAATAGATCTTGTCAACAACTTGCTGGCTTTTTATGAGGAGTAAGTAAAATTTAGATCCTGGTATAGCAGTAGCTTAGTTTACTTGGATTTGGCAAAGGCTTTTGATAAGTCCCCCCCATAGGCGCACTAATGAATAGCTAAGGTCTGTTGGTCGGGGAGTCACATGTGTACAATTGATAGAAAATTGTTAAAGAATAGGAATGCAGAGAGTAGTTGTTAATGGGCTTCATCATTATGGACTAAAGTGCTAAGTGGGGTGCCCACCGTTTCTTGTTTGGGGCCGCTTCTATTTAATCTATTTATTAATGATTTGGAAGTGTGTATTGTCAGCAAGGTTTCTTTCTGTGTTTGCTTACACCAAAACTGTGTCGCCATTAAAAACTTCAGAGGATGTGCAATCGTTGCAAGGGGATCTATAGATTATCACAATTAGGGCGCTAAGTGGCAGATGAATTCAATGTTGATAAATGTAATGGTGATGCATTTTGGACTTAAAACTTCCTGTGTCTACTTTAACAATAAATGGCTACTGTGTTAAGTGAATCCCTGTTGAAAGGGATCTTGGAGTTTTGGTGGATAACAACTTAAAGGTCGCAGCAGTGCAGGCGGGCAACAGCCAGAGCCAGCATGGTATTGTCTCTGTAAACGAGGTATGGATTCAGGGAGGAAAATGTAATTCTCAAACTCTTTACAAAGCATTGGTAAGGCCTCATTTTGAATATTGCAGTGCAATTTTGGAATCCTGTTACAAAAGACCTCTTTGAAATGGAAGGGTTCAGAGAAGGCAACTAAATTAATAAGGGGATTGGGAAGCTTGAATTAAGAGAGACTGGAAAAGTTACATTATGTACGCTGGCGAAAAGGCGCTTGCGTGGGGATTGCTTACTGTGTATAAATAACATTACGGGGCCATACAATAACTATCTGGGGCAAATTGTTCACCAGAGAAAACATGTCAAAGGACAGAGGACAATCCCTTAAACATGCAGAAAAATGTTTAGGCTTCAAGCTCGAAGGGTTTTTCACTGTTATAAGGTAGGCTGTGGAACTGCTTCCCAGTGACGTTGTAATGGCAGGTTTCATTGGTCAGTTTGCAAAAAAAGCTGGATGAGTTTCTGCAAACAAGGAATGTTGGCAAGTTACTGGTATTGATACATAAGTAGAGTTGATCCAGTTAAATTTTCCGATTGCCACTTGTGTCATGGAAGGAATTTTTTTTGCCCCTCAATAAATTTGGTGGGGTGTTTTTTGGCCTTCCTCTGGATCAAGCAGTTAGGCAGGAATGGGATATTGCTAAGGGGTTGGACTGGATGACGTATGTTTATTATTCACTCCAATACTAACTCATACTATTACAGCTAATAAATGAAGGTAAAAATACAAATGCACCTGCATCATGCTTATATATGGTCTTTGTAATGAAACCCTCTCCATATATTTATTGCAAGACCTCCTAGCTCCCGATACCACCTGAGCAAAGATATTCACTACTCCTACCAAGGTCGACCATCCTGGCCGGTCCCTGCTTCGTTTCATTGGCACATTCTGATGGATTTCTAGCTAACACCATGTATAGAAGGAGGGAGACAGCATTGTAAGTAATTGATCTTGACATCCCCATAACTACCATAAGGACTGCCGAGTTCAAGCAAGGGACGATGGGACTTGGTGGTGAGGAACTCTTGGGAGCCAGGTATTTGTGAGTAAATCCTAGCCATATTGTGATCCTAAGGGTTAGGGGGTGAATATGTGCCCTTTAAGGTATAAACTGTACCCTTTTTTGTGTGTAATTATACATTATAAATATGGAACTCTGTGAATTTTTTAATTTTTTACCCCCCCTTTTTATTTCTCTAGGTGGTTCCTATCCATGGACCTTAGTCTTTCCAGAGAATTCCTTGTTAAGCCTCCTAGTTTTATATGAAACTCCAAATGGAACGATTTAAATGAATACACGGTATCGGCTTTTTGTGTATTTTTGAATATGCTTTTTGTTACTTAATATAATAATAATATATAATCTATTTAATTTCCCGCACCAATTAAAAGGCTGGCACGTAACGTGATCTAAAGCTCAGAGTAACCCGTCCTTTAATTTGGGACCAGGATGAGAGCCAAAACACTAGATTATCATTATAAGGGTAACATATGGTATTTGCCTTGTAGGGGACTCGATACTAACTATCCGGGACTTGGTCCCTCCTTGCACCATTAATTTAATTGATTTACTTCGCTTGGGAGGACACACATTTTGCAAGGTTGGGTTTAAATGCCAGCTTGTTAGTAGGTGGGCTTCAAACGACTATGTGGGCATGGGCAACTAGAAGCTAAGTTTTTACAGTCCACCTCTACCCCTATGGATGAGCACTATTATAATCAGTTCCCATCCTGGATACAGCTTAAGGGAGGGGTGATGATTTCTGTTACTTCACCTATACCATTTTTCTTTGGTGAAGAGTCCAAGCTAACTTAGAAATTTTTTGTTCTTTTTTATTTATCTCTTAAAGGCTCATAATCAGATATTTCCATTTTCTCGATTTAATGAAATATATATGTTTTGCTTGTTCTCGTTGCTCTATATCCTCTACTGCCTTTCCATCAACAGACTTTCATCCTGACACATGGAATCCTGTCATGTCAGTGGCTACATTTTAACTGGTCTTTTGAGCCTTTAGGGTGGAAAAGGTCCCCCACACTAGGGAGCATGAAACATCAGACTTTACGTAAGTTTCACCCTTTCTAAACGATTAAAATCTTATATGTAATTTGAACAACGGTAGTTAACTTCATGTCTTGCATTGCCCGTTCTATTAATCGCTGTGCCCTCCTGCTGCTCCCTGCTAACTCTCTTGCACATCATTGTTATTTTTAAAAAACGTTTATACTTTTTCCATGCCACAATACCTAGACCTCCGCTAGGTTTTATTGGCTCAATTCGTATTCCTAATAAACATACTTAACTCAGCCCTCGTTCACTCGCCGGCCCTCTCTGTTGCTTTTTTCCGATCGTGCAAGATACGGATCAGCAAGCCGCTCAGGAGCTAAAACCTAGTGAGGTCCAGGTTATTGGGCATTGCAAGTTAGATTATATTTTTGTGTGGAGAATGTCTTTTAACTGGTACTACATAACCTTTTTCTCCACCCTTTGGCTCAAGAGCGCTTCATGTTTGAGAGTTCAGAAATTGGTGGTAGGATAAGTTAGTCACAGAGGATGGCATCTTAGGTTCTCACTTGCTGAACCTCCCGTGTGATAAATGATGATTATACATCACATGTCAAGTCCTTCAGTGTTAGTAGCACTCTACATAAACAACCACTTTAACTGAAAGATTATATATAATACCACAAGATCGTTCTCCAGTTTAATAGGCACTCTACCAAACAACCAATTTTCTAATACAAAGGACCCAAACACTCTAAATAAATTAGTATTATCGAAGATAGAGGATTTTCACACTTTATCTGAAATATTTCACATTTATTATTCTTTAACTTTCATTTTTAATTCAACAGTTGTTAACAATTGTTTTTTCCCTCACCACGAAACACAACTAGCTCACAACGTTTTAGCATTCACAAAGGATAAAGTATTCTTGAATTGTTTCCCATAGGTGGTGGGGAGTGAGGCCTGAGGTTTTAATATCAACTGATTATATTTTTGTCTTTGTCATGCAGTGCATAGAGAAAGCTCAAGGCTGATTAAATCACCAAGTAATTTTTCCACTTCCTAAGGGCAGTCCGCAATGTGAGTTGAGTGTTACCAATGCAACACCCTATGATTTGTAGAGCAGATGTTTTTTTCTGCTGCAGACTGTTACTGTATTCTGAGTCATGCTCAGGTTTCTGAAGGTGAGGGTAGGGATTTTTCTAAAAGGTGTTTTATTAATACACTTTTCATATATTGTCCTTTTTCTATATATATTACATGACCCAGATAATTTGTCCTCATATTGATACGTGGTATTTCACTGATTGTCAAGCATGTGACTGGGACAAACGTCAGTCCCTGATGGGGGGGGTCTTAAGGAAAAGTAACCAAAATTTTTAGACTCCATATTTTTATATGTGTGTGTTGTGTGTGTGTGTGTGGTGTGTGTGTGTGTGTGTGTGTGTGTGTTGTGTGGTGTGTGTGTGTGTGTGTGTGTTGGTGGGGGTGTGTGTGTGTGTGTGTGTGTGTGTGGTGTGTGTGGTGTTTTGGGTGTGGTGTGTGTGTGTGTGTGTGTGTAAGACCGCGCAATCCAAGGACTAGAATCAACCCTGATGACGGCCCATCATTCCCGGGCTGAAAACTTCGTAGGTGCGTTTGATCTACCTTGTTAATAAACATTGTTCTTCCACGATCGTTATCGTTTGCTCCAGTCCCCGAGGAGCTGGTATACCTGATCGGATTTGGTCAACGGATCCCTCCTTTTCTATATATGTAAATTTACTAACCCCCCATAAAACTCCAAAAGCTATAAAATGCCCACTTTGTTTAAAGTAAATGTAAGCTGATTAAGAACTGGATGAAGTATCTGTGTTTATGTGCAATGTCACCCCACACTCCTGACCCTTCGTCACCCCTGCGTCCTTATCTTTAATCTGTCCTGTAAAGATTGGCTAGAATTAATAATTGGGTGTGACTACTGTAAAATGTCGCCATGCTAAGGACTGAGCATGTGCAGAACATCAATGGTCATTGACCAAACTGTTGGATACTAGAATGCTTGTTAAGTCAGGCAACACAACCATCTGATTATTTAGGTAAATTTTCCCTGTCCTGTATCAAAGGAGAAGTAGGATACAGATACTGGTTATATATCAATGTGTTCTGCCTTTGTCAGTGTTGTTTTTGAGGCTTTAAGTTGTCCTTAAAGTTCCACTGTCCGCCTTAGGATTTTTTGGTTCCCAATTTGTCACGTATTATAGGCTCCTTTTAATAAAGTAGAAGGAGCTGCTGCTTTCACAACATGTGTGTGATACACTGAACGATAGCTTGCTCTTTAGAGTAATTACTGAGTATTTGTAAATCGTGCAAATTAATTTGGAATATGACATTAATATTGCTATAAATTGCATGAGTGCCCACATTACTAGTCGCCAAGCAACCACATATTAAGCTGCAAGGTATGTTGCAAAAGCTTTGGAATAACTATAAAGATTAGATAACTCTTCATAATATCATAATTCAAAATGTTTTTTTTCTTTGCAGGAAATCAAACAGAAACAACGGCACAAGAAGAACTTAACAATAGACCACAGACTCTTCTCTCCAGATGTATACCCAGATACAGAACAACACCTTGTCAAAATGGAGCAAGTGTCTTAGACTGGTCATGCCCCTTACAGCACCAACCACCCAGGTCTATACAACAGCCAACCAACCATGGACTACTGGGGGGTGCGCTCGCTAATGTTTTTTGTCATAGTTGGTTTGCAGAGCCTTGCCTAACAGTAAAAGTATGTATTGAGATCATAGCCCAGGAATGAAGGGCATTTCTGAAGTGTGAAACAGAATTGGAGACCAAACGAGCACTAGACCCAAAGATTAAACGACTGCTTGGTGCAGTTGGACCCACACCCCTCTCTCTCTCGGGTCATCACTGTTTGTGCTACTGGTCGGCGTATATCAGTTGGATCATAGGATTTTTTATTTTTATTAGAACTGACAAGATTTGATACGTATGTTTCAGTGGAACGCAAGGCGAAAAAAAATACCCATTGTATGTGCCAATGAAGTCTCTCTGGTTGTTAGAGTCCTGAATCACAGATGTCCTCATTTTACCATCTATTTAGTAAAAGAAATCTTAGTACAAACAAAGCTGTGACCTTTTAGGGAAACAATAAACAAATAAGCCCATTTTATTTTAAAATTGCTGCAATATTGGAAGGTAGCTCTACTTAACTTTTCTATACAATTCTGTGGCATAAAATTAAAATCAAGCATTTGCATAAATATAAGTAAAAAATCAAATGCAAATTCATTAAATCCATCTAATTCACTACAACATGGAGGTATAAACTTTAAACATTGTGATGAATTTGAGGTTTCATTAAGCATGATTACATTCCTATAGGTTATCAATGAAGGCGAATTCCCTTACTCCACCCTTAGATAATTCTTTTATGACCATAAAAGGGTAACCACAATAAGATGCAACCAGGCTCTAGACACCTTCACATTATTCCGCCGAAACAATGTAGTCTAGTGTTAATACTAAGTGTTTAGAAAAAATGCCTCTGCGTTTCAACCTCAAGAAATAGTACCTAGTTTATAAGATGTACTATAGGAAATGTCATTGATTAAGATCTGGCAAAGGCGGAAAAACGTTTCCTGCATGTAGGATAGTGCTGGAAACATGACTATGTGTATGGATCTTGTCTTAAGGGATGTCCCCCCTCTTCTATCAAATCGATTCTTGTCCATTACCTACCCCCCCAAAACTGGACATTGTTTTTATCAAATCTTATTCCTCTCCACGCCGGAGAGATATACTGACATGCTCCTCCCAATCCTCCGCCACGGCCTCTGCACTCTGTGTAAGGCATCAGTGTCCGTGTCAGCCGTGACAGTGGGCTTCACAGCCAATCACTGACTTGGCCATTCCCAGAGCCGTCCTCCACTCTGCTGCTTGGCTCAGGACCACAAAAAGAACACGTGCAGCCGCTGTTGGAGACACTGAGTTGAGGCACGGGAAGCGGGGTGGATGAGGAGCTATGTAAGTATAATTCTCCGCTGGGAGCTGATTAAATATTTGTATAAACTATACTCCGGTTTTTGCGGGAAAACCTATATATTTGTACAAGATAGATTTTTTTATGATTATTGTACACAGATATAGATTTTTTGTAGAGAGGGTGGCATTCTCTTTAACTGGGGTTTGTTTGCCAGTTCATGAACTGCGTTTAAGGCTCTTCAGATGATTCAACAAAGTATTGTGTATATTTTTTTCTTCTTTAAGGTTTTTTAATTTTATTTGTTTTTTATTTTTGTAATACACTATAATTCACATGGTAGGTAGGAGTCACTACTTAAACCGCCTGTTTTTCCACGTGTACGTTTTCCGCATGTGCCATTAGCTTCACAGCTCTCCCACATGCCCGAGATTCCTCCCCTATCTACTTTATGCATGTGTGTTGCATATGTTTAGGCAAGAGAAAGCAGTGAGGGAAAGGGGAACCACACAATTTTTGTAGCTTCTGCATGACTTCAAAGCAAGAAGGTGGAAAAGACTTAACAATTTTGCAGGGGATTATAAT
The DNA here is from genome assembly GCA_019447015.1 of Hymenochirus boettgeri. NCBI lineage: Eukaryota > Metazoa > Chordata > Amphibia > Anura > Pipidae > Hymenochirus > Hymenochirus boettgeri. Next base: position 170,514,816 of record CM033475.1, on the reverse strand, counting down.
ATATTTGATTTTACCACTTAAAGTCAATCCTGCTGTCTACCAAGACTGATATATTTGCTGGTCTCTTTTTATATTAGACCAAGAGTACGGATTGGTTTATTCATGCTTAGGTCTATCACAGGAAACCAGGTCCTGTCAACCCATGTCCTGCCATGGCTAACATGGCTCTAAGGCAGATTGGTAATCCTTCACAGGTGGCAAGTTAATCAGGTATTTTCAGTGTCATTAAACAAACATAAAGTGTGGTCGATACATTATGAGGCTCAGAAGATTGTTTACTTCCCTATTTCAAATTTTTATTGGAGAACGACAGAATAATCCCTTGGTATATGTAGGTTCCTAGACCTGCACAATTTGACTAAATTCTTCCGACTACCTCTTTAAATAACGTTTTTTAATTGATCCATCTTAAGAGATGATATGACACCAATAATGTATATTTTGTGTGTGTCTCTTTATAAAGGTTCCCTTAATACACCAGAATTTTCTGGGCTAAATGGGCATTGCACCTGACTATTTTTGCCTGTTTCAATTTAATTACACTGGCTGTTTTTAATCAAATTAAGTGCATGTAATGATTTTCTGCATATTGCATCTGTTGATCCAGTGCTACCTAGCTTACACTGCTTCATTTACAAAAGTTCTACACTAAGAGGTCCATCAAGTGGAATACTGTGATCTGTGATCAAATCTTCCTTAAATAAATCATATAATTTGTTTTTGCTAAGGAACCACAAGACAAGTATGGTTAAAAAAGATAGGACTATGTTGCTTTTCTCAGTAGAATGCAAGATCTCTTGTCAGCTAATTAAACGTTTGATGACCTAAAATGTTGGTGTTGACATACCGCCTTCTTGGTTACAGACTTCCCTAATGTTCATGACAGATGTGATTTTTTCCAATTTGGAGTGGAAAATAGTTAAAATTAGAACACACATTATCATATACCTGTAAAAGACTTAATTATTTATGTTGGGGAAAACCATTTCAGTCGTAGCCTATTGCTAACATCTGAAATTTCTCTTGATTAATGGGGGGGGAGGGGAGGGGTTTCCAGTAAACGCGGATTTATTTCAATCTCGTTCAGTTAATAACTATTTCAGGGTAAAGGGTTGACAGAGAACTCATATTAAGTTGTGACTTAGCGACAATTTTTCTGTGATTGTGGTGCATATGGTTAACATTTTTGTTATAAAGAACAATATTTCCTATTATTTTCTTTGTACAAAAAATGTTTAACAAATGAAAGTCATTTGGGACAGGAGGTAAGATTGACAATTCTACCTCCCCGTATTATATGTAAGGGTCACCAGAAGGGAGGAGAGGGCGAGTCCTTCCTATCTTAAAGCTTATCTGATCTTAAACTTTACAGGAAGCCAGTCACCAGCCTGACAGAGAAACTGTATAACGTGTTCCTTGACAATGTTATTGGGGGACCAGGTATATCACAATCCTACCTCTCAGAGCCCCAGTACTTTTCATTTTAAAATATTATTTTTTTTACAAAGTAGTTTCCTTAATTCTTCCAACCAAGTTTTTAACTTGAAACTCGTTCGACAGCCAAAGAAATTATGTTATAAAGCTATTATGTGGGCATAGTGTAATACCCCGATAGAAACACGTCAATTTTGCCATTAAAACAACAATAAACTTACACATAAAGAAACAACCATTTTATTGTATTTTTCAAACAACTCAATGATTATGCGTCTGTCTATATTTCTGCAAGACTCGTTCTAATCCTATGTGCACTTGTTTTATAAATAACGATGGAGGTATGGCACTAGTAAAAAAAATCCCCAAATCTTAACCAAAAAATAGGGGGGTGCTGAACAGACAGCAAAGATCAAACTGAATATTCAAACGGAGAAAAAGAACGTCTGCAGGCATTTTATCGGTGAACACAATATTTACATTCCGTTTTATTGAAGTATGTACACACATACGTTGCTGGACATATCATGTGCACAACGGGATAATTTAACAAACCTTAAATATATAATATACAAATAGCGCATCTCTATCAATAGTGGACCACTTCACCCCCGTTTCTGAACCAGTAGCTCTCAATTGCTATATAGAGATAACCTATGCCTGCACCTCCAGGGATTGGCCTTACTCTAAGTGTTGAGCCTACATAGGGACGATATAAGTAATATACGCTGTTTATACTAGTATTTCCTTGAATACTCTTGTACATCGTCCTGTGTCGGATTTACCATCGTATGGCACTGGTGCACTTTACATTTCATCCTTGTTTATTTTAACGATTGTATATGAGATGCTGCATTTGTATATTATATATTTTAATGTTTTAATTTCCCGTTTGCACTTATATAGTCCCCGTACCTATGTGTGTACATACTTCAATAAGGCTGTAAAATCTTTTTTTCACTGATAATAGTAGTGCGCAGACTTTCTGTTTCTCCTTTTGAATATCATCTTGTGCAACTTGTTGATTTTGGATGATTTTCCTCTGGTCCCCAATACTCCTACTCGCTTAATGCCAATCTACACTTAAGTTTTACACCTGCAATTGCTCTAGGCAGTGTGCTTGTGAACCAAAATCTTATATTTTCTTCACTGGAGGGCATTAGGCTGTGTACACCAGGCCATATATACCTGTGATATTTTGATGTCCAATTGGTAAGTCTGGTGGTTAGGAATCAAGTGCCCAATTCCTCATTCTCTTAAAAGACACCAGGATCATCACTTTGGGTGCAGCAGCCTAGTTTATGATTTTATCTATTTAATGATTTGATTTTGGCATATATTATTTAAATAACTATAACTGATACAATTGGTTTTGGGCACATGAGAATGTAGCCGTTCCAAAGTTGGTTTTTTTAGTACTAATTAGCATTTTATTTCTGATATTCCTTACCTGTATGTTTTTATTACTTTTGAATATTTGTTTACCACCACTTTCACATAACGAGCTTTATAGGCTGGTTTAAGCTGAATAACAAACAACAAATTTAAACGGATCACTATTCTATCTGAACTCTTTCACAACGTACGACCCAATATGCCAGGCTGTAAGGCCAGATATACGTGGACAGACCTCTGCTCGATACAATCCCCCTACCAATCGATAACCAATTGCTAGTCTGTTGGTCAGAGGGAAAATATTGCCTTGATTTTAAAAACTTTTTTTTTTTATCATAACTTATTTTTCAGTGGTACAATAGCAGGTTTTTCCCCTAATTGTCTAAAATTACAGATTATGTCAGGACTTAGTGGGATTGGATGGTCATTTGCAGTGTTACAAACCATCTGGTTCGATATGGGAACAGAATGATTTAGCCCTTCGAGGATGACCTAGCCCATGGAGTAGGCTTCATTGACACTCTTCTCTCTCTGTTCCTGGATGAGCACACTAACTCTCACCTTACTGCACTGGTTTCCGGCAGGGCAGCAGTAGTGCTTGGTAGCACCACCTATGTCCAAAATCATTGTGTAAGACCACGGCTACCTGATATTACATTGAGTAACGTGTGTTTACCCTAAAATAGCAAAAAATTTGAATCTTTCCCCTAGTATGCATGTAGCAGTGGAAGGGAGTCATGTAGTAACGTGAAAGGGAGTATGAGGGTTGCTAAGAAGGGTGCACTACTAATCACAATTGTATCACTGTAAGTCCAGTCGATTATGTCATCAAAACTTCTGTCAGGACTAATGTTTTTTGGGAGGGGGCTTTAGTCATGTTTAACGTTTTAAAAATTGTGCACATTCCTGAAACAGTTAAGTTCATACGTGTGAGAATGTTGCAAATGGGAAAATAATCGCATGTACACGTAGGGCCTACGGTAAGCCACACTGCTGCCTTTTAGCCGTTTGATGTGCCCCTAGTGGCGCTGCTGAGGTCTTGCCTGTGCGATCCGTTAATCGGAGTGCATGCGAGCTCATTTCTGCGCATGCGCTCCAATTCGAATTATTGTGGCAATCGAATCACGTCAACGCATCTCGCCTGCACGGAGCGACAGAGTAGTGTGGCCCAGCCTTAAAGCCCCACCAATTTTTCTCCCCAAATGTTTCTTCTTGTAGCCTTCATTTGCTCTTAACCGCTCATACTCTGTTTCCTACCGACTGGACGTTTAATGTTTGTCATGCTTAAAAAACGTGTAAAATGGGGCATACAAATCCTTCCTGTAGAAGTGCTTCTGTGCCCTCGTTCGCAACATTGCAGCGTAATATCTTTACATGTACTAAATTACTTTTCTAATGTCATGTGTATCTGTTGAGATGTGATATCCAAATGTTTATATGATTCTGTGAGTTTTGGTGATTAACTGCTAAGTTTTTTTTTTAGTTTTTTTTTTATCTTACCAAATTAACAAATTGGGTTGTGTTTTATGGCTCTATCAGATGTTTCCTCACCTGTCCTTTAAAGGAATGACTGCTATTCAGTTTATATTGGACCCCTTAATTATCTGAACTTTTGATTCTAGCCCCTGGCTGGTTCTTCCACTTAAAGAGGTTCCTTTAAAGGCAAATAAACTGGTTAACCCACACACCACTCTCCACACCTTCTATCTGCGTCTTCTATCGGGCATAAACTGCACTGCACTAATACTTGTGGCCCATCCGTTTCTCACACTTTTGACCAATTTTCCACTCTGTCATTGAGCCAAGTTTAATACAAGCCAAAGGACACTTGCAGTTCAAGCCTATGTTAGTTAAGTTGTTACAACTGATTAGATATTCGTCAGAACAATCATCTAACCGGCTTTAGCATTAATTTGTAAGGGCTACAATTACTTTCATATGAACGAAAATTGTAGTGAATTCCTGCAATGGATGACGGGCTACATTATAGTTTTGACAACAGTGAACCACTCAAAAACATGTCTAGAAATGCAATCAAATGAACATGCGTTGATTGAGCTTCAGTTGCTTCTTATTTAGGCACCAAACATGTGGAAGTACCATCTTCCAATGACTTATTGGCAAATGTTTTGTAAAGTAGTTTTCTTGGCTCAGTATAACGCAGAAAAAAGAATGATTAAAGGTCCTTAATGAAGAGCTTGATATATGGAGAAGTCTAAACAAAAACTCTTTAAACTCGTATCGTTGGAAAGTGCTTAAGTTCAAATAAAACAACAAAGTCAGATGTTTTTACATCATTGCCTATAAGTTCAGCAGTCCTGATCTTGCAATGATGTCCTTTTACGTTTTTCTATAGCCTATGACATCGTTATCACAATTCCTCTGCCTATTCTGTAAATTGGCTCTGCTTTTTTTTTAATGCAATAAACTGGAATGTTTGTAAGCCTACATACAGCGCAGATTTTATGCACACAAGTTCAAGTCTACCCAAGATGAGGCCATGATTTATAGTTAGGTTGGAAAAAAAGCAGTCCTAATGCTGGCCTCTATATACCACTTTCCAGCTAAATTCAACATCATTGTCCAAATCTATTTACTATCTATATTATCTCCTAACATCTCACGATGTTTGATACTATTTGCTGGCCCATGATGGAGAAGGTGTATGGCCAGCATAAGCACGCAGTGTCGAAATTATCCAACAATTTAAAAACTTAGAATGTTTTCTAAACAGATTTTGGAGCTCTTCGAATGGCTATTTTCATTTTTCACCCAATATGGTGTTAAAGCACAAGTAGCACAATGTGCTCGTGTTAATAGTCATCTTGCTCGCAAAGTGATTTAGAGAATTGCGTTTATAATTGCAGAACAATCTTTCCCACAAAAACTGTGTTTACAGTGGGTAGGCAAGATTCATACTGAAAAAGCTTTGCATGTGATGACGATGTATTGTGTAGTCAGTGCTCCCTGCAAGTATGTTCCATGCATTAAATGTTCTGTTGTACATTTGTAACGTTTGTTAATTTCAATTAAAAATTTTATCATTTATATTTCGAGGAAACACTTAAAGGAATGTTCCCGCCACATTTAATATTTAGTCATGAACTGGTCAAGCCCAGAACGTTGAATACTACGCGTTTCTCCCACATCCCTAAAGAGGGTTATTACTCCCTATCCTCGAGACTGTACCCTTTTAAGTAGTAATCTGCCTAGGATTAATGATCTATCATTTGTCATTAACTTGCTTGTATTTTTCAGGGGGAGTATTAGGAACTTTGGACCTGGCATAGCAGTAGTGGTATCCTTTTTTTTTTTTTTTAAGGCGTTTGATTTTTTTTTAATATAGTTGACTATGTATAAACTAGGATTTTTTGACATTTGGTACATGGAATAGAAAATGGTTGTAAATTGTACAAGATTAGTTGCCATGGTGTTTATGATTACTAAAGTGTAAAGGTTCTTTATCAGAACCATTTTTTTTTATTTACAGGAATCTGTTTATCAATGTTTGAAGTGGTTATCGAAGCAAGAATCCTGTATTTGCTGATATCAAAACTATTAGGGCATTAATAATGGGCTTTGCTGCAGATCTAGACATTTTCCCAAAGGTATGCGTTGGGTTAAAAAATTGTGCCTGCTTATTTTATTGAAAGGGATATAACGTTTCTTATTTTACATCATTTGAAAGCAACAGTCATGTCTTTATTACCAGTAGAGGGGAGTGGTATAGAGGCTGCAAGTGATGTAGGCAGATAAAGAACATATCGTTCTTCATACTTTGAATCCTGGATCTTTGACACCCTTGTTCCGAGAATGGGGGGGTGGGGGGGGGATGGGGATTGGTAGGAGGTATGATTGCACTTTGATAAGAGATGATTTGAAGGTACACTGCAAAAGAGAAAAATACCGCTGTAGCCACACGCGGCAAGCTCAAAAACCAGAGCAGCAACTCACCCTTGAATTATGATAAAAATCCCTTTTTGAGGTCCAAGTGTTAAGGTCCATATTGACCAGACTTTATCTGGGGAAACATTGGACAGGTGGTCGATTCGTTCAGGTTCAAAGAAACCCCTCTCTATGAGTAGGGTTCTTTGAACCTGAAGCGTCAGGTGCCTGTCCCTGTTTAACCCAGCTACAGCTCGGGTCAATATAGCCTTTTAACCCTTGGACTCAATAAAATGGATTTTTAATCGTAATTACAAGGGGTGAGTTGCTGCTTTGGTTGAAGCTTGCCGCGTGGTGCAGTAGTATTTTGCTCTTTTTCAGGTACCGTTTTGTGCGGGGATGATATGCCTCGTCAACTGCTAGCACAGGGGTGGCTTCGGAGAATACGTAGGCAGAGATATCAGGATGACGGGAGGAATGCCATTATCAGTTTGAAAGGATTTGAACGATAAAAAAGGAATCTCTTTTGCTTAGTGTCTAACCCTATGCTTATCTTTCACTATCAGGGGGCCAGGTGGCAACAGCTATAGTTAAAGCAAGACATTGCTCTATCATGGCTGTTACAGGGGTATCCGCATTCAAATATTATTCCTCTCACCTCCAAGAACTACTACCATTTTGGGAATCTGGTACTGTAGCGTTTTATTTAGGGGGACTAGAGGAGCTTTAGAAGGCAATTCCTTGCTGTAAAATGAATTCAGTGTTTTTGAAGTAAACTGTAGAGGATGAATGAATTTTCTAGTATTTAAGGAAACTATAAATGACATGTCTGAATGACAAAAGATTGACATGTAAAATGTCGTCAAAACGCTCTTATTTCTGATGGCAACAATTAGTTAATCGATTAATTTATCAATTGGGGGATCGTTTGGCCTGTGGTGGTCCCAGCCCTTAGGACAGGCCATTATGTCGTAGGGTAAAGGGGTAAATTAGTGGACTAATGTCAATTCTTTAAACCTCACTTCTATTTATGCTGTAAATCTGTCAGAGCTCAATGGAATAACATGTCTTCTCCTATTACCATTTATTGACACTTTATTAATAATTTATGGGGGTCAAGTAAGTTCATTCCTTCCTATTTTGCACATTTATTACTTTGCGGGTCTTAACACATATGAACATGAGGAATATTTGTTCAGTTCTTCTGGTTAAAGTAAGTAACCCAATAGTGCTATTTCACCTGGAAAGAAAGAGGGAGTGAGAATAATTGTCCTTAATCCCTTAGCTATTTCACCTTTTGATATTAATCTATGATAAATAATAATGCTCTTCTCAATATGTTGGTGGCACGTCAAAATGTTTATGTATATCATAATTTCGTGTTTCGTCTTTGCTGTTGGTACCTTTCTTAAGTCCTCAGCATGAGAAAATCAACGTGCTAACATTTGTAAAGTTTTTGCAATTAAAAAAAAAAGCGTTTTACAGCTTGATGCGAACGCTGCCATTTATAAATGGTTTGTTCTTAGAACCTTATTCTTTAGTTCCTACCAGGGAGAGGGCAGGAGATAATGAGATTTCACTTGTTTTAAATATTCTGTAGAGTTTTGAGATTAATATATCATGATGACATATGTTACAATTGCTGCTCTTGGATGCATATGTTCATCCCAGTGGCCTTTACTTCTTAAAAGAGCATGTCCCACCCCTCCCCCAAATCTATCCATATATTAAAACTTTTTTTTTGGGGTGGACATGCGCTTTAACGAAACAATATGGTAATAGTATTATTCTGGTTTTTATAGCGCCAACATCTCAGTAGTGTCTTTACAATACTGTATTAAACATCACATCAGGCCCTGCCCAAAGCGATCAATCTAAGCACATTTATTTTGACTATAAGCACCTATCAGTTGTCTTTATGATTTGTGGGAAAACCCAGAGTGCATGGAGGAAATCCACGTAATGGGGAACACATAAACATAATAAAATGCCAAAGCATACAAAAATGCAATTAAATCACTATTAACAGCATAGCTTGAAAACCTAAACGCCTGCTTAAGTTTATAAAGCAATTAGCACCATTAGATTGAATACATCATTGTATTATTGCCTATTGCCTACTAATGTAAGTGTAATCGCTGCTGAAATGGTCTGCAACTTTTTAAACTAGCAAGTCCCTAATGGGTTTATGAGCAAGTGAATTCTTTACCTGGCTTAAGCTTTAGAAGGCCTGCATTATTAATGATTGGGCCAAGGGAAATATTCAATACAAATAACAACATTTGTACATTTGGCAATCCAGAAGATTTTTGGAAATTAAAATTTGGGATTAGTCCTGATACTTGTTTTTGCTGATGTAAAAAGAACGAAAAGACTGTTACAGGGACTGTAAACTCCACCTAAACCCCCCCCCCCAAAAAATATGCGCCATTCGTTTCATATTATTCCAGGGAAGGTGAGAACACTTTTCTCACCTCCCTGTGAATAATAGGACGCTTCTACGGGGACTGAACTTACCTTACCCGCCCCGCTCACTCGCGCCGCCTCCTTCACTAAACAAGCTGTTCTGTCCCGATCGCGCGCCCAATTCTGTTTTGTATTGGCGCGCATGCGCCTAAGTAGGGCAGCCGCGTCGGACTAGCGGCGCAATGGAGCGGCGGTAAGGTAAGTTCCAGTTCCCCCGTCGTCCTACTATTCACAGGGAGGTGTAGAATACTTCTCACCTCCCTGTGAATAAATATAAAACGATGGCACGTTTCTTTTGTGGGTTTAGTGTTCCTTAAAAGCCTGCCTTCACATCGAATTTTTAGGCACCAGTATGTTGTGCCCTGAAGACTAAGACTCGCCTTTCCGGCCACGCACACCTTAAAAGGAACATCACCCCCTAATACCAGCACCACAAACAGTTTATTGTGGTATTGGTACTAATCACGCTAGTCTCTCAGTACTCCCCCTGAAAAATTTTTTAAGCCCTAAGCTTCCTACTAATAGCAGTATACAAGTTCAATCCCTTATTCCTACAATTGCATTCTCTTATTATTTCACATAGCCCTGACCATTAGATAAGAATTCATAGTGAAGTCACCATCTAGAAAAAATGGTCTTGTGTTTTCCTAATTCCAAACTGATTCCTGTGGCTCAGCGCATCCCTAATATGGCAGAGGGGGCGATGAGAGTAAAAATGTCAACTCTGAGAATGCACTTTTTGCCATGGACTTTCGGATCTGTAAGAGTGTTTCGCTGCTGTCTGACAGATTGTCCTATTTTATATGTGTCGACATTGTCTTTTACAATTCGGAGGCTGTCTAGCACTAACTCAGCCACACCCCAAGGGGGATTGAAGTCTAGGCCGGCGCCAAAAGGTTAAATATTATTAACAAGAACGAAGGCCCATACTTTTAATGAATGTGAGAAGGAGAAGGGGAGGAGGGATTGAGGTGCTTCTGAGCTTTGAGATTTAACATTTCAGTCGCAGGTACCATTTCGTGACAGACAAGAACAAAAAAATGCTTGGTTCCATTTAACTACCGAGTTTACACTTATTTATTTATAGTTAGGCATTGTATTTTTCCCAAATTGTGTGGTTTAAACAGATATAATATCCGTCTAACCTTCTGGTATTGTTTGACTACACCTTGAATTAATTATTTAACATGATACAAAAGCTTTAGCAACACGTCTGAAAATAAGGTTATACTTGGAGCTTAAAAGAAACAGATCGCTGGCATTTACCATCCTATAACAAAGTAATTGGAACAGATAAACTACTGTAGCTTAACATGACTATGGCTGTGTGATCATCATGTTGGCATTTAATATTCCAGAATCGGTTGGAATTTAACTACTTCTAAAGCAATCACATTTTGCTTTCATTATTCAAATATCAAAGATCAAATCACCAATGGCAATAAGCTGTGTTTGCATACTATTATTCACCACAACAGGTTTCTGATGATTAACACTTATCCTTATTCCTCTATCTAAATATTGTGGCATAGGACAGTTTTGGCTCCCTTTATTTCTTTTTAGTACAGAAATTCCCCTAATATTAGCCTGAAAAAATTGACTGTTCATCAAAACTTGGCCAGCTGCAATACTGCTCTTGTTTCTATGGAAAATAGTGTCCTCTCCGTACAAACCCCGATTCTCTACTAATGTACTGTGATTGGTATTGCGCTGACTATGTGTTGTTGTCAGTTTTCATTGATCTGGCAAAGATAACTGTTGTCCTGAATTCTTCCAAACTAGTAAATTGTTAAAAAAGCCTTCCATCACACCCTTCACAATAAAACATAATCACTCTCATCTCCTAGATAAAATGTGTGAGTTATTGCTGGAATGGTTCAGCAATATACTTCCTTCCTGCTTGAACACTTTCAGATCCTGTTGTGCAGCCGAAGTGACGCTGCCCAACCTGCTTAATAGGCTCCCCTTCTCAACTTAAATTTTTTCCCGGTACGTCTTGCTTTCCCCAGCATTAAGTCTTAACTGAGCATGCTTCGCCCCCGAAGGCGGCCTGGCGTCAGAGGTCAGTTGCATGTCCCTCACCTCCTGGAAGCAGGAATTTTTGAACATTCACCCCATTTATTTCTCACAGGCTCCAGACAGAGATGTTATGATTGGTCATAAAATTTTGAAAGGATATCTATGACCGTTAATATATATTTTACACCATCATTTTCTTTTGAAAAATCAATCATAGACACAAGATCAGCCTGCCACTGCGCGTCTATGTCTGACACCACAACTTTATTTCTTTTAAAAGACTTTTTTATAGGTTTGTACAACGTATAGGTGTCCTCGTTGTTTAACCAGTTTTTTACATTAGTTTTTCTGATACCAAACTTTTGTATTTCCCTGAACAAGGCACCCACGCCGCCGTAAGATCCGGCGGCTTTTGGATTATAGTAATGTTTTCTCAATATTTCATTTTTTGTATCCCTCCATTTGTTAGATGTTTTCTTGTGGGTCGTGTCTATAGTGAATGCATTTTAGTGTTTTAAAGTTGTTGCTTTATTGCTAACCCTTTGTTAGATCGCTATGAAATAAAAGAATGTCTTGTTATTAAGTTTATATAGATATTTTATTGAAAAGATCCACGCAAACAAAAATATAATCACATGTTTTGCCTGTTTGTTTGCTAAAATGTTTTTTATTCATTTTATTTTTAAATATTGGACAAATACATAATTTCCACACTATAGACTTCTGTGTGTGTGTGTGTGTGTGTGTTTTTTAAATTCCTTGCGTCTCTCGCGCAACATTTTAAAAAATTTGCAACCCGAAGCATTTGATCGCTTACGCGACCAAGATTACTCAATGTGTTGTCCGTACATTCATCCCAACACGTACATTGCTTAATAAAAGGAAGGTGTGTGTATGCAACCTGTAGATGGCGCTGCACCGTCCTGGGGCTCTGATGTCTCAAATAGGATCTGCCTTTTTAAACTAAGCATGTCACCATCTGGCGTGGATGTAATATCAGAACAGGGATGACAAAAACCTGACATATTGTTGTTTATACTTGTTGACTCACCACCCTGATAAGATTTGTGCCCATCTACAGTTTCTAAAATCGGCGACAACTGCTCTGTCCTTATTGATCCGTTACGTGGTCGGCGGGGGGTTGAATTGGCGTTCTTTGTAAGCCCTCTCGTTTTCTCCAGAGCCTGTGGTTTTCTCTTTTTTGCTGCGGATTTAAAAGGCCGCGTATTATTTTATAGCAAAAATTTAAATTGTAACATTACGATAAAAGATGACTGTATATACCATGCATTAATAGAATGACTGTATATACCATGCATGGCACTCTACAAAGATATAGAATGACTGTAAATATCATGCATGCCTCTCGACATAGATATAGAATGGCTGTATATAACATGCATTAATAGAATGACTGTATATACCATGCATGGCACTCTACACGGATATAGAATGACTGTAAATATCATGCATGGCACTCTACACAGATATAGAATGACTGTAAATATCATGCATGCCTCTCGACATAGATATAGATTGGCTGTATATACCATGCATGGTACTCTACACAGATATAGAATGACTGTATATACCATGCATGGTACTCTACACAGATATAGAATGACTGTAGATATCATGCATGGTACTCTACACAGATATAGAATGACTGTAAATATCATGCATGGCACTCTACACAGATATAGAATGACTGTATATACCATGCATGGTACTCTACACAGATATAGAATGACTGTAGATATCATGCATGGTACTCTACACAGATATAGAATGACTGTAGATATCATGCATGGTACTCTAAACGATATAGATGACTGTAGATATCACATGGTACTCTACACAGATATAGAATGACTTTAGATATCATGCATGTACTCTACACAGATATAGATGACTTTATACCATGCATGGTACTCATCACAGATATAGGATGACTGATATACATGCATGGTACTCTACACAGATATAGAATGACTGTATATACCATGCATGGTACTCTACACAGATATAGAATGACTGTAGATATCGTATTACAGTCATTCTAATATCTGTGTAGAGACCATGCATTGTTATAAAGTCATTCTATATCTCTGTAGAATACCTGCATGATAAATACAATTGTTCTATATGCCATGCATGATATCTACAGTCATTCTATCTGGTTAGAGTACCATGCACTATAAATACAATTGTTTCTATATGCCATGCATGATATATACAGTGACTCTACATCTGTGTAGAGTACCAGGCATGATATACAGTCATTCTATATCTGTGTAGAGTACATGCATGATCTTAACGTCATTCTATATCTGTGTAGAGTACCATGCATGGTATATACATCATCTCTATTCTGTGAGTACCATGCATGGTATATACAGTCATTCTATATCTGTGTAGAGAGCCATGCATGGTTTATAAAGTCATTCTATATCTGTGTAGAGTACCATGCATGATATCTACAGTCATTCTATATCTGTGTAGAGTACCATGCATGATACTACAGTCATTCTATATCTGTTTAGTACCATGCATGATATCTACAGTCATTCTATATCTGTGTAGAGTACCATGCATGATATCTACAGTCATTCTTATCTGTGTAGAGACCATGCTTGTTATAAGTCATTCTATATCGGTGTAGAGTGCCATGCATGATATTACAGTCATTCTATATCTGTGTAGAGTACCATGCATGATATCTACAGTCATTCTATATCTGTGTAGAGTACCATGCATGGTATATACAGTCATTCTATATCTGTGTAGAGTACCAGCATGGTATATAAGCCAATCTATATCTATGTCGAGAGGCTGCATGATATTACAGTCATTCTATATCTGTGTAGAGTCCATGCATGATATTACAGTCATTCTATATCCGTGTAGAGTGCCATGCATGGTATATACAGTCATTCTATTAATGCATGTTATATACAGCCATTCTATATCTATGTCGAGAGGCATGCATGATATTACGGTCATTCTATATCTTTGTAGATTGCCATGCATGGTATAACAGGTCATCTATAATGCTGGTATATACATCATTCTATTAATGCATGGTATATACAGTCATTCTATTAATGCATGGTATATACAGTCATTCTATATCTGTGTAGAGTGCCATGCATGGTATAATCAGTCATTCTATATCTGTGTAGAGTGCCATGCTTGTATATACAGTCATTCTATACTGTGTAAGTGCCATGCATGTATTATACAGTTATTCTATTAATGCATGGTATATACAGTCATTCTATTATGCATGGTATATACAGTCATTCTATTAATGCATGGATAATACAGTCATTCTATTAATGCTGGTATATACAACATTCTATATATATGTCGAAGGCATGCATGATGACCACCCAATATTATGCACATTTGAGTGATAATTGGTGCAGAACACGGATGGCTAATTCATGACAATATCACTACAGCATAAAGAATTTTTTATATAAAAGAACTATGGAATCCTATGTACATCTCACTGTAGTGTCCAGGTTCCTTTGTGTTCTTGTTGGTATATTTACATTGGTGGAATATGGCAGTACTATAATTGTAAAAATAATTACCCAATCATAAAATACCATTAAAGATCCATTCATTGCAAACAATGTAGTGTGTATGAAGCTGTAATACATAGATATATTAACTTACTGGCATGGCAGGGGTTTCCTTAATAGACTGGTAACTTATTTTCTCAATACACATTAATCTTTGCTAAAACGCTCCTAAAATACAAAAAAAATTGAAATCTGAAGTTCAGTTATAATATTGAATAATTTTAAATGACGCAAAACACATTTTTCATCCTTTCCCTTGAAGTGTAATGTACCATAGACCACTTTCTCAGCCTTTATGCTCTTGAGAAGATGTGTTTGGATACGTGTTGAGATATGTGTGTTTTCAAACATTAAAGGGTATACTGTTTGTGCATAACACTGGTTTTTATGTCCACTTTTGATTAACAGTTGTGATGGTTGCATGGTTACCCCTGTTAAACGTTTTTTATTAGGGGAAATATGGTAGCTGAGTGCCGTAGGGAGTCCAGGTTTGGGCTTTTCTGACTGTGTATCAGGCCTCTTTTGTATTTTTCTAGTGTATTTTGTACCCTACCTACGCACCCGCCTTATTTGGCACTTATACCACCCTTCTATCATATGTGGAACTTGGGTGACTATACTACCTTCATTTTTATGCTCTTGTGGAACCCTGGAAGCAGTTTTCATGAATCCCCTGCTGAAAATCACTGTCCATCTAGTTAGCAATGTTTGTCTTATGTTTATTTAATGTGCCTATTACAGTAGACAAAGTATAGCAACGTCTCTAATAAGGCAATGCTTGGCACTTATCAGTACCTGAAACTTGTGGTTCCTGTATCTCATCCATTACCACCTACAAAATACTGACCGTCCCCACGTTTTATTTCAATTCCATATTATAAGTAACAAATATTTATTAAGGTCTATGTATTAACCCTTCTCTGCCAAGACTAACTCCACTTCCTTCCCTAACAGAATTTATATTTCCTGATAGTTGGTTAGCTAGCTACACATGTGTAATCAAACCAATTGTTATTTTGGATAAACCCAGCAAGGGACTGTCACTCATGACCATTTTAATGAAATAATCATTTTGAATGAATGGATCTGCATAAATCTAACCTTCTATATTAACCCTTGTATTTGAATACACAAAGTAATTCATTAAGCCAAATTTATTATATGTTCTTTTAATTCTTGACCGACAGATTACCATTGGTAAATATCATGCAAAACCTGTGTGTATAAGTTCCATATGAATCATTATAAGGTCTAATGTGTAACAGACTTGCTTGTTGGGTTTAATTGTATAGCCCACCTTTTGCTGCTTTTGTTGGATCCCTTTTGAAAGGGTAGAGATATTTTAAACCATTTCTGCAATGAACATTGATAAAATAACAGTATATTTGAAAGCCAGGCAAGACATTACCATTAACCCCCTTACCCCCATTAACCTGTGGCCAGAGCTTGCATTAGGGTCATATTTGGAAGGGTGCAGTATATGCTGATTTTTGTTTTTCAAAGAAAATCCAAAGAATTGACTATTCTCAGAACACCATGGGGCATATTTATAAAAAAACACGGTATTAGCGAAAAAAATAACCGCGGCCGCGAAAATAGTGCTATCGCCGTATTAAAATGGCGAGCACTATTGCCGCGATATGTATGGCGCCGCAATGTGTTGCGGTAATTTTAAGTCCCGCGATACTGCACTTAGCGCATTGCAAGTACAGTATAACCGCAAAGGGACTTAAAATCCCTTCCCGACGCCTCTGCTAAGGGGGCGGGGCATACCCAACCCCTTCCCCGCTCGCGGCAATCTCGAACAGAAGGCTAGAGGGGCTGCCGGGAAGGGGCCGCAGCAGTGGTCGCGACCACCCACCGTGCACCCCCTCCCCAGCAGCCCCTCCAAGCCCCCTGCCCCGCCGCTGGCAGGGAGGAAGGGCCCGCTGGGAGGGGTGGAGGCACCCTCCAGCGGGGCCCTGAGAAGGGCCTTTTGGGGCTTAAGGGGTCCCGCAGCACGAACCGGGACCCCCCTCCCCGGCCCTGCTGGAAGCGGCGGCGAGTGGTCGCCACCACCGCGGGGGGTTGAGGCGGGGTGGGTGGGCGTGCCTCCCGGGGCAGGTGCGACCCCGTCGCGGGTTGCCTGCCCATCCCCGCCGCAGGAGGCTAGTATCGGCTGCTTTCGCACCCTTCAAAGTGGAGAACAAAACAGCCATAGTACAGTGCGAACCAGATACCCCGCTTTAATAAATGAAGCGGCGGTAACAGGTAAGTATCGCGCGCGAAGGGTTCAGCCTCAGGGAAAACGGCCGCTAAAACTTAACGAAGCTTTTAAATATGCCCCCAAGTCTTATTGGATTAATGCATTCAATATATAGAAATTTGACTGTTGTTCATCCACATTAAAGTGCAACTAGAGACCAAAATATGACATGGTGACTGGGCTTAAAATAATTTGTCCAACTTATTGACCTAGTTGCTTTTATTTATCCAGGGTTTAGCAGACTGTTTGTAGCACAACCTTATGGAGTAGCCAATATGCATTAAATGTTTTGTGCACTAGAATCTGTTTTTTGTATGGATTAATGCATTCGGATGAATACTGGCATGATGGACAAGCAGATTATGCCCATTTTTACTCTTTACATTTTTTAACCTCTTGCCTTTGCTGCATGATAAATAGTTACATACCTTGAATGTGGGTGATGGCCATTGGGCAGTTCTCACTGCACGCTGATAATTTGTCTCCCTGATGGTAAAAAGAAAAGAAGTATATATTATTGCAGTTGGTTGTTGTAATCATACAAATCAGGTAAGTACTATATTTTACAGAAGGGCTGATATCAGACAGATATTCCCACTGACAGATTTACTAAACAATATCAATTGGCAATCAGCCAGTTGAAGTTAAAATGCCAAAGCCAGCATGGTTGGCTTTGAGGGTCAGATTTACACCTCAGTAGCATATAGGCAGAAAACAGACAATATGGGGTGTGGGAGGAGATTGACAGCTGCCACTCCAACACAGGCATGTGCCTAATGGTGAAGCCCTTAGTCTACAGCACTTCATTTTGCATTCTGGTTGTGGGCTGTATTATAATGAATCGCTATTGGTAATGACCTGTAGCAATAGTTAATGACCTGAAGCGATCCTTTATCACTATATGTATAGGGATGGGCTAATACTGAGCAGTATCGATACATGGCGATAATTTTAGGGTAGCTATTGGTCATTACTGGTAACAATTCTTTATAAAACCGCCTATGTCCTAATATTTGCTTGTGTTCAGCTACTGGGATTAGCTGGTGTTAAAAATGACTGCAAAAGTCCCACTATTTCCGGCTTAAAATGTATACATAATTACATAGCTTGCAATGTTATGTCTAAATGATTTCATAGCATTCACATCTACTCTTTCTAAATATCCACACCTCTGTATTCATATATATGTTAATAAATGGAGCAGGGCTGTAATTGATTGGTCCACTCTCAAAGGAGAACAAAGACACAAAAAAGCAGCTGTTTGAAGCAAACGTTACCTATTTTTTTTGATAGATTCTATAGAGTTTTTTTTAATTATGTCAGATGTAAAACTACAGTAAATTGTATGTCCTATTATATTCTGTTCCATATCTTTATGCTAGATCCTTTTAATATGCCAAAAGAACAGTAAGGTGCTTACTTGCATTGCTTGGGACATTCAGTTAAACAGCTGAGGTGGTGTTCGATCATCTTTTCATTTAACCGGTAGTAGCAGCGTCCTAGGACAGATAGAGATCAAGATATTCATAACTAAATAAATATAAATACATTTGACAGAAGGAAGGCCAGGACATTCAATAGACAATAGTCATTCATGAACAATAAACTGTGATAAATGACTGCATTTCATTACAACCAGACATAATCAGGGTTATTCAATAAAAGTTCTTATCGTTAAAATGGTGCTATTTTTGCCCCAACCAATCAAATGTTATTTAACATTTGAAAGCTAACATCTGATTGTTGGGGCAAATTAGCACCATTTTTAACGATAGAACTTTTATTGAATCTCCCTGAATGTTTATTGGAGTACAAAATTGGTAAAGGTCCACCCTACCATGGAACTCCTGCAGTACCAATCACCAGCTTACATAGTCCTTGTGTCTGAAACAGAGCTAGTACAGCACATCTTCCGATTGCCATGCCCTGGACAATAACTGGTGGCACACTAAGTGAGCAGAGGATCAGGAGTTCCAGGTAACAGGGGGTGACCCAATGATTTAGGCCCTCACCCTGGGAACTTTTGTTGACTCCAGCATTACCCGAAGAGCCTAGAACTGCTAGCAAGGATGAGGAGAACTGCAGCGGATATCTCCTTGTATTAGCAGAAAAGTATGACCCTTTAAGGATCGCTTAAGGGTCTGATCACACAGCTTGAGTCATATTCAGTGGATCTGTCACAAAAATTGTTGCATCCTACTGGGCCTTTTAAGAAGTAATTTAACAGTTCTATGTGTATAGCAGTTAAAAACTTACAAACAAAATTACTTACATTTATATTTATTTGAACATCCCATATAATTTATTACTTGATTTTTATGTTTTATTCCAACCAAAGATACACTATTGTGGAGAATGGGTGTATTTCACCATAACAAGCCTTGCAGTACTGTCAATTCCTCTCACTACACCCTTTCTTTCTTTAGCACTGGAATATACAAAGTAGTTCATTGGAAGATCCTTTTTTGCTCCTAGGGTGAAGCTCACTGAGCAGTTCTGACCAGACTTGAGGAGAGGAAGGATTAACAGGGGCATAACTACATCTCCTGCAGGAAATGGACAGCCCCCTCAACACCCCCACCTGTCCCCTATATTATGTAATGTGGCAGTGATTATCTGTTTGCAACTTGGCACTATCAGGGGGCCAGCTAAGTTCACTTTTTCCATTGGTGCCGGGGCCCCTCAAAATCAAGGGGGTGTACGCTACTGGAGTTCACACAGGTTATTTTTGGTTAAGAATTAGTTAAGATTCATAGAAATGTGCAATCGCAGGCCAACCTTAAAGCACAAGTGTAACAAGGTTACAGGTGCTCGTCGCCTGAAATGGCTGTTCAGTCAGGCCTCGTTGATGATCTAAATCGGCCTTTTGTTTGCAAGTGGTTGTCATTTCAATCAGCTAATTGTTTGTGAATTTTTCTTACCCCAGCCGGATATTTGTTATAGTTGCAGTATTCCTTTCCAGGAGGCAAAGGATAAAAATAGTAAGCACACCCACATGCTTCAATCATTTTGTACTGAAAACAGGACTGCAGACATGACTGGAAGAGAAAGAACAAAGAGGTTTTTCACAAAGGTCACATCATGAGATAATGATGATGTTAACAGAACATTTGGGAGACCATGGGGCTCTTTGTTGTGTTACAGAGTGTGATAAAATACCATCAGTTTATTGATCGTAGTCTGTCTGTAGGGAAAATTGGTCCAGGATTGACCCATGTTGTACCATACCTAAAGCTTGGGCAAGGCCACCTTTGAGTGTCTCTTGTCTGTGAAAAATATGACAAAAGCCCACCTATTTCTATAAGGAAACGCCAAGTAGGTTGAGAATAGTAATATATGGTGGGGCTTTCAGTACTACTTAAAAGTTATTTGCACCATAAACGCAAGGTCCGTACACACGCAATTGTGGGTCCAACCCTCAATCCAGAATGGTCCAGACAGGAATTGGTTGCTTACAGACAGTGCAATGGTCCATTTTGGGAGACAATATTGGCATCTAATAATGAGGTTTTGTCTCATCCCAACCCTAACTGTAACTGTGTTCTCTACATACCTATGTAAACTCTCACCTGGAATGTGTAAGATGTGTTGTACATAGTTGGATAGTTAAGTCTTTTCCATCAAACGTGCAATGGCCATATTTTCCACCTAAACGTTCATATTCTGTCTGGGAGAAATGTAATTACATGAACGGTGTACTCTGAATGTGGAGAATTTAAATACTGATAGATACATGTCTCTACATGTCAATCAGATATCTGTAAACAAGGTAGAACTGTTAAGCTGAATACAAACAGTAACAACAAAGAGTGATCAGGCTTTTATCGTCCGCATAGAACAATCCCACGGATGAGAAACTACTGCCTATTACCCAAATATTTTGTCCGCAACACAAAATTTTTATTGGCCCCAATACTTATTATAGAAAGCCAATCATGGCCACTATCTAATGGAACCGTGTCTGCCATCCTATAAATCTGTACTGTGGGCAATAAGCTTATTATTGAGGTAACATTTCTTTAAGTAAAGAGAATGCTAAAGGCAGCCCAAGTAATGAAGTGCTGCAGTATTGTAGTTAAATTCTTTGTATAGCTTCACTGATTAGCATGTACAAAATATATGTATTGCAGAAGAACACTTGTTCTATCTATCATCAATTGATCTCTAGGTTGCTGACTGAGAAGACCTGATTAGGAGACCATAATGATGAATCGGTCTTTATCAATAAGGAGATAGTCAGGTGAAAATTACTGAACAGTGGTGGATTCCGCTTTTATTTGTGAAACAAGTCCACTTGACAATGTGATGCACCAGTGTATGCATTGCACCTCATCTTTTTAATGGCCAAATATATAATATTTCAATATTATGGTGAAAAATATATGATAGATGATAATAGACAGATAGATAGATAGTAGATAGATAGATAACAGATATATAGTTGATCCTGTGTGTAATATATATTAATTATATGTAGATATACAGATATATAGAAAAAATACGATCTGTATATATATCAGATAAATAGATAGATAAGATAGATAATAGATCGATAGAGATAGATAGATAGATATAGATAGATAGATAGATCATAGATAGATCAATATATAGATAATCGATACTGGAGATAGATAGATAGTAGATAGATGATGATAGATGAGATCGATGATAGATAGATAGCTAGATAGAGTAGATCGATATATAGATAGATAGATAGATAGATAGATAGATAGCTAGATGATGATTGATGGATGGATGGATGATAGATAGATGTTATAGAGATAGATATAGATAATAGATCACGATATATAGATAATAGATACTGTGTATATCTATATAATATAATATATATATAGATATAGATAGATAGATAGATAGATAATACGATGATCGATACCAGTTATATACTAGTCGTGTATATAATTATATATATATATATATATATAGTGATAGATAGATAGATAGATAGATAGATAATATAGATAGATGATATACTGATTTACATTTACATTCAATAATAATATAGATAAGAGAAATCAAGTGAATGAAACTGGGGCAAACAGTCAAAATAGACCTGTTTTATACTTATGGAAGTCTCAGTTCCTGGCCTTATGTCAAACCCTTCATGTCCTATTGGAGGCGACTCTAAGGGGTTGTGAATTACAATTCTTGCACCTTCTGCTGTTGATAAGACAGGCATGTAATTGTTTTTAGTCACTCTGACTTTTAAAGACAACCCTAAAGACAAACAAAGACGGAATTAATATGTGAATGTTATGTTTTGTTACTTCTGTTTTTGTTGTGAAGACATTGACTACTAAAACACTTGCTGCCAGATTTTCCAGAACCTATTTTGCTCGGCTCTGGAAGATTCAAATTTACTGTTGTGGCACTGGGTAAATTGTGATGGGTTTTACACATGCATGGCCAGCTACTGCTGACATTAAAAAGTCACTGTGAAAAAGCCACAGTACAATTTAGTGCAATACCAAAAAAAAAAAACCAGTGGCGAGTTTCCAGAGGGGCACTCTCACTTAAATACATTCCTCACCCTCACTGACACTGGAAGTACAGAATATGTCCTCTGTCATAATGTACCAATAATATAGTGGGTTTCCTATCAGCATGTTCTTTATTGCCCATTTGTTAAATTATTTACCGTATTTCTTGCCAGGATTGGTGGAATATGAAAGACTTTTCTTCTTGGTTCTTAATAGTGACACAGTTTCCATAAACTGAGTGATGGAAATAAGTATATTCTCTGTAAGAAATGCATTACATTTTATCTATAATAACAATTTTGGAGTTATTCTTATATAGATCAACATTAGGAAGAATATTGCCACTCATCCATGTAATGACAGTAAACAGAGAAGGAGAATGGCAGGGGCAACTGAATCGATTATTTGCAATATGGGAAAAACAATAATCCTTTATGTTCTGTAAATGATATCCTTATAAACCGTGCTTTGTCCCAGTGCCTGGGGCCTCATGTGTCATTCCAGCACAACACTGAGTCCACTGATCACTCTTAAGATGTTTTATCAATTTTTTGGAGTCTCCAGGCAATAAATTCATTTGATTGGGCACAACTAGAAAAGGTACATGACTGTACCCCAATATACAGAGCAAAAACTAAACCATAAGGTGAAATAATTGGTTTTTGTGTTTAGAAACAGTCTGTGCTGAGGCATTGATATAAGCAAGAGAGATGACCAAGAACCTGAGGGAGATAAAAGAAATGGGAAAAGTATATAGGACCCAAAATATTGGATGCTCGCAACCATCTGATGACTATTTGTTTGGCGCATCTGAAATCACAGCCGATCGTCCGGTCCTCGTGGGACCGCATGCTTGTCGGAGCTACTTGCCTCAACCGACAGTCCTTCCTCTTGACCACCAGTCGGAAGTGTTGAATGGTCGGTCAGGAGTAAGGATCTGACCAAGCTTTATAGTGCTCACTAATTTCCTGTTTTTTCAGTAAGTTAAAAGATAAAAGCCCTACTAGGGAGGTGAGACATTACTTCTGCCTTTACGTCTAAGGCCCATGGTGAGCTGTCAAAAACTTGCTATGGCTGACAACTCCCCCATTTGCCTACCACTGCTCACGATCAGTGGATGTTTTTTGTATTTGATGTTTTTCAACTGTTTTTTTCAAAACTCTTAAAATGATTGGTCACACAAACAATTACAGAAATTTTAATTCTTATTGTCCAGAAATATTGGCTGGACCATTATTTTAAAATTGGGTCAAATTGTGGACCCTGTGTACAAGCTGTTAATTCTCATGAACTTTCCAATTACTAGAAAAAGGTAAATTCTTCCATTTAAAAGTACTCAAAACCATTTTTTCTATTTCAAATCTACTTAGGATGGTAACATTCAGTACTCCCCGTTTTGCCTTGCTTACCCTTTCGCAGGTGAAAGCTCTTCCTACCTGTCTCTAAACTGTGTACTTCCATCAAGAGGAGGCAAGGTATATCTGGGAGAGGGATATTTTTAAAATGAAAAGGTGGTTTTGAGCACTGTATGCACTGTAAGTCATGCATTGGTTTCTTCTGCTTTTATATCATTTCTGCAGTACCTTAAAGACAGGTGTGTGCCATTCATAATAAGGGTCTTACCGTATATACTCGAGTATAAGCCGAGGTTTTTAGGTTTAAAAATAACCTAAAAACCTTGACTCGGCTTATCTCGAGTCGAAGAAACTTACCTTGAATCCAGAGGCACCGCGAGTCCGGCCGCAGTTCCCCAGTAGTTCCCGCGGTTGCGCGATGACGTCATCACGCACCCTGGCGGGATGACGTCATCGCGCAGCCCGAAGCAGTAATGGGAACTGCCGCCGGACTCGCGGCTGCCTCTGGATTGCAGAGAGAGGAAGACTGAAGACCTGGTACAGGTAAGTGAGCTGGGGGGGGACTGGGGGGAGGCGCTGGGGTACTGGGGGGAGGGCTGGGGACAGTATGCCATGCAGACACCCCACATTATCTTTTTACTATAGGTGGTTGGAAACTACAACTCCCAGCAACCAAGCTGTCTGGGAGTTGTAGTTTTCCAAACATCTACAGTGGAAAGGTATTAGGGTGGGGGACAGTATCCATACAGTACCCCCAATACCTTTCTACATAGGTGGTTGGAAACTACAACCCAGCAACCAAGCATGCTGGGAGTTGTAGTTTCCAAACATCTACAGTGGAAAGGTATTAGGTTACTGTATACCCTCGGCTTATACTCGTGTCAATCATCTTTTCTATTTTTTGGCAAAAATGGGTGCCTCGGCTTATACTCGAGTCGGCTTATACTCGAGTATATACGGTAGTGGACATCTCTATGTGATTAATAGAATAGGATGCACCAGAGTTGAATTACAAGTGGAATTGTAAAGGGTCCAGAATGCCTCTACCCCACCTCCCTCCTTTCCTTTTAACTCCTATGAAAAGTACCCAGGTTGAGTACCTTAACCGATTCTTGCAGGGTACATCTTCCCATTTGTCTGGTCTTGGGCTCATTCAAGGAGCTGAACTACACAAAATCACAGATTGAAACTTTTGATTAGTGGTTTAGGTGCTATTCACAGAAGGGGGTAGGTTTCAGAAAGTAAAATGTGTCCTAATATTATTTATCGAACATTGCTAAATGTTATTTTCCATTGGTGTTTACTGGTGATATATTATATTAGGGGAAAGTGTAGAAATGTACCGTATGGCTGCACTACCAAAATAAGGAAACCTAATTATTTGTGAATTCACTGTAACTTGGTCACTGTACCTATGGTCAGGTGTATGGTCAGTTCCTTTAACCACACAATCCCACTAGAACATGTAAGAACATCTAATCCTGAGACATTGCCAAAAACTGTTTAAGAACTCTTCCAAAAAGTCTCCTCCCATTACTCAAGACTGTTAACGTGGGTGTGAGGGGTTTTATTAAAAATAACTAAAATGATGCCATTATGATTCAAAGAAAGAACACCGGTTCTTGCAAGTTTTCTCATTAAAATTGCATGTTAAAATAAAATTCTTGGCTATGTCTTTTCTTGCTATTTGATACAGGTGGTATATCAGACATAATTTCACAAGGTGGAACTTGTACCATTCATGCAGAGCATCTACTCCAGACGAAAATGATTATAGTAGCAATCTTCTCCATCGATATACACTGAAAACAGAAAGAGAAGACTGCAACACTCCACTGGTACAATGGAAAATATAAAATATTTCATATGCAATATCTAATAATGTATCTAATATGTTCTGTAATATAAACAAATTACCAGCTTAATCCCACTTTAAAAGTCTTTTGTCCTGGCAAGATGGATGGAATCATGTTCTTGTAACTTCAACATTGTAATGCTTCGTGTCTAGAAAAAGCTTCCATTATTTGATTTGTCATTGTCCAGGATATCGTACAGATTGACAACCCCTTGGTCTCCTATGGCAGTCTGGATGCATTAAACTTATACAGTGAATGAAGTATTCCTGTGTGAGTTGTCCAACTGTTTATATACGTATTCACCTGAGAAACCTAGGAGCCAAAGTAATGAACTCTTGTTTGGTCTCGGTTACAAAATGATAGTAAAATTATTTATTTTCTATAATCTTTCATTACACTAACTGTATATAGTAGATTTTTGTAAGCTGATATAGTACTATGCCTGGGTATATTATATACGCAGTAGGGTTGCATCAATCCATTAGGATTCCAGCAACAGATTATGTGGACACAATACAAAACACACAGAAATAAAAGGCTGTGCCGATGGCATGTATTGGTTATAACCACAAATCATGGTTAATAATGGTCTGTGGGTTCTATTCCCAAAAACACAGATGAAAGCAGTGCTGCACTAATCAAAGCAGGGGTGGATCTAATGTTAGTTTGATATTAGGAGTCAGACAGAAAAGCCAATTAGAGTTTTTTTGTAGCCAGGAATAGCATGTTTTACAGATATTTCTAGAATCTCTTTAATAATGTAGTCATCAGTATTTTTTTTAGTGCATTAGCTTCTGTCTTCTTCAGTTTGGTCCAGACCAGCTTCAAAATGAATTTCATGTATATATTCTCACATTACAAGTAGATTAAAGGAATGTACCGGAAAAAAATAATTTGCCCTTTTCAATCTATAATAATTACATGTAAGCTGATGTGTTTGTGGTTCTGCATGACTTTAACCAGTATTTGTTTAGCTCAAGCTTATTCCCCAGCCCCCTGCCAAACTATCTGACTCTTTGTGAGGGGAAGCATGCTCAATTATCCCTATGAGTCAGCATTGGAAGAGGGTAATATCCACCATCATTTCACGTACCATCTGTGGCAAAACTAACCTAACAGAGATTTTAATACTAAGGGCCCAATTTGTAAATGCACGGTATGATATGTACGACCACGGAAATGTACTCTGACGCTCGTTATGACGAACGTTCGGTCGTAGAATACCGAAGGTAGCAAACTATCGCATTGGTAATCTTGGAGATCGTAAATCTACACTCGTGTTTTCATAATATAAGATTGTTATTGGTAATTACATTCATCATTTAAGATAACGATCGTAAGTTAACGACTGCTAATCGAATGGAAATTAACAATTGGTTTAAACTAAAAAGCATACCGCGCACTTGATGGAGGTTTGAAAAGTAAGATGTTCATACTGAATATCTAGAAATAGGGACAGTGATAGTTGGTTGCAAAGGTGCATAATTACTCATTAAGTAAATATGTCTAGTAAAACAGTCATTAAAAAAAAGAAACCAAAAGTGACTAAAACTATGCAATATCATGAAATCTAAACTAACCATTGCATCTAATAAAAAAATACCCTCCCATATCTAAGCCTTTTAATATTGGGCCTACTATGCTTTTTCCACAGTGTTCCTCCAGATGTTTGAAAACCTACAACCTCAGTATTTTCAAATATCTGGAGGCACACTGTGGAAACAGCACAGTAGGCCCAGTAATTAAAAGAATCTGTTTGAGAAACCCTGCTATAAACAATACTCTGTCTAAAGGATTGAATGGATTATGCTTGGTTCTAAGCTAATCAGTCTCACACCTGGAAACAAATATTGGGCAACCAACCCTTAAGGTTCGTACACACATGTGATCCGTCAAGTCGGCAGTGCACAATCCCTATAAAGTGCCTACACATGGGCCGATTATCGTCCAGAAACGGTCGTTCGTACACAGTCTGTATCACGTTGGGACCACACGATCCACGTGTGTACAAACCTTTAGGCAAGCAATCTGACAGAGGTGGCTTTTAGCTGGTGATAAAGTCTTTGTTCCTGCTGTAAGTATATGCATTTAAAAAGCATGGTACTCAATTGCCCAATCAACTGATTGCTGGTCTCTCAACATCACAAATACACCATAGTCATCAGAAACCCTATTTAGGGCCATGATATTATGATTCTATGGCTAGCTTAACCGCCCACCAGTTCCACAATACATAGGGCCCTCTCTTACAACATGAAACCAACCACATCTCTTTGGTATTGATATACATGCGTATGGTTTTAAATTACAGATCGTAACAGCTGGAAAATATTCGCCTTGTGTCTTCAACCCTGTGGCTGTGTTGACTGGGTAGGACCAGTACTTATTGGTCATTTTCCCAAACTGCCAGTACATCAGGGCAAAAGAAAGAAAGAAAAGCACCAGCCAGAATATGGTCTTCATTTGTTCTTCTTCTGGAACAATTAAGCCTGATTGTTCCATGGATTGTGGTATTGTCCACAAAGTACCGAAACATATCTCCAAGGAGTCTAAAATTCAATCCAATCTTCTGTTTTCTCTTTGATGGGGATTTCATGATGGGATCTTGCAACGATAACACAACAAAACACACATTACTCCTGTAATAGTTTTTCAAAGTTAATATGCTTTTAGTAACCGTTATTTTAGTGCCAATAAAATCAAGTTTGGTATTTATTCTAAGGCCACAAACAGAAAGTAAACCCTTAAATTTGCTTTGGGTCTCCGGAAAACAAAGCCCTGGATTTGCATACATTCCTTGTCATCATATACCCATCAATCACTAAAACAGTTTACCACCATCTTCATTATAGGCGTACCTCTGGTCATTTACCACTAATAAACTATTTAAGCATCTGAGGCTTTCGGGAAGACTTTATTTTGTGTGTGTATCTTCTCTCTTCTCTCTCTCTCTCTCTATATTATATACATCCAATGCTGTAGCATAAAAAATACATTGAAATATATTTACATTTTTACTGCAGCTCGCTATTCATTAATATAATTTGTTTCTTCTCATCACAAGGCTTTGAACTTTCCCCTGGATACCAGGTATGGACTACTCCTTAAATAAATATTCGACTTGATACTAATATGATTACATGTTTTGTTTATTTGAACTACTATTTTCGGCATTCTATCCTGCAATTTCAGTAAACACTAGTTATAAATGTTTATGACTTCTGTAGATATCATGCATGGTACTCTACACAGATATAGAATGACTGTAGATATCATGCATGGTACTCTACACAGATATAGAATGACTGTAGATATCATGCATGGTACTCTACACAGATATAGAATGACTGTAGATATCATGCATGGTACTCTACACAGATATAGAATGACTGTATATACCATGCATGGTACTCTACACAGATATAGAATGACTGTATATACCATGCACACATTCCGAACATCCCCTAACCTGACTCCCTACGGCACTCAGCTACCATATTTCCCCTAAATATAAAACAGTTTAACAGGGGTAACATGCAACCCATCAACTGTTAATCAAAAGTGGACATAAAAACCAGTGTTATGCACAAACAGTATACCCTTTAATGTTTGAAAACACCATATCTCAACACGTTCCAAAACAATCTTCTCCAAGAGCTAAAGGCTGAGAAAGTGGTCTATGGTACATTACACTCAAGGGAAAGGATGAAAAATTTGTTTTTGCGTCATTTAAAATTATTCAATATTATACTAACTTCAGATTTCAATTTTTTTTGTCATTTTAGGAGCGTTTTAGCAAAGATTAATGTGTATTTTGAGAAATAATTACCAGTCTATTAAGAACCCCTGCCATGCCAGTAATTAATATATCTAGTTTACAGCTTCATACCAACTACATTGTTTGCAATGAATGGATCTTTAATGGTATTTTATGATTGGGTAATTATTTTTACAATTATAGTACTGCCATATTCCACCAATGTAAATATCCCAACAAGACACAAAGGAACCTGGACACTACAGTGAGATGTAACATAGGATTCCATAGTTCTTTTATATAAAATAATTCTTATGCTGTAGTGATATGTCAATGAATATAGCCATCCGTGTTCTGCACCAATTCACTCAAATGTGCATAATATTGGGTGGTTCATCATGCATGCCTTTCGACATTATATAGAATGTCTGTATATACCATGCATTAATAGAATGACTGTATATACCATGCATTAATAGAATGACTGTATATACATGCATTAATAGAATGACTTTATATACCATGCATTAATAAATACTGTATATACATGCATGGCACTCTACACAGATATAGAATGACTGTATATACCATGCATGGCACTCTACACAGATATAGAATGACTGTATATACCATGCATGGCACTCTACACAGATATAGAATGACTGTATATACCATGCATTAATAGAATGACTGTATATACCATGCATTAATAGAATGACTGTATATACCATGCATTAATAGAATGACTGTATATACCATCATGGCACTCTACAAAGATATAGAATGACTGTAAATATCATGCATGCCTCTCGACATAATATAGAATGGCTGTATATACATGCATTAATAGAATGACTGTATATACCATGCATGGCACTCTACACGGATATAATGACTGTAAATATCATGCATGGCACTCTACACAGATATAGAATGACTGTAAATATCATGCATCCTCTCGACATAGATATAGATGGGCTGTATATACCATGCATGGTACTCTACACAGATATAGAATGACTGTATATACCATGCATGGTACTCTACACATATAGAATGACTGTAGATATCATGCATGGTACTCTACACAGATATAGAATGACTGTAAATATCATGCATGGCACTCTACACATTTAGAATGACTGTATAATCATGCATGGTACTCACACAGATATAGATGACTGTAGATATCAGGCATGGTACTCTACACAGATATAGAATGACTGTAGATATCATGCATGGTACCTAATAACAGATATGAATGACTGTAGATATCATCATGGTACTCTACACAGATATAGAATGACTGTAATATCATGCATGGTACTCTACACAGATATAGAATGACTTTATAAACCATGCATGGCTCTCTACACAGATATAGAATGACTGTATATACCATGCATGGTACTCTACACAGATATAGAATGACTGTATATACCATGCATGGTACTCTACACAGATATAGAATGACTGTAGATATCATGCGTTGACTCTACACAGATATAGAATGACTGTATATATCATGCTGGTACTCTACACAGATTGAAGTCACTGTATATATCATGCATGGCATATAGAACAATTGTATTTATCGTGCATGGTACTCTACACAGATATAGAATGACTGTAGATATCATGCATGGCATATAGAACAATTGTATTTATCATGCATGGTATTCTACAGAGATATAGAATGACTTTATAAACAATGCATGGCTCTCTACACAGATATAGAATGACTGTATATACCATGCATGGTACTCTACATAGATATAGATAATGGCTGTATATATTATGCATGGCACTCTACACAGATATAGAATGACGTGTATATACCATGCATGGTACTACTCTACACAGATATAGAATGACTGTATATATCATGCATGGTACTCTACACAGATATAGAATGACTGTATATCACCATGCATGGTACTCTACCACGATATAGAATGACTGTATATACCATGCATGGTACTCTACACGATATAGAATGACTGTAGATATCATATGGTACTCTACACAGATATAGAATGACTGTAGATACATTAACAATTGTATTTATCATGCATGGTACTCTGCACAGATATAGAACAATTGTATTTATCATGCATGGTACTCTGCACAGATATAAGAGAGAGAGAGAGAGAGAGAGAGAGAGAGAGAGAGAGAGAGAGAGCAAGACCAGATATAGAGCATATATATATATTCTGCAGATCAGTCTCTATTACTAATAGAGACTGCAGATCAGTCTCTATTACTAATAGAGACTGATCTGCAAAATTTTCTGCAGATCTGATTCTGCAGATCAGTCTCTATTACTAATAGAGACTGATCTGCAGAATTTTATTGATACAGGAAGAAAGAACTATAATAAGGTGAGCACAAAGCCCTCTCTCACTCTTTATGTCCCAGGCAGCCTCCCCACCCATGCGTTTACAATGCAGGCGAAGAACACATAACTTATGCAGATCACAGCATGGCAGCTGATTGCACCAGTCACTTCAAGGCCACGCTCTTGAAACTCCCACTTTATTGTAGGGAGAATCAAATAGGAAAGGGTTTCCCCCAAGCATAAAGGGCTCTTAGGAAAAAAACATAAATACATAAAATAATGCTATTTTATTGTCCATGGTACAGATCCAATTGAAATTTAGATTTAATTTCTAGCTCTTATTGTATTGATTATTGGATCATATAAAACATTTTCTCTTATAATAAAAACAAATTATTCCTAATATCTTTCCAGACAGTTATCAGGCTTCAAGCTACACAAATAAGATTTAGATTTAGATAAGAACTAATTTAATAGCATCATACAAAATGCTTATTCATGGTTGCATACAGTCTTTTGGTTGCTGATTCTTTACATATAATAGTAAAGTCTGGGATGTGCTGACTTTACAGCATTCACAAACAGCAGGGAATTTTCCATCTAAATAAATGGTGTCAGGAGATTCCACAATCTGCAGTGACCATAGAACCAATTTCTCTAGCACGTTCTACAGATCTAACCCAAGAAGACTCCCCTTTGTTTTATCATCAGAAATTCAAACATGAATAACGACAGGAGGAACCATCCAGTACTATGGAAACATAAAGCTTTCTCCTCGATCCCTAAGGCCCTCGCTTGTGTTAATCAGAAACTGAGCACACTTTCCCGGATAGACAGTAGAAAGGCCACAGAGGACATTAACAATGCAGGCAAATTATACAATGTTAAAAAGGAAGATGTTTATATCAATACACATCACATATAAAATACAAAAATAGCCCACAGTATAGTGGCCTTTTTGCTCTTTTTTACAAAATGTGGTTTTAAACAGTATATCCTACTCATGCGGATATTATATATATGAGAGAATAAAAGTTTTTGGGTGTTAAACTAAAACTTTTAACATATTGCTACAGAAAGCTATCATTACAACCAAAGTGATAGAAAAATAAAACCATGGATGTGCAAGCCTTCCTTCAGCTGTTGAAATAGCTGAAGAGCCTTTAGGAAGGTGGGACTAATGTGCTATGTGCATTTTATTTCTTTCTACAATACTACAGTCTGCTTTTCGGGTAGGGTAGGGAGAGGCTCCCAAAATCAGACTTGATTTGTTGTTCAAGAGAATGTCCATGTCAGAATAATAGAGCAATTAATTAGCTTACACTAAAGCACAAATTAGGATATATTTTCTGCATTACACAAGTGATGCAACAATAGTGTCCTTGCCCTTTCAGTCTCCTAACCAATCACACACCTATAGCAAAACCAGTTCTTTCACATCAAGTCAAACGTGGTAAATGTATCCTGTGTAGTATGACCAAGAAAGCTTTTCCATTTACATAGTTTCAATTACATTCAGTTCATTCTGCAAACTAATATTTACAAACCTACTAGTCCTAATCATACAGTTTGACACTGGAGGAAATTACTCACAGTTGGGTAAATTGTGCCTTGCAGACCATTGTATCCCTGTATATGGAAAGGACAACTGAACACTTATTTTCTTATCCTTTTCTCCTTTCTATCTGCAGGATGGATCCCAGGCCTATTACACTTTCTCATTACTTGCTCCCTTGTTTAGGTTTTCCAGATTAGTGAAAAACCAAAGAAGAAAACACAAGCAGTTGGCTAAACAATGCATTATGAATGCAATCAGTGCAGCCCTAATAATTACATTTACAAAGGGCATCCTCTAGGGGCAGAAGATTATCTGGTAACCCTACCACCCTTTCCTAAAATGTATATAACTCGCAGACAGCTGGGGTCTGGATACTTGACTTGGATTAGCTGGGATATTGTTGAGTTTTAAGAAAAACACATTGAATAACAGGTCCGCTAAATCCACAGTGCCATATTCTGTGATTTGTAGTACGTGTAAACCTCTGCCCAAACTGTCACAAGATTTTCCCACACTATATGTAAAAAAAATATTCTCCTAAAACCAACTTCGAAACACAGGCACATTTTTGGGCAAGCTGACTGTTTGGCCACTATCGACAGGCCGCAGGTAAATATTTCGCTGCAATTGATCGTGTGGTCGATTCGGACAAATGGACGACAGTTGATCGTGTCCAAAAAATCACCGCAGATATTTTGGACTGACCGACTGAAATACATTGGTATTTAAATGCAATGGTGGTTTAAATCACATTATATACCCTGCATTTTATTAAAAGTTTGTTCCAAATGTTTTAAATTAACCATTTGCTTACCTTCTCCTATTTTTTTTTTTTTACATTTTTCCACTATGGGTTGTAGAACTACAATCATCACCATCACTGTGGGATGTTTAGTCTCTCCTCCCTAGTAATAACCTGTAATGAATGTCCTTTGTATGACTAATTTCAAATGCATGCCCCATCACTGCTTACTAACAAAGGATAATTCCTCTGAGGATCCTGGGAGCTGTAGTTAACCTGCAGCCTCAACCGTTGCATATGATCTAGACGGTGTCTCGGTGCTGCCAAATGCATTTCCCTTCCTCCCATCTCCATCCTCTTACCTAAAGCGAGGAGAATCCTTGATGCACTCTTCGAAATCCACCGTCATGTTTGCGGCTTCCCCCTCCCGTCCTCAGTGCATCGCAGAACGAACTGTGCCCTCCACTTTGACTGTGCGGTGCCCCCCACGTTCTCCCTTAGAGATCAGGATGAGGGGAAATCCAAGAGCCCCAGAATGGATGACGAGTGAGGGGCGCTGCAGCAGCAGGAGGGTCCGGAGTCTGGAAGATGTCAGGAGACGAGGGGGTTTTGCATAGAAACAAACAATCCCAAATGTAGAACTAGGGTCTCTATCCAAGGTCAGTCTGAGGGGATCAGACACACTGCACCTCCTCCCCAAAGCTCGATAGACTGGGGTATCCCCTTCCCTTGTCTCTGGAAAGCTGCGATTCCTCCCCTGGTTCCAAGCGTGACTCCTACTGCCGGCTACGAGAGAGCAGCCCAGCCTGTCATATGTAGGGAGCGTCTACAAACTGCACAGCTGCAGCCTGTCAAGCACCAAGGGAGCGTATGCAAAGTGCCCAACTGTAGCCTGTCATCCTGTAATATACAGAGAAAGACATAATGTAAAATAAATGCAGTGTGCTTCAGTCCCTCAATTGTAAAGGAGACCAAATAAGCTGTTTTATTTACCACAAAAATATCTATATGCAGATAGTAACATACACAATTAACGCTCAGATTTTTATGGTAAAATTGTGCATTTCAACGTGGGTGGCTACACTTGAAGCAATGCAATCCATTTTGGGAGAACATACAATTACCATTTTTTGTGCAAATCGCTTGTGATCAGATAACAGATTATTGGCAGAATCACAGTGCAAATGCACGTGAAACGCATTACACTGCAATCGCGCTTTTTTTGTGTGTTACCATGTGCTGATAGTGTAGCTGTAGTCAAAGTGATTGTGAACACTATTTTTTCCTTATAATAGTAACTGAGGTACGTAGATGACTATTTTACAGTCAAAACCCCACTAAGCCTCTCTTGTAAGGCCTAGTACAAACCAGCCCTCTAATGACTTAAAGATGCCATACACTTAAAAATATAATCAGGCGATCTAGCGATCATACCAATAATATTAAATAAACATTCTACCTCATATCTGTACCTCAAATTCTGTCAGTCCAATTTCATCATCAGCTACCATACACTATGGGCTCGTTCACTTTATCAGTTGTGTCCAGTTAATAAAAACCTGTTTGAAAAAAGAAAAACTTTTTAATTAACAGTAAACATTCAGGGAGATACAATAAAAGTTCTTAACGTTTAAAATGGTGCTAATTTTGCCCCAACCAATCAGATCTTATTTAACATTTAAAAGCTTACATCTGATTGGTTGGGGCAAAATTAGCACCATTTTTATAAGAACTTCTATTGAATAACCCTGATTGTGTTTTATTTCCAGGGCCAGATTTACATCTCAGGAGCCTGTAGGCCCAAAGTGTCTGGCGCCCTTAGCCCCACCCCTAAACAGACCATGCCCCTAAACCACACCCATTTCCTCTTTTTCGGGGAAGAAAATAGACTATAAAGGGGTCGGATTGGTGGGAGGAGATTGACAGCCGCACCTCCAAACTCAGGTGCCCCTAGGCACGTGCCTAATGTACCTAATGGTAAATCCGGACATTTATTTCATTACAGTGCAAGAACTGAAAACACAATGGCTATCTGTGCGTGACAACTTCCAGAAAGAAATACTTGCCGAAGAGACAGTAGAAGTGGGTCCGGAAGCAGTACAAGGAGGCCTTACAAATACACAAATCTATTGGCGTTTCTGCAACCATCTCTACACTAAAGAGTGTAAGTATCTCATGTCAACATGATGAGCATACTAACTTTCACTCCTACAGACATGTTCTCACAAGTTGATGAACCTCAACTATGAACATTCACCTCCAATATTCCCAGGCATCCACAGTCCCCACGCAACACTAAAATAGGTGTATCAAAAAAAAAAAATGATGATGATCTAGCCCAGGGGTGCCCAACCCAGCCGATGCTGGGGCCTCACTAGAGGCACTGGGAACTGTGAGCGGGCAAAGAAGAAAGATAAAACTCAAGCATGTTATGGCTTGTAGCCTTGCACCCTTAATTCAAAGGGTTCCAGAGGAAAAACACATAAGCTTACACGTTGCCCTTTTGAACACTACACAGTAATTTATACCATCATCAAGCATACAAACAACACACACTCCAGCACAATTGCAACCACTACCAATTGACAACCATTCCAGAAATCCACAATATTACATGCACCATGCACATACCATCTGGACCTTATTTCCCTATGCCCCATACTCAAGCTATACCCCCTATCAGACAATATTCTTCATACTGTAAACATTTTCCAGTACCATACATAGAGCACACGTATGCAACACTTAACCCACCATCAAGGCCAACCAGTCAAATAAGCTCAGACAGTCAGAGTTCCAAACGTTCATCAACACTAACTATGACAGACTGTTTGCCAGTGACATGTAAAGTATAATTATGATCAATATCATCCCTTTTTTTTTGTGTATAACGTGTATGTTCTCAGTGCTACTTATCGCAACATGATAAGAAGACCTTCAGGTGGTGGTATGCTCTATCTGAATCGAGTGTTCTCGTAGGTCAGTTCAGTCTCCTACACATTGCACTCTGTCCAACGATGGGTTCAGACACCTTAATATCCACCCTCACTGGATTACCGTATATACTCGAGTATAAGTCGAGGTTTTCAGGCTGTAAAAACAGCCTGAAAACTGAACCTCGACTTATACTCGGGTCAGTCACTCACTTGATGGAGGAATCTGGCTGCCGCATTTACCGATGGTCGCATCCACTGACGTCACTACTCGGCGCCAGGAAATGAGACCGGATTCCTCCATCACAGTGCATGCGGCAGCCAGATTCCTCCATCAAGTGAGTGATGTCGGGGGGCCGGACTTCCTTCAACTGTGACAGCACCCACAGCACCGGAAAAAGGTAAGTCTGCATAAAAAACTGTGTTGTACTGTAGTGGAAGGGTGGGTACTGTAGTGGCAGGGAAATAGGGTTTTACTCCTGGGGGTGGGGGGGGGGGGGAAGGGAGTCCTTGGGGCAGGGACAGGATAGGTAAGGTAAGGTAAGGCGCCTAAAAGACTGTACTGTAGGGAAGGGTCATATTTTCTACCCTCGACTTATATTCGAGTCAACCAGTTTTTACTAATTTTTGAGGTAAAAATAGGTACCTCGCTTACTTATACTCGGGTCGACTTATACTCGAGTATAACGGTATATATTTAATAAAAAAATTTACCCCCGAAACGTTGATGTGTGGTCATCAATAAAAGCTTGAATTTATTATTGGAGTGCGACCCTCAATCTGTTTCTTTACTGATACTTGTTATTGTTGCCTATTTAGGTATTTTAAAGGGTATGTCCACCCTAAAATGTATTTTTTTATATCGCTCCCATGCCCCCAGCCCCAACCGGGTATTTTTTATATTCAGAAAGCCCCCCAAACTCTTACTTACCTCTCTCTTTCCCCGCTGCGCTCCCGCCTTCGCTTGCAAAACGCAAGCAGAGGGCGGGACCGGCAGTGCGTTCGTGATTGGCTGCCGCTCAGCCAATCATGGACGCGACTGCCGGTCCCGCCCCTCTGCTTGCATTTTGCAAGCAGAAGACCGGGTCGCAGCGGAGGAAGAGGAGAGGTAAGTAAGAGTTTGGGGGGCTTTCTGATATAAAAAATACCCGTTGGGGCTGGGGGACATGGGGGAGCAGGATATTAAGGGGAACACTAGGGGGGGGATAGTAGAACGGGAGGGGGAGGAGAAGGGCTGCAGTACGCATGGCAGAATTCTCCCGGAGGCCAGGTAGCAGGCAGAGCCCTATATGGACTCTGCTAGCCTCCTGGTCGTCAGTTTTTGGGACTTTGGGGGGGGACTACAGGAGAACCAGATGGAGCTGGGATGTGAGGTAAGGATTACACTACACTACATGGTGGGGCCAGGTAGTTGGGGGGATTATAGTTTTAGGGTTCTCCTGTAGTCCCCCCCAAAGTCCCAAAAACTGCCCACCAGGAGGCTAGCAGAGTCCATATAGGATTTGCCTCCTACCTGGCCTCCGGGAGAAGTTTGGCATGCGTTCTGCAGCCCTTCTCCCTCTCCCTAGCCTAAAATTTAATATATAAGATTCCCCTGGGCTCCAGCCCAACCGCTATGTTTGTATTTAGAAAGCTCCCCAAACTTTACTTACTCTCCTCTTTCCTCCGGCGAAGTGAGCTGCCGGCAGCCGCGTCGTGATTGGCTGCCGCTCAGCAATCACAGACCGGCTGCCGGTCCCGCCCCTCTGCTTGCATTTTCTCGCAAGCAGAGGGCCGGGAGCGCGGCGGAGAAAAGAGGGGAGGTAAGTAGAGTTGGGGGGCTTCTAAAGATACAAATATAGCGGTTGGGGCTGGGAGTCCTTGGGGAATCTTATATAAAAAAATCTTTTTTGGGTGGACATACCCTTTAATACCTATTTGCTGTATGTTTGCACATTCAAGAGATGTTTGCACTTTTATTTTTGTAAAGCACTTCGACATAAGTGGTACTATATCTGTGTTTGCACAGCTATCCCGTTTTTACTAAATAAAAGGTTTCATTTAGTAAAAGGTTTTATTTAGTAAAACGGGACATATTGCTATAGGACATTAATTCAATTACAACTGGACAGAGACCTCCAATCTGTGTCCTTCACTATGTATGAAAATGACAACTGGCAGCATCTTTTTGCTTGCCAGTACAATATAGTGTGTACATAACACACACATGAAACATGTATTTAAAAAAATAGTCTTACCTTTCAATGAACATCTGAGCGTAGTTAAAGAACTTCTCTGGATGGTGCCTTAGGTCCTCATTCAGCACCCAAAACTGCCCTTTCTCCTGGACCTCCTCCAGCAGGGGAAGAGCGCCGGAACCTCCTGTTGTTACGCACATTAGTGCAAAGAAACACTCTGCATAAATTGCTGGCAGAATAACCACAAAGATTGCAGCTACAAAATCACCAGAAAACCGCAAGATCTCTCTCCACAACAGTATTTGCTACCTCTCTCTCCAAAAGCTCCGGAATTCCCACACTCCCAGGAAGTGACATCAGGATTTTAATGTTCTTTGATACTGCCCCTTAAATTAAAAAAAATGCGGTCAAAAACGCATTAAAAAGCAACTGACACAAACAGATAACGCACACGCAAATGGTTAGTAACGAAAAAAATGTTAAAGCGTCACTAAACGCTCTGCATTTTTGAGTGTTTTTGTCTGTCCCTAGTTTAAATGAGCCATATATGATTTTAGTATTGTAGCGTGCATAGCCTCCTTTACTAATTGATCAGAACTATTGTTAATGTGGCAATTGGCGATCAAAGCAAGCCATCTATTATTCCTGGAATGAGTTTTGGAATTTGATCATTTCTTAAGTGATGCTTTCAGAACTGCAGGTTTGCTGTGGTTTTCTTCTGATAACATTGGGTATTATTTAGCTACTTTAAGGATTTTCAAAGAAAGGATGATTTATTTTTGAAAAAACTATTCCAGCACTTTCTAATCTAAACTGTTTCATTTAATTTTTAACTGTTCATGGTATGATATAAAGAATATAAATTTACAATACAGAGCCAAAATTGAGATAAACACGTTTGCCAATCTGAAAGAACCAGTACAAGAAATAATGTACCCATTACTGAATAATTTAAGGACATAAGAAGTGACCTTGCATGGCATAGTCATAGAAATCTTCTGTGACTTAATATCCTTATATCATAGTAAGGCTACAATATTCTTTGTAGTTAGAGGTACCCAGGTACCAAAGTACGAAACGCTGTGAGGCCACACTGTTCCAGTTGACTTTTGCCTCTGTTCTGGATCAATCATCAGTATAATGTATTATTCGGTGTAGCATACGACTTGCACAGAACTATTTCTGTGTATAAAAGCTTTATTTAGACAAACGGCGTGTTTTGTCTAAATAAAGCTTTTATACACAGCAGTAGTTCTGTGCAAGTCGTATGCTACACTGAATAATCATTATACTGCCGAGTTGATCCAGAACAGAGGCAAAAAGTCTACAATATTTCTACTCAACTGCCCAGTCGCAGCAAACGACCAGTTGGCAGGGTTGAAATATTGATGGGCTATTGGTACCACCACATATTGTGGCGATTAATCAGCTGAACGTTACTGGTCTGTCCATTCGAACTTTTGCCTGTTTTGGATGAATGTTCGACCAACATTGGTATAATGCGGCTGAAAATTACTGCTAAAATTACAGAATTTTTGATCACATCGGTCAGTCAGCTAAAAATACCAGACCATGTGTACAATGATGTACAAATTATCATTTACATCACACTCCCACTCATTTACAGTATTTGTGTTTTACACTATACATGAAAATAACTACAAACTACATAATAAATTATGATGAACCATACTAAAACGATTTGATGGATTTATTTTCTGATCACCTGCTGTACCTTGTTTCATCACTCAGCACAAAAAACATACACAACTCACATTGTTATAAAAATCCCAAACTGCTCATTAAAGTTATCTAAAGCGTATTGTGTTGAGCTGCACTACTGGTGACAAGCTTCACATATCTGCCAATCATCCTCAGTACTTGACTGTTACCATCTGTGTTGCTAGGGAACTGATAAAGTAAGCCATTATTCAAATAATGGATGTACCAAACTGTGGTCCTTTAGCTGTATATTAAGTGCAGATGCAGCACCTACAACTTCTATTTGTTTTTAGCAATGGATTGTCTATTAGTATAGAATTATATTAATAGATTTTTCACCATGACCAACCATTTACCAAATGGTCCATTGGCGACCGCATGATCGGCTGTGACTTACTACCATGCCCAATAGCCCGTTTGCCCGATCCGGGTGTCAGACAACGGTCTCTGGTGACAGCACACACGCCGGCGATTTTTCGGCCCAACCGACCGATATATGTAAATATCAGATGGTTTGACCAAAAAATTAACGTGTGTACCAAGCCTTAGAACATCATTGCATTTAAAAAAAAAAAAAGAAACCTTATTTAGCATTTAGTTTGTGCTTACTAAATTCAAATCGCAATATCCCACAGCAAGAGAATTAAAGGAGAAATATACTCTTCCCCTCACTCCCCTTCTCCCTCCCATTAGTATTACCTAAGATGAGGACCTAAACCACTAAAGGCTCGTACACATGTCACACTGTGTGGACGATGCCAGATCCACCCGCGACAATTGACCGATTGTCACATGTGTGCTCATTTGTAGACCCCCTACTAAGTTGCCACACGTGTGACAATCGGCCGAAAGGGCCCGTACATGTCCGTGGGTGTGCTACTCAGTCGGACATGTGTACAAACCTCTTCCCTGGGTACTTTCTTAATCAGCTGTTTAACCACCAATCAGAAGATGTGATTCTTGCAGAAGCAGCAAGTGAGACTTTAGGTAAGTTATACAGCTGATTGAAAAAGTATTCAGACTTAGAGATTTGGGTCCTCACCCTGGGTACTACTGATGGCAGTAGAGAAGTAAAGGGGGTGGTATTCCATTTTAAATGTCCAAAGCCTGGATCTGAAAGTCCCATTTAAAGGGACAACTATACATGTACAGTAACTAACAGCTACTTTTGTAGTAACTGACAGCACTTTGGCTCCTCCTCCAGTGACAGCTCCTCCCTCAATCTGTCTTCTAATTTCTTTTTAAGCTGGGTAACACATTCCCGATAAAGGGCCAATCACGGTACTGACAGGATTGGCCCTATATTGGTAAAGTGTGTACAACTGAAACAATTGTTTCAGATGCTGACAAACATTCCGCATTGGAAGAGATCGTTACAAAGGAAAAATTTACCTTGTTTGCGATCGCCCCTCTATACTAAGTTATAGGGAGTCGGACACGATCATAGGGAGTATGGCATTCACAAACGTTCTCCCTATACTGTGTACTCCTGGCAGATTCTGTCTGCCATCTTTGACAGATTGGTACAGTGTGTACCCACCATAACATGTGCTTGCCAATGTCAGAAAGTGGCAGAAAAACCTTTCTATTCATAAACTTTAAAAAAATCAGTAACACAAAAAATCCCATACATCCTATAATCATAATCAGAGTATTTCAATATTATGAGCGTTCACAGGAGCATTCCAGGAGCCAGGGAATGTAATACTGTTTACTCACAAAGCATTAGTCCATTGTGTAAATTTACAGTCCATTTTAGAAAAAATATAGATTAGAGAAAAACATAATTATATGACAAAGGTATTTATATACATTGGAAGAGGTGAAGTCCAGAGTAAAATATAAACCAATTCTATGACGGATTTCCCACAGCACAAGTTACAGCACTAACCAATTTACCAGAAGTTAGCATAATTTTAAGACAGCAGTTTTGACAGCAGCAAGGGTATTGCAAAATATGCTGCACAGACCGCGCAACCTATTTAATATAGTGGTTGTGGCTTTTTTTAAGCATGCCTTCTAATGCAAACCAATAGTAGAACCCAGTGGGAATTCACTGAACGCAGGGATATCTGGAGGTCCCAGGTGAGGGACAAGAACATTTTTAAAGGGAATGTCCACTCTAGGCAAAAATTAGTATGTTGTGCAAAAAAAAAAAAAAAAAACTGGACTTCGTTTTGTTTCCAATCATTAAAAATGCTCCCAGCAAGAAATCTTATAATTACAAGCTCCGCAATCCAATTGTCCAGAGGGGTGGACAGTCCCTTTAAACACTTTATTTTTTCAAACAAGAACTTACTTCTGAATGTAATGTTTCCAACTTTATTACCTTGCTAACTGTTTTATTTTTATTTTAAAAGTGTTGGATGCCTAGTCAGGCTGAACCTGTTTGCCTGAGAATGTTAGGACTTAAGGAGTGTCAAATATCATTAGCAGGCACAATAGTTCACTGGTTATACTAGCTCAGTGGTATTCCTATTTCCTTACTTGAAGTGGATCTTGATGTGGGACAGGGCATTCTGTAAATATTACCACCAAGAGTTCCATCCAATTGAATTTGTACATATTAGTCAAAATAATCCAGTTATGTGGTGCAAATAAATTTATATAACTATATTACAAATGGTTGTGCATGCTACAGGCTAAAAATACATACGGATTCTATGTATATTACCCATAGATTAATTCAAAATAAAACCACCTCCTGCGCATACATACTGCACACAAAAGCAGGAGAACAAGTTGTGTTGGAAACACTCAACTAGAAGTTCTTACAGCTGGAAAGCTTGGAAAGCTGCTGGGGCTGTACTCTTACAACAAAATTGTGGTCTGCTTTTTTTTACCGAAACTGACCAACTCTCATTTGTAGCAGTGGATTGGTGTTCTGCTGTCTTAAAGGAGAGCTTAATTCTAAAAATTAACACATTCCAGATGATGCCTAGTCATTGGGAATTTAATTGCTATATTATTATTATCTGTGATAATATATACCTAAAAACTGATGCTTCCTGTTTCTTACTGTTCTTTGAACCTGTTGATGTCAGCCCCATTTAGATCTATGTGCCAAAATAGGTTTTGGTTGATCAGAAAGCATACTAGCAGCAGAGGAGCTTGGTAAGAAGCACTCACCATCACCAGCAACCCATAAGCATTTTAATACATTTGGTACATGTGGAAGCAACTGAACTCATTGATTATTAGACTTTATGTCCTTTAATTTTTTGTTTGTATATCACTTTTGGTAGCCTAGACTAAAATGAGAAGATAAACCCATATGGATCAGAAATAACCCAAGAGCTGAAACCTGATACAAATGTGGGCAAATTTACAGGGAGATTCAATAAAAGTTCTTATCGTTTAAAATGGTGCAAATTTTGCCCCAACCAATCAGATCTTATTTAACATTTGAAAGTTAACATCTGATTGGTTGGGGCAAAATTAGCACCATTTTAAACTATAATAACTTTTATTGAATAACCCTGTTAGTGTGTTAGGATACACAAGAGCTGACTGAACTGTGAATAAAGCTTTTTCTAAATTGAACTGGATAGCAAAGAAACGGGTTTAAGATTAAACACCAGAGGGCAGCATAATGAGCCACGGGAGATTAGTCTTCAATAACATTCCCAACATTAGTCATGGAGACATATAATGTAGCTTTATTATGAAGCAATGTACATAATTCAAATTCCACTTCAGTATTTCTTATGTCTCCATGCATTTACTCATAACAGTTTTT
This sequence comes from Hymenochirus boettgeri, assembly GCA_019447015.1. NCBI lineage: Eukaryota > Metazoa > Chordata > Amphibia > Anura > Pipidae > Hymenochirus > Hymenochirus boettgeri. Next base: position 170,470,104 of record CM033475.1, on the reverse strand, counting down.
ATTATTAGGCTTTGAATTGTCTGCCAGTTATAGACGGAAACATTTTTCCAAACAAGAACTTACTTCTGAGTAAACACCATGTTCAATCTGTATAATAAGACCACATATGAAGCTTTACAAAATATCAAAACATTAAGATTTCGGGCCAGCCCTCCCTGTGCAGAAAGGATATTACTGGTCTAAACATTACCCTTTTACTTGGCAAACACAAACTTTCATATCAGTCCAACCTCTCAAATCAGTGTCACAGCTGAAAGAACACAATAAATAGTAACTAGAAAGGGAAAGTTTAAGTATAAAACTTTGAATTTGGCTTGAAGGGCTGCATTTTGGAAGGGAATATGTGTGTTTGCTGCAGATTTTAAAACTCAATAATGGGAATGATGAGTTTGTAGTGAACGCTTGTTTGGGACAAAAAAAACTTGTGTGTACCCAGCCCAAAGTGGTGCTAATTTTGATCCAATCAATCAGAAAGCTAACATCTGATTGGTTAGGGCAAAATTAGCACCATTTTCAATGACAAGAAGTTTTATTGAATCTCTCTGTATCTTTTTGATGATTGGTCAAAAATTTTTTTTTTTACTTTAGTTACCCTTTGTAGTATGGCTGCCACAGTAATGGATAAGTAGATCAGTAGGTGTGTGTACCTGTGTCGGGTTGGGGGTTAAAAAAACAAACTTTTTTGATGATTGGTCAAAAAATGTTTTTTACTTTAGTTACCCTTTAGGCATGGCTGCCACAGTAATGGATAAGTAGATCAGTAGGTGTGTGTAACTGTGTCCGGTTGGGGGTTAAAAAAACAAACTTTTTTGATGATTTGTCTTTTTGACTTTAGTTACCCTTTAGGTATGGCTGCAACATTAATGGAGGGGTAGGTCAGTAGGTGTATGTAACTGTGCCACATGGGGGTTAAAAAAACAAACCTTTTATATTAATAATCAAAATTGTTTTTTTTTACTTTAGTTACCCTTTAAGTATGGCTACCACCATAATGAATTAGTAGATTAGTAGGTGTGTGTACCTGGGTCTGGTTGAGGGGGTATGTCTTTTTTGTGTTTACAACCATAAAACTATCTTTTATTGAGGATAAATCTAAATTTGTTTTTTTGACTTTAGTTACCCTTTAAATATAGCTGCCACCATAATGGATAAGTAGATCAGTAGGTGTGTGTACCTGGGTCTGGTTGAGGGGGTATGTCTTTTTTGTGTTTACAACCATAAAACTATATTTTATTGAGAATAAATCTAAATTAGTTTTTTTATACTTTAGTTACCCTTAAAGTATGTCTGCCACAGTAATGGATAAGTAGATTAGTAGTTGTGTGTACCTGGGTCTGGTTGAGGGGGTATGTCTTTTTTGTGTTTATAATCATATAACTATCTTTTATTGAGCATAAATCTAAATTAGTTTTTTTGACTTTAGTTACCCTTTAAATATGGCTTCCATGGGAATGGAAAGGTAGGTCAGTAGGTGGGTGTACCTGGGTCTGTGTGGGGGGTTGGAGGTATCACCATTTGTATTTATGACCATGAAAAAAACTTTTTGCAATATCCACATTTGAGGATTGTTACCATTATAGTCTATGGGAAAAAATTCCGGAAATTCGCCGATAACACCGTAACGCTTCCACGGATTCCTTAGCTAGAAGAAAGCACACTTCTCCTATATGCCCCGCACGTCTGTACCGAATTTCATGTCTCTAGCTCAAAAACTGTGGGAGGCGATACGGTCCAAAAAAGCGGAAGAATAAAACGGAAGAAGAAAAAGAAAGAACAGTAATTTGGATTTTTCAAGCCAAATTACTTAACGTGGTAGAAATTATCAAGGGTCATTTATAAACAATTGTTTTAACACTTTTATAGCCCCAATCACAATTTTATGACCGGGCTGCACAGTATGGTTGCTATCTCTATTTTAGGCTCATAACATTATTTTAGAACAGTGGTGGCGCACCTATGGCATGCGTGCCAGAGGTGGCACTCGGAGCCCTCTCTGTGGGCACTCATGCACAGCAGAGTTTACCAGAGTTTGTTACCAGAAAGCCAGAGAGAAAGTGTAGTGTAGCGTCTGTCTGTAGCAGAGAGAGGTCACATTCTATAACATTCAGCTCTGCTTGAGTCCCTGATTTGGATCTCAGACATCCCACCCTGTTGTTTTAGGCTTCTGGGCAGGATGGGAAAGGGGTGTGTGGTGAGGGGGCGTGACATCACCTAGGGGCAGGGCGTGATGTCATGCGGAGGCATGGCTAGTTCCCTAGGGGTGGATGGAGGCAGGGTTAGGGGCATTCCCAGGGCGTGGTTGGAGAAAAGGGTCGTGACTGAGGAGACTAAAGTCTCCTCTCAGTCGTGGGAGTCTGGGGTGATCTCAAACTCCTATGTGGTAAAGTAGAGGTTAATAAGCAATCGATTCTATCTACTGTATTGGTCTGTGTCTATTTGAGTTGTTTTTTCTAAAGTAAAAACTCCATATTCAGGGTAAATGATCATGTTGGCACTATGCAATAAAAAGTAGGGTTTTGGGTTGCAGTTTGGGCACTCAAGCCTCTAAAAGGTTCATCATCATGTAGTCGCTATAGTAGCCAATACTGAAAATTACCAGATCCATCTATGTTTCGTGAATATATTAAAGGAGCAATATAGCAATTTATCTCCTTTTTAAATATGTCTCATTAATAAATCAAAACTGCAGCGCCACACACTATACATAGAAACATTTAAAATGTATTATTCCTGATCTGAAAGAAGAAGCACAAGTAATTTGGTACACAGGCAACAATTTAACTTTACACGCGTAATATTTGATGACTGTAATTTACAATAGATAGTATAGTTGGCAAAATCATAACAATTTATTTTGTTCTGACAAATGACTACAGTTGATATACATCTTTAATAAATGCCTGCAGATTATGCTCAGTGGTAGGATCCTGGTTATAAAATTAGCCAAATAAAAAGTGAATCCATGCAAACCTATTACAATTTACCACACCATGTAGATACACTGACACTTACTATGTTAGAAGTAGACTTACTGACCATCAATATGGCAATCTGCGCTATCAATAGATGGACCCAGGATGAGGAGCTGAACTGCTAGGTACTCACTGCTGAGTTTGCTTTAGTTTCAATGGAATACTTACCTAAATGTAAGTGTTAAATAAAATTACATTTTTAATTCAAATACTACAAAACACTTGAAAATTATAGTGGACTGAAAAAACAGTCTCAATCGCCTTCTAGGTTCAAACCATCAGTCACAACTGGCGATTACAATGTCATGGAGGATGACTTATGACAGCTGCAGGAGCTGCCTGTTTATGGCTTGGCAAGATTGAGAAGAGACAGAAAAGAGGTGGACACAAGGAGATTCACCTGGCTGTAAGTATTTAACGCCAGATATCAGCTCAAGCAGCCTTAGTAAATAGGCTTTTAGTGGCTGCGCAGGTGTCTTTTTCGATACTCACACAGCTGCCACAACCTAGGGGTTAAAGTCGTGCTAACCTCTCATAAATCGTAAAGGAATATTTTGTGAAAAGAAGAAAGAAAAAGAGGATTTTAAGTTATAAATCTTATAAATCTTACCTTAAACCCAATTGACAAGTAAAAAAAAAACCACTAAATGGCTGCCCCAAATGGACCTAGTGTATTACTTTGGGGCTTTGCTCTAAGGGCAACTAATCATTTTTTCAGCCTGAATACAGCTTTACCTTTGGAAAAAAACAACAAAATATCATTTTTGGAAACTACACACCTCCGGCTACATAGTGCTGCCACAGACTTATAGCTCATCTGCATACAAAACTGATCATACGCCAATCAACTCAGAAAATCAAACACTGACAACGAAATAGAGAAAATGTTTGCCACATCTACAAGATGTATTGTGCGATTTTACCGACTGATACCACTGTGTCACCTTCGTCTAATCAGACTAATTCAATACAACATTCAAACTTACTTCTCCGCACTGCAATTACAATGTATCTCTCCATCCAGACTGCATACGTTTCCAAAATGCTTTCATTTTGGGCACATTCTCTGGACCTGCCCCCGCATTATTTTGGCAACAAGTAATTATTTTCCTAACTAACCTATGTAAACTATCAATCCCCTTTGAAGGACAAACATGTATACTCGGCATACTAGATGAAGAATACTGAACCAAGTACCCAAGACTTTTTCTTATCGAAACCCTATTTTATGCACGGAAAACTATAATACTAAAATGGATGGCCCCTGACCCCCAACTCTGACCCAATGGAAACCCCCAATCAAGTACACATTGCCATAACTCAAAACACTGTAGCAAAAGAAAGGCTGCCCACAAAAAAAATCTCAAAATATGAAACCTATGGACAGAAAGCCATGCCACCATTAGCTAAACCCAACTAATACAACAACTTAGGAGGAGGCCCCCCTTCTTCTCCTACCCACATATATCCCCTCCTTCCCTACTGGACAGCTACTTGTTATGAACAAATGACCATGGCCATATCATTTAAAAATGTGAGCCACTTATTTTTTCTTCAGAGTGGTACATGTTTATAGTTACGGTATGCTATTTAGTTACTTAATCAAAATACCTACTTCTCTGACATTTCTAATACGCATAACGATACTGAAAACAGCTATTTAATGCCGTTAGTATCTCACTGTTAATTTATTTGTACAATTTTACTAGTAAATAAAAACAAATTTGATATATAGAAATATATATAGAAAATGCAAGGAGGTTGTTTTGCACTCCGCTTCAATGGTCAACCAGGGTGCTTACTCCGTAGTGGACAAATACATATTTAGGAAATTCAGAGCACTCAGCTGGATTTTTCGAAATAACAAACAATGTTTATTGAAAAAAAAACACATCAACGCGTTTTTTTATACATATATATATATATATATATATATATATATATATATATATATATATCGACATGTCTCAAATAAATCTGAACCCTACTTGCATCAGTGTTGCACAAGACATGGTCAGTAATAGTCTCCAATGAAGCCAAAACATAACTTTGTACTGTAAATTTATATAATTGGAATCTACACACCTTCAGCTACATAACAATGCCATTCTTTCACACTTATATGCAGAATTCCAGATGTAACTCTTCGCTTTAGGCTGGGTAGACACAAGGCGATTTTTTGGCCAAACCGATCAATATTTTCGTATATCAGTCGGTCGGAAAAATCGCCGGCTTTTCTGCCAGCGACCGATGTCTGTCGCCTGTTCGACTGGATCAGGTGAACAGGCGACTGGATGTGTCTGCAAATCGCGGCCTTTCATGTGGTCTCCTATGGGCCAGCACGATCAGTAGCGGAAAACTGTCGGCTGCAGAGATTTTCACCCGTGTGTACCCTTAACGCGTGATAACGCATACAATCGCACTCAATCGTGCGCGTTAATGTGAGTTCTGTGTGCGCGATTCTGGTGCATTGCAGTGGGGCCTCAGCCTAAAGCCCTTATTGGTTATAAAATATCAGAGCTTAATAAAATGATTGATAAAAAATAATCTAAAGCAAAAAAAATTTGGGTAGATGTGTCACTCTTCACAAAAAATTCCAGTCTATCGCTTAACATTTTAGTATTAGTTTACGAGAATGTCAGGAGACAATTTTTCTCATTGTTTTTTGGTGAGTAAAATCTCTCAGTGGAAACCAAATTGTAGTTTTTGTATAATTACTAATTCTAAAAATTAAATTCTGTCTCTATTTTGTACCTGTGCAAAATTTCCTGCATTTGAAATTGAGGCTTAGTGTCCCCTTGAAATCAGTTAACTTAAATCAGTTTCACTAAAAATGTTTTTATTTGTATGCTACAATAAGTTTTTTTTTAATGTGTGTTTTTTTTGTTTTTTTTATCATTCTCAAAGATCGAAATCTGATCAGAAAAATCACTTCCCCAAAAGTAATTTCCAGGACTTTTTTTGCATTGGCAAAGATCACCTAATATTGATCGGCTTGAGACTAAATTGATGGTGGATACAGGGGGCAAGCCCCCCACTAAATTGATGGTGGATACAGGGGGCAAACCCCCCCCCTTGCTGTCTTAAAAGATTTATTCAGAAAAAGTGCCCATATTGTAAATTTTAAAATCTTAGGCATTTTTGTCCCTTGGTACCGAGATCATAACATTTATGATCTTACTACAAAAATAAAAATTTTGTATGATGATACCCCCAAAACCTGAAAAACAATAATCCTGGTTGAAGAAGATATGCTAGGCAATCCCTCCACTTCTAAGCACTGCAAAAGCTTGGAGAGTTCCACACAGGCTCACTGACCTCTGCAGTCATTGGCCTCAACATCATCTGACAGAGGCAAGACTGCAGTGTGTAAAGGTGGCCATACACCAGCACGATATTACTTACCCGACCGACCGCTCACGCGACGTTCCTGCGATCCTGCCGGAACCACCTCTCCCGATCTTATATACGACCGCATGCTATCGCAAATACCATTCATTTTGCGATCGCATGTCGGTCGTATATAAGATCGGGAGAGGTGGTTCCGGCAGGATCGCAGGAACGTCGCGTGAGCGGTCGGTCGGGGGTCGTGCTGGTGTATGGCTGGTGTATGGCCACCTTAACTGTAAGAGCCAGCAGCAGCAGAAGAGGGTTAGGGGAGATTGGGCTGCATATCTCCTTTTACAAGCAGTGTTGAGCTAGTTAAGTATGACGTTTTTTAGGTTTTGTGGGGTGTACAAAAATTGATTTTGGAAGTGGACATGCCCTTTAAAAAAAATGTTCTTTCCAATAATGTTTTGCCATTTAAGCCTGGTACAGATGGGGCAGGAAAATTCACAATATTCCATCAACAGATAAAGTATATTACATTTCATACTGATAGTGTGAGGGATTTTAATATAAATGAATGTCTAATGATTTACCAATTGTCTTATAGTCCAGACAAACAACTTTGCCACACTGCCAAAAGAATGGCCAGACACGTATGTTTATAGTCCGGTAGGGCAGTGTGAGTGGTCACATTGATTGCATGTGTGTAGGAGCCTGAAAATAAATCACAGCTGATCCAACAAAAATATGGGGCACAGAGAGCATTAGCCCGTGTGCACTCAGCTTGTAGGTAAGGCCAGGTATGTCGTTTGTAGAAGCACACAGACAAGCCGTTGGAAGTAAATGAATGTACTATGTTAATAGTAAAGCTGAACCCATGTGTATGTGTAGGTCCCTATGTACCCTGTCTAGGGATACCAATCACATACATACAACAGTTAGATAAGTGATCTCACTTACTAACGTTTCGGTGTGGGGGTCCCTTCCTCAGGGGCTAAAACAAAGACCGTCTGTTCAAACTGTCACTATACCTTACTACTACCCGCAACACAACATCTCCCTTAATAACTTGCCGTATAACAAGCACAGGACGTAAAGCGTGAGTGGAAGGCGAATATCTACGTCACTTCAGTACGTAGCGAGGGCAGGTGGCGTATCCAACTTAAGGGCGGAACTTATCCTCTTTGATAAGAGGGCGCGTGAGTGTAAAAGGACAGCAAGTTACCGAGAAACGCTAGAAGCCTGGAATGTGTGTTGCGCATGGTCCAATCCCACTTGGATTAAATTTACACGGATTGCCTTTAACATTATCATGGGCTCCAGCAAAGCCCGATACTTAGTATTCTTTCAGTATTTGGGGACAAGGTATAGGTAGGTTTAATACATCTCACTTTCCTGCCATTACTTTATCATATCTTTAAGGGGAAGCTAAGGCTACAATGTTACTCTGACTGAATCTACAAATGATAACCTGAGATGGGGGTGACTAGGGGGGAACAACCGCAGGGGGTCCGGGAGCCAAGGGGCCCATCTTATTCTTATTAAAGATATAGCCTCCCAGAAAACTACTATGGATGTAGTACGGATAGGGGCCCCATCATAGTTATGCAGGGGGCCCAGTGATTCTTATTACGCCACTGGATTGGGGGTACATTTTTATTTGGTTCTCCCCTGTGCCCTTTGGGGGTACATTTATACTTGGTTTTCCCCAGTGCCTCCTATCTAGTTTCACAGGGGTGGAATGCTTTGGTTCAGGTAACTTTTTTTTTTTTTTGAGGAGGTCGACATTGACATTGGCCACAATACCATTCATATGAAAATAGCCTAAAATATACAGCATGGCTGACTTCAAAAAAATCCAAATCAGTCCAGCAGCACTAGTTTTTTATTTTTTTTTATTAACAATGCCCTCCAATCCCTGGTCTGGTAACCCTAGGCTGAGGGGTATATTATTGGGTTTGTTGGGCTGCTCACATTTCCTGGTACTGGTCACTGCTCTCTTTGCTTCTTAGTACAGTGTGAAGTGAATCAAACCACTAATGTAATAGGCCAATAGTAATTTCTCCTGCGTTGTGATTCGCTGTAAAACATTTGCGCGGTCATAAAGCCATCCACTAGCTGGCGTTAAAAAGCTTCCGTTATTGTATCTTTTGATATACCTGTGCAGCCGCTGCAAACAACTTCTTAAAGTCACACCATTTTTTTTTATTATTAGTATTTCACGTAGGAGCCAGCAGTGCATTTTCTTGTTACTTGGGCGCATTAAATTTTGCACCATCCAGCATAACTCTGCTGGGGGTTTTCCAGTAACAACCTTACCCTCATCCATAGATGGATAAATAGATGTAATTGTTATATAAAAATGGATTTTTATAGTTCAGACCAAATGAAATAATCTACTATATGGGATTGTATTAAAATCATTTAACCATGTCCCAATGCAATAAATAAATCCCCACCATAACATGCTGTTACTGTTAGATAAAAGGCAGGTCCATTCAATGCTTTCTTTCTGATCTGTGATTTCTTTATATCTTGGGCTGTGCAGCACAGAGAGTTGGTAGGTGGCTCATTTTAAAGGTAGGAACCTAGCCTTTCATTTAAAATCAACTTGTTTGGATATCACAGTTCCCCTTAAAGAGGTACAGTTAGAAGGACAACTTTAATCACCAAATATTGGAGAGTACCCAGGGTGAGGACCTAAACCGCACTGTCCTCACCCACTTTCTCACACTAGATTTTCTCACCTAAAGTTTCCTTCAGTGCTTGGTGACTAGGCCAATGAGGAGACGCGCTTTGAAAGAAGCATGTCTTCTCATTGGTCGGATCACGGAAGTGGGAGTGGAGCACTGAAGGAAACTTTAGCGAAGTAAATCTAGAGTTAGAAAGTGAAGCCATGGTACTACAGATGGCACGGTTGGCAGGAGCGGGGTCTAGGTAATTATAACTGTCCTTTTATGTTTTAGTAAAAACTGAGGACTTCAGACTTGGCATTTGTATAGATGGTTATGCCCTAGGCTGGGAAATCTGGCCCTGGGTACATTTGGAGTTTGAATGACAACTGTACAATTGACCCCAGTGTGGATTGTACTAAAGCAGTGGTATCGAACCTTGACACTTCAGATGTTTGGAAACTACAACTCCCATTCTGTAACCAAGGCATGCTGGGAATTGTAGTTTCTAAACATCTGCAGGGAGATTCAAGAAATTTCACTATCGCAACACCTGCACCAGATTAATTCAACACTCTGCGGCCGTTGATACTCCACGGAAAAGTGCCGGTGTGTTGGAAACGTTTGCTAGGTTTTAAAGACAATGAAAAAGGTGCTAGTTTTTGCACTTAAAAATAGTGCAAATTTGTGTTGCACAAACAGTTTTAAGCCCTTGCTAGCCTGTCAGTACATTGGTTTGCATTGACTTTGCACTTTTTTTTTCAGCACCGGATTTTGGGGGACTAATAAGGCAACTGTTGGTAAAATAACTTTATCTTGCCTATGGCCACCTCTATAAACCATAAATAGTAGATATGAATGAGGTATCACTTTACCCAACATACTTCTACATAAGAAATGTGTAATAACTGGAGAATCTCCTTTCACCCACCCTCTTTATAACAGGGTATACTGCTGAGCATCATAGAAAGCATCTATTGCGCTTTTCTTCAGTTGACTAACTTTATTCTCAAAGGTGCATCATTGGTTAGGTATTACTCACGGTGGCCAATGGCCATACACATGTGCCTGCTATTGTATATTATACAACAAATTCCATTGGAATTTTTCAGCAATATGCAGTGACATACAAACTCTGTCGGCCAGGTGACCATACATGTTGCAATAATATCTGCTTCCTTTACTGGACCATTCAACTGCAGTATGTGTGGCTAATCTTTCCCCCCATACACCTTGGGAATATCAATTTAAAAGTTATACATTAATTTAATAAGCAGTTTCTAGGCTTTATGCTTAATATATTTTAGCCCAAACATGTGGTCTTAAAAACATCTGCTGAGAAAAACAGAGAAGAAAGGGAAGATATATATAGGTATTACAACACTACAATTAGTCAGTTAATTTGTATCATGAGACCCTGCTCTGAAGAGCTTACAATCAAAGTGGTTTATCCCACAAAAACTTATCAGCATGGTTTTAAAATTGTGAGCGGAAACCCATGCAAGCACGGGAAATTTACATTACCGTATATGCTCGAGTATAAACTGAGTTTTTCAGGCTGTAAAATCAGCCTGAAAACTCTGCCTCGGTTTATACCCAAGTCAGTAACTAACCTTAGCAATCCAGCAGCCGCTCGCTCACTTCCTGTACTGGCGCCGGCTGACGTCACTGCCCGGCACCGAATAGTGATGTCAGTAGGCGTGCCAGTACAGGGAATGAGTGAGTGGCTGCTGGGTTTTTTCTAAAGAGAGTTACAGACTGCAGTTAGCAGTCCACAGAGAGCCAACAGAAGGTACCCACTGAACTGGGTGGGAGGGTGAGAGTGTAGATGTTTGGAAATTACAACTCCCAGCTACTAAAGCATGCTGGGAGTTGTAGTTTCCAAACATCTGGAGTGACAAGGCTTTAGTTGTCTTTTAAATGAACAGCAAAATTCTCATACAGTAATAGCCATATCCAGTATGGCTATTACTGAATGGGACTTCTGCTGTCCATTTAAAGAACAGCTAAAGCATCAAAACAAAATACAGAATCAGAAGGAGAATGGCATCTATGTTTGCCTTCTGATTCTGTAGTTTTCAGACTTTAGTTGCCCTTTAAATGGACAGCAGAATTCCCATACAGTAATATCCATACTGGATTTGGCTATTACTGTATAGGACTACTGTATGGGAATTCTGCTGTCCATTTAAAGGGCAACTAAAACCTCAAAAACTATACAGAATCAGAAGGCAGTAGTGGCCATATTTTCTACCCATATTTTCAAATGTCTGTTACTGTATTTGTTTTCTTATATTGCACTGAACATGTAACGCCGCACTTAGGGCTAGACCACACTAATGCACTTTTAAGTGCAATCCGATTGTGCTTTTAAAAGCAGACACTAGTGTGGCACAATTGATGTGGCCACACTAGTGCTCTGCACGTGTGATCTGCAAATTGTAGTGTATGCGATCAGCATTTTTTTTCACAATCGCAGCTGCTCAGATTTCACGATCACACAAGCATGCCGTAATAGTGTGCCCGTTTCTGGCGTGCTTGAGTGCGTTACAGTGTGGCCTCTGCCTTAATAAGCAATAAGTTTATCCATTCACATCGGGCCCTGCCTGGAAGAGTTTCCATTTTTAATATCCTATCATACACAATCGGTATTTCTTTGGTTATGGGGAAAGGTAAAAACCTGGAGAAACCCATACAAACACTGGGAAAACCTATAAACTGCAACAATGTAACACTTTCAGGAAAATGCAATGTTATTTTGTCCTGCTACTTACCAGCCCAAGATTCCATGATGCACTAATCACTTTTTGCAAGATTTACTGGAATATACAATATCTTGTGGTAACAGGCAATGAAGTGAATCAGGTTTGCGTGGGTTTAACACCTATTTAATTTGGTTGTTAAAACCCCCGCAACTCTGTTCTGCTTCAGTACCTTTACCCCCACAATGCACTAATCATTTGTTAGTGCATTGTGGGATTGCATACAATAAGCAGAACATTTTTAGCATCTCCCTGTCAGTGCATTGTGGAATCACAGTCAGGTAAGCAGCACTGACATGCGCTGGAGTAACATCTTGATCAATTACACGTTAATTTTTTTTCAGGAAGTGCAAATCAAAACTAATAGTGTATTGCAACAAGTGTGCTGTGCAAAGTTCAAATTAGTTTGGACTTCACTCAGGCCCCACAAGGTGAATGTAAAACCGGATTATACATCTGCTAGAGTGGGTTTTACACTTGTTTTTAGGCTAATTTAATTGTTCTGGCCCCGTTTCTTAGCGTTCAGTGTAATCTGAAATAATTTTTCTCTTATTTCAGTGGGGTGATGGAGACATCTACCAATCAGTCAGTTCTTGGGGTTCAAAACTATTTGGAGGTAAGAGTTGTACAGGGAGAGTTGTAACATTGAAAATGTTAAGTATGTAAAGCTGAGCACAAACATGACAGATTTTTCAAAGATCAGGATGCACACAGTCAAGAGAGTTCTCCCTATACACAGCATAGGGAGAACGTTTGGGAATATGGGTTTCCCTTGACCATGGCCAACTCCCTCTATAGGGAGCCGAGGAATATTTCAGGAAAGACACTGCTGATAAGTGCACACTGCAGCAACCAGTCAATTGTTTTATAATTAAGTTAAAAAAACTAACTTTTGATTTGTTGCTGCAAATTAATAGAACAGGCACACCCTTTGCATTTTTACTGTACAAGCCCCATACAGGCTCATTTACCCAGACTCGCTGGGCAAATATATGGAGTTAAAGTCGCGCTAACCGGTTCGCTACTGGTTAGCGCGACTTTAACTCCATATTAGCGTCGGATGCGGGGGTTACGCAAAAATCACTGCAAATAGCTGGCGTTAAAATCCCGCAGTGGGTAAATCCCTTAGCGGGATTTAACCACATTCGCAGATGTGATATTAAATCGCAGAAGGTGCATTTACCCAGAACAATAGCGGCTCTGGGTAAATGAGCCCCATAGTGTTTATTCAAAATTATTAGCTAAAAGCTAATTAATTTTCTATGTACCACTAGAATTAGAAAATATTTAATTTTTACTGCTTTTTGTTTATCATCCTCCCACAACTAGTACTTTCTTCCTTATTTACTGGATTTCCCATTGCACGTGTATATTTCAAGTGAAACCTATCCTGACTGACAGTTGAGGATGTTTAGATGTCTGAAGGCCCTAGTACCCATATACAAAGGAGTATGCATGTCACTTGGCAACTTAAAATTCCCTTGGAGAATCGACTATGCCTTGACAATCAACCCCCACAGAACAATTGAACAGCTTTTGCTTGATCATGACCATTCAGGGCATCACCTATTTTTTCTCTCTTGATGCCTGTCCATACTTGTAGGAGGTTCTTCATAGCACCAAACTATCACCCTATTTTTGCAATTACTGTTGAAATGTTGGCAGTTATGATTTAGATTATACTGTGCATTATAGGCATCACACTGTGGAAAATATTGAAACATTCAACCTGTAAGCTGATGATGTTCTACTATTTCTAGCATACTCTGACTTCATGCAATGTTCATGCTTATTTCTCCATTTTGTGAACCAAGCAGCTCAAAGTAAAATCCAAGTGATAAGCAAACTTACTGTCCATTAGGGCAGTGGCAAGACCCGTTGCAATCAAGTTCAATAGGGTCTCCGGCAATAGATAACTGGCTTATGCAATTTCATTTTATACATTAGTTGTATTTGTCACCCACACAGCTTTGCCACTTGTGGCCCAGACTCATTTAAGGGGTTTTCCCAAATATCAAACTGACAATATTGATTTGTTCATTCACTGTGCCAAGTTTGCTTAGTTTTGAATTGCATTCCTGTCACTTCTGAATTTTTTTGACAAATTATGATCAAAATGTGATCTAACTTTCCTATGCTAGGTATTGTTCTACAACAGGAAAACTATAGTACTTTGTTGGCTCAGGATACACAAAATAGACCCATGGTTGACACATAGTAACAATGATTTAATTTACCCCTCCTTAAAGTAGTAAATAACCACAGGGATGTCCAGACAAATATGGAAATCAGGAATATATGAACTTATCAGGAATAAATGAGCTGAACCCCTATGACAGTCCTTTCATATTCCTGCTTGAACTACTATATGCTATATTTATTTTTAGATTTTCTGTATTTGTATGTGCTGAACATTGAGTAAGCACTCTCCTCCACCTTCACGCTCTTTAATAGATAAATAGATGCTTACTGGTTATACAGTGATGAGCACAAATGTAGTGGGTCTTTACAAATATTGTTTATGTATATGTTACAATATGCCCTTTTGCCTTTTAGCTTGTATTTCTGGTGCTAAGAAACTGTAACAGCTATATTCAACCATATGATATTCCTTGATGTTAAGACAAAATATTAAAGGGCATGTCCACCCTTCTTAAAAAATTTTAATATAAAAGTCTCCCTGCTCCCCCAGCCCCAACCGCTATAGTTTTAATATCAGAAAGTGCCCCAAACATTACTTACCTTCCCTCTTTCCTCTGCCGCGAAAATGCAAGCAGAGGGGCGGGACCGGCAGTCGCGTCTGTGATTGGCTGAGCGTCAGCCATCATGGACGCGGCTGCCGGGAGTTCAGTGCGGCGGAGGAAAGAGGGGAAAGAGGAAGGTAGTAATGTTTGGGGCACTTTCTGATATTAAAACTATAGCGGTTGGGGAACAGGAGACTACTCATATAAAGATTTTTACGCTAGGGGGAGGGAATCTAAATCAGGAGGGAGAGGGAAGGGGAGAAGGGCTGCAGTGTGCATGCCAAACTTCTCCAGAGGGACAGGAGGCAGAGTCCTATATGGACTCTCTGCGTACTCCTGGTGGGCGTTTTTTTTGGACTTTGGGGGGGGATAGCAGAAGAACCATATGGAGCAGGATGTAAGGTAAGGATTAACTACACTACACAATGGGGCCAGTAGTGGGGGGGATTATAGTTTTGGGGGTGGACATGCCCTTTAAGGGGGTTAGTATAGTAATACTTTAAGAAACTGCTGTTATGTGCTACACCCTTATTATGATTTTTATTTTTCTGTTAATGGAAGAGATCGTATACAACCAAATAGTTTTTCCTTCTTATCAGGGCCAGATTTACCATAAGGCACATGCCTAATAGCTCCTGTGGTTGCAGGGGCAGCTGACAATATCTCCCCCATTTTCATCTATATAGTGTGCATGCAACTGCAGATATTCTCCCTATGACAGATATAACCTCCTCCTAGAAAACTTCTATAGATGAAGCACGGATAGGGGCCCCATCATATTTTTTGCTGGGGTCCCAGTGATCCTAAATACGCCACTGTGCACATATAGTATAGGGGAGCACGAATGGAGTCGGAAGAAGCAGCAGAGGCACTTTCCCTGCCGGCTCTTATATTCAATTAGATCAACTGGACTTGAAGTTTATTTCTTGAAGATGTTTTGCTAGTCATCCAACCGTTTTCTTAATACAAAATGACTTGTGCAAGAATCTACTGGCAATTAAGTACCTGGAAAGTCCAATTAGCATATGAGAGCCAGGTGTTAGGGACCTTCTAAATGCAAGGTGTTGATTGCATTGAGGCTAAGAAGTGTTATCAAAACTGCCCAGGGTAAGGTGGAGACCAAACAGCAACTTTACCAATGTATGTCCCAACACAGAATAGCCAATTCCAGGGTACTTAATTGCAACAGATTCTTGTACAAGTGATTCGAATTGAGAAAGCCATTTGGATGACTAGCGAAACATGTTCAAGAACTTTTATAAATGCTATAAACGCTCTGGGCAGCTGTCTTCGGGATATGACATCAGAGCTGAGGAGGTAAGTTTAAATACCTCCAAACGTATAATCCAGCATAGAGGATCAATTAAAACATTTAAAAACATATGATATCTATTGATACACAATACCGTGTCAATTGAAAATATACAAAAAGTTACAGAATCTAAAGGGGAAACATTCTATCATTATTACATAGTGCTTTCTTATCTAGCAACATTTAAGATAATCACACATGGACACAAGTGGAACCAATATACCTAAAAGGAGCTTGTTCATAAAAAAACAATGAAAAGACAGTTGCTGAGTATGCTAACATAGTTACATGCTCTTCATAAAAGAGAACCTAAATTGGCCCTAAATAATCTTTCCAAAAGTGGAAAGAGGGTTGAAAACACTTATATTCGAGCTGCAGACAAGGGTGGATTCACTGTACTTTTGAATGGGAATTTTATGAAAAGAAATATTGTCGCTATTAAAAGATGTCGAGGTATGCCACAAGTGTGACAGTGAACCACTACATTTCTTAAAAGTACACTTGATTTTAATTAACATCGGCTCTTGAGGCAGGTTGGATTACTCAGAAACATTTTGAGTTTCTATGTACTAAACATCCCATACCCCAATATTCCATAACATATCTAAGATCCACAAAAGTCTCACACCACCAGCTGGTTGTCCTATTGTGTCATCCCATGGGTCTTATTTAAAGCTATAGCCCAATAGGACTCTATTCATGGTCATGCTTTAGCGATTTCTACTCAAGGGCTCGAACATGCTCGTGATCCATCTGCCCTTCCCTTGCAACCTTAGCTATTACATCATTGGACTAGGGAAGGAAATATTGGTCACTTTAGGCAGTAGGAGTCATGAACCTTACCAAACCTCCCCTCCCTTTTCTATTCCACCTACCTTGCCATTACTTGCCAGGGGGTCTAAGGTGAAAAACCTGCAGGTCTGAGAATAAACCCAGGCATCCTACCACAATCTGTGGTTCAAATTAAACAGCAACATGGGCAACCTCAGACCCTATAATGGTTAGATTAACATGCTAGGTTCATACTTATTAGTATTTACCATGGTAAATTCCAGATTTATAGTTACTATAGGGTTAGGTAACTGATTAGCTTTATAGGTTAAGGTGAAGTTGGGATAAAGGATCTAAAAGCTCCCCACAGAGTATAAAATTAAATAGAACCTTTTTATAAAAGAAGGTACCTTACAGCCTCATGTATTATAAAGCATTGCCCTAATAATCTAACATATAAACACATTTCTCACTCCCAGTTTTCCTAGAGAAATGGGTGGGGACATCCAAAGATACCATTTATATCCTGTTTCATACATACACATCACTTCCTGTGTAGCATACAGAAAGATTTTTTGATTGGCTAAGACTGTCAATCATTGAATGTTATCTGACATTACCACTTCCTTTCATTATCCACGTGGATTCACGGGTGTGGTTTAACCTCACATTTTAACTCGGCTCTGTAAGTAAGTTTATATTGTATATTTTTTCTAGTGCCTAATAAAAGTCAGTGCTATACTTTATAAATTTATTTATGGTCATTTAAATGGTAATATGTGAGATTCTACACACATACTATACACCTTTCCTATATGTAATATCATATAACCCCCCCTCATTGGTAGCCCCGAAAAACTCAGTGAAATCTAAATGAAGATATACATATATTTAATAAATTAAGAATAAGACCCCTCTTTCCTCCGCCGCACTGAACTCCCGGCAGCCGCGTCCATGATGGCTGACGCTCAGCCAATCACAGACGCGACTGCCGGTCCCGCCCCTCTGCTTGCATTTTCGCGGCAGAGGAAAGAGGGAAGGTAAGTAATGTTTGGGGCACTTTCTGATATTAAAACTATAGCGGTTGGGGAACAGGGAGACTACTCTATATAAAGATTTTTACGCTAGGGGGAGGGAATCTAAATCAGGAGGGAGAGGGAAGGGGAGAAGGGCTGCAGTGTGCATGCCAAACTTCTCCCAGAGGGGAGACAGGAGGCAGAGTCCTATATGGACTCTGCAGTACTCCTGGTGGGCGTTTTTTTTGGACTTTGGGGGGGGATAGCAGAAGAACCATATGGAGCAGGGATGTAAGGTAAGGATTAAACTACACTACACAATGGGGCCAGTAGTGGGGGGGATTATAGTTTTGGGGGTGGACATGCCCTTTAAGGGGGTTAGTATAGTAAATACTTTAAGAAACTGCTGTTATGTGCTACACCCTTATTATGATTTTTATTTTTCTGTTAATGGAAGGAGATCTGTATACAACCAAATAGTTTTTCCTTCTTATCAGGGCCAGATTTACCATAAGGCACATGCCTAATAGCTCCTGTGGTTGCAGGGGCAGCTGACAATATCTCCCCCATTTTCATCTATATAGTGTGCATGCAACTGCAGATATTCTCCCTATGACAGATATAACCTCCTCCTAGAAAACTTCTATAGATGAAGCACGGATAGGGGCCCCATCATATTTTTTGCTGGGGTCCCAGTGATTCCTAAATACGCCACTGTGCACATATAGTATAGGGGAGCACGAATGGAGTCGGAAGAAGCAGCAGAGGCACTTTCCCTGCCGGCTCTTATATTCAATTAGATCAACTGGACTTGAAGTTTATTTCTTGAAGATGTTTTGCTAGTCATCCAACCGTCTTTCTTAATACAAAATGACTTGTGCAAGAATCTACTGGCAATTAAGTACCCTGGAAAGTCCCAATTAGCATATGAGAGCCAGGTGTTAGGGACCTTCTAAATGCAAGGTGTTGATTGCATTGAGGCTAAGAAGTGTTATCAAAACTGCCCAGGGTAAGGTGGAGACCAAACAGCAACTTTACCAATGTATGTCCCAACACAGAATAGCCAATTCCAGGGTACTTAATTGCCAACAGATTCTTGTACAAGTGATTCTGAATTGAGAAAGCCATTTGGATGACTAGCGAAACATGTTCAAGAACTTTTATTAAATGCTATAAAACGCTCTGGGCAAGCTGTCTTCGGGATATGACATCAGAGCTGAGGAGGTAAGTTTAAATACCCTCCAAACTGTATAATCCAGCATAGAGGATCAATTAAAACATTTAAAAACATATGTATATCTATTGATACACAATACCGTGTCAATTGAAAATATACAAAAAGTTACAGAATCTAAAGGGGAAACATTCTATCATTATTACATAGTGCTTTTCTTATCTAGCAACATGTTAAGATAATCACACATGGACACAAGTGGAACCAATATACCTAAAAAGGAGCTTGTTCATAAAAAAAACAATGAAAAGACAGTTGCTGAGTATGCTAACATAGTTACATGCTCTTCATAAAAGAGAACCTAAATTGGCCCTAAATAATCTTTCCAAAAGTGAGAAAGAGGGCTTGAAAACACTTATCATTCGAGCTGCAGACAAGGGTGGATTCACTGTACTTTTCGAATGGGAATTTTATGAAAATGAAATATTGTCGCTATTAAAAGATGTCGAGGTATGCCACAAGTGTGACAGTGAACCCACTACATTTCTTAAAAGTACACTTGATTCTTAATTAACATCGGCTCTTGAGGCAGGTTGGATTACTCAGAAACATTTTGAGTTTCTATGTACTAAACATCCCCATACCCCAATATTCCATAACATATCTAAGATCCACAAAAGTCTCACACCACCAGCTGGTTGTCCTATTGTGTCATCCCATGGGTCTCTATTTAAAGCTATAGCCCAATATTTGGACTCTATTCCATGGTCATGCTTTAGCGATTTCTACTCAAGGGCTCGAACATGCTCGTGATCCATCTGCCCTTCCCTTGCAACCTTAGCTATTACATCATTGGACTAGGGAAGGATAATATTGGTCACTTTAGGCAGTAGGAGTCATGAACCTTACCAAACCTCCCCTCCCTTTTCTATTCCACCTACCTTGCCATTACCTTGCCAGGGGGTCTAAGTGGAAAAAACCTGCAGGTCTGAGAATAAACCCAGGCAATCCTACCACAATCTGTGGTTCAAATTAAACAGCAACATTGGGCAACCTCAGACCCTATAATGGTTTCAGATTAACATGCTAGGTTCATACTTATTAGTATTTACCATGGTAAATTCCAGATTTATAGTTACTATAGGGTTAGGATACTGATTAGCTTTATAGGTTAAGGTGAAGTTGGGATAAAGGATCTAAAAGCTCCCCACAGAGTATAAAATTAAATAGAACCTTTTTATAACAGAAGGTACCTTACAGCCTCATGTTATTATAATAGCATTGCCCTAATAATCTAACATATAAACACATTTCTCACTCCCAGTTTTCCTAGAGAAATGGGTGGGGACATCCAAAGTATACCATTTATATCCTGTTTCATACATACACATCACTTCCTGTGTAGCATACAGAAAGATTTTTTGATTGGCTAAGACTGTCACATCATTGAATGTTATACTGACATTACCACTTCCTTTCATTATCCACGTGGATTCACGGGTGTGGTTTAACCTCACATTTTAACTCGGCTCTGTAAGTAAGTTTATATATTGTATATTTTTTCTAGTGCCTAATAAAAGTCAGTGCTATACTTTATATACATTTATTTATGGTCATTTAAATGGTAATAGTGAGATTCTACACACATACATATACACCTTTCCTATATGTAATATCATATACCCCCCCACCTCATTGGTAGCCCCGAAAAACTCAGTGAAATCTCAAATGAAGATATACATATATTTATATAAAATTAAGAATATACATACGGTATATATTTTCACACATATAAAAATCAAAACTACACTTTTTAAAAAAAATATTCTTAGTATTAGTGGTTGGTGTACCATATATTACACTATTCCAAATATATGAGGGTGTTATATAACAGACCATTTAGTCTTCGAAGTGCCTTGTGAGCATGTGCACCTATCAGCTATATATAGGATACAAGACAGGCTTGACAAATCCCAAGAGTACAGAAGCACTGTAGTCAGTGTGCCTATACTATTTCCCTGAGAGATGTCATTAGCTTATTTGGTTTTAATTATCACAAATCTATTTTTCCACCCCCATGAACCCCTAAGTCTTGACATGCAATCATGCATCTCTGACTGCCACCTTGCCATTGTCTAATTTACCAATGCTAAATCACCAGTGCTTTAAAGCTGAACCATACTGTGTTAAATAGAAAAATGATTTAAATAATGACGATTTGTTACCATTACACTTACCCTTTAAATCTCCCGTGACAGACCAGTACCTGGCTCCCCATCAAACAATGTATTGTTTACAAAATCCTTCTCTTAACATTCAAATACCTTTGCTCTGCTGTTCCTCCTTTTATTTCTTCTCTAGTGTTCCCATATCTCCCTTCCCGTACCCTCTGCTAATCACAGAACCATCTCCTATACCAGTGATGGAGAACATTTTAGAGACCGAGTGCCCAAACTGCAACCCAAAACCCACTTATTTATTGCATAGTGCCAACATGATAATTTAACCTGAATATGGAGAACTGATTGAAAAAATTCAGACACAGACAGATACAGTAGATAGATTACCTATTAATACCACATTACTAGAAAGGAGTTTGAGATCCAAAACAGTGACTCAGGAAGAGATGAACTTTAAAGCACAAATATAAAATCAATTTACTTTTATATTGGGTAAGAAATCATCTTTCCCTCGGCTTGTCAGGCCCCACCACATATGAAACTCCGTGAGAATACCCCAGTTCCCTTCAATCTATGCAGAGCAGATGGAGACCTCTAATGGGCAACAGAATGACAGATGAGATTCAATGTTCATAAATTATGAATCATAATATAACAGGATTCATTTGGGGTTTAACTATTCTGGTGCCACCTACACCATAAATAACTTTGTGTTATTTATGGTGTAGCGAAGTGCCATAGGTTCACCACCACTGTCCTATACAGACTACCCACTCATAGGTCTTTCTCCCGCCTTAAACTTTTTTCTCTTGTGGCTCCCATCCTCTAGAATTCTGTTCACCTCTCTCTTTTCTCACACCTTGCCCCTCAGAGCACCAGAACAGTATATGATTGTTTAAATTAACACTTGCAATTGCAAAAGTTTTCACTGTGGCACTTCTACCCTTACCTTTGTATTTGTATGTTACACACTTAACTATTGCAAGCTATACAGGACAGGGACCTTTTTCCTCATTTTGCATGGTTCAAGCACTTGTATACTATTTGTGTATTTATAGATATTTTTGTCCCCTTTGTACAAATTTCTGTATTTTAAAATTGTTCAGCGATACATCCCTTAGTGGCGCTATATAAATAAACATATACATACATGTTTACATACATTAGCCCTTACAAATACTGTCCCCATTATCTTGCCCTGATGAGATCTAACACCAGCCTATTGTGAGATCTAACACCAGCCTATTATTTATCCCGACCGAGCGTTCTCTGCGAGCGAGCGCTCAGCCAGTACAAATGACTGTCAATAATGGCAATAGTGGTGTGCAACCAATTGTGTGGTCCTATATGGAACTGCACAATCGGCCATGATTTACCAATGGACCCGATCGTCCGATTCGGACAAACGTGCGACTGAGCTCGGTCATGGCTGGCCGCCCCACACCAGCAGATATTTCCGGCCGACCAACCAATAGTGCCATGGATCGCTCTATCAGCTGGAAATATATGCTGGTCTGTACCCTGCCTAACATGATCAAAATTTATCAGATTGTTTTGAAGATTAGATCTATCTATCTATAACATTTGTTCATGGATAGAGAACTGGGCCTTTGTGGTTCTCTTCTCTGGAGCCGCGACCTGGTATCTGTCCGCTGCAAAACATCCTCACCATTAGAGGCTCTGGTGAAAACCGGCTGGTACTTAGATTCCGCGTCCAGAGGGGGGCTCTGGTGAAAACCGGCTGGTACTTAGATTCCGCGTCCAGAGGGGGTCTCACGGGGGTCTTTTCCTGAAGATCTCATAACAGTAACTGGCAGCCAGATGAATCCCACTGGAGATGTCAGTCCAGCAGAAGACCTGTACCGTCAAGTCGCTGAACTTCGTGGAGCTTTGCAAGAAGCTAGGCAGGGATTCTGTCAACTAGACGCTAAACTGAATGCCATGTCCCCTGGCACTCCTCATAATCCTGCTATTGCGGAGCCTAAGATCCCGCTCCCTGACCGGTTTTCCGGTGATCGTTCCAAATTTGGCCAATTCAAAAGCTCCTGCAATTTGTACTTTTCCCTTCGCCCGAAAAGTTTCACTGAAGAAAGGGTGAAAGTAGGGTTCATTATTTCATTGCTTCAGGATGAGCCCCAAGCTTGGGCCCTTCGCTTGTTGGATCAGAACAGCCCTGCAGTAGCCTCTGTAGGTACCTTTTTCTCTGCCCTAGGAGAAATTTACGATGATCCTCGTAGAGCTGTCTCAGCTGAGGCGGCCCTTCGTAACCTGTCTCAAGGGAAGAGACAGGTGGAAGATTATGTGGCCGATTTCCGCAGAATCAGTGTTGAGACTCAATGGAACGAAGCGGCTCTTATACATCAGTTTCGAATCGGACTGTCAGAAACTCTTAAAGATGAGTTAGCACACACTGGAGTCCCCGGGAAGCTGAAAGATCTTATTGATCTAGCGGTCCAAATCGATCGCCGACTAAGAGAAAGGAGATTAGAAAGGTTGGGTGCTTCCCGTCTGTCCTGTGATACCTTTACTGCTGCACCTGCTTCAGGATTTCTGGAACCCGTCCCTATGCAATTAGGGTTAACTCGTCCTTCTCTCTCTCCTGAAGAAAGGATCCGAAGACGCCGCTTAAACCTGTGTCTCTACTGCGGAGAGTCTAGTCATTTGCTTCAGGGATGCCCAATCAGACCCACTAGTAAGGTTCCTACTATGCATTCTAGCCCGTCTCTTCCGGCTTCAGCACCTTACCTATCTGTTGATGTCTCATTACAGGGAACCGGTCCGAGGTTCACCGTCCAAGCCGTTATTGATTCCGGGGCCTGTAGCTGTTTTATTTTGGAATCCCTAACCCAGGAATGGAAGATTCCCACTCGTCCCAAATCTTCTCCTCTTTTTATTCATCTGGCAGACGGGTCTAAAATTTCATCTGGTCCTGTACTACGAGAGACTTTCCCAGTATTGATCAATATCAATCATCATTCAGAAGTTATATGTTTTGATGTACTGCCTTTTTCTCTTTTTCCCCTTATTCTAGGTATGCCATGGTTGAAAACACACAACCCTTCAATAAATTGGATCTCTGGAGAGGTTTCTTTTCCCTTTATCGCATTGTCGGCTGTCATGTATTTCCTCTTCATTGTTAAGTATTAATCAAGTCCATTCTGAAGCTTTGTTACCCAGTGTCTATCAGAACTTCGCAGATGTTTTTGATAAGAAGGCTGCTAACAATCTTCCACCGCACCGCATTTACGATTGCCCAGTTGAACTGTTACCTGGTGCGGAGATTCCTTTTGGGCGGGTATATCCGTTGTCAGAACCTGAGCAAAGGGTTCTTAAGGAATATATAGAAGAGAATCTTCAGAAGGGCTTCATTCGCCATTCCACGTCTCCAGCAGGGGCTGGTATATTTTTCGTGGAGAAAAAAGACGGTTCGCTTAGACCCTGTATTGACTACCGAGCTCTCAATAATGTCACAATTAAGAATAGATACCCTCTTCCATTATTCCCTGAATTATTTCAACGGTTGAGGACCGCCAAAATTTTTACCAAGTTGGATCTTCGGGGAGCCTATAACTTAATTCGAATAAAGGAAGGGGATGAATGGAAAACGGCGTTCCGCTCCAGATATGGTCACTTCGAATATTTGGTCATGCCTTTCGGTCTGTGCAATGCACCTGCCACATTCCAACATTTTGTCAATGACATTTTCCGTGACTTTGTTGATGATTTCTTGGCCGTGTATCTAGATGATATATTGATTTTTTCTTCTAACCTAGAGGATCATCGTACCCAGGTTAAGAAAGTTCTTTCTCGTCTTAGAATTCATGGGTTATACGCCAAACTGGGGAAATGTGAGTTCGAGAAACCTTCAATACCGTTTTTGGGGTTCATCATCTCATCCCAAGGGTTAATTATGGATCCTCAAAAGGTTTCCGCTATTCAGGATTGGCCTACTCCAACTACCCGAAAGCAAGTTCAAAAATTCATTGGTTTTGCTAACTTCTACCGTAGATTCATTAAGAATTTTTCTACTATCATACTGCCGTTGACCGCTCTGACCAGAACCCATGTCCCATTCTGTTGGACGAAGCCCGCTCAAACAGCTTTTGAGCATCTGAAATCTGCTTTTACTTCAGCTCCCATCCTTATCCATCCAGATCCAACTGTTCCTTTTACATTAGAGGTGGATGCTTCCGAAGTTGCTCTAGGAGCTATACTCTTGCAACGTAACGGACCTAAGGCTTTACTACATCCAGTTGCTTTTTTTTCAAGAAAACTTTCTGACTCTGAGAAGAATTATGATGTAGGAGACCGTGAGTTGTTGGCCATAAAATCGGCCCTGGAAGAGTGGCGATATTTACTTGAGGGCGCCAATCATCCTATTACCATCTTCACTGATCATAAGAACCTGGAATATTTGCAAACTGCCAAAAGATTAAAACCCCGTCAAGCTAGATGGGCTCTTTTCTTTACACGATTTAACTTCCATATAACCTTTCGTCCAGGTTCAAAGAATGGCAAGGCCGACGCCCTTTCTAGACAATTTTGTGAGGTCAATAAGTCTGACAAACCTAATATGGTTCTTTCCAAATCAAATTTTCTGCTGTTGCATACTAATATAGCCAAAACCATCAAGGAGCACTCTCCAGTCTACCTCTCGTTCCCAAGATGGGTTTATATACCAAAATAACAAAATATTTGTTCCGGACCGGGCCAGGGCTGCAGTACTTCAGTATTGTCATTCTCATGCTTTGGCTGGTCATTTTGGTGTTCACAAGACGTTGGATTTGGTTAACAGAAATTTTTTTTGGCCAAGTATGTCTAAAGATTGTAAACAGTTTGTGGCTTCTTGTCTTACTTGTGCTAGATTCAAGACTACTAGACAGAGACCATACGGGTTACTGTCTCCTCTGCCGGTTCCTGACCGCCCTTGGGGCATGATTACCATGGACTTCATTGTTGAGTTACCTCGCTCCAAGGGTTTCAACACAATCTTTGTGGTTGTTGATCGGTTAATGAAGATGGCTCACTTTATTCCGTTAAAAGGAATTCCCTCAGCCTCCATTACTGCAGATGTGTTCATTAGAGAGATTGTGCGTCTTCATGGGGTTCCCGATGATATCGTATCAGATAGAGGGGTACAATTCACTTCAAAAGTTTGGAAGGAGTTGTGCAAGTGTTTGCATATCCACAATTCTTTTTCCTCCGGATACCATCCACAATCTAATGGACAAACAGAAAGAACAAACCAAACACTTGAACAATATCTCCGGTGTTACTCCTCTGCAACACAAGAAGATTGGTCTTCTCTGTTACCGCTTGCGGAGTTTGCCTATAACAACGCAGTCCATTCCTCCATCAAGTGTTCCCCCTTTTATGCTAACTATGGATTTAATCCAACTTTCCTTACCGGTATTCCTTCCAAGATCACTATTCCTGACCTTATCACCAGAATACATCGTATGAAGGAGAAGACTGTAGAGCTAAAGACCTTCATCGCTGAAGCTCAAGAACAAGCCCGTAAGTCAGCTAATCTTTTAAGAAAAGATTACCTCCAGTTATCTCCGGTCTGCATATTCTCCACAGCTCCTACCTCCAGTTATCTCCGGTCTGCATATGCCTTTGTGGTTCTCTTCTCTGGAGCCGCGACCTGGTATCTGTCCGCCGCAAAACATCCTCACCATTAGAAGCTCTGGTGAAAACCGGCTGGTACTTAGATTCCGCGTCCAGAGGGGGCAGATCACGCTGCAGTACCTGTATAGTACAAGCTGTCATGCTGACAGCTTTACTATACATTTTGTGAATGGAACTCAAAGTTCCATTCACAAATAGGATTTTTTCTAAGTCTTTGCTACTTAGCGAAGACTTAGAAAAAAAATGGGGACAGAGATCAAAATTTGGTGATCACTTCTGATCACCAAATTATTGATCTTTGCCAATGAATGAAAAATCACTTGCTGGAAAATGATTTCCAGGAAGTGATTTTTCCGATCGGATTTCGAATTGGAAAGCGGCATTTATGTTGGTGGCCTCGTATCTGTTTGCACCCACGCAAATGGCACACCGTTTGATTCAGGACATGTGGGAGATTGCTATTTAGTGGGTTTTTTTAGCTTGTCAAGTGGGTTTAGGTAGGATTTCAACCCTTGAATCATCTCATTTTATTTTTCACAAAATCTCGTAAAAACACAGAGTTCTTTGGATCGCTTTGTCTGGAATTCTTCATGTATGTATGAAAGCATGGCACTGTAACGTAAGTGAAGGTGTGTAGATTCCAAAAATATATAGTTTGTGGGGGAAATTTCCATGTTTCGGGACTGTTTCCTTAGAAAAGGGGTAGGCTGTTGAAATTACAGAGCACTTTGATTTTTTCTTGTAATTACACTTGTGCATGCGTCCCATTTGAGCTAGTTGGTGGCCACGTCTCTGTGTGCATCCACGCATATGGCATACCGTTTGATTCAGAACATGTGGGAGATTGATATTTAGTTGGGGGTTTTATTTGTGGGGGGCATTTACAAGTTTTGGGGCTGTTTGAAATTACAAAGCACTTTGATTTTTTTTTTTGTAATTACACTTGTGCATGCGTCCCATTTGAGCTAGTAGGTGGCCACGTCTCTGTGTGCACCCACACATATGGCATAATCAACCGTTGATTCAGGGCATTTGGAAGGATTGATAATTGCAAGTTTTTTTTTACAATGACATGAATTTTTTCCATAGTTTTTAACTTTGAATTGTATTTTTATAATTTTTTCCTGAAAATCTGGTAACAAAGCGAAATTTTTACAATGAAACTTACCTTCTCCGCCTCTCCGCCCCAGACATTGATGTATGCATTAAAGGAATCACACCTTGTGTAGCTGAGGTGTGTATGATGTCCAGCATATTATAGTTTGTGGGGTATTTCTAATTAGAGGGGTGTTTCTGACAAAATCTAAAAGTCCTTTGTAATTGTGCCATTCTTTCATTGGCTCACTTTGGGCTAGTTGATTCCACATGTTGCGTGTGTAAAACCATACACTAGGGCATACCGTTTGATTCAGGACATTTGGGAGATTGATATTTGGTAACTTTTTTTTACATTACTTTGGGATTTTTGGCATATTTTCTAACCTTTTGAGAGTGTTTGTTTTTGTCAATTTCAATTTTTTTAGAAAATTGCTAACAACTGTGAACTTCATCTGAAGAACTTGCCCACACCCAGATAGGTAGAATGACAAACACAGAATTACTAGATAAGGTTGGTAGATTCGAGAAATTATGTTTGTGGGTGGGGTTTTTTTGTGGGGAAAACTGCAGACTGGTTCGAAGTTCAGATTTGCTGAATATATTTTCTGTTTCTGTCTGAGCCAAATTGTGCTGGTTTCATGTTCACTTGTCCTTTTGCGATTCCATTCGCCATCTTCCCCATCCACATGTGTAACCACACATATGGCAGTAAACCGTTTTGATTCAGGACATTTGGGAGATTGATATTTAGTTAGAACTTTTTTTTAGATTCCATGAGGTTTTTTGTGGGCATGATTTCTAATACCTTTTGAGTTTTTTGTGTTCAGTTTTTCAGAAAATGCGAACTCTCTAGAAGATTACTCGCCTCACCCATTTGATGGTAATGAATGACAACTACAGCGTTAACGTATAGCTGCATCGTTGTAATTTCTAGGAATTATAGTTTTGCGGGGGGTAATTTCTAAAGGACGGGGTGTTTTTGTGAAAAAATCTGAGACTCAAATGCGTTGGCCTTATGATCGCATGTTTTCGACATCGGCATTTACATACACTTTTGCTGCTTCCGCTTCCACGTCCTGCTATGTGTAAACCACACATTGGCATAATAGACGTTTGATTTCAGAATTTGGGAGATTGATATTGGTAACTTTTTTTACATTACATTGGGATTTTGGCATGATTTCGCTCCCTTTGAAAGTGTATTTTTCCCTTTTCCGCTAAATTTTTTTTTCTCCCAAAAAATTTGCTAAAATGCAAAACTTCTACGAAGAACATGGCACCACACCCATTGATGGTATGAATGAACAACTACTACAGGTGTACATACGTAGCATAAGTTGTAGATATTCGGAAATATAGTTGTGGATGTATGTTAGGGGGTGGTGTGTTTGTGGGGAAAAAACATGCAGACTAATTTCGGAATCACATTGTGCTAAATATGTTTTCCGCCTGTTTTCTGAGCATTTGCATTGTCTCGTCACTCATGTGCTTTCCGCTTCCAGTCCAGCATGTTAACCACAATATGGCATACCGTTTGATTCAGGACATTTGGAGATTGAATATTTTAACTTTTTTTTTAGATTTCTGAGGTTTTGGCATGATTTTACCTCTTTTGAAGTTGTTTTTTTGTTATTAATTTTCAGAAGGCGAATCTTACTTCTACTGAAGAACTGCGCCCACACACCATATGGTATAATGAACGAAACTACACGCGTTACATACTGAAGGTGGTAGATTTCAGGAATATATAGTTTTGGGGGGTTATTGTCTTAAGTCAACGGGTTGTTTTGGTGAAAACAAACTGCAACTGCAGCCTGTCCAATTCTCGGATTTGGCTAAATATTTTTCTGCTTTTCTGACCATCGTGCTTGTCTCACTTTGTGGCTTTGTCGCTCCCACGTCCGCTGTGTAACCACAACATATGCATACGTTTTGATTCAGAAACATTTGGGAGAATTTTGATTATTATGGTTACTTTTTTTTATTCCCATGAGGTTTTGGCATGATTATTATTCTTACCTTTTTGAAGTGTTTTTTTGTAATTTATTTTTTTTCATGAAACGAAAATGCAACTTCTACAAGAACTTGCGCCCGACCACCATTGATGGTCTGAATGAACAACTACCAGCTTACATAGCTGAAGGTGGTAGATTCTCAGAAATTCATATAGTTTGGGGTGTATTTCTAGAGTTAGGGGGGGGTTTTTTGTGGAAAAAACTGCAGACAGCTGGCCAAATTCGTATAACTGGCTAAATATGTTCCGCCGTTTCTTTTCTGAAAACCCATTGTGCATTGTCCCTCCCTTTTTGGCTTTTTTGCTTTCCCGTCCGCGTGTGTAAACCACACATATGGCAATATACCGTTGATTCATGAACTTTGGGAGATTGATAGTTAGTAACTTTTTTTTTACATTCCATGAGGTGTTTTGTGTGGCATGATTTCTACTTTTGAAAAAAGGGGAAGTTGTTTTTTTTTTTTTTGTTCATTTTTTCGACAAAATGCGACTTCTCTCTACAAGAACTGCGCCCACTATCCATTGTGGGTTGAATGAATATCTACTGCTTTACATAGCTGAAGGTGTGTAGATTTCAGGAATATATAGTTTTATGTATTGGGGTTATTCTAAGTTCGGACGAACGTACGAACGTTACGACCGAACGTACGTACGCGGAAAAAAAACCCCGACGACGACGCGGGGGTGTTTTTTGTGGATAAAACTGCAGACTGTTCCAAATTCGGAGTTTGGCTAAATATTTTCGCCGTTTCTGAGCCATCGTGCATTGGTCTCACTTTGTGGCTTTTCTTTCCTTCCACGTCTGCGTGTGTAACCCCAACTAATGGCAACCGTTTGATTTAGGACATTTGGGAGATTGATATTTGGTAACTTTTTTTTAGCATTCCATGGGTTTTGGCTATTTTCTACTTTCTATCTTTCTAGTTCTATTCCTTTCTAGTTTCTACCATTTTTTGAACGTTGTCTGATGTTCATTTTTTTTGAACATCTGGTAAAGTGCAAACTTTCTATCTTCTACGAAAACTAACTACTCTCTAGTCGCCCCTCCATTGATGAATGATGACCGAACTACAACGCGTTACATAAGCTGAAGGTGTGGTAGATTTTCGAGGAATAATAAGTTTTTGGGGGGTATTTTTGGTTTGGGGGGGGGTGTGTTTTGTGGAAAAACTGCAAGACTGTTCAAAAATACAAAACTGGCTAATTTTTTTTTTGCTGCTACTGACAGTTTGGCACTGTCACGCTCTAGTTGTTGGGTATCCATGTCCTCTCTCCCTCTGGGTACAAACCATGAATGTGCATACTGTTTTATATTCGGGATGGGGTTGAGGCTTCCAATTTGAGAATGCCGTTTGAACTTTCTCCACAGTTTTTTAGCTGAAATGCCGCATTTGATTTTGTCTCTGATTTTACAGTTGAGGAAAAAAATTAAAATGTGAGAAAATAACTTACAATTGGATGAAGAGCTGCGCCCGGGTATCTGCATTTTGATAGAAACTTACCTCACTCGTAAAATCTTGTGGGTGTGAAGTTTCTAAAAATATCTCACTTGTGGGGATATTTTAGTTAATTTGGTAGATATTCTATGTTAACTGTCAGTAGTGGTTATACATTTCAATTTGGTGTAATATTCTTGAAGGTGCAGTTTTAGTTTGGGGGGGTCTCCTGTACAGGAAAAGTTGGGTACCTACATATATCTGGTATCGTTGTACTCGGGAGTATCAGAGCTTTTAGAAACAGTAAGATTTTTGTGCGTAACCTTAAGATAACTATAAATAAAAATGGGAAAAATCCATGAAAATTTGCAAATTTTTCATTTTTTTTTTACATATTTTACCCATAATTCCAGGAAAATTTCCAGAAAACTTACAAAATTCTGTTACCATGTTAAAGTACACTTCGTGCTGAAAAAAACAATGTATAATATTCCTGATTTACTGCAAGGTTTCCTACTGTAAAATTAGTCTAAAGCGATTAAGGGCAAAATCCTGAAAATTCTTCTGGCAGTTAACGCAAAAAAAATTAAATTCTCCTGGCAGTGAAAGGGTTAAAGGGGAACTGTGGTCCAAAAATTACTTTAGGTAAATTGAGGTAAATTGATAGGAATTGCTCCCCTGAGAATTTTTGCTATGTATTTCCATTGTTTATTTTACATAGTTTTGAAGATATTTACATTTTTGTGTGTGATATGGCAGCAGCATCACCAGGTCCCCGGCACTTCCTGCTTCCTGCTTCCTGCTCTGAAACTGTCAGTCAATCTGTCCTGTGTCTTCTCCTCCCCATTGCAGCCCCTCTGGTCCCTCCCACTCATGGACCCCATGGTTCCTCCAGTTGCAGGTCCCCCATGGTCCATTATCTTACAGCCCCATGTGGCACTGCCCACTCATGGGTGCTGTGGCCATGCCCACTCATGGGTGCTGTGGCCATGCCCACTCACGGGTGCCATGGCCCCGCCCACTCACGGGTGCCGTGGGTTACTCAGGACCCCCCCCCCCCTACAGAAAACTCTGTGGAAACAGCCTTTTCAGGCAGAGTGAGAACTTTGTTTTCACTGTGTTTTCACACAGTGAAAGAGAAGGGCTGTAGATTCCCTACCTTCTCTGTCAGGACTTCACACAGCAGGAGAGGAGGGACTTCCTGTCTCCACACACTGAGGGAGTCTGAGGCTGTGCTCGCCGGCGGCACTGTGCAGGAGAAGCCTAGGAATGTCACATGTCAGCCTCCCACCCATTAACTGTTTGGTCAGTCATTTCTCTATATCTTAGGCTGTGGAGCACGTAGAGAGGTGGTTGATGGCTGGTTTTAAAGGTAGGAAACTGGCATTTCATTTAAGCTTAACTTGTTTGGAGACCACAGTTCCCCTTTAATGACAACTGTATTCTGGGTGGCTGTGTTTTTACTTACTATTGTTTACATTTCTAGTTAGCTATGCTTTTAGTAATGTTTAACATTATCTGAGAAGCTTGTGAAAGTTCTCAATTATCCAGGTCATGGTGACCTGGATGTTCAAGTCATTCTTGTACAAGTCATTCAGAATTGTGAAAGCCAGTCTTCAAGAAATGTATCAAATTAAACTTCAGGACCAGTTGATCTTACTGAATAACACAGACACACCTGAGAAGGTTCTATTAAACAAGTGAACATGTTAATATGGTAAACCTTAAATTCAGCATCTCATTTGATGTCTCATCTTGAAAAAACTGGATGTAATTTTGGTTACAAAGAGGTGGATTAAAATTATTGTTGCAAAAAGCCTCCCTCCCGATACAAGCAACAGGTTTAGAATTACATGATTTACAATTAGGTGGGGACGACTATTAACTGTCCATTAAAGGGTATGTCCACCCCCCAAACAAACTTTTGTATTTATCCTTAATGATCCCCCAAAATCTTGACTTTGCGAGATTCACAGTGCTGAAATGTGTTCCTAAATCTTACTTAGTAGCCCTCGTTCCCTCGGCTGTCTTCTGTGCCTTTTCCCTGCTCAGAAGCTGCAGAAGAGGCCGGACAGGCAGCAGCCCTGGGATTGGCTGAGGCACGATGTCATGATTGTTTGGGAGTGGAGCTAAAGGGGCTTTACCTTAGTATTTACCTGCTGACTGATCCGCGACATTTAATGAATATTTCCAGAACCACCTTTCCTGTACTTCTGTGCGAACGACTTACAATCTAAAGGTCCCATCAGGCCCATTCATTTTGCGATTGTATGCCGGTCATAGAGAAGAACGGGAAAGGCGGTTTCAGAAATATTGATTGATTGTCAGATCAATCAAATTAGAAAGTGACTGGACTGCCTGCTGTAGTGAAATATTTTCCTACAGTTTACTACAAGGGAATAATATGTGATTTTTGTAATTTGCTGCCTTTATTTGGAAGAAATAAAAAAGAAGGAAGGCTTGACATTTCAGTGGCTGCATATTACAGAAATGGTGTGGGAGGACAGAACAAACACGTTAGTTAGATGTCACCTACACTTAGTTCTATGAATCATTGTACAACCCCCTCATTTTTATACATGAAATATCAGTTTGAAGGTTGTAATAATAATAAAATATTTTAGTAGTAGTTATAAACCTTCTAGCAAACTTTTAGAAATCCATGCCATGTATTTTTATACAGATGAGATGCACATTAATAATAATCTGATTTGGTTTGTATAGATTTAGAATAAATATTAAAATACATGACCTCAATTATAACAAACAAAAATACTATAATAAAATCCCTCTTCTTTTCTTATCTTTAAAGACATCTCTTCTTTGATTAAATAGTGAATCTAAACCAGGGTTGCACAATCTGTCTGAGACTGGGGCCACACCAGTAGCACTCCATCCAGTAAAGGGGCTGCTTCCTTGGATTCAACAACAGCCCCAGTCCTACCCGATCCTGGATACGTTGCCCACAGGTTGTTAACCTATGTTCTAGACTTTAGAACATATTAAGTTAAAGGGGAACTGTGGTCCAAAATGACTTTAGGTAAATTGTAAGGATTTGCTCCCCTTTGTATTTCCATTGTTTATTTTGCATACCGTATATACTCGAGTATAAACCGAGTTTTTCAGGCTGAAAAATCAGCACTGAAAACTCGGACTCGGTTTATACTCGAGTCAGTACCTACCTGAGCATTCGGCAGCCGCACGATCTTTCTGTGTACTGGCGCGCCGGCCTGACGTCACTGCCCGGCGTCAAGCCAGGCGCGGGCAGTGACGTCAGCCGGCGCGCCAGTACACAGAAAGATCGCGCGGTTGCCGGAATGCTTAGGATACCAGCCACCGTACTGCCAGGAAGCCCTTGGATGGAGGAGAGCCCACAGGGAGAAGAGCCCACAGGGAGAAGAGCCAAGGGAGAAGAGCCCACAGGGAGAGAGCCCAAGGGAGAAGAGACCACAGGCACAAACTGGGTGGGAGGGTGAGGGGGGCATTCAAGATGTTTGGGAACTACAACTCCACATGCTTTATTAGCTGGGAGTTGTAGTTTCCAAACATCTGAATGCCAAGTGAGGGTGGCATTCAAGATTTTGGAAACTACAACTCCCAGCTAATAAAGCATGCTGGGAGTTGTAGTTTCAAACATCTTGAAGGCCACCCTCACTGGCATTCAAGATGTTTGGAAACTACAACTCCCAGCTAATAAAGCATGCTGGGAGTTGTAGGCCAAACATCTTGAATGCCAAGTGAGGGTGGCATTCAGAGTGTTGGAAACTACAACTCCCAGCATGCTTTATTAGCTGGGAGTTGTAGTTCCAAACATCTGAATGCCAAGTTTCTACCCTCGGTTTATACTCGAGTCAACAACTTTTATTAGGATTTTTAGCTGAAATTGGGTACTTGTTTATACTCGGTCAGCTTATACTCGAGTATATACGGTAGTTTTGAAGATATTTACATTTTTGTGTGTGATATGGCAGCAGCATCACCAGGTCCCCTGCACTTCCTGCTCTGAAACTGTCCTATGTCTCCTCCCCTTTGCAGACCCCCTGGTCCCTCCCATCATGGCCCTCCCACTCATGGACTCCATGGTCTCTTAAGCCCCATGT
This sequence comes from Hymenochirus boettgeri, assembly GCA_019447015.1. Classification (NCBI taxonomy): domain Eukaryota; kingdom Metazoa; phylum Chordata; class Amphibia; order Anura; family Pipidae; genus Hymenochirus; species Hymenochirus boettgeri. The sequence goes on along the minus strand of CM033475.1, from coordinate 170,434,892 downwards.
GGCCCCCCGCCCACTCACCGTGGGTTACTCAGACCCCCCCCCCCAGTAAAAGAGAAGGGCTGTAGATTCCCTTACCTTCTCTGTCAGGACTTCACACAGCACACTGTCTCCCTCACACACTGAGGGAGTCTGAGGCTGTGCTTGCCGGCGGCACTGTGCAGGAGAAGCTTCAGGAATGTCACAAGTCAGCCTCCCACCCATTAACTTTCTGGTCAGTCATTTCTGTATATCTTGGGCTGTGGAGCACGTAGAGAGGTGGTTGATGGCTCGTTCTAAAGGTAGGAAACTGGCCTTTCGTTTTTGGAGACCACAGTTCCCCTTTAAGTTTTTCTGCCTTTTGTACACAAGCTGGGACACAATTGTATAGTAATATTGATGTGTTTTCTGCAATTAGAAACTCATGTCCACTATGTCCAATATAATTAATATAGTCCTAATCACTTTTTTTTAGTGAGAAATGCCACCACCATACTTACTGTACGCTGTTAAATGGTAATTGTAGTTTCCATACAAGTTTCCATACAAGTTCCCAATACAATGATCAATAGCTTTATCATATCTTTCTAATAAGCCTAGAACGATGGCTCAACCTGCTGTAAATAAAAGGTTATAGGCATGTAAAGTTCCACTGTGTTATGTTCAGCCCTCCACTTCATTACCCACTGCCCTCCAGTTCATAAACAGTGTTAGTCAGCCCTCCAGTTCATTATAAAGTGTCCACCCTCCAGTTCATTGGCCAATGTTGTCTGCCCTCCTGTTTATAAGCCAGTGTTGTTAGCCCACCAGTTCATAAGCCAGAGGTAAGTCAGCCCTTCAGTTTATTAGTCTATTACTGTTATCTTAATCAAGTCATACACTTGAAAATTTTGCAGGGAACAATGTAAAATGGTAACGATGGTCTTTAAAATGGGTGAAACCTATAACAGTTGATCTAGCCTTAGCAAACTGGGCATTATGGGAGTTGACCCCTATTGCCCACAGGTTTATTTCATATATCAACAGCCACAGCATATCTCCCAAATCTCCAAATTCCTAAATAGGCAAACGGGGATGGGGGATGGAACCGGGAAGGTTGTGAGGTATGCCCAGAGGGGGAGGCGAGACCCTGCTTGTATCTTTGTGAATATGCTATATTGAGACAATGGTAACTAGTTCCCTTTTAAATGAATAAATAATAATTCAAACAAAAAGTGTTATATAAATTCCAAATAATAAATATATAGAAATGGGATAGTATACATCCACGTAGAGTGCAACTAGAGACCAAATTTATTCAATACATACAAAAATTAGAAGCCTAGTGCACATCCAATTAATTTGCTTACATATTACTTTACCATTGTAATGCAACTTTAAAAGCCTGCCCTTCTTTTTGGATAAATTAAAGAAATTAGTTCAATAACTGGGCCAAATTATTTTATGCCCAGCAAACTTCACGGTTTGCTTTATTTTGCTGGGTCCCAACTTTTCACCTTTTTTACCTAAGTAACTTTTTACCTTCTTAGGAGACGTAATTCTCAAACATCAGGAGGATGCACCGAGCGCCGCTATCGGCAACCCGGTGCAAACAGCCCGGCGATGTTATATGCCGATAGCGGCACTCGGAACATCTCTACCTGGTGCTCTACCTGCAATAAAATGCCGATTTCGGCATATAACATCACTTGCGGCGGCTGCGCTATTAACTTTTGTGGTAGCCACGCAGCCGCCACAAGTAAAGAGTTAAAGTCACGCTAACCGATATAACATTGGTTAGCGTGACTTAAACTCCAAATCTGGAGCGATGCGCCCGTTGGTGCATCGCCCTGTTTGTCTTTATATCAGTACCTTCCTTTTATGAGATGAAGTACCTGCTGCTCTTTGGCTTGCTTTCTTGGGACTTACTCTCCAGCTCTCACTGCTTGAACACTGTACTCCACCCACAGTAGGTCATGTACTGCCTGATGTTTCTGCCACGGCCCATTTATTTTATTCTGCAATTGAATATCAACTGCAAAATGATTGGGCCAGACAGTTGTCCTGATGTTCCGGGAATGTCAGAAGGTAGTTTTGAAATGTATGGCTAATTTAAGAAACAATTAGTTGGCTGCAATGTGTGACTGGCATCAATATTAAAAGGTACCTATAGGGAGATTAGTGATTCACAAAAAAAACAGCCGAATATAGATTTGAGTAGAAACTTTGATAAAATTTCTAAAAGTAAAGCATTAGTCCACCAACCCACTTAAGATAGCTCGTAGAGAACAAAATGGAAGTAAACAAAAATTAGAAAGGGAAAGTTAAGTAGTATAAACCTTGAATTTGGCTTGAAAGGATGCATCTCATGGTTGTTGCTATATAATCAAAAGAGCAGTGATCAGCCTTGATTACACCTCTGATACGTTAATTTATACTGAGTAATTCAGGGGTAATAAGCATTAATTATGCCTGTGACACAGATGGGCTTTATATACCCTTATTATACCCTATCCCATCACCCACCGTCAATTAATTGTACTCAGGATGAGGACCTAAACCACAGGGTTTTGGACTATGTTAGGGCTGACCAATGAGAAGACATTCTTTGCAGAGCATGCCTTCCCTTTGGTTCAATTCCAGGAAATGGAAGAGCGGATCCGAAGTCAGCTGTCACAAAGGTGATTTTAAAGGGCTGGTATTCAGCCATAAGGTAAGACCAGGGGTGAAGACCTAGCGTTTTAGGTCCTCACCCTGGGTACTATTACGAGGGTGGGGGGTTGATAGTGCTCCTTTAATTACTGTACATTATCAAGTGAATGGCCAATTCATTTTGGGAAAATTGGCAGTAACTTGCAAACCCAGATTTCTTTTCTAGAAGATAGCACAGTTTTCTGATGTCTGCAGATTTCTTTACTTTAGCATGACACTGGGAGCAGATACAGTACGAAAATTAGATACAATAAAAAAGAAATAGTAAAAACAGCATTTTCTTTTTTAAAAAAAAATCTGCTGACTATTTAGTATTGTTCCTAGTAGGCAGTCTGCAATTTGAGAAAGCCAGTCGGATGACTAGCGAAACATCTTCAACTAAACTTCAAGTTTTATTAAATGTTTAAATATAACATTTATACCATGACCTGGATGAATGAGAACCTTCGCAGGCATGTTCTCAATATTAGATTTGTGTTAATGAACTTAAGTGTTTTAAAATAATATAATATATATAAAATAATATATAATACTAGCAGTTGTACCCATTGTTGCCCGTGTAAACCTGTGGCTGTAGTATTTGTTACGTGCAGGTGTGTGTTTGGCTTAGATGGAGTTGAGGAGGTGATATTGCTTGAGGGACGTAGACCACATGTTTATAGCAAAACATACATACATATCAGTTTTCCTTCCTTTTCTACTTGGAGTGTAAATATACAAACGTGGAGATCCTACTTGTGAACATGCTTTATGTAATTTGCCGTAGGAAAAACATGTTGATTGCAACTGAATACCGCAGCACTTGAGTGAATGAAGGGTGCCACGCTGTTCTTGTGTCTCTGCAGCATGTGACGTGCGTGCTCTTTGTGTTTTTAAAGCTGGGCTTCATTCTGTAACGCGGTGAGCTTTGTGTGTTTTTATTAAGCATGCTCTATTTTTTGCACATTAGTTAGCAATATGTCACTTTGTTTGCAATTAAATGAAGTCATACAAGGGGGATAAATACATAGATAGTTCAGTACATAAATATATCAATTATATAAATAGAAGTGGCTTTGCCACAAGAGGTAATGAGTTCCCTGCCCCATAGAGCTTACAATCTAGTTAGGTGGGTAACACACAGATACAATGGAATGGGTATAAGTGCTGGAGTGAGACGTATGCAGTGCAAATAAAATAATCATATACTGTGCTGGTTACCAGATAGGTAGGGTGTAAGGCTAGATTTAAACATGCAAATAGAGGTTTCTTGACGTAGAGAGAGGGGAATAGAATTCCAGAGGACGGGAGCCACTAGAGAGAAAGGTTTAAGGCGAGAGGAAGCAGTACGAATGGGGGGTCTGTACAGGAGCTGGTTCTGCGATGAGCAGAGGGTACGGACAGGAACATATGGGGAGACTAGAGAGGAAATATAAGAGCAGCAGAGCGAAGGGATTTAAATGTTAGGAGAAGGATTTTGTATACAATGCGCTGTTTAGGAGCCAGGTTGTTGTCCGGTACAGAGGAGATTTGTGATTCCGGTTTATTAGAGAGCAAAACAATACGTGTGGCAAAGTTAAATATAGACTGAAGGGGAGAGAGGTGGGAAGCAGGAAGACCAAAAAGTAGTAGGTCTTTTTTTCATTTATAACTGTTGTTGTAACTGTCTGTGAAGTGTGTGACATGTGGGCAGTGTGTGTCTGGTGCTTAAGCCTAGGTAATGCAGTTAATTCCATACCCCCCAACCGCCTTGGTTTAAGTATGTGGACGGGGGCATGTCTCCAATGTTGCAGTGGGTTGGGGGCACGGTCTGGGGACTTTTCTCGGCCCTATGGAGCAAATATTGGACTTTGTGCAGTGCATCTAATGCAATACACTTTTTAGTTAAATGACAATTATATTCACCTTTGCCACGCTCCACTCCTGAATAGTACCCAGCATGAGGTACCTCTTGGTACTTGATCAGCTGGAATACTTACATGAAGGTTCCCTCACTGCTTCGGTCTACACTGCCCCTTTGCCACTGTCAGTGACAGTCCGCTATGTAGCCAGTTGCCTACATAACAGACTCCAGAGACAAGCCAGTAGAGGACCGAAGCAGCAACAGAAACCATCCAGGTGGTGAGCACATAACAGTTTAGAGTCTAGACGGTTTACCTGTGGGAACTATTAATAGGTGGAAGAAGATAAGCAATGGGGATAATTGTCCTTTAAGTTTTGTGCAACCTACTAGCAACATGTATTCCATTGGGGTCTCTTACTGCGGTGCATGACGTGCTGCTTACCTGACAGCGATCCCACAACGTACTTAATCTTGCTAAGCGAATAGTACATAGCAGGATCTCGGTAAGGTTAGTAACATGGCAAGAATTGACTGCATTTCCCCCTTCATTACCCCAGGAAAACCTGGGGTAATCATGTAGACTCTATGCAGATAGAGTTCTGGTTGATATTACTCCTAAAGCAGCAATTTGCAACTCTGCACCACTGTAATGTACAATACATTTTGTGTATAATATTTTAACACAATGTATGATGCACAATGTATGATGCAATTGCAAGTAAAAGTGCTGCATAGTTTGATGTTGCTCTCTATCCTGCTTAAACAAAATAAGAAAACCTTTGTTCCTGTGTATGGTCCTGTACATGTATGTCTTTTTTAAATGCAGGGACACATCAGTATCAGGTAAACAGGTATTAAACCATTAAGGAGAATGAAGCTTTAATTGTACACTCCTTTTTCTAAAGCTTCATATAAAGGTAAGATTTCGACACAGACCCTCGACCACGATGCACACCCGTGACGAATTGCTGTACGTGTTTACAAAGCTTTAGAGAGCCTTTTGTGTAATTCTGTTTGACCAGATCAGTAGCAAAATGTAGCTAAATGTAGTTGTAAATTACCCTAATTGGAGTGCTTCCACAATCCTTGTATTGTATGTATTTATTGGGAAGCCAGGTCAGGCTTCCATGTAGTTATAACACCCCCAACATGCCCCTTTTATGGGAGGTCCTATGCCTTTAATATAAAGCACTTGATGGCCTCTTCCCTCATTTAAAAAGCCAAAGGACTGGGGGGAAGTGAAAGCCTGTTATATGGATCCAGTGCACAACTATGAGAAATGCAAAAGTTTGCTAATGGTAATTGAAGTAAAAAAGGTTAGAAGTTAGGACCTTCCAGACTGGGGGTTACCTTGACATGGTTGGAAGGCTTTTCATTCATGTGATCATAGTAATGTATACTAAAACTTTGTTTATAAAGTATGCCAGTGTGCCAGTGTGCAGATAATATGATATTGTATGGGGCCTAGGAATGTGCATTGATTATCTTTTCTATGTTTGCTTCCACAATCCTTGTATTCTTGTGTAATTCTGTGAATTTTATGATTCTTGAAAAGCTGGCATGAAGGAATATTATCTAATCATGCTGGGAGTTGTAGTTTTAATGACCAGCACTGAGCCACATTGTTGAGATCCTGTGTGTATGAATTTAGATAGCATATGGACTTATGTGCTTCTCTTTGTCTTGGGAGGATTTTGGAAATAGGCATGGAATTGAGTTTTGTTCAAGCAAACCCTTTTGCTGAGCAAACTATTATTTAAGGGGCCTCTCTGTGCCCTTGGGATCAGTCACTTGATGGTTAAAATTATTTTGTAAAGACTTCTAACAGCATACAAGATATAGGGCCAGCGCTGGCATGGGGAATTATGGCTGTGTTAGAGCTTTGGAGCCTCATTGCTGAGAACTCTGAGCCAAACCATGCAACATTCTTTTTTAAGTTTATATGAGGGAAGGGATGCAATCTTCCAGAATATTCTGATATATCCCACATATCCTTGTGCTGGCAGTGGCTTATGTTTTTTTCTTTTTTTTTTACAGCAGACACAATTTCTTCTCCTTAGTGTTCCAACGATGTGGTCCAGTACTAGTGATTATATTTAGTACAGTGGTTTTTGATCTATTAAATATTTTTTAATTGGCTTTTATTGTACCTGGTTATGCATGTGTTTAAAACATTTGTTAATGTAATATGAAATTGCTTTTCCTACAAGTATTGGCTCCAGTAAAGGTTCTATAAACCTAGGCCTGATGCAGGCCAAAAGACCTTAAAACACACTTTATGTGAAACTCAGGTAGGAGGCAGGGTTGTCATATGTCCCTATTTTGACTGGATTGCCCCGACTGCAGGGGCAAAATCACAAGTCCAGCAGAGAGGGCTGCAAATTCTGTTCTTTGAACTGCAGTGGAAACCATGTCCACCCCAGAATGCCCTAAACCCCAACTCACCCATTCAATGCCCATCCCACACACTCTACACCCCTGCTCCATCCACTGCTTCTCCCTCCTGCATAACAGCAACCCTGATAGGGGGTGATGGTAAACTGATGAAAATATCTGCAGTGTTAAAAAAAACTAAAATCACCATGCAAATGATTATTTCATTTTAGTGCATTTATAGACTCCCTAATACAGTGTAATTTGGAAACCTGTGTGAGTCTGTGTCTGAATGTACAGGTCTCTATCCACTATGCATAGTTGATTTATCATATATTTTTTGATGTTTATTTAAACAACTAGACATTAAGCCCGCTACAATAACGGGCGCTAGAAGCACAGAGTGCCCCCTTAGTATCCCAAGGCCATAGTCCTCCTCCATGTCCCAAGGCCAGAGTACCCTCTTAGTGTCCAAGGCCAGGGCTCCCCCTCTGTCCCAAATCCAGGTCTCCCCCTCTGTCCCAAATCCAGCCCCCCCCTCTGTCCCCAACCCCGCCCCCCCCCTCTGTCCCAAACCCCCCCCCCCCCCCCCTCTGTCCCAAATCCAAGGGCCTGTCCCAAGCAACCTTACCTGGAGTCTGTTTAATTGCTGTTCTCCCTCCATGTGTTTTCTGTGTTTCTCCCTCTAGTGGGGAGTCAATAGTAACTGCAGACACTCTCCCTCTAGTGGTGAGTCAATAGGAAATGCAGAGACTCTCCCTCTAGTGGCGAGTCAATAGGAACTGCAGAGACTCTCCCTCTAGTGGTGAGTCAATAGGAACTGCAGAGACTCTCCCTCTAGTGGTGAGTTCATAGGAACTGCAGGGACACACACACACACGGACACAGGGACGCACACTTAGGGTTTTATTATATAGGATATTGGTAAAAATTATATAACAAATATTAGGAAATATTTTTGTTTCTATTGTGTGCAATAAATGCAAATTCTCTATAAACAAGAAGTAAATATTCCCCTAAAAAATCAGTATCTTAAAGGACATCTCCACCCCCAAAACTAAAATTTAACCCACTACTGGCCCTACTGTGTAGTCTTAAAAAATCCTTACCTTACTATTTGTGATAAGTGATAAAAGATAACTGTTATAGTTATAAATCAAAATTTTGATTTATAACTATAACAGTTATCTTTTATCACTTATCACAAATAGTATTATACCCCATATGATATATGGAAGGAGCACTTTTTACAAGAAGTATTTATATTTTTATAACACGATATTTTAATATCACAATATGTGTTAATAATGTATTTTTATCTAGATTTGTTTAGGATTAATTCACTTGATGGTTATAATGATGTTTAGTGACGTTGATAACAAATGTTATTTATTCATTCACAGATCACTTTATGCTGCACATGTTCACTTTAATTAGGCCCTAACAACAGTAGGTGGGGCCACTTTTTATGATGTCACTATATATGCCTTGCACTTGTAGTATTTGGTTACACCTGAGGAAGGGGGTTGGACCCCCGAAACGTTGTGTACCTGACTTGCATGTTGAGCACTCAATAAATGAAAGTTTGCTATTAATTCTCTTTTGAGTGTGCCTCCCTGCTTTTCCTATATTGACTTGATATTTACCTGATGTGGCACAGGCTTCAGGGAGTGCACCTTAAAACCTACCTGTTGGGAATCCACAATTTGTTAATATTTAGAGGATAGTAAAAGGCAGATTATCTCAGTTCAGGAATGTGAGGGAGATATGCAAGGTCAAAGTTTTCGGGTTGGCTAAACTAAGTTTAAAATTTTGTCTGAGGGGTGTTTGTTTTCAAATGCCAACTGCTACTTTCTTGTTGGAATGCACCTGGATCTGACATGTATACACAACTAAAAGCAAAAACCTCTGCAAATCAGGTGAGATGCAAGATCACCATGTGATGTATTTAGTAAAAAATGATCTTTATTTCAGCTATGGTAAACATGCATTTAAAAAACAAGATCTGCCTTACGCGTTTCTAGCGTATCCATGTTCTTAGTCATAGACGTGCTGATATGCTAGTCTGTTCTTCTCTTAAGGAGAATCTGAACCCATCATGCAACGGGGGTTCCATTCTTAAAGGGAATATCGTTTAATCTAAAAACTTAAAGGGCTCTCCACTTACAAAAAAAGTACCTTTCCCCCCTGTAATTGAGTATGGGGGGTAAAGGAGATATGTTCTCCAGTTCTTTAATTAATAGGAGCCAGGTGGGAACCCAGAAAACTTACTTGCGATCACGCTCCTCCACTGCTTCCTCTGCCAGATGCCAACTATATACACGTTCCCTTAACTATACATGCATGTGCGTTTAGTACAAGGGTGCATGGATGATGTCGGGACCTGTTGGAGGAAGCGGCGGAGGAGCCGATCATGGGTAAGTTCTCTGGGTTCCCTCCTGGCTCCTGTCAGATTTTTTTTTTTTTAAATGATGGGTTAGATATAGCTCCTTAACCTTCTATTAAAGGGAAAAAAGCTAAATGCCTTCTTAGGTGGAGATACCCTTTAATGTAAAAACTTAATTAAAGGGGAAGTTCAGTACAAATACATATACTTTTAAGAAAAAATAGCAGTATTTTCCCATCCCAGTGACCTTACCATGACTATTCAGTATTTTGTCTGTGTATAAATAAATGTTTCCAAAATACTGGCTTCCTATTTGCAGGAAACCTATTAGAGACTGTTGAGGTCTTGCCTTTGACCCAGCGCCTGAGTTGATTCAGTTCCTCAGTAGAGAGCTGAGCATGTTTGACCCATCCAACAGCCAATTAGTAAAACATACTGTTAGGAACATTCTATGGTAGTGTGCATTCTGGGAAGAGCAAGGACCATTATAGAGCCTGAAATATCAGCTCACTAATGTCAACAGCAGGGAAAAGCTAGGGGTATAAATGCAACTGATTTTTCAAAATCTAATATGTAAAATAACTAGGTATGACTAATATAAACTAATTTTAAAAATAAGTATATTTTCCACTGAACTTCCCCTTTAAGTGTCAGAAAGCTGGGGTTGGAAGATTCTATCTGCCATATTTGAAGATGTGGCTACAGACAGTCACAAGCGTTCTCACTATATAAAGTACTATATAAAGTATAATACATTGAGCATAGTACAGGGAGCCAACTGCCTCCGAGGGACATTTTCCATTAATTTTCGCTGCAAAACATTCATCGGCATAATAAAAAATTGGTTGTGGCGGACGTACACTCATTACCAATAAAGGGCCAATAGTTTTAATACTGAGGGGATCGGACCTTTATCTGTACCTAAGAGAGTAACAGTAATTGAGGTTGAATAAAGACATACGTCCATCAAGTTCAACCTTTTCACCCTTGTTTTTAACCCTACCTAACAGTTGATACAGAGGAAGGCAAAAAAACTCCAAATGGCAATCGGATAGTATTCCTAGATCAACCAGAACTACAGTATATGTATTAATACCAGTAATTCTCAATATTTTTTAGCTTAAGAAACTTATCTAGCCCACTTTTAAAGCTATTCAATGAACTTGCCATTACTACATCTGCTAGAAGACAGCTCCACAGTTTCACCGTTCTCACTGTAAAGAAACCTTTCCTAACCTGAAGATGAAACTTCTTTTCTTCCAACCTTAAAGGGCATCTATAGTGAAAAAAACACATTGGCCCATTGCAAGGTTAAATTCATGTACTCTGTGCTGCCTGTTCAGCCCTTTGGATCTATGAATGAGAGGAGCAACAGTGTTTATTCTGGAGCTTTAAATGTCTAGTCATAATTCCAGTAAATTCTTTAAGACCTATTCTTTATAGTTATTTTTTTCTTGGCAAGGCTTTGAATATTCAAAGCAAAATCACATGGATATATTTTGTACAGAGATCATTCTTCTGCCATAATGTTGCAAAGGCTTGGAAAGTTTTTATATTTTTAATTACTTTGCTGTGTTCTTCAGCCAGTAGGAGTCACAGGAGCGTGACAGGAGGTGTGACGGACCCTAAACATGTTGTCAGGATCCCCCCTCACGCTCCTGTGACTCCTTATTTGTTCCACATGTTCTTCTTGCAGCCTGGCTGCCAAATGCTCCTAGGGAGACAGCCAAAGCAGGGCCAATGTGGGAATATGGCTCTTCCAAGGACTGGGCCAGCTGCCAAGCCAACACTATGTGAATAATCAAAGCACAGCATGAGACATTTAAATATTGTATTAACTTCTTCTCAGCCTGCTACTTAATCATATTGCTATATCTAAGTCTTGGTGGCAAAAACAATTACTTTGTCACTAGTCACAAACATCCAAATTATATGTAGATAGAAGTCAGAAACCTAGGCATGTCGTACGAGTAGTGTAATCTACCTTACAATTTTATATGTTTTCTTTATTTTACATTAGAATATTGGACTACAAATGTTGAATGATTTAGTGAGTAAATCAAATATTCTGTCTGCTGCTATTGGCATTTTATGTGAAAAAATAAGGGGAAACTTTTAAAGCGTGTTGCATCACTTCTACAGCAATAGGGATGTAGTGTCAAGGAATGTATAATCACTGAAAATACAGTGGTTCCAAAAGGGAATGTATATCATAAGCATGCGGTAATAAGGGTATATATCTCAATAATATATACAGTGCAAACAAACAGCCATTAAAAATCAGATCTAAGTCTGGATAAAGAGATCTGACATCCCTGATCCATTCCAATAAACATCCCCAGCAGAGTGGGCCCAAGTTCAAGACCATGCCAGCCACATGTCTGAATGTCCTGAAACTCTATTATTCGAGTCACTTAGCTTTACCTTTATAACATTTGCAGGGAGATTCATTAAAAGTTCTTATCATTTAAAATGTTGCTAATTTTGCCCCAACCAATCAGATGTTAGCTTTCAATTGTTAAATAATCTGATTGGTTGGGGCCAAATTAGCAACATTTTTAACAATAAGAACTATCATTGAATCTCCCTGACTGTTTTTAGAGGGTTTCTCCTAAGATGCTCATGGACCTGGGGCTAGTCACCAATTTAATTTAATGCACTCAAAATAGAATACTAGTGCGCATACAATTCAATTATAAATTGCTTACATGCTTTATGCCCATTGACCAATCTTTTTTGGATCTTGTACTGTACCCAAGGTGTAGCTATTTGCTCACAGTCACAGACCATTAGTACTTTCAGCTGATAAAAGGTGAGTACTGGTAGAGAAGGACCCATCTGAAGAAAGCAAACCTAGTGGTAGCTGGGCTTAAAATAATATGGTCAGGTTATTAACTACTTTCATTTATCCATAGTATAACTAATAGATCCCATGTACATTCATGTCTAGGTTTTAGTACTCTTTTAAATGATAAGGTGGCAATTTTAAAAACAGTTTCCTTTAAAGAATAAATGGCTATTAATTGTGTCAGAAGATACTAAATATTTAATGCTGTGTTAAAGTGCATGATCACACCCCATAAATAAAATGAGTATATAATAAGAACGAATACTCACTGATGCTCCTATACATACATACCCAGCTTGATCCTCCCCACCAGCTCTTTTCTACATTCTGCTACTTTCAGGTTACATACATCAGTTATGGCCAATTACTTAAGGCTGTAACCAAAGCCGTCTTCTGCATGAGCTCGGAACAAGCTTACAAAGCCAGCTTAGAGGATGTGTAGGTTTTAGAGTATCTTGGAAAAGGGTAAGTATTGAGGTTCTGGGGTTGGGGGCTGGGGAGTCTGGTGTTATATACAAATTATAGATATGAGGGTGGACATGAACTTTAATGCCCTAAATTTAATTTTATTTATTGATCTGTAACTAAGTATGTAACTAATTACTAATGTTCCAATATCACAAATGTGTTTTCACTCAAGCACACTATTAGTGGCAACTTGCCAGGTAGTGGTAGGTGCAGCCCTCAAGGGCCCCTCTACCCTAAGGTCATCACAGTAGATACAGAGATAAGAAGTGCACACTAAAATAAAGTGTTATAAAATTATTGTGAGAAACACATTCAACACTAATTGTATGTTTACGTTGTAAATTTATAACACTTTATCGTAGTGTGCGCTTCTCATTTCTGTTGTTCCAATTAGTAATGGTAAAAGCTAGTCACCTCAATTGTAATCTCTCTAGGGCAAAAATGTGTGTCTATATTGTTTCTTTGTTGATGAGCTACACAACTTTCTCATTTAATCAAAACCACATGTGAAGTGAAACAAAGATTGAATTTTTATTATTACTTTTTTCCACAAATTCTGATTCCCAGGCATACCCCTGCCGTCTAGATTATACAATCTACATTTATTTTACCCTTTCTCCCACTGCATAACCTCTCTGAGACTTGTCTATGAAAAATTATTTGTAGGGCTGGAAGGCAGCCGCAATGGGTGTTCTCACATGTATGTTAATGCAGTGCACTCCGGGTAGCAGATGGAATTGATAGGGAAAGAAGTAATCTGAGGTTACAACTTTGGACAATGAAAAAGGAGAAAATTGTTTGAAGACTGCCTGAGCCATTCATAGCAATGTGGAAATCAGTTTATCTCTCTTTGAAAATACAGTCTATAATAACCGCCGCCTCCTTTGGGAAAGAGATTATAATAAAATGGATGGGGAATGTGAACACTAGTAAGACAAGGTAAATCTATATAAAAAGAAACAAAAGTAAATTTACCTTCCAAAGGAAATTGGATTAATAAAACAACTTGCAACTGTTCACGTTTGGAATTTTAAGGTCATTAGTCCAGGATATAAAAGCGATTGAAGTCTAATGCAACTTTAATGCAAAATTTCCACACACAGTGGACCAAATTGTGCACTTTCTATTGTTCAGATGATAAACACTAACAAATCTACAGAAAAAAACACAGATCAGTTTATACACAGACATTACTTTACACACCCTTATAAAAGTGTATTGTTTTCATTTTTCTCTATACAAATATATTAAAATTGTGTAACATTGTATAGCATTTAATTTTTGTTTAGGAGGAAAGATAAATCTTAGATATTTTTTTAAGGCGACTAAAAGGCATTATACCTATACCTCTGGATGAACATCAGCTTCTTAAACTTCTGCTTTGGTCCAGTCTAGGTACCTAAGTTACTAAGTTGGGGGGCGGGAGAAGTTTGTCTGCTTGCATTATGAACCTGGATACAAGTCAGGCTCCAACTTTTGGGTTTGGGTATGGGTTTTATACTATATATAAAGTAAATAAATCAGAAATGGGAGGTTGGATTAAGGGACCCTACCTCCCATACAATTATGGAATATATGGAGGACACTTTTAATTTAAAAATTTTGGGGTATTTTTGTGTAAATTCTGTCTTTACAAAGTTTGTATCAGTGAAGTTCCAGATGAACTGTGGCACACTGCTGTTGGCTAATTAACCAGACAAGTTGATAGGTGCAAATCCTACCAGCCCCCTACTTCCAGGGCTACATAAACCAGGCAAGGTGTAGTAGAGAGACTGTGAGTCTTGAAACGTTGTATATTTTTTGCACTTAATAAATAAATTCATCACCCAAGTAGTGTGCTACTCTCTACTACACCTTGCCTGCTTTACAAAGTTTGGCCTGTCCGTCTAGTGAAGTGGTGGGGATGCCGCTGACTGTGGAGTTGAACATTGAGATAGTTCTCACCATCTTCTCTACTCCCAGAGGTGATGACCTAGTTTTGGTTATAGGCAGTCCCAGGTTATCCAGTTCTTCAGGTTTGTTCTTAAAGGGTATGTCCACCCCCAAATTTTATATGTTGCACGAAATGGCCGAAAACCCGACCTTGCAAGGTTTATATAACTGAATGTACTTACCAGCAGTGTTCACTTTAAGCTGTGCGCTCATGCGCATGCACACAGCTCTGCAGGCCTGCGCACACAAAATCTTCTGGAATATAAGTGCTGTGGTATGGAGCACACAAAATGTTATTTTGCACAGAAAATATATTTCTGTGCACACAGACGATTTAAAATTAGAGGGAACATTGCTTACCAGCCTTCGTTCCCTCACTGCCTTTGGCTTGTCTTCCATGCTTGCTTCCGTGCACCTCACGCCTTAGCCAATCACAAGAGCGGATGCTGGTCGAGCCCCTTCTGTTTGCTTCACATGTACATTTGTACAAACAAGTACATTTGAGAACAGCCGGTAAAAATAAAAGTCGGAACCGCAAAAAGTCCACTGCCCCCAGCGAGGAGGAGGACTTACTACCAGCGGTTCCGACGATTCCGGCCATGTTCCCTCTTCTAAATGAACTGTCCGGACCACTGGTAAGTATAACCCGGAACCGGACCGGAAAACAGTGTCAGGTGCATTCCGGCTGAATGTGTAAAAGCCGGAATGCAGAAGATAAAAAACGATCTGTGCCCTGCAGTAGAGCGGAGCACTGGGAAGAATTCTCTGCACATCAGCAGCACCTAAAACTTAAGTGAGTGGGGACACTGGGGATGGGGGGGAAGGGAGTGCTGGGGCCCTACCTACTTTTATTTCCTTCTGTCCCTCCCTCTATCTACCTGCCTGTCCCTCTGTCTGTGCCCCTGCCTGTCCCTCTGTCTGTGCCCCTGCCTGTCCCTCTGTCTGTGCCCCTGCCTGTCCTTCTGTCTGTGCCCCTGCCTGTCCCTCTGTCTTTCCCCCTGCCTGTCTCTCTGTCTTTCCCCCTGCCTGTCCCCCTCCTTGTCCCCCTGCCTGTCCCTGTCTTTCCCCCTGCCTGTCCCTCTGTCTGTCCCCCTGCCTGTACATCTGTCCCCCGTCTGTCCCTCTATCTGCCTCCTTGCTGTCCCTCTGTCTGTCTCCCTGCCTGTTCTTCTGTCTGTCCCCTTGTCTGTCTCCCTTCCTGTCCCCCTCCTTGTCCCTATATCTATCCCCCTGCCTGTCCCTCTATCTGTCCCCCTCCTTGTCCCTCTGTCTGTCCCCCTTCCTGTTCTTCTGTCTGTCGCCCTCCTTGTCCCTCTGTCTTTTCCCCTGTCTGTCCCCCTGCTTGTCACCCTCCTTGCCCCTGCCTGTCCCCCTCCTTGCCCCTCTGCCTGTCCCTCTATCTGTCCCCCTGTCTGTCCCTCGCCTGTCCCTCTATCTGCCTCCTTGCTGTTCCCCATCTGCCCTCTTCCTGTCCCCCTCCTTGCCCTCTGTCCTGTCCCCCTCCTTGCCTCTGTCTGTCCCCCCCCTTGCCCCTCTGTCTGTCCCCGTCTTTCCCCCTCCTTGCCCCTCTGTCTGTCGCCCTGCCTGTCCCTCTTTCTGTCGCCCTGCCTGTCCCTCTGTCGCCCTATCTGTCCCTCTATCTGTCGCTCCATCTGTTCCCCTGTCTGTGCCCCTGCCTGTCCTCTCTCTCTGTTTCCCTGCCTTTCCCCCTTTTTGCCTCTCCTAGTCCCCCTGCCTGTCCCTCTATCTGTCCCCCGCCTGTCCCTATATCTGCCTCCGCTTTGCTGGTCCCCCTGCCTGTCCCTCTATCTGCCCAGTTGCCTGTCCATCTTTTCGCACCTCTGCCTGTTCTTCTATCTGTCCCCCGTCTATCCTTCTACCTGTCACTCCATCTGTTCCTCTGCCTGTCCCTCTGTCTGTCCCCCTGCCTGCCCCCCTCCATGCCCCTCTGTCTGTACCTCTGCCTGCCCCCCTCCTTGCACCTCTATCTGTCCCCCGCTTGTCCCACTATCTGCCTCCTTGCTGTGCCTCTATCTGTCCCCCTGCCTGTCCCTCTATCTGTCCCCCTTCCTGTCCATCTTTTTGCACCTCTGCCTGTCCTTCTATCTGTCCCTCTGTCTATCCTTCTACCTGTCCCTCCATCTGTTCTTCTTGACTATCCCCCATCTGTGCCCCTGCCTATTCCTTAGTCTGCCCCCCTGCCTGTCCCCCTCTTTGCCCCTCTGTCTATCCCCCTGCCTGTCTTTTTGTCTGTCCCCCTGCCAGTCCCTCTATCTGTCCCCATATCTGTCTCCCTGCCTGTCACTCTATCTGCCCCCTTGACTGTCCATCTTTTTGCACCTCTGCCTGTGCTTCTATCTGTCCCCCTGTCTATCCTTCTACCTGTCCCTCCATCTGTTCCTCTGCCTGTCCCTCTATCTGCCCCCCTGACAGTCCATCTTTTTGCTCCTTTGCCTGTCCTTCTATCTGTCTTCTTGCCTATCCTTCTATCTGTCCCCGTCGGTCCTTATACCTGTCCCTTTATATGTTCCCCTGCCTGTCCCTTCATCTGTCCCCCTGCCTTTCCATTCTTTTGCATCTCTGCCTGTCCCCTGTCTGTCCATTTGTCTGTCCCCCTCCTTGCCCCTCTCTGTCCCCCTGCCTGTCCCTCTATTTGTCCACTTGCTTGTCCCACTATCTGTCTCCTTGCCTGTCCCTCTATCTGTCCCCCTGCCTGTACCACTATCTGCCCCCTGCCTGTCCCACTATCTGCCCTCTGCCCGTCCTTCTCTTTGCTCCTTTGCCTGTCCTTCTATCGGTATTCTTGCCTATCCTTCTATCTGTCCCCCTGTCTGTCTTTATACCTGTCCATTTATCTGTTCCCCTGCCTGTCCCTCCATCTGCCCTTTGTATGTCCTTCTGCCTGTCCCTCTATCTGTCCTCCTGCTTGTTCCTCTGCCAGTCCCTCTATCTGTCCCCCTGCCTGTCCCTCTATCTGCCCCCCCAGCCTGTCCCTCTTTCTGTCCTCTGCCTTTTCCTCTATCTGTCACCCTCTCTGTCCCTCTATCTGTCCCCCTGCCTGTCCCTCTATCTATCCCCTGCCTGTCCTTCTGTCTGTCCCTCTATCGGCCCTCCTGCTTGTTCCTCCATCAGTTCCTCTGGCTGTCCCTCTATTTTCCCCCCTGTCTGTCCTTCTATCTGTTCCCCAGCCTGTCCCTCTATCTGTCCCCCAGCCTATCCCTCTCTCTGTCCCTCTATCTGTCCCTCTGTCTATCTGTCTGTCCCCCTGCCTGTCCCTCTATCTGTCCTCTGCCTGTTCTATCTGTCCCCTTGCCTGTCCTTCTATCTGTCTCCCTGTCTGTCCTTCTACCTGTTCCTTTTCCTGTCCCCCTATCTGTGCCCCTGCCTGTCCCTCTATCTGCCCCCTGTCTGTCCTTCTGCCTTTCCCTCTATCTGTCCCTTTATCAGTCCCCCTGTCTGTCCTTCTGCCTATCACTCTATCTGCCCCCTTGCTTGTCCCTCTATCTGTTCCTCTGCCTGTCCTATAGGCAGGGGACAGATAGTGGGACAGGCAGATGGACAGATAAGACAGGCAAAGGGACAGACAGGGTGACAGAGAAAGACACAGGCAGGGGGACAGATAAAGGGACAGGTAGGGTGACAGAGGGAAATAAAAGTAGGTAGGTTCCCAGCACACAAAAGTAGGTAGGGCCCCAGCACCCCACCTCCCACCCCCAGTGTGTCAGTGTCCCCACTCACATAAGCTTCAGGTGCTGCTTCTGCTGATGTGCAGATAATCCTTGTGCTCTGCTCTTCTGTAGTGCACTGATCGCTTCTTCCTTCTGCATTTTGGCTCAATTGTGTAAAACCCGGAACATTTCTGTCACATACACGAGGTAACTTTATGTTCCGGCTTTTTCACATTGAGCCGGAATGCACCTGTCATTGTGTTCTGGTCCGGTTCCGGATTTTACTTACCTGCAGTCCGGACAGTAACTAGAGTTCATTTAAAAGTCAGAACATGACTGGAATCGCCGGAAACCCCTCCCCCCTTTTTATTTTTGCCGGGATTGTTATTTCGTTAATAGATAAAAATAGTTGCAAATGAACAGTATTGTTTTGTTTTTCAAATTAAATGTTTTGGCATTTTACTTTGATCATAGGTATACTATATCTGTCCTGCCGGTCCCGCTATCTGTCCCTCTCTCTGTTCTTCTGCCTGTCCTATCTGTCCCTTTGCCTGTCTTATCTGTCCCTCTGCCTGTCCTTTATTTGTCCCTCTGTCTGTCTCTCTATCTGTGCCCCTGCCTGTCCCTCAATTTGTCCTTCTGCATGTCCCTCAATCGCTCCTTCTGGATGTCCCTCTGCCTGTCCCTCTATCTGCTACATATACCCTCTACACAGACATTTACTGCTGCACATTAAAACACACAGATACACAGCTGCACACTCACACACAAGCCCACACACACACAGGAACAGAAACACATTTACATACATAAACACAATTTACATACATACATATAAGCACTAATGTGCTAAACACACACACTCGGCTCCATATACTCCCAAACATTTATTTACAACATATACACATACACCTCTACACACATTCCTACACTTATACACACAAGCACACATGTAAATGAATACAAACACTGGTGCACACTCACTGCTTTATACACACGCATAAAGCAGTGCTAAAAACTTCTAACACACCCAGACTATATGCACTATATAGATGTAGTATACTTGGATTTTGATAAGGCTTTTGATGCCGTCCCTATAGGCGACTAACATATAAGCTAAGGTCTGTTCGACTGGGTTGGCATATTTGTACAAGAATAGAAAGTTGGTTAATGGATAGGAACCAGAGAGTTGTTGTTAACAGGGCTTCATCAATATAGACTGTGGGTATTGTCAGCAAGGATTCTGTGTTTGCCAACGACAGAAAACTTTGCTGACCATTAAAAACTTTAGAGGATGTGCAATGGTTGCAGGTAGATCTAAATAGATTGTCACATTAGGCTGATGAAAATCAATGTTGATAAATGTAAAGTGATGCATGCCTGGCAAGCGGTGTTGCAGCCTGGCAAGCAGTGCCAGGCGGCAACAGCCAGAGCCAGTAAGATATTTTCTTGTTTATAGAGAGGTATAGAGGAAAATGTTACTCTCCCTCTTAACAAAGCATTGGTAAGGCCTCATTTGGAATATGCAGTGCAATTTTGGAATCCTGTGTACAAAAGGGACATATTGAAAAGGGTTCAGAGAAGAGCAACTAAATTAATAAGGGGACTGGGGAAGTTTGAATATGAAGAGAGACTGGAAAAGTTACAATTATGTACGCTGGAGAAAAGGCACTTTCGTGGAGATATGATTACTGTGTATAAATACATTAACGGGCCATACAATAAACTATCTGGGGCATTGTTCCCCAATTAAACATGTCAGAGGACACGTGACCATCCCTTAAGACTGAAGTAACTTGAAGTTTAGTCTTCAAGTTAGGAAAAGATTTTTCACTGTGAGAATAGTAAAACTATGGAACTTTCTTCCATTGGACATGGTGATGGCAGGTTCATTGGATATTTTCGAAAAAAAGCTGGATGAGTTTCTGAAAACAAGGGGTGTTGCAGGTCACTGGTATTGATACATAAAGTAGAGATCCAGGGATATTTTCAATTGTCACTTGGAGTCAGGAACAAAATTTAGGTGTTTTTTTTCTTTGCCTTCCCCTGAATCAACAGCAGGAAATGAGGAATGGGGGTATTGCTGAGTAGGTTGGACTGGATGTATGTATGCCTTTATTCAACCTCAAATGCTATTCTAAACTAATACACACACTCAGCTACAAACTCACAAACAATATTAAATGCAGATACATAGCTACACAGACATGCTCACTCTGATACACACATAATATACACACACATAAAAACATGTTGCTAAATAAACCATTCTACAAATATAGTTTTGCTATCACACAAATGCACATTCTATTTCACACACACTGCTACACACACACATTCAGACTCTTTTCCACACTTTCTACACACAGACAAATGTTCACACTCTATACACTCACTCATACATTTACATTGTTACACGATCCCAAAAAGCCCAGACACCAAACACACATATAAATACATGCAAAAATACACTCAGAAATATTTTAACACTTACACATACTTTGTATACACACATAAATAGCTACACACATGCTAATTCTGTCACACAAATACTCTACTACAGACAATCATAAATCCTTTCCCACACGTATACATACATTGTCAACCTACACACATATACATATATGCACACACATATCACTCCCAAACAGTTTGCTGCCATAACAAAGCTCCCAGGGTGCAAACCCCCATTCTGACAAGCAGAACATAGTTCCCAGGGTACAGACATTAGTTCCGGCTTCCAAAACAGTTTCCAGGGTGCAGACCTCCATTCCGGCCATTAGAAGTGCAGAACAGAGTTCCCAGGGTGCAGAGCCCCGTCCTGGCAACAGAACATAGTTCCCAGAGTGCAGACCCCTGTTTTTGCCCCTAGAACAGAGTTTCCAGGGTACAAACCCCTATTCAAGCAGCCAGAACAGAAATCCCAGGGTGCAGAGCCCTGTTCCGGCAACCAGAACAGAGTTCCCAGGGTGCAGACCCTGTTCCAGCCACCAGAACAGTATTCCCAGGGTGCAAACACCTATTCAAACAGCCAAAACAGGGTTTCCAGGGTGCAGAGCCCTGTTCCGGCAACCAGAGCAGAGTTCCCAAGGTGCAGACCCTGTTCCAGCCACCAGAACAGAATTCCCAGGGTGAAAACCCCTATTCAAGCAGCCAGAACAGAGTTCCCACGGTGCAGACCCCTGTTCCGGCCACCAGAACAGAATTCCCAGGGTGCAAACCCCGATTCCGGCAGCCAGAACAGAGTTTTAAGGGTGCAAAACCCTGTTACAGCCGCTAGAACAGAGTTCCCAGAAATCAGACCCCTGTTCCGGCCACCAGAACAAAATTCCCAGGGTTCAAAACCCATTCTGGCAGCCAGAGCAGAGTTTTCGGGGTGCAAAACCCTGTTACGGTGGTCAGAACAGAGTTCCCAGGGTTCAGGACCCCATTCTGGCAGCCAGATAAGAGTTCCCAGGGTGTAAAACCCTGTTCCAGTGCCCAGAAACGAGCCAAAGGAGTCCAGACTCCCGTTCCGGCAGCCAGAACAGAGCCAAAAGCATCCAGACCCTTGTTCCCGCAGCCAGAATAGAGCCAAAGGGGTCCAGACCCCCGTTCTGGCGACCAGAACAAAGCTAAAAGCATCCAGACCCCCTGTTCCGGCAGCCAGAACAGAGCCAAAGGGGTCCAGACCCCCGTTCCAGCGACCAGAACAGAGCCAAAGCGGTCCAAACCCCCGTTCCGGCGGCCAGGACAGAGCCAAAGAGGTCCAGACCCCCGTTCCGGCAGCCAGGACAGAGCCAAAGGGGTCCAGACCCCTGTTCCGGCAGCCAGAACACAGCCAAAAGCATACAGACCCCCGTTCCGGCAGCCAGAACAGAGCCAAAGGGGTCCAGACCCCCTGTTCTGGCGACCAGAACAGAGCCAAAGGGGTCCAGACCCCCGTTCCGGCAAGCAGAACAGAACCAAAAGCATTCAGACCCCGTTCCGGCATCCAGAACAGAGCCAAAAGCATCCAGACCCCCGTTCCGGCGGCCAGAACAGAGCCAAAGGGGTCCAAACCCCCGTTCCGGCGGCCAGGACAGAGCCAAAGAGGTCCAGACCCCCGTTCCGGCAGCCAGGACAGAGCCAAAGGGGTCCAGACCCCCATTCCGGCAGCCAGAACAGAGCCAAAAGCATTCAGATCCCTGTTCCGGCAGCCAGAACAGAGCCAAAAGCATTCAGACCCCCGTTCCGGCAGCCAGAACAGAGCCAAAAGCATTCAGACCCCCGTTCTGGCAGCCAGAACAGAGCCAAAAGCATCCAGACCCCCGTTCTGGCAGCCAGAACAGAACCAAAGGGGTCCAGACCCCCGTTCTGGCAGCCAGGACAAAGCCAAAGGGGTCCAGACCCCCGTTCCGGCAGCCAGAACAGAGCCAAAAGCATCCAGAGCCCAGTCTCGGCAGCCAGAACAGAGCAAAAAGCATCCAGACCCCCGTTCCGGCAGCCAGAACAGAGCCAAAGGGGTCCAGACCCCCGTTCTGGCAGCCAGAATAGAGCCAAAAGCATTCAGACCCCCAGAACAGAGCCAAAAGCACCCAGACCCCTGTTCCGGCAGCCAGAACAGAGCCAAAGGGGTCCAAACCCCCGTTCTGGCAGCCAGAATAGAGCCAAAAGCATTCAGACCCCCAGAACAGAGCCAAAAGCACCCAGACCCCTGTTCCGGCAGCCAGAACAGAGCCAAAGGCTGGTTCCCAAACCCCCGTTCTGGCAGCCAAAAAGGACACGACCAAAGGGGTCCAGACCCCAGTTCCGGCAGCCAGAAACAGAGCCAAAATCATCCAGACCCACGTTCCGGCAGCCAGAACAGAACCAAGGGTGTCCAGACCCCTGTTCTGGCAGCCAGACAGAGCAAAAGGGGTCCAGACCCTGTTCCGGCAGCCAGAACAGAGCCAAAGTCATTCAGACCCCCATTCCGGCAGCAGAACAACAAAAGCATCCAGACCCCCGTTCCGGCAGCCAGAACAGAGCCAAGTGGTCCAGACCCCCGTTCCGGCAGCCAGAATACAGACCAAAACATCCAGACCCCAGAACAGAGCCAAAAGCACCCAGACCCCTGTTCCAGCCCAGGACAGAGCCAAGGGGGACAGAGCCAAAGGGTCCAACCCCCGTTCCGGCGACCAGAACAGAGCCAAAGGGGTCCAGACCCCCGTTCCGGCAGCCAGAACAGAGCCAAGGGGTCCAGACCCCCATTCTGGCCCAGAACAGAGCCAAAGGGGTCCAGACCCCGTTCTGGCAACCAGAACAGGCCAAAAGCACCCAGACCCCCGTTCCGGCAGCCATAACAGAGCCAAAAGATCCATCCAGACCCCCGTTCTGGCAGCCAGAACAGAACCAAAGGGGTCCAGACCCCCGTTCCGCAGCCAGAACAGAGCCAAAAGCATCCAGAGCCCAGTCTCGGCAGCCAGAACAGAGCAAAAAGCATCCAGACCCCCCGTTCCGGCAGCCAAAACAGAGCCAAGGGGTCCAGACCCCCGTTCTGGCAGCCAGGACGAGCAAAAGGGGTCCAGACCTCTGTTTCTGGCGCCAGAACAGAGCCAAAAGCCATTCAGACCCCCGTTCCGGTAGCCAGAACAGAGCCAAAAGCATCCAGACCCCCTGTTCCGGCGGCCAGAACAGAGCCAAGAGGTCCAGACCCCCGTTCCAGCGACCAGGACAGAGCCAAAGGGGTCCAGACCCCCGTTCCGGCAGCAGAACAGAGCCAAGGGGTCCAGACCCCCGTTCCGGCAGCCAGAATAGAGCCAAAAGCATCCAACCCCCAGAACAGAGGCAAAAGCACCCAGACCCCTGTTCCGGCAGCCAGAACAGAGCCAAAGGGGTCCAACCCCCGTTCTGGCAGCCAGGACAGAGCCAAAGGGGTCCAGACCCCAGTTCCGGCAGCCAGAACAGAGCCAAAAGCATCCAGACCCCTGTTCCGGCAGCCAGAACAGAACCAAGGGTGTCCAGACCCCCGTTCTGGCAGCCAGGACAGAGCAAAAGGGGTCCAGACCCCTGTTCCGCAGCCAGAACAGAGCCAAAAGCATTCAGAGCCCCCATTCCGGCAGCCAGAACAGAGCCAAAGCATCCAGACCCCCGTTCCGGCAGAGCAGAACGAAGCCAAAGGGTCCAGACCCCCATTTCCGGCAGCCAAACATAGCCAAAGGAGTCCAGACCCCCTTCCGGCGACCAGAACAGAGCCTAAGGGGTCCAGACCCCCGTTCCGGCAGCCAGAAACAGAGCCAAAGAGGTCCAGACCCCCGTTTCCGGCGACCAGACAGAGCCAAAGGGGTCCAGACCCCCGTTCCGGCAGCCAGAACAGAGCCAAGGTCCAGACCCCCGTTCCGGCAGCCAGAACAGAGCCAAAAAGCATCCGACCCCCGTTCCGGCAGCCAAACAAGCCAAAGGGGTCCAGACCCCCGTTCCGGCAGCCAGACAGAGCGAAGGGGACAGAGCCAAAGGGGTCCAGACCCCCGTTCCGGCAAGCCAGAACAGACCAAAAGCATCCAGACCCCCGTTTCCGCAGCCAGAACAGAGCCAAAAGCATCCAGACCCCCGTTCGGCAGCCAGAAACAGAGCCAAAGGGTCCAGACCCCCTTCCGGCAGCCGAAACAGAGCCAAAGGAAGTCCAGACCCCCGTTCTGCGACCAGAACAGAGCCAAAGGGTCCAGACCCCCGTTCCGGCAGCCAGGACAGAGCCGAAGGGGGACAGACCCCCATTCCGGCAGCCAGAACAGAGCCAAAGGAGTCCAGACCCCCGTTCCGGCGACCAGAACAGAGCCAAAGGGGTCCAGACCCCCGTTCCGGCAGCCAGGACAGAGCCGAAGGGGGACAGAGCCAAAGGGGTCCAGACCCCCGTTCCGGCAGCCAGAATACAGCCAAAAGCATCCAGACCCCCAGAACAGAGCCAAAAGCACCCAGACCCCTGTCCAGGCACCAGAACAGAGCCAAGTGCTCATAGTCCAAGCTTTAGCAGAAAGATATATAAGGATACTTCTAGAAAAGTCCCATGTTTTCGGGTTGGCACGCTAACAGTGGGAAAAATGTTTGGGGTTGGTTATAATTAATCAAACAGTGGCTGATAAACTCTCTGGAGCGAGAGTGGCTGAATTGCTGGACAATTTAGAGCAGAGAAATGCCAACTTACTGGCTGGAATTTTAGGGATCCATGCACATGCACAAATTCTGAGAGGAGTAGGAAGAGGCAGAGAAAGATTGTAGCCCACCCCCAACCACCTATGTACTTTTGTAAAAAGGCCCAGAAAGGTTGATACGTGCAGTACTTCGTTTTCCGGCTGTTCGACATAGCCGGCAGCTGGACTTATGTGATTGGCTGCGGCAGACCAATACGATTTGTGTTTCAATTTTGAGGGTCCACTGCACATGCCACAACATTCTGAGAGGGGCAGAAGCGGCAGATGACAAAGATTTACACAAAGAGAGGTTCCTACTCTTCAGTGTGCTGGACTTTAATCAGTCCCAGCAGAAACAAACAATGAACAGAGATAAAGGTAGGCGTCATTTAACACTACAACAGTAGGTTTAACAGTGGACAAAATTTAGTTAGAGGAGGTGAAACATGCCTTTAACTGGTCCCTAGCATTGCCTCATTCTGGAATAAAAGTACAGTAAATTGAACCACAGTTAGGAAAGAGGGAGAACCTTGAAAATGTCATCTATAAGGATAAGTTGCAATGCATTATTGCCTTTGGTGTTAGCCTGCATTCACTTATATGTACATGAGCCAAAGGGTGTGGAAATATTAAAGTGAGAATATGTGATAAGACATATCACAGCGGAGTTTACGGTGATAAATTAGGACGAACTAAACTTATTTTCTTTACCTTTTCTCCCAGAACAACCATGCATGTAAGATACTATTCAGTAAACTGCATTGGTGATGTAAGAATTCTGTAGCTGAAGCTTCCATGTTGTTGCCCAGTAAATGTTCTGTCCCTGTAATCTTCAAAACAGCTTGTGAGAATTGTGCAAGCCTTACATTGACCACAGGCCCAGTTTTCATGTCTCCATGACACAGAGCATTTTCTATCGGATGTCTGCTTTTGGAAAGATGAAGAGTACATAGGGCTGCAGTTTCAAATTCCCAGACTGAAATTTAAATACTCTTCCATCTATATTGGTCTTAAGAAATTAAATGCTGAAAGCTGACTTTTTCAAAACCATTGGAATGTGTAATTGTCAGGGTCGTAGTGTTGCCAAACCACGGAATTGAGGTTTTTATTTTAAAGTTTGTAATTGAACAAGATAATGAAACTTTATAGTGATTGTAAAATGCGCGTAAGTGATGTTATTTACCCACAGATAATATCATAAATTCATCTACCTCCACAGCAAGGAGAGGTGTGGCACAATGTGCTCAGTCTATTGTGCACAATTGTTATCTTGTGAATTTGGTCCCTTTACGTAGAAAGGGTCAGCTCTTCCCATTACTCATAAAATTACAGCAATTTATGGCGTTGTTAACAATCATATTACATTTGCCCTGGTTTATCCATCTGGTATTAATATTGTTGAAAGGTTGAGATAACCCATCAAATGTGATGATAAATTAAGAGAAAGATGGTTATCTGCACAAGTGTAAGGCTGGGTACAAATGGGCCATTTTTGACCTCATGAGTAACCAGAGGACCTCGAAAATATTTTTGTTGATACATATCTTTATGGTCTTGAATGGACTGCCCATCGGAACAATATTTTCCGGCCTGTTCCAATCATCCATTCAGAAGGGCAAAGGTGAAAAATTACCAGCCTATATGTTAGAAGATTCTACCAATAATTGTTGACACCAGTAGGTGCAACAGGCTAAAAAGAACTGGCGCATAGATGACCCATTAATACAGTTACATGAACTTGCTAAACATTTAGCTCCACAGAAGCTAGAATTATGTGCAAGAGCTTGATTACCTTACTCCGAAAGCTAGGTTTTCTCTGTGGTGTGACAACCAAAAGTAGTGCTGGTAAGATTAAGAGTACCAGTCACAATTTAGTCCTGAAGTAATACCAAGTTTTTCTAAAAGAAAAATTCTTAAGGGCAGGCCACACCACGGCGAGTTCTCACGTGATAACTATACGTTTTGGACCCTTAATGTGAGAATGGCAGCAACAATGCATGCCAAGGTGTAAAAATGACGGTAACGCGAGGCATTTCATATGCTGGTGATAGCCACTCATAGTGTTGGCCGTCAGCCTTAGACATGATTGTTAAATGGGCCGTGTAGGTGTTAGTGTTCTTTAAAACATTTGGGATATAAGTTTGTGATTTCTCAGTTATGTAAACATCCAGCTGATGAAGGGGGCTTAGGACTCCCAAGCTTGCTTCATTTTTCTTTTTAAATATAGTATTAAAAGGTGTCACAGCTCTACTTTTCTTTTTTAAAAAATGTAAACATCATGGGATCGTATATTACAGGTCGGTGGTAAAAGGAATTTACGGCATTGGTACATTGGGAAAGACTGCACGAGATAGTATTTTTACGATGGTGGGCAATTCCAGAGTATGAGTCATATAATTTATAACATATTTGTTCCTGGCGGTTATAAAACATTACAAGCAGAGCTGGTAAGTATGAGGAAATGGTTTCAGGTTTTTTCAGAGCGGAGATTGGTGTTGTGGCAAACATGGAATTATGTGCATATTAATTGAATTAATGTAAATTTGATTAATGCATGATCTGGCCTGTCGGTTTTTGTAAGCCAAAGATTCATGGCAGGCAAGGTAGGTCACAGGTTCTAGGTTCCTGTGAGGTTTCCTGTGATCTTGTGTAAAGAAAAAGCAAAAAACCCAAATGTGATGCCAACAGTTAACACCATTTTTTTAATCTAATTAGAACCAAATAGCAATTGCTAGGCAGTAGCTAAAAGGTGATACAAAGTCAAACACACCCCCACATTTGTGAATGTTGTTTTAAACACCATTGTTATTAACCGATTGTTAAGAAGGGTCAGAGCCAAACACGCATGGGTTCTAAGGTGGCCCGTGTCTCCTTCAGTCTTACTTACCTAGATAAGAGGCCAATGGGGCCAATTAGCCATAATTCTGGTAATAGTGCCCTCCATCTGCCTTTGCTACACGTTTGTTTTACCAGACTAGGCTCCTGTTGGTCGGACTTTAAAAAACACGGCAGATGATAGATTTGGTTGGTTTTGTTCAGGGATTGTGACTACAAATGTGTGTACATGGTTTGGCGCGGTGAGAGCCAGTGAGCAGGGAAACTACGACTTATGGATGGTATGAAGTACAGAACAGGGTTTACACGCTGTTCCACACTGACCAGGGCTAACGTAATACGGCGTAACTGATAGTCAAACGCCTGGAAGAGCCACTGGTGGATAATCCCAGGCCTCATGAGCAGTGGAAAAAGGTGGTGGGTTGATTTATTATACGGCAGGAAGCAAATCAGAGAAACCCGCCATAATAAACCCGAAAAATCCTCAGTGCCACCCTGGTGGATGCTTGTGTTCTTGAAACGGCGACGTTTTCTTGCATTACTGGGATTTAAAATAGCTACCAACACAGAAGGGGACAAAAAAGCAAAGATCAAGGCACACACTTATAGGAACAAGTCGGCCTTTCCACATCCAGGAGAAAAAAAAAATTCCCTCAAGCAAAATGTCCTGTTGGCGGTGTTCAGACACATATTAAGGGGGGGTTCCACCCAAACATCAAGGTTATATCACTGCACCACATAACAGCCATATAGATACCGTCAGAATAAGTGGCTTAGGAAACTGATTTTCATCCGTCGATCTTGAATGTGTAAAAACCGCAAGATACCTATCCAAAGCATATGCAGCTGAAGAAACCCGAGGATCACTTAGATATTGGAATAAAAGAGGGTCCCAGTAATGCGACATGCTACATCAACACAGTTGTGCCAGTATTGTGGTAATAAATCCGAACAGGAGGAAAGGAGGGACATATGAATACCAGATTCTGATGTAGAACAGGTTGAGAAAATGATATTGGAGCTCCTGGATTCATTGGTGTCACGTCGACTCAGGTAATAAAGAGACATAACATTCCCAGGCAAGCCCAAGATGAACACTGCTGTATAGAAATGTAAAGAAGCAATAATGGAAATCAGTTGAGGTGCATTCATACTGGAGTTGGTGGATTTCTTGTTACCAGACCTGAGTGCAAAGTGTGTCCAGAAAGATATGCAACTTTAAATTTGGCTCCTGGAAGTCTTTAGGAACCATTAGTTTTGTATTGTAAACCCATGCCGTGAAGAGAAAGAAGGAAGGTCTTGACAAAGCGATGCTAAATTAATTCAGACCATATGCACAAAGCCAACAGGAATCTACATGGTCTATTTGCAACGGAAAGAAGGAAAACCTACACTTTACGTAGTTAGCTTGACTACAGTTGCCCTTTCCAGATGATGTTACTGTAGTAGATTTTGTTGTCAGGATGGCAGGTACCTACCATGTTATTAGCTTTCAGTTTTAAAGGTACTTGATTGTTTTTATTTTAAAGGGGGAAAAGGCTGTACGTGTTATTTTAACCGCCATTACAGTATCGTGATGCTCCCACATTGATGTCAGCACCATGACTTGTAGCATATTGGGAGCATTGGAAAGTGGGCCCCGTAACTACCTTGGTTTTGTTCAGCAGCCACAAAAATGATTTTTAAACTCCATGGTAACCCCTTGACTGCAGGCTAAAGAGTCATGGCCGTATTTATAACCCGTGGTATCGGAAAGTCCAATCCCCCAATTTATAACTGCTACTAACATCACAGTCGTGGTCATACATTTCTATGCCTGTACATAAATGTACTGATAGTTTGGGAAATTACCCATGTATAATGAATATGCTCATAGTGCTTATTTGTATAAAGGGCGCGGTAATCAGTATTTTTGTCGATAACGCCCTTTAATGACCATAACCCGCCATGCCTACATTAAATATACGGACTAAAATTACGATTCGATTTGTTACACTTTCAATTGTAATTATCTGAAACGCCAGTTACTATATAGTGCGGAAGTTAACTACACCTTGTATTGTAAGAAAAAACAGTTTTTTTTTTTTTATTTTCTTTATCTTTACCAACAAACGTTCAATGAAATTAGGGTGAATTACATCTCATCATCAAAGTGAACTTAAAAAGCATTGCATTAAAGAAAAAAAATTTAAAACAAACTATTATATATATATCACATCTTCTTCTTTTTTTGAAGTCCTAATATTTCTTCTATACGGTAAATGACTATCAAGGTTGAAAAAACCAATAAAGCTATAGTAGGCTGCTCGTGAGAATCCGATAAAATCAATCCTTATTTCAAATTATAAAAGCAATAGGATGCCAAATACACACATCGGAGGGAAGGACTGGTTCGAAACAGAGGGTGTCTACTCCTCGGTGTTTCTAAACCCGTTCCTGCCCTCATGGTGTGTTTTTGGCTCCCTATTGCATTTGTAATAAATTTGAATTAAAGGATTGATTTTATCGGACTCTCACAGCAGCCTACTATACTTTATGGTTTCTCTACGGAGTAACATCTGGGTCGTGCTGTGAATGGTGTTTGAGACCCGTTGGAACCATCGGGGGTTAGAGTCCCGTGAGTATTATTCTGACCAACTGTATCTAATCAAGGTAAAAGGCTGATTCTAGCAACTGGAAGAGTATACGTTAAGCAGATAATACAAACCTCTCATTTTGCGCCCTCTGTGGGCTTGAAACGCTCACTGCACAATGCCAACACAAAAGTGTAAAAAGGTGTCTTATTTCTCCATTTGTGACCATTAAAAAGGGCCACATATTTTGGGCAGGTATTCACTCTTTGTAAAGGTTTGACAGGACAGGACAGTTGAGCTGTACCAGGATCATCTATTTTCCTACAAAATAAAGTGTCTGAAACTAGGATGGCTACAATTTTAATTTCTCCCTAAATAAAACTTATTGCCATTACTCTTCTAGCAGGCTATGCCCTGCTGAGGACTTAAATCAGTGAGTAATAAGCAGTAGAAAGTTCCCAGTTCTATTGATTGCCTTGTGATTTAATTGGATTCTGCAAAATCTGGATTCCCCCACTTTCCAGGATATTATCAAGACAGCAATACAGCCTCCAACCAGAAGGATCCTTAAAAAGGCCTCCCAAGGTTTACTGCCAAAAACTGAGGTGATTTTTTTAAAAATAAAAACTTCTTTATGATTCCAAAACAAAACAATTATCATTATGTGATTACATAACCTCCAAATATAGACTTTTGTTTCTGTATTGATATTTACACATGACAAGAAACAGGATATTAGCCACCACTTTTATTTGGTATCACCTATGGGCCATTTAGAAAAAGATCGGTTATCGTTATCGTAAAAATATTTAGGCTTGGTTTACTTAATTTGCACAGACATAAGAACTCTAGAATATAACGAAGCAACAGGGAATAATTCCTTATAAAAATCCATCAGCTACATAGATTTTTATAAACATTTTCCCCGGTTCTCCCAAACATATTTGATGTTCCCCTGCCGCAAGGTTAAAAACTACTGTCTGCAAAATGTTCCTTGTGAAACCGGGAAAAAAATTCCAATACTTGATTAACTCCTGATTGCATGAAGTGTTTTTCCTGTATCGAATGGATCATGAAGACAGTCAGTGTGAGAACAGAGGTTAACCACAAAAAAAATGAACTTTCTAAGTTTTAGCAGAAGCCAGCTTCTGAAGAACCCTTCATTCCGATAAGGGTTAGAAGGGGGGGTTAAGTGTTATGGATATTTAAAGTACAAAACTCTTAAAAATGCTTTTATATGGTCATGGAATGCCCCGGTGAACCTAATATTCTTTACACTGAAAGTTGGCGTATTATAGACCTGATGAAGGGGGGGTGTTACCCTTGGAAATGGTTTTGTGTTACCTGTTGATGGTTGCTCCACAATAACTCATTCGCAACTTGGAGTACAGTTATAGTTGTTTCTCTTCAGTACTTCATTCCCTTTGAAGTGGGGAGGAACAGACTCTTTGCACCCATTAGGGTTAGGTGCATATGGACTTTTGTTACCCAAGTGGCGTATTATCCCTTATATCTACACGGTAAGGGGCGTATAATCCCTTATATATTACACGGTAAGGGTGCGTATAATCCCTATATATTACACTGTAAAGAGAGCATTATCCCTTATGTAATATGTGGTAAAGGCATAATATAATGCTGCTGGAAAAAATGATATACAGTAATGTATACTATTGTTAAAGGCCACAATGAGATAATTACTGCTGAGGGTACCATATACCAGTAAGACGTCTAGAAGGAATTAAGTTAACTCTTTAAGTTAAACAGTACATCATATGTTTGAAATGGTTAATCAACTAGTAGCACAGTCTCTTGTGTTTGACCATGTTTTCGGACTATGGTAAGATCTTGTGGCTCTAAACAAACCATCTCTCCCTATCTTGTTTGTGCCAGTTGACAAGTTTAAATGTATGCTAAAAATATCCATTTAAAGTTAAAAAAACATACATTAAAGTGGGTATACCACATGCGGGTGGCCAGTACTAAATTATAGGTGGGCATAAAAATTGTGTAAATGACCATGAGTCGCGGTTTATGGGTCTTGTATGAACCAGCTTTTCCTTTTTATCCATTGTATAAAAACAGGAAGTTAGACAAGTGCTAATAGACAGGAATAAACACAGTTCCCTCTAAACGAGTTATTGTGGCAGAGCTTATTATTGTATTCTCTTAAAAGTCTGTAGGAAAAAACGGAAAACACTATTAACACAGAAACTGCGTTAAAAAACTAAAAATATATGGAATTATTTAATTAAGAGGGGAGGATTTTTCCGTATGCTACTAAGCTCCATTACACACATTACATTATAGACAGTGAGACGTTATAGAGTGACTTGTGCATTCGTGGTGGGCGGTGTTTTGTCCAAATCGGACATTGTGCAAGAAATATGCAGCAACCAATTCAGATGTTTAACTACTACAGTTAGAAAACATCAGATAACATGATTGGTTTCTGTAGACCAAATAGA
Source organism: Hymenochirus boettgeri (assembly GCA_019447015.1). Lineage (NCBI taxonomy): Eukaryota > Metazoa > Chordata > Amphibia > Anura > Pipidae > Hymenochirus > Hymenochirus boettgeri. The sequence goes on along the minus strand of CM033475.1, from coordinate 170,401,725 downwards.
AACTGTTGCACACATCTCCCAGGGTTGCTAAACTAGCGAGCCCACGGCCTTCCCACCACTCCCAACAGGCTTTTACACATGTGGTTCTGTAGCATATGCCCCCCATGATCTCAAATGGATGAGACAAGGTTTGCATACAGGTGAGGGAGGACTCATTATTAGAAAAACACCCCCTGTTCTACACACTCATTTAAATGACCAATATTAAAGGGTATCTCCACCCCTAAAAATTTTTTGGAGTATCGAGGACCAACTCCAACCGGAAACTGATGGGTTCATAACTAAAATTGCAACAGAGAACAGACTTGCCCACCTTTGTTTCCTCTGCCTCTATTGATAATTCTAGAACGGAGTGCATATGGATGTGAACCGGAAAGCCGCATCTGTGATTGTCTGAGATTCGACAACGGAATGAAAACGTTGTTTCCAACCTTCCCTTTGAATAAATGAATGCCAGGGGAACTGATTCCACCCTTTGGAACACATCTGCAAGGTGTTTGTATGTTCTCCCTGTGCTGGGTTCTCAGGCCACTCAAGGGCACTCTGGTTACCACACACCCATAAAGAATACTGATTAGGTTGTAAGGGTCTAATAAATGTGCTGGGGGCTGAAAAAGGAGGCACATTCACCCCAGAAAACGTGTGTTCCTGGTGTGTGGGCCACGAAAATAAAGAAAACTTTGAATTGCTTTGGAGTGGAGACTCTCAATCTATGCTGTTTTGCATTTGTAAACTCCACTTTGTAGACACGAAGCAGGCTCTTGCCCCAACATTCTTACACTCTCCTTCTCTACTGTGTATTGTCACCAGACCACACAGAGCAGTTAAGTGTGAACTCCCCGAGTCATCAATGCTACTCTGAAGGTAGTTGAGGGTTGCAAATTAAGCAGGTTCCTCAGCAGTCGAATTGGGACCGCTTATAGCCAAAACAAATTTAATTTTTTTAGGCAGCAACTAGAAGCGGCAAAGGCCTATATAGAAATTCATGTCCTATCTCGTTCTCATTAAATAATGCAATTTTAAAATGTATGTGTGCAAACAACATTCCGAGGGTTATTGTGACCTAAAAAAACTAAAATTACATTCCCTTGTGGAGGGTCGCAAAAGAGAGTGCGTGCCAAACAACTTTGCAAACGGGCACTGAATGATTGCAACCATTGATGGACCTCTTCAACACAAGGGGAGCTAGCATTAAAGGTGCACTAAAACAACTTCCTTCCCAAAAGCTATAATCTAGATATTATGGAGTAAATATTCTTTTAGATATTTGGGTAAATATTCCGACCTCTCTTTCTGCTGTTCATTTAAAAGTACTTAAGCTTTAGCCTCCGGGGGCCTGATGTGAATGTGTTTATACATGTAATTGTAAAGTGCTACGGAGTGCCAACCCAGTCTCAGGTCACTGGAGTGGAAATCTTCTACCCTGTCTGGCACTATGTTTCTATTCTGGGTGGTATACCCAGGACTCTAGTCCTATAAATCTCCTTGTTGGAACTCAGGAAGCTCACTAGACTGCCCTAATCCTATTTATCACTCCTGGAGTGATGATCTATAACAGAACTAAATCTCAATTAACTGGGCCTACCTGTTAGCTTAAGGTCCCAGGGCTCATCCTTTCTCCTCTGGGAAAATCAATGAAGTCAGAAGAGGCTGGCACCATGGTTGCTCTCCCTTGAAGATTTTACACAGTGACCCCTAATGCAAACCTTGCAAGAGAACAAGAAGACTAAAGGGAACTAGTACATAGTGGCACTAATTTGTAGAAATGTTTTACATTTTATCTACAGCACTAGCAGTTTTTATAAGGGCCCACAAGACTAGTGAAAAACACCATTCATCTTTAGTATATCATTCATAGGAGAAGATACTGACTTGTTACCAACCCCACTCCTTTTAATAACTTACCAATGCCATCTCCATATTCTACTTCCTTTAGGAACAACCATCTGGTGGAGCAACAAAATTTCCTTAAGAAACGTGATAGGGTCCTGTTTCCAAAACTCTTTTAAGTGCTGTGGTGTAAGTAGGTCAGGCCAACAGCAACTAATGCCCCTGTCATTCTTCATGACCTAAAAAAACCCCAAAAAAAAGTAAGGGTTTCTAAGCGAATAGATCACATATTATGTTTTTTATGTTTCTTAAAGCCTATCAAATAAGTGATTATTATAGCAGGTTTGACTGGTCACCAAACTTACGGAGTGGCCGTTAAATACTGACGGTTTTATATTCAACTTTCAGTAAGAGTATAGACAGAAACTGCTAAAACTAAACCATAAACACTGAAGTTGTTATTAATGGGGAAAACAAAATATAAAAGTAAAGTCTTACCCCTCAAAACTACACAAACCTGCATAGTTACAAAGGCTTTAAGATGTAGGACTAACATAAAAGTCTGCCCAATGTTCTGTTATACCGCATTCTGCTTTTGGTTCTTCTGGTTCGCAGCCTCAGGCATGGACGTGACACAGCTAAAAAATTATAGCCCAATGGCTGAATGGCAAATTCTCCAAGTGACTTCAGCATGTGCAAGCTGTTAAAGTTTTTTAATGTAACACGGAGTTCTGTGTGTACATACTAAAATGCCCATGTGCCTTAGTTGTAGTGGGTAAAACCATGGACTTTTAAGAAACGGGTCCAACATCACAGAAGTGACCAAACAGAAGCCGCCCGCGCGGGACGCGCAGCCGAGTCTGTAATTGGCTGAGCGGCAAGCCAATCACGGATGCGGCTGCGCAGCTTCAATTAGCAGGAGGAAGAGGAGATGCGTAAGTAAAGTTTGGGGAGCTTTCATAAAGATACAAAATAGCGGTGGTTGGGGCTGGGAAGCCCTTGGGGACTCTTATATATGACCATTTTACGGCTAGGGGGAGGGAATCGGGAGAGGGAGGGGGAGAAGGGTGTAGTACGGATGCCAAACTGCACGGAGGCCAGGTAGGAGGCAGAGTCCTATATGACCCATGCTAGCTCCTGGTAGCAGTTTTGGGAATTTGGGGGGGGAATACAGGAGAACACTATGGAGCTGGAGGTGAGGTAAGGATTAGACTAACTACCATGGTTGGGCCAGTAGTGGGGGGATTATAGTTTTGGGGGTGGCCATGCCAGTTAAAGAAGCTTTGAAGAGGCGTGGAACTTTTGAGCAGCTTTTATAAAACTATTGTGGTTTTGGGTAGGTCTTTACTTTACAATTTACAATTGAGACAAGATTTGTTGTAGAAATTAAGGAAGACGGTGTTGATCGTGATGACAGAATACAATGTGCTAGTAATGTTGCTAGTTTATTTAATTCTAGAAGTGGTAGACTGCTGTTTGCTCATCCATATCTTAACACCAAATAATGCATTCACATTACAACATAAAACATAGGACAGAATACAAAATAAGATCAGGGCCGAAGAATGGCAACTTAAACTAAGAAAGAGAATGTTTAAGTAGGAAGTTTAGCCGGACGGTTAGTGGGGCCCACCACAAGTCATTATCACTGCAGCGATCAGCTGTTTTAAAAAGCTGATGGGCAAATATGAATAAAATAAGCACGATTCACTGTTTAAAAAGACAGGAGCTGGTCAGGTCTTTAAACAGCGAATGCGGAGGGAGAGATTTGGAGGGCGGGGCGGAGGGAGTCAAGGGGGACCGGCCTCCAATTCTCGTGCGGGGGGGGGAGACCATTTTGAAAGGAACGCATCATTGGGTTTTAAAAGCCCACATTAATGGTTGTGTCTCGGCTGGGTACACCACCATAGAATATTTGGGCTGGTCTGAACAATAGTACCGCTAGTGGTAGTGACATCTAGGCCATGTGTACCCAGCAATAGTGTGCTACAAGTTTTATAATTAATAAACCTAACTGTGTGTGTTCTGTGTTGACATTAAACTTTGCTCTTAAGTAAAAGTATTTTATTAGTGGCTTCTATTTGAAATTGTTGTGTGCACAGAGAGACAACAGTGTAGGGTATTCCATATACACCCAGTATCGTTCAATCAGTATTGGTCCAATAGGCAATTTTCCAATGCATGCCATAAATTTAACTGAAGGATGACTGGCCCTAATGATCTGACGATCAAACATACGGGGACTTATCCCAAATTCTATGATCAGGTGTAGTAATCAAGAAAGTGAAATCAGGATTGGTTAGGAATCTCAGATGCATATAAATTATAAATATGGCTGGTGGGCTTTAATTACATGTCCATTCAAGTGATTGTGTGAAAAATGTTGAAAATTCACAGATACTTAGAAAGCCAATGGCCTTAGTTCTCCTATATGTCGCATGTCATACCAAGGTCATGTCAAGCTTAGATAAATAAAAAAGTAAAACATGAACATTAATTAGGATGACTGAAAATTTTAATTAACTGGGTTAAAGAGGACATTGACGGACCCTTTTATCCTGCCATGGAATTATTTAAAATATCAAACGATCCAAAAACCATGTCAAAGTCACAGCTTTAAACACACAATCATTTAACCCTATAAGCTACCAAATATGTGAATGTTTGCAACTAATTAGCCAGCCAAATGCTATTTCACAGGGCATTATAAACTCCCACATGTTCTTGGGAAAGGAAGTCAAAATGTTCACAATGTACACACCCACCACATAGTAGAATAATGTTGATCTTGGCTGGTGATCCTGGATCCTGTGCAAAACACTTAAAACGGGGATGTGGATCAGTTCAAGCATTTCTTAAAGGAACTATACACCCATGAATGGTGTTTTCTGCGTTGCCTTTTGTGCCTGTTAAGCATTTCACATGTTAGAAAAAGGCCAAGCATCTATTCAATTCAGCGAGTTTAGAAGCAAAACTCTGCAACATCACGCACAGTGATGGTTCATATTCCTTAGATGGATATTCATGTGTATGTGAGTCAGTAGTTATGTAGCATGCCTCCTTATATTCCCTTAAATCAGCGCACTATTAACATTCATGTACACAGCTTATCTCTGCTCCATACTGCTACCTATAGTGGACAACTATAAACAATGATGGGCAGCAAAACACAGAACATCTGCGTCTTTTGGCTATCAACTGTACTACACAATCTAGGCCCCACTATACTAAAATCACTATGAGCAATATGTGTTGTTTCATAATAGCATGCACTTGCAAATCGATAGATGATTATGTGAAATTTTGCACTGTCCATTGCCCTAACTACGGTGTTCCCAAAACAAGATGTGCTCACCGTTTTTGGTTAATACATGGAAGTGCCACAACCATTATTTTACTTATTGGGCTCTATGTTACTGGCTTACCATGTACCAGCATTTATGAATGATAAGATATCTTGGTATTAGGCTGATTTAATCTTATACGATTGCAACCATTACAAAATAGTAGCAGTTGTTGGACTAGTATTTCATAAACGGTCTTCTACTTTCGCTTTACTATATGGACATGTTTCTAAAATATATGTGTAAACTATTTATAGTTTGGTGTTAGTCGTTTATTGGTGTATTAGTGGTTGTTTCCAATAAATTTTTGGGGGGGATTAAGTCAGCCAGTGTATATTAGAAGCGTTAATGTACAATGTATTGGATCACAAAGGATGACAGAAATTTTCTAACCCGGACAATTAGAATTCAGCTAACAGCACATAGTTTCATCAGCATCAGGGTCTATTGTTTTTATTGAAATACACATGGTTGAATTAAACAATTTGTATGTCCATCTAATGTCAATGCTTGGCAATTAAGCTGGGCGGTTTTGTGTTACCTTTACAGCTCTTAACACATAATAAAACACATTAATATTGTTTGGTTCATATGACGAAAGATGAGTGTGGTAGCTCCAACTCGGTAAGTTTGTAGAAGTCTAGTGTGTGGTATGTGGTAATTTATGGGTTTAGGATTATTGATTCACTAGCAGGATTTTATCATTGCTTGGATGTGTGGGGTACTTACATTGAGAATTTAACTTACAGCTCCACCCAGCTCCAATTGATACACTTACTATCCATCCTTTACTCACGGTGATAGCCCAGTCTGTAACCTCTGTGAGACTCCCTTCATGCAAATATTGACTTATGTGACATATACAGAAGAAAAGGGACAGACTTTGTATCAATTAGGTGCAAAATTTACTCAACCAATCCGATGATAATTTTGATACATGGTCTTTCAGGTTAGAAATCATTCAATAAACATCTGATGTGAAAAACACGGTAACATTTTTGCACCTTCTTATTGAATAAGCTCCAAAGAAACCAGCAATCTCAAAGAAGTGCTAATTGTAGAAGACATCAAAACATTTTGACATTTATTCCAAATACTTGTGAAGTTGTTCCTCAAAGGTACGTTACTTGGCTCTATAGCAAATGAACCGAATGCAACCATGGTTACGGGACACAGGCCTGCATCCGGACTAACCTCAACCAAACCAGTCTTTATTACTTGTCTGTCCAGAAAAGCACAGTGAATGCTGAACAGTACATTTTAAACAAACCTAAAAACTTAGAATAAAGACATCATCAAAATACACCACTAGAGGTCAGCAGAACGCAGATGCACAGTTTTCCATTCAGATTTTACATCATACTTATTTTAAAGTACAGGAAAATGGAAATGGGAATAGAGCTGCCAAGAGCAAATAAAATGGACACAGTAAATAAGACAGAAGGGATGTTATCTATAAACACATTAGAGCAAAAATTCAAAAAGCAAAGAACAGAAATCTCATTAATTTATAGTACATTAGATTGGTCAGCAAGTGTCTAACTAAAACCTTCTGCTATAGTACTGTTTGTAGAGAAATTGATTTTGCTCTAAGGTAAAATCCAGGAATCTGAAGGTGTCTGAGAAACAAGAATAAAGTTATATTAATGTCAAAAAGAATTTAAATAAAAAATGAGATTCATGAGGGACAGGAAAATATTTTCCCCGTAAGGCACTGTGGGGGGTCAAACACAGAGAATGGGTAATAATAATCAATTAGGGGACTGGAAGCCAGAAGTACTGGCAAGTGTTGCAGTTCAAGCCAGGAAAAAGTATTCACTGTACATCAGAATTACATATTTGCAAGACATGACATATGGTATTGCAGTCAGACTTGCAGCAATGTGATACTGAATCAGCTGAAAAACTCACTGTTTGTGAGACACGATTGGCAGTCTTAAGGCTTGGTACACATGCTCATTTCCAAGACAAAGAAGGACCCCGATTGTACAGGCCACGAACGTCGTTTTGGCGAGAAAGTCGGTCCGTGTGTATGCGGTCAGTAGGGGTCATCTTCGGAACATCTGCCAGGCGGATTCAACGAACGCCCCCTGGACGAATGCAACACAGGACGATTCTTGGCTGAAACGGCCGTTTCGTCACCTGTAACTCGGCGTCGGGGGTCGTTCCTCACTCGGGAAATTGAGCATGTGTAGGAGACTTAAGTCCAGTTTCATTCAGTACAGGGGTATTTAAATGAAACATTCTGCCAGGAGCATCATACCAGGGGAGCAACCGAGGGGGGTGGAATTCAAGGGGGCTCCCATCTTCTTAGTTTTCCTATCATAGATATAGCCTCCTCCAGAAAACACTGTGGATGAAGCCCGCAGGGGTCGGTCCAATCTAGGTTTGCTGGGGGGGGCCTAGTAATTCCAGTTATGCCAATTGCTACTGCATATCGTATTGTTTTTATTTTTGCTTTTGATATAATCTATTTCATATCACCTTGGCCCTGTTACAAAAGATGATGTTCGTTTTGCGAGAAAAACATAGATATATGGGAGATTGACCTCTACTGGGAAACTATGTATGTTAGCCTTTGGCTATGCTGTTTTTCAGGGCTTGTATTATGTTCAATGGAAGGTACCAAACTTCTCAACCCCTTTGTATGACTATCTGCCTACACCGTTTTGACAAGTGTTCAATGCTCTAAACAGTGGGTGGGTACATACAAAGCCATTTTCACAGTCTTGCCAAGTAATACAGAATGATATTTTTTTACGTAAGTTAACAATTATATAAGCTGGCTTAATTAACAATTGCACAATCCCAACAGTACTACTGGTCACACCAACGTTAAGCCAGAGGGCCTTTCCCGCGCTGTGACAATGCCTGCAAATGTTGTGCTGTGTTTGCTCTGCACGGGGTTTATTAATAAACATGGGATCACCCTGAACATTTGTTCTGGGTCTCTGCATCCCTTTCCTTTTGTATTATACAAACCAGCAAGGAGATGGTGGAATATGGAAATCCATCCCATCCCATCCCTATTATATTGAAGTAATATTATGTAGTGAAACTAATATACGGAAAAGACATTGTTTGTACTTGAGGAATGTTTGGAAATAAAATTTTGAAATTTTGTTGCTTGTATTCAATGTTCCGCAAAATGTTATCAATTCATTGCATCCATGTGAAGGACTTTTACACCATAATAGAGAAATAAAATGTAAAACGTTTTTGGGGGGAAGAGGAAGAAATGGCAGGTGCGCCTCATACATTCTGATTCACACAATTACGCATCACAGAAACCTGAAAGTGCAGGCATTACAATCCTTTTTATGTGTAAGGCGATAATAAATGCGGGTACTTAATTTGCTCCGAGCCGGTCAGCCTATTCAGATTTCATGCACACGACTTGTGTCTCAGGAGTGGGCCTTCGATATGTTGGAGGACGGGTGTTGCTGAACTACCCACTCTAGGAGACGAATGCAATAAATGGGCGCCAGCGTTTCTTGAACTTAAACAGTATCTTCATTTATAACGAACATATGAATAAAGCATTGAAAAGTTGCACATAGAGTGACGGACCCGGCTGCCGTCCTGCCCTGCATGCAAGCGAGGGCCTGTGTGAATTTGCCGTGGGAAAGAGGCTTTGTGAGTAATTGATTGGTGAACTTTTTTTTACAAGACACGATAGTGGTTGGGGTGGGAGGAGAGGGAGACCTACACTACAGAAAAATTTGGAAAATAGGGGGACATGCCCTTTGAAGCGATCTGGCTCCTGCTTGCAAGCAGGGGCTGGACCTCAGCCGGGTCTGTGAGCGCCAGGCAATCACAGACGTGGCTGACACACTATACAATGCCGTGGAGAGAGGGCTCTTGGCAGTGCGAATGGGGGGGGGGGGATTTTTTAAGAAATGTTGCGGGGGTTGGGGTCCAAATCAAAGGAATTGTCACGCTAGGTGACAATGAGCTGGGGATGGATCAAAATGGTGGTGGTGGGGGGGTGGGAAGGGGGGGAGGGTAATGCCGCATGCTCCAGACCTTGGATGAGGAACTACTGGGTAGTGGGTTAGTTAAAGTTTTGGGGGTGGAATCCCTTTAAGTAAGTAAAATAATTTAAGTAAACTTAATGAAGGGCACATTTGTCATTTTTGAAAATAGAAGTACTGTATCTCTAGTGTACTTAAAACAAACAGACATTTTGCCAAAGAAAATGTAAAAATTTGCACTAAGAATAGGCAAAATAATAGAAAAACCCTCAGATGAAGATGTTTTCTAGCCAAAAAAAGAAATTAAACTTCAAGGGCAATATGCAGTGATGCAAACATAGAATTATCATAATATAATCATCAACTAATGTTTAAGATAGTTCATCTTTGAAAGTTTAACATGTAAAGGGTGGAGTTGGTGTCCAACTTACTAAAAACACAGAGGGGAGACTTAGTTTTATTCAAGCAGATTGTTGTTCTCATTCATGCGAACAACCTTTTCCACCCTTACATATGCAGTTTAACCCTCACTGTTCCATCACAATCTCACACTGCTCTAAAATATGTACGTTTTCTTGTCTTTTTCTTTTCTTAACCCTTTAGGCTATCCTTCTACTACCTTCTAAATAAAAAGAACATGGGACATAATGGGTTAATTTTATTAAATAATACAGTTAACTTACATAGTAATTAATTAATCAGAGATAAAAGTCTCAAGGGGATTTGGATTTGGCATCCTTATATTTTATTATTATTCTTTACATAATTATAATTATGATATAAGCTAACGTCGATATACATTAGGTGTATTCAGGGCATTCTTCAAAGAAAAATTCTCAATATTAGAAAAAACTAAAGCACAACCGTATACTTGATATAGAAGTCGAGATTTTCAGGCTTTAAAATTAGCTGAAAAACCTAACCCTCAGCTTATTACTCGGCAAAGTCCTAATTAGCGCCAAATTGCTGAAATTGCGGATAGTAACCAGTAGGCGTGCGTTTGTGTTAACCGCATAGAAGTTACAGGAGCTAATCTGCCTTTAACATCTTCTGCTTCCTGTAGTTCTGGCTGCTGGAATGGCTCAGCACTGTCATGCACTCATCAGGATGTGTAAAATAGATGGGTTCTCGTTTGGTGGCAAAGGCTGCTAGTTCCAAATGCAAGGACAGTTTGAAAAACTACAACTTCTCAGCACTGACTGAGCTTGGTAATTACTTGGGGTCAGCCCTCTTACTATAGGGGTCAGATGTTGCACTTTAATATAAGGAGTTCAGGGACATTGTAAATGATGGTAAGCTTAATTAAAAGTTATGAAAACTTGCCACTCCAACTTGTTTAGAAATACAATTCCCAGAACCAAAGCATGCTGGGAGGTTGAGTGTAGATTTTAACATATGCTGGAGTGCCAAGGAATGGGGGGTTTCGTGGTACTGGATTTGGGCTATTACTGTTTATGGCGTTTAATGTATGGGAATCTGCTGTCATTTAAAGGGCAATCTAAGCACAAAACAATATAAACCAGAAGGCAGCAGTGGTCATAAATTTTCTTACCTCGACGTTATACGAGTCAATCAGTTTACAAATTTTAAGGTAACAAATAGGTCTTGGACGACTTGATACTCGAGTATATAGGTATATTTAATGTTAATCATTTATTTTTTACTGTATGATAATAAAAATGAGAAAATCTTTGTGATAACTCTTGCATACACTACAAATGATTTATGTATAATATATGTTGAAGCTGGTACTCATACATGTATGTCTTCCTCTAGATTCTTATCTCTAAAATTCTGAGGGTCAGATTTTCATTTTGTGGTAATAAAAGCTCTGACCAAGTAGTGTTCCTTATCCACCAAAGTAACAGATAGCCAAAAAAGATAATCCGCCCTTTTTAGGACATGCACAATCGTCTTAGCTGGCTTGAGAAACATTCAGAGAGGCATGGTGACAGAGGAAGTCAAGCCTGATTTGCAGTTATATGGGTGGCTAAACCATGATCTTCCTGCAATGTTCGAGTAACATGTACAGCATTAAACCACCACCTAATTGATCTGTTCCTAGGTAGTCCACATAAACTTGAACACACCTGCCGGGTTTTCAGCCGAAAATAAAAAAACATTTAAGAGCTGCGCTGTTAATAATCAAGAACAGATATTTTTCTGAAATCTCACATGGTAGACAAAGTGGCACTTGATAATATGGAGTGACAACAAAGATTTTGTATATAAGTGTACACCCTACTGTAAATAAGAGGATATATAGTTGTTGAGGATGTTCTGTCAATATATGAAGCGCAAAGCTGGCAGGACTCATATGTACTTGTCTGGTGACACACATACGTGTTTCAGTGCAATAGCTAAGATAACAGTGTAGTGGCAAAAAGCAGGAAAAGCAATCTTTGATAATTTAGCCAATTTAAATTCTAATTAAACTAGGTTAAAGAAAATGTACAGAACATTATGCAGTGCTTGAATTAGTCCAAACATATAGAAAAAATAGTAATATAATAGTACTATGATACTTTTCTAAGGACGAAAACAGGTTCATTTCATTGCAAGCTTTATCGGGACTATTACCTCTTCAATGGTACGGCAGTAGATTTTGGATAAAATGGCACTAACTTATAAAGGCCTACACCCCTAAACCCCACTTACATGGGACGGAGAGGAGTACAAACCCTACATGTCCATGGTAGCGATATCCATTACTAACCACAAGCCCTCTATTATTTTGGAAGATGGTCTTTCGTGTTCTGTACATAAGAAGGTAGGGTGAACAAAAAGGCCGTAAAGTACAGTCTACATATTGCTTATTCTCTCTGTGGGACCTGCAACAATTGGTCTACCAGGAGGATGCGTCTAGTTTTATGGATTTTGGAATGTGTAAAAGGTACCGTAGGATAATAGGGTACTTTGTTAAAGAATGTCTTTCTTGGATTCCATTTCTAGGATTTCTTTTTCAACTTTTAGCAAAACATGCCGCATTAGGACCATGCTAAGGAGGGGGGATTGATCCTGGAGACAGAATATCCCACACAGCCTCCTATCATCTATATTTACGGGATTGACAAATTTTTTACATTTTCAAATAACTGTACATCTTTGATGAATTCATATTTGTTAATGAGCTACAGGTGCAAAATGAAGGCCTTTTTGTAATTAAACCAACTGTGATGTTTTCTAGGGTTCAGTGAGATTTATGACATCAAGATTGCATTTAAAGTTCCGACTTCTTCCCTTGGGATTGCCCCACTTCTGTCAGTCCCTTAATCGTCACTGGAGATCTTATCCTTTTTTTCCCTTCCTGAACCTCCTTCTTCTAAAGGACCATTCTCTCGCTTTCTGAACTTGACTTCCCCTCTCCCTCTCTTGTGGGTGAACACCTATACCAACCTTTCCTGTACTTACAATCTCTTCCAAATTTATGCTTCTTTTCATTTAATTTCCTTTGAATTTTTTCAAATCACTTTTTTTAACCTTCATTCAAATTTTAACTCTTCAAATCCTTAATATTTGTCTCCTTCTATTTACCAATCTTGCTCACCAATATCAGAACCCCTTTAGAAAATTTTGAACATGGATACAGTCTAATTCTAACCCCTCTCGGAACAACATACGAGTTTTTAATAATTTCTAAACAGATATTTCTCCCTCCTTTTTAGCTGACCTGTGCTTTTTATATTTTTTTTTATAACAGTAATCTGGGAGTCTCCACTAGAAAACACACAAAAACATATTCCTCCCCATTGAAATCACTAACAAACAAGCCACAGTGTGCTGAATAATAAGATACACAGGTCTTATAGGGTTCACTTGGCAACCTAGTACAGTGTGCTGAACAAGAGACACGAAGAAAAGTAAAACTACCAAATATATTATAAGACATAATACCCCCGCACAATTGTAATTTTACCATCTAATCAAAGAGGTAGTATAAACTATACTGGTGCGTGCTGATGGGGTAATATTAATCAATATGATACTAAAAGACGGCACATGACCATAACATAGATCAGTGATGCCCCGCCTTCTTGTGGCCGCACGGGAGCTGGCATGAAAAGGGGCGGGGGTTTTTGTGGTGTAGAGGCGGGCTGTGCTCAGTGCCACTGTGCGGGCCCCCGTGTTGGGTGGGTTGGCCACCCCTGACATAGATAAAAAGATATAACTATCAATATGTCGAATACACACAAAGTTTATTAAAACTTCTACAAAACCTGTGATCTGTTGTATCCCTACCAAGAATACCAATAATATAATAAAGTGCTACATAGTAAACACAATACGATAATCATAGGTGTAAACTCCCTAAACAAGTGTATAGCAGAATTCAAATGATCAACTATTGTCCCTGCCTAAATTGGAAGGAGGACACTTAGAAAAACTGGAGCTTCACGTCGTAAACTAAATATACTCACACTGCTGTTGTGAAAAAGCTGGTCACAGCAACCAGTTCACTTGTAAAATCAAAATGTTTCCAATAAAGTTATACAAAAGAATAGTTCTAGTGGCTACACACCACTGTGTCATTAATCCAGGGCAAATGAGATGTACAGTACTCACGACTGCCCTTGAAAAACGCTTCTAATCAGCACAGGTTATACGGTTGTGCGGAGGGTATTAGTGCCTATTTAAAATAACAGAGACATTGCACACCTGCCCCCTGTATACGGTAACACTGCATTCAGCGATTAAACAAATAGAAGAAAATTTTCTATATATGACAGCTCTCAGCTTTCAAAGCAAATTGATAAATGCCCATAGAAGATTTAATCAGCGGCAAAGAATGTTGGCACTAAAAAATGAGGTTTGCAGTGTGACAAAATGCACACAAATTGCCCATATTGCATTATAATTACCGCACTGCGACTGATGTACCAAAACCAGAAGTGGTGAATATTGCTTTTACAAGGGTTTGCTAGAGAGACTGAAGGCATTTTCGGAATTAGCCGATTGGAGGCAGTGAAATCATGTTTACCCCAGCAGAGAAATCTTGATGCTCATGCATTGTTGCCAAATTCAAACTAAAATCACACCAGTGGCATTGGTAGTACAGACATAATAGCTATGATCTGCTTTGTCCCTTATCTTTAAACCCCCCTAAAAAACTAATTAATATGTTAAGGGATAGTGGAAAGGAATATATGTATATAGGAGACCTTCAAGATAAAACGCATCCTATTGCGTTTTAGAAGAAACAATCATAAACAATATAAAAAAAACAATGTATTGTTTGGGGTTTGAAAGATTTACAACAATCTAACAATATAGGGGAATCTTTCATTCTATTTAAAATTTTATTATACCCCTTCAAATAAGTATTGGCATATTCAGTTCAGACACCACTTAGCAGCAGAGAGGAAAATTAAACATCATATAATATATCATAATCAACTATTTTTTTTTTACTAGGTACCACATTCATTTGTATACAGTAATTATTATTATTAACACAATGCTGTGTCTTAAAGGAGGTAAAAAATTGTACAAAAAGAGATAGATACAACCCACAAATAGTACAAAAATGGGCACTGCTTGCCCATATAGCATGACAACCTCTTATTACATTTTTTATGTTATGGGAAAAGGTGAACGGGTGGGAACAGGGTTGATATGATAAAACAGGTTTTTGTAGTAAAATAAAGAAGAGATTAAAAACACGCGTTGTATCCCACTCTGTAATATAAATTTACAGGGTTATTCAATAAAAAGTTCTATGTTTAAAATGGTGCTAATTTGACCCAACCAATCAGATGTTAGCTTTCAAATGTTAAAATAGATCTGATTGGTTGGGGCAAATTAGCACCATTTTAAACGATAAGAACTTTTATTGAATCTCCCTGTTAGTTTATTTTAGCATTCTTTTTAAAGATAAGGGTTTTCAGGAAAATGACTTACCTCCATCTACTGCCCAACAGAGATGGCGCTCAAACACAGGGAGACTGAATATCTGCATCCACTGCAACACGGTAGACAATAGGTGCGCGACAGTGCATTTGTAGCGAGCATGGAGTTGTCAAACACACCGATGGCCTTCAGCAATCTGGTTGAAAGGAAATAATCTAAAATATTGCTCCAGGAATTTAACTGCTCAGAGGCAGCAAGTTGTTGTAAATTGACATAAAAAAAGTATTACCTGTCAGGACCATTCCAATTCACAGCAAGTTATAAGGAGATTTGTCTTATTAGTCATAACATTTTTAGCAGTATTATTATTATTGTATACTACCTACATCGTGATGGAGAGATGTTTGGAGTAGGAGATTAGAGACTGCAGGAAAAAAAAAGGGAAGTGAGGAGGATAAGGATATAGGACTGCAGGAGAGAGAGAGAATATGATAGATTAAGAAGAGACTGCAAAGAGAGAGAAGGTGTGAGAGAGAATAAGAGGACTGCAGGAGAGAGAGAGAGGAGGTTAGAGATAGGAACAGAGACTGTGGAAAGAGAGAATGTGAGCAATAGAGGTAGAGACTGCAGAAGTGAAAGAGTGTTGTGCGAGAGATAAAGGATAGAAACAAGAGGAGGAGTGTGGATAGGGTTAGTGACAGCGTACAGAAAGAGTGTGAGAGGACAGAGACTGCAAGAGGAGAGAAAGATGTAAGAGATAGAACGTAGAATATGCATCGGACTTTAACTGCATCGTTACTCACTATATGGGACCTTTAATGTATGTCTCTGTACGGGACCCGTTACTATCTGTTCTCACTGTACGGGACCTTTACTGTCTGTCTCACTGTGTGGACTTTACTGTCTGTTCTCACTGTATGGGACCTTTACGGTCTGTTTCTCACTGCTGGGACCTTTTGTTGTCTCACTGTGTGGGACCTTTACTGTCTGTTCTCACTGTGTGGGACCTTAACTGTCTGTTCTCACTGTATGAGGACCTTTATATGTCTGTTCTCACTGTATAAGACCATTACCGTCTGTTTTTCACCGTATGGACTTTAACTGTCTGTTCACACTGTATGGGACCTTTACTGTCTGTTCTCACTGATTGCACTAGATTGCTCAACCACATATATACTTTGCAGATTTTACATATTTCTTGACTAAATGTGTTAGATATTGGTTAAAAAGGCATTTATTAAGGTTAGATTAGCTTTAGATAGTTGTTAGGTTAGACTAGTTAAGTACGTTAGGGTCTGTACGGACCTTCTACTGTCCTGTTCTCACTGTATGGACCTTACTGTCTGTCTCACTGTATGGGACCTTTACTGTCTGTTCTCACTGTATGGACCTTACGGTGGTTATCACTGTAGGGAGCTTACGGCTGTTTCCTCACTGTATGGGAGCTTTACGGGTCTGTTCTCACCTTATGGGAGCTTTACTGTCTGTTCTCACTGAATGGGACCTTTACTGTCTGTTCTCACTGTAGGGACATTACGGTTCTCACCATGAGGACCGTTTTAGTCTGTTTCCACTGTATGGGACCTTTAATGTCTGTTCTCACTGTGTGTAGAACTTTACTGTCTGTTCTCACGTATGGGGACCTTACTGTCTGTTCTCACGTATGGCCAACCATTACCATTGTTTTTCACGTATGGGGCCTTACCGTCTGTTCTACTATATGGGACCTTACTGTCTGTCTCACTGTATGGGACCTTAATGGTCTGTCTACCTGTTGGGACCTTTACTGTCTGTTTCACTGATTGGCACTAGATTGCTCAACCAACATACAACTTGCAGATTTTAACTATTTTCGTGACTCTAAATGTGTTTAGATAGATATGTTAAAAGGCATTTGATAAGGTAGATTAGCTTTAGATAGTTTGTTAGGTTAGACTAGTTAAGTACGTTGGGTCCTAGGATACGCGTTCTCATTGGGACTTACTGTCTGTCTACTGATGGGACCTTTACTGTCTGTTCTCACTGTATGGGACCTTTACGGTCTGTTCTCACTGTATGGGATACGTCTGTGTCACTGTATGGGAGCTTTACCGCGTCTGTTCTCCTTTGAGCTTACGTCTGTTCTCACTGAATGGGACCTTTCTGTCTGTTCTCACTATGGGACCATTAATGTCTTTCTCACCATGGGGACCGTTTAGTCTGTTCTCACTGTATGGGACATTTACTGTCTGTTCTCACTGTGTGAGAACTTTACTGTCTGTCTCACTGTATGGGACCTTACTGGTCTGTTCTCACTGTATGGCACCATTACCATTGGTTTTCACTGTATGGGGCCTTTAAGTTGTTCTAACTACTATTGGGACCTTTACTGTCTGTTCTCACTCGATGGGACCTTAATGGCTGTTCTCACTGTTTGGGACCTTTACTGTCTGTTTCTTCACTGATTGCACTAGATGCTCAACCAAACCTATACTTGCAGATTTTTACATATTTTCTTGACTAAATGTGTTAGATATTGTTAAAAGACATTGTTATAAGTTTAGATTTAGCTTAGATAGTTTGTTTAGGTTAGGCTAGGTTAGACTAGTTAGGTAAGTTAGGTTCTGTATAAAGAGTCTACCTTGACATGTGGCAGGCTCTTTTGGGCAAAAATTCTTTATTCTTCTGTAATTATGGTGTGGGATAAATTGTTATTAAGAGAACTGTACAAATAAATGATGCCAAGTTCAAATGACTTGCCTCACTCCACTCACAAAGCCACACCCACTCAGGGCCGGCCTTTTCACCAGTGGCACGCTACGCGTGCTGCATATAGGCGGCAATCAAAGTTTGGCTCAGTGGCAAAAAACACCTAGAGACACCCTGGATCAAGTTTTACTTACTGAGTTGGTCAATCCTCTTTGCAGCACAGAGAAAAAATCTAGTACTGAATACCACTAGTAACCACATACAATCCAGTCTAGAAGGTATATGGAAAGTCATTAAAGAAACTACAGCTGATCATAGCAGAGGATGAGACTTAAAAAAAATCTTCCCAGAGATTTGACATGCTATGGGAATTAGTAACATCACAGGTCCTTCTGCTGCTTGAACCCGCAAATGTTGGTGACCTTTACAGTGTAACAAATGTGATAAGGGGGATGTTACATTGGAGACATCACAGCCTTTAAAAAAATGAAAACTCACATAGGAATACTATAAAAACAACACAGAGAGGAGGATAATTGTTTGCCTGTTGGCCATTATTTCAGCCAGGCAGGGCACACATCTGGAGAATTAAATGTCTTGGTTTTGAAGGGAAATTTTAAACTACCAGGAAAGAAAACCTTTGAACTCAGAATGATAATTCTGTTCAACGCAGACAAACTGGACTTGAGCCATTTAAATCACTATAAGACACTTCTAACCACTCTCTCCCCTCTTACCAATTATTCTCTATCCCCATCACATTCCAATTATCCATCCCATATCTTTTACTGTTTGTTTTATTGTATCCTCACCCCCATGGTATTATGTGTTCTGTTATATTGTAAAGTTTGTTTGTTGCCAGATGATGTAAAGATCTGAAGAAGGGAGGAAGCTCCAAAGTTAATCTATTAGGAAAAATATTGTTAGTGCAAATAAAAAGAGTACGTACTACACTTTCATTATTTTGTATGCTCTCTAGCCTAGGGATTCTCAAATGATGTCTCCCTAAGATGTTTGAAAATTACCATTCCCAGATTCCTCAACTACAGAGGGAAACCAGGAATTGGGGAGTTGTAGTGTTTAAAACATCTAGAGGCACACATGTTTGAGAATCCCATCTCCAGCCAATCCATGGGCCGTGCACAAAAAGGGCGATATTTTCAAACCAAACTACTAAAATCTTGTATGTCTCTAAATCTCAGACGATTTCATGGTCTTCAATAGGCTGAAACATCATTCTTCCTGACCAACAGACTATATATTAGTTTATGAACGGTAATCTGACGGTTGTGAAGATAATGTCTAATTGACCGCTGTGTACACAAACTTACACAATTGCAGCACTATTCTATTAGTTTCCTGGCACCACTTATTAAAAAAAGGCATAAATGGGTCAGTGGACTCTGACTCCGACTTAATTTATGACACCTCCGAATCCTCTATGTTAATATACTATTTCCATGTAGATTGAGAGACGTTAAAAGAACAAATATACAAGATATTTTATCACTGCCATGCTCAGCAATTTTAAAGCTATATAAAGATGGCGAAAAAACACTGGCTTCAAAACTGACACCCCTACCTGATATTCTCCCCAGAAACTGTCTGGATCTAAAAATATGACTTCACAGCCCTCTATTAAAATGATTGTTTAGGATAGAAGGTGATCATATTAGAGTCTATGGCAAGCATTAGCGGATCCTGCACAGTAAGCGTAAAAGCCAGCGTCCGTTCCATTGCGCAATTGAAGCCTATGTGTCATAAAAAATGTGCTCGAAAATGGATTGCAGCATATCGAAGCGCACCTAGTGTAGCCAGACCAATTGGCCAACACTATCGTAAGCTCTTTAACTATACCTCAATCGCTCAGCAGCACCGTGATTTCTGCAGGTACACATTATAGGTGTTAAAGTGCATATCCAACCCCCAACTTTATGTAAGCACCCCTTAAAACCCAAGATTGTAAACTTACAATCCACCAAATGTGTCTCTAAAGAAGTGTATTATCATTATAATTACTTTTTTTTGGTTTTAAACCGGGATTAAAACTAAAGGACAACTTCAAAACAACACCTAATCATAAGGCAGAGCACCTTGACATAAAATCAGTAATCTGTGTCTCATCTCCCATTTTTATGTGGGTGATGGGAAATTTCGCTGCAAACTGACCTCTGTATTCTTTACACATGTCCAATCAAAATTACTGCAGGAATTGAAACAGCACATCACACCTACTAATAGCCAATCCTATTACAGTTTGTATAAAGCTGGGTACAACACAGTAACGTAAAGCCCCGTACCGTCGGATCGGTATCAGGGCTTTATCGGTACTGACCTTCGGTTCCTAACGAGCACACGGCCGCCAACGCTCGTTCAGGAATGACCGAAAATTTACATCGGCCACGCTAGACTCCTATAGAGGAGTCTAGCGGGCCGATGGAAGCACACTCCCAAGCGTTCTCCCTATGATGTTCATTGGGAGAACGCTCGGGCTGTGTGTATGCAGACAGGGCGGCCATTGATAATATTATTTTACAGTGAGTGAAAGTCATTATTGATCCCCTGCTGATTTGACATTTGCCCTCTGACTAAGAAATGACCAGCCTATAATTGTAGCTGTGAGTGAGAGACAGCTTATCAACAAAAAAAGTCAAAAATCCAAAGTCAGAGACTGATGTGCATTGTAATGAGTAAAACTGCATATCTCACGAGGGATTTGTCCTAATCCCTTTTGAATATCCTCTCCAAGTCTATGGTTTACGAGTTTGGTGAGTTGAGCTGATGCCAAAGAGCTTGATTTGGTCTCCTCTGACCACACAATTTCACCAGTTCTCCTTGGATCATTCAGATGTTCAGGGTAACTGCAGATGGTCCTTTACATGTGCTGTCTTGAGCAGTGGGACCTTGAAGTCACTGCATGATTTCAGTCCTTTACCGCATAATGTGTGTACCAATTGGGAAGCTATGGTCCCAGCTTCTCTGAAATCATTGACAAGTTCCTCCCATGAAGTCAGAGCAGGATTATCCACAAGGCAACCCTAGGCACCTGCCTAGGGCCCAGGAAACTTCTAGGGATAGAAGAAAGGTCTGGTCTGCAACACTCTAATAAGAAAGAGCATGTATAATGTGAAAAGCTAAAAATCCTTCATTATAATTGGCAGGGATATGCATTAAAAACAATTAAAACTTCCCAGCATTCTCTTCAAAGTATAATCAGTGTTACATAGTACATCTGTGCAAAATTATATCATATGGTACCAATATCAGTCATGTAGTCGCCCTAAGTAAATAGGTCTACATCATGGGGATTACCTACTTATGACCAGAGAGACGTGGGATAAAATCGATCCTATTACACATGGTAGGACGCGTTTCGCTCGCTTCGTCACACGGGAGCTTTTTCAGCTACAGCCTATGTCTGTCTATCCTCCCCTTAAGTAGCGTAGCGCCGTAAGGCGCGTGTGACGTCACACCTCGCGAGAGATCTTTCCGCCAACATCGTCATAGTCTTAGTGAAATAGGCATGATACATAACAACAGAGAGAAATATACAAATAACAATTAACATCGAAACACAGGTCAAGGTTCTAATACAACACATTTCACAGAGCTCCATTAAAACAGTATTAAACAATAAGTCCATATTATAATAGCTGGTGAGAAATCAACTCATGTATGAAAAACAATGAATATGGTAACCTCAGTTAAGCAGAGTAAGTGTCTCATTTCAAAAGATTCAAATATTTACAATTCTGCCCACATGTATATATACACGACACCGAATATACATAAAAGAAGGCAAGGGGTAAACATCCATCAAGTTCATTCCAAAAGAAAAAATCATCTGCTAATATCCATATATCTATGAAGTAACAATCACAGCGAATATCGGGCATTGTCATATAACATGTGCAAAAAGGGATAATATGTATCCAATCTTCTAAGGAATAACCGTTCCAGCGGGTATCTTACAACATTTAGATAGGTTGAAAAGAAGAAAGTAATGTGATACCCAATCTTAAAATGATGTTCAATTCCATTTAAGAGGTCCAACAGGTTGATAATATCAAATGTGTATATAGGTAAGTATGTAGGGGAAAGCAATACAGTATATCATCCAAGGTAAGTAGCATCCAAAGTGAGTATGTAGAGGGAAAGCAATATAGTATACCATCCAAAAATAATATATGTTGTCTTTTCCGTAATCCAATAGATGTCATTGAAGAAGGTTAGTGCAGAGTCTATAAGATACTAAGTTTTAGATAAATACAGTATAGTCAATCTCTTGATTCAATCCTCTAGGGCCTAGTGTCTTAATCAAAATCCACTCTGTTTCCCGCTTGTAACAATTTGAGCTCTGATCACCACCTCTAAAATGCTGTTTTAACGTATCAATTCCAAAGCACTGTATCCCCTTGGTCTGTCCCCCATTATGTAAAAGGAATGTTCTGCTATAGAGGTTAAAGTCTTGTTACCGTATATACTCGAGTGATAAAGTCGAGGTACCCATTTTTACCTTAAAAAAACGGTAAAACCAATTGACTCGAGTATAAGCGAGGGTAGAGTTCCCCTCCAGCCCCAGGTCCAGCCAGGAATAAAACATATTCCGCACCCATCTTCTCACCCCTGCCACTACACTACACTACTACAGTCACTACACTACTCTGCACCCATCTCTCACCCTGCCTAACTACACTACTACAGTACACACACTACTCCGCCATCTTCCACTGCCACTACATACACTTCACTACACAACACACACCTACTCCCCCCACCCTACACCGCCACTACACTACACTACACTACTACAGTACACTACACTACTCCCTGCACCCATCTTCTCACCCTGCCACTATACTACACTACACTACTACTAATGCCTTAACTTTGCAGGATAGTCTGGCCCCCGACATCTTGATGGAGGAATCCGGCTGCCGCGTCCACTGAAAGGTCGCATCTACTGACGTCACGACTCGGCGCCGGTCTAATTCCCGGGCCGAGTCGTGACGTCAGTGGATGCGACCATCAGTGGACGCGGCAGCCGATTCCTTCACCAGTAAGTGACTGACTCGAGTTAAGTCGAGGTTCAGTTTTCAGGCTGTTTCACAGCCTGAAAACCTCGACTTATACTCGAGTATATACGGTAGCCTGTTGGTTTCTATTGGCCAATCTAATGTGAGACAAATGTCTTGATAATCTTTGTCGTAACTGTTGTGTTGTACAACAGGGGTATTTTTGAAATGAGCCACTTACTCTGCTTAACTAAGGTTACCGTATTCATTGTTTTTTCGTACATGAGTTGATTTCTCACCAGCTATTATATATAGATTTTATGTTTAATACTGTTTAATGGAGCTCTGTGAAATGTGTTGTATTAGAACCTTGACCTGTGCTTCGATGTTAATATGTATTTTGATATTTCTCTCTGTGTGTTTTATCATGCCTATTTCACTAAGATTATGAATGTTGGCGGAAAGGCAGGGACATTTAGAGTTATTCTGTTGTGTTCGAGATCACATGATTTAGACAGGCTATTAACCAGTCGATGTCAAAGAGCGAGATCTCGCGAGGTAGTGACGTCACCGCACTTACGGCGCTTACACTTAAGGGGAGGATAGACAGACATAGGCTGTAGCTGAAAAAGCTCCCGTGTGACAAAGGCAGAGCAAAAAGCGTCCTACCATGTGGTGATAGGATTTGATTTTATCCCGCCTTCTCTTCCTTTGCACTGTGTCTTTATGCTGGCATACGTGGGTAACCCATGATGTAGACTTATTTGACTTAGGGCGACTACATAACTGATTATTGGTACCATATAGATATAATTTGTACAGAGTGTACTGTGTTTACACTGATTATACTTTGAAGAGATGCTGGGAAGTTTTTAATTGTTTTTAATGTACATATCCCTGCCAATTATAATGAAGGATTTTTAGCTTTTCACGGTATACATGCTCTTCTTATTAGAGTGTTGCAAACCAGACTTCTTTCTATCTTTTTATAGTTTTGTACTGTTTTCTAGCACCTCCCTATTAAGGTCTAAACATTTTCAGTGCCCTAACTTGTCTTTCTCAGGAAACTTCTGGGGGCCAGCTTCAGAAGCAGTAACAAAATTACAGTCTACACCATATATGTAGCAAAAAAGGGGGCCCTAAATGATGGCCTGCCCTTGGGGCCCATATGTTCTTAATCCATCTATGCATGTAGTTCTGTGATGCTTCTTCATGTTCTCATGATCATTGGAACTTCACAATGTGAGATCTTGCATGGAGCCCAAGACTGGGGGAAATTGACAGTTATTTGTATATTTCCATTTGTGAATTATCGTGCCAACTGTTGTCACCTTCTCACCAAGCTGCTTGACGATATTCTCGTAGCCCAGTCCATCCTGTGTAGGTTTACAATCTTATCCCTGAAATCCTTGGACAGCTCTTTGTCTTGGCCATGGTGGCTAGTTGGAAAGTAATAAATTGCTAACTTTGTGGGACAGATGTCTTAATACAGGTACTGAAACAAGCTGGGATAGGAGCACATCCTTACACAGGTAACTCCTAATCTCAACTCCTTACCGTTACCTGCACACAGTGAAGACACCTGGGAGCCTGAAATCTTGCGGTTGATGGGATTAAAGGGTTATCTATACTTTAAAGCAAGTCTATACCTGCTTCAAAACCTTTTTCAGATTTTAATCTGGGCTGTAGATCTGAGAAATATCATTTTAATACAGCATTTACAGGGAAAGACCTGTACTCCAGGAGCAGAAATTGTAATATGTGACCCATTAATGACCTCTACTAATCTATAGCTGCCAGCCAGCACACTTTCTGCAACAATTAAGACAATCAGCAGAGAAAAGAAGGCAGAGGGGGAGATGTGTAAGCAGAGCAGTGTCCATGGTGAGGCTGTGCAGAACTTAATAAGTGTCGCCAGACACTAAAAGAAGGAGTGAGTAAGGGAGGGTGGGGGCAATTAGGAGCACTCACTAAACATTATAATTTAATGACAAAGCAAGCCAAGATAAATATGTGTGTACCACCATTTACTCACTCAAATTGTAGTTAGATAAGTAAAGTTGTTCAGTGAGTATAGTGACCCTTTAAATATTTTTGTCACTCATTACAAAGCACATCTATCTTGACTTTTGTGCACTGGGTTTCTTTGTGGCTACAATAAACTACCATTACAATTATAGGCTGATCATTTCTTTTGTCAGAGGACAAACATACAAAAAGATCAGGAGATTAATACTTCTTCCCTCAATGTAATTTAATGTCATACTGGAGTGGCAATCAAACAGTTTATTGGTGTTCTTGGAGTGGGAGTGGAATTATTCAGATTATGGGGGGAAAAAAGTTCTCCTTTAATGCATTTCTTTAGGAGAAACAGTCAATCTACAGTCTCTAGACAGGGTCAATATTTTTTTCATGAAGAAAGTTAACCAATGTAGGCAAAACCTCACTTGATGGGCCTGGGTTTAGGTGATGGTTCATAGCTTGTACCAGGAGTCCTTGTAAATGGAGGCTTCCCTTCTGTCCTTTCAATATCCACATGGGCAGAGAGTTGCATATTGCATGGACTCAGAATCTGTTCGGCTGGAGGATAAAGAATTTGATGATGCCAACTGGCCTGAGCTTCTTTGCTGCCATCTGGAATTTAAATAAAACAACAACTTTGTAGTGAGCTAAAGAAAATGTCTAACATATTTATATAAAAAGAAGCTACATAAAGCTTTTTTGAATCTGCAAGATCCTGTCTTTCCAAGTCTGCATACACACAGTCCCGAGCGCTCCCCCTATGCACAGCATAGGGAGAGTGCTCGGGACTATGTGTTCCTTTGGCCGTGGACGACTCCCCTATAGGGAGTCAACCGCGGCGAGGGTAATTTTCCCCTTTTTCGAAAGTTCTGCCGAAAGTTCGAAAGTTGTTGGCTGCACACTTGTTCGAAAAAAGTAAGGTACACCCAGTGCCGATAAAGCCCCGATACCGTTGGATCCGACGGTATGGGGCTTATAGGTACGGTGTTACCCAGCTTAATCCAATGCAAGGTAAGGCAGGCCTTTTCACAAAAAGTAAAACGAAACTGGAGTGGCAGCCCAGGTAATTAGTTAGAACCTTCCATACAGGGTTAACTTGACAAGGTTGGAGGGCTCTTTCTGCATAAAATTGTAACTAACACCACTGTTATAGCTGTGCTGTTTGCACTAGCACAGCTATTGTGATATTTTATGGGGAAGATCAGTAACACTTCTATATTATGGGACAGTAATTTTGCTAATGAGTGCTCCCGTAGCCCCCCTTTTGCAGTGGCATAACTACCGCCTCCACATTCCCGAGACTGCAGCAGGGGGACTGGACGGTAGGGGGGGGCCCGCAAACTCATAAACTCCGCGATCAGCTGTTTTAAACAGCCTGATCACATGTATGAATGAAACATCCACGTGATCAGTGTTTAAAGAAGGCTGTGTAAAATACAAACCGGAATTCGGGTCCGGTCTTTTAAACGTTTAGGGGGTGGTTCAGGGGCTTTATCTTGGATAACAGTTTATTTTTATGTAGTGATACCACCCCCCAAAACCTAGGTTGCATTATGCAATGTTCCAAAGATTCCCCTGAAGTGACACACCAACCCGGTCCCTCGCCGCTGGACACTGCCCCCTGCTCCTGTTTCGAGCTGAAACAGGAGCAGGGGGGCTTCTGCGCTGACAGACGCTCTGCTTCCTGGTCAGGTAATTGGGCTTGATGTCATGTCGTGCCTTAACTGACAGCAGCAACCAGTAGAGTAAAGTAGAGCGACTGTGAGTCGCAGAGCAGAGGAGGAGCATCGAGGGACCAGGTAGGTAAGACTCTTCAAGGGCATCTTTGGAACGTAAGCATAATGTGAAACCTTAGCTACTTATACATACAACACTTACTTAAAATAGAGCAAATAGCTCTACATATGGGCAAATACTGTACAGCATGGATGTGTGCAGGAGCATACAGCCAAGTGGTCCAACGGTGATTGGCTACCCACCACTGTTTAACGAGCCCCCAAACCTCCACTTTACCCACTTGTGCTGTACCAGAAGCAGCTGTTCAATACATCTGATCGCAAAGCCGACCCGGTACCTCAATGCCTTTTTAAAAATGTTGTTAAGTTGCATTTAATTGGTATATGAACCTGTTCCAAATTAAAAATATATTCAACTTAAAGGGTATGTCCACCCCCAAAAAAAATGTTATGTTGCAGGAAATGGCCGAAAACCTCGACCTTGCAAGGTTTATATAACCAAAGCTGTTCTCGGGACTAGGATAAAAACCGGAACAGTCGCCGGAACAGAAAATGAACAGCGCCACCTATCGTAAGACATTAAAATTACACCACTTATTATAGATGCTGGAATAAGGTTTAACACCATTGTAGTCTGTTTTGGCCACAGAAAGAGGGGTCTGGATACAATTGGGTCTGTTGGCTGCCGGAACGGGGGTCTGGATGCTTTTGGCTCTGTTCTGGTGGCCGGAACGGGGGGTCTGGATGCTTTTGGCTCTGTTCTGGCTGCCGGAACGGGGGTCTGGAGCTTTTGACTCTGTCTGGCTGCGGAACGGGGGTCTGGACCCCTTTGGCTCTGTCCTGGCTGCCGGAACGGGGGTCTGGACCCCTTTGGCTCTGTTCGGTGCGGGATGCGGGAAAGTGGGTTGGAACCCTTTGGCTCTGTTCTGGTCAACGTAACGGGGGTTGGACCCCTTTGGCTCTGTTCTGGCTGCGGAATGGGGGTCTGGACCCCATTGGCTCTGTTCTGGCTGTCGGAACGGGGTGTTTGGATGCTTTTGGCTCTTTTCTGGCTGCCGGAACGGGGGGTCTGGATGCTTTTGGCTCTGTCTGGCTGCCATAACGGGGGTCTGGATGCTTTGGCTCTGTTCTGGTGCCCGAACAGGGGGTCTGGACCCCTTTGGCTCTGTTTGGCTGCCGGAACGGGGGTCTGGACCCCTTGGCTCTGTTCTGGCTGCCGGAACGGGGTCTGGATGCTTTTGGCTCTGTTCTGGCTGCCGGAACGGGGGTTGGATGCTTTTGGCTCTGTTCTGGCTGCCGACAGGGGGTCTGGACCCCTTTGGCCTGTTCTGGCTGCCGGAACGGGGGTCTGGACTTTGGCTCTGTTCGGCTGCTGGACCGGGGTCTGGATGCTTTTGGCTCTGTTCTGGCTGCCGGAATGCTTTTGGCCGTTTCGGTCGCGGAAAGGGGTTTGGATGCTTTTGGCTTGTTCTGGCTGCCGGAACGGGGGTCTGGATGCTTTTGGCTCTGTTTCTGGTTGCCAGAACGGGGTCTGGACCCCTTTGGTCTCTGTTCTGGCTGCCGGAACGGGGGTCTGGATGCTTTTGGCTCTGTTCCGGCTGCCAGAACGGGGGTCTGGACCCCTTTGGCTCTGTTCTGGCTGCCGGAACGGGGTCTGGATGCTTTGGCTCTGTTTGGCTGCCGGAACGGGGGTCTGGGTGCTTTTGGCTCTGTTCTGGTTGCCCGAAAGGGGTCTGGCCCCCTTGGCTCTGTTCTGGCTGCCAGAATGGGGGTTGGACCCCTTTGGCTCTGTTCTGGTCGCCGGAACAGGGGGTCTGGACCTCTTTGGCACTGTCTTGTCGCCGGAACGGGGGTCTGGACCCCTTTGTCTTCTGTTCTGGCTGCCGGAATGGGGGTCTGGACCCCATTGCTTGTTCTGGCTGCCGGAATGGGGGTCTGGACCCCATTGGCTCTGTTTGGCTGCCGGAACGGGGGTCTGGATGCTTTGGCTCTGTTTTGGCTGCCGGAACGGGGGGTCTGGATGCTTTGGCTCTGTTCTGGCTGCCGGAACGGGGGTCTTGGATGCTTTGGCTCTGTTCTGGCGCCATAACGGGGTGTCTGGATGCTTTGGTCTGTTCTGGCTGCCAGACAGGGGGTCTGGACCCTTTGGCCTGTTCTGGCTGCCGGAAAGGGGTCTGGACCCCTTTGGCTCGTTCGGCTGCCGGAACGGGGTCTGGATGCTTGCTGTTTTCTGGCTGCTGGAACGGGGGTCTGGATGCTTTTGGCTCTGTTCTGGCTGCCGGAACAGGGGGTCTGGACCCCTTTGGCTCTGTTCTGGCTGCGGAACGGGGGTCGGACCTTTGGCTCTGTTCTGGCTGCTGGACCGGGTCTGGATGCTTTTGGCTCTGTTCTGGCTGACGGAATGTTTTGGCTCCGTTCTGGTCGCCGGAACGGGGTTTGGATGCTTTGGCTCTGTCTGGCTGCCGGAACGGGGGTCTGGATGCTTTTGGCTCTGTTCTGGTTGCGAACGGGGTGGGTCTGGACCCTTTGGCTCTGTTCTGGCTGCCGGAACGGGGTCTGGATGCTTTGGCTCTGTTCCGGCTGCCAGAACGGGGGTCTGGACCTTGGCTCTGTTCTGGCTGCGGAACGGGGTCTGGATGCTTTTGGCTCTGTTTTCGGCTGCCGGAACGGGGTCTGGGTGCTTTTGGCTCTGTTCTGGTTGCCAGAACGGGGGTCTGGACCCCTTTGGTCTGTTCTGGCTGCCAGAATGGGGGTCTGGACCCCTTTGGCTCTGTTCGGTCGCCGGAACAGGGGGTCTGGACCTTTTGGCACTGTTCTTGTCGCCGGAACGGGGGTCTGGACCCCTTTGTCTCTGTTCTGGCTGCGGAATGGGGGTCTGGACCCCATTGGCTCTGTTCTGGCTGCCGGAATGGGGGTGTCTGGACCCCATTGGCTCGTTCTGGCTGCCGGAACGGGGGTCTGGATGCTTTTGGCTCTGTTCTGGCTGCCGGAAGGGGGTCTGGATGCTTTTGGCTTGTTCTGGCTGCCGGAACGGGGGCTGGGGTCTGGATGCTTTTGGCTTTTCTGGCTGCCGGAACGGGGGTCTGGGCCCTTTGGCTCGTTCTGGTCGCCGGGAAGGGGGGGTCTGGACTCCTTTGGCTCTGTTCTGGCTGCCGGAATGGGGGTCTGGACCCCTTTGGTCTGTTCTGGCTGCGGAAGGGGGTCTGGATGCTTTTGGCTTGTTCTGGCTGCCGGAACGGGGTCTGGGTGTCTTTGTGCTTTTCTTGTTTGGCTGCCGGAAAGGGGGTCTGGACCCCTTTGGCTTGTCCCCCTTCGGCTCGTTCCTGGCTGCCGGCAGGGGGCTGGACCCCTTTGGCTCTGTTCTGGCGCCGGAACGGGGGTCTGGATGCTTTTGGCTCTGTTCTGGCTGATGGAACTGGGTCGGGACCACTTTGGCTCTGTCCTGGCTGCCAGAACGGGGGTCTGGACCCCTTGTTCTGGCAGCCAGGACAGAGCCAAAGGGGTCCAGACCCCTGTTCCGGCAGCCAGAACAGAGCCAAAGGCATCCAGACCCCCATTCCGGCAGCCAGAACAGAGCCAAAAGCATCCAGACCCCCGTTCCGGCAGCCAGAACAGAGCCAAACGGGTCCAGACCCCCGTTCCGGCAGCCAGAAAAGAGCCAAAAGCATCCAGACCCCCAGAACAGAGCCAAAAGCACCCAGACCCCTGTTCCAGCAGCCAGGACAGAGCCGAAGGGGGACAGAGCCAAAGGGGTCCAGACCCCCGTTCCGGTGACCAGAACAGAGCCAAAGGGGTCCAGACCCCCGTTCCGGCAGCCAGAACAGAGCCAAAGGGTTCCAGACCCCCGTTCCGGCAGCCAGGACAGAGCCGAAGGGGGACAGAGCCAAAGGGGT